>CM052329.1:19099321-19131406 GCA_028455615.1 Lasioglossum zephyrum | reverse complement strand
TAGCGTCTATAATGGTATATATTCGTAAATGGGAGATCGAGATCTATAAGTATACGGAGTCTCAACAAAATCGGTGTGACAATGTCCTTGCACTCTCCTTGTGAGAGTCCTTGGAGTTACACCGGGTTGTCGGTGTCTCGGATAGGTGTCTTTGATTTGGGGTTGATGCTTTGGGTAGTGGACGGGTGCTTGTTGTTTAGAGACAGATGATCCATGATTGTGAGCCTTGTGGTTACTGTAACGATTAGAGATCCATAGTGAACCTGGTAGTCCTTAAAATGCCGAGGATTCAAATTTTTTAAGAATGAATATATTCTAAAAACAATCAACGGACAACGGTTTCGAACGTAATTGTTTTTCGAGAAATAGGGGACTGCTATTGTGAATTTAATAGTTATGAGAAAGCATAAATTAATGATATCGGCGCATACGTTCGATCAATTGTTAACGAAACGTTGAGAAATAATATTGTGCTAATTTGCAAATAGTGTTTGAGTAACAATTGATCGAACCTATGCGCCGATATCATTAATGTATGCTTAAAGCAATTTACGATCGATATTATTTAATATTTATGTTATGAGAAAGGATTGAAAAGTACTCAATTCATTTTTATATAAAATTAAACTAGAAGGATTGAATTTATTTTGCTGTAAAACTGAAGTAGAATGATTTTCAGTTTGTTGTAAAAAAATTGTAATAGGCCACCATAATTAATTTCAATATAAAATTGACGTAAACGACTTAATATGTTGTATAAAATTGAAGTAGAACGACTTAATTTGTTGTATAAAATTGAAGTACAACGACTTAATGTATCGCATGAAGTAGAATAGTTCAATTCCTCTGAATACAAAATTGAGTTACAACCCAATCAACTCCAACACAAAAAAATACCTGAAACACGTGAAAGTATAAAAAAATTCGATATCATTCGGTTCAGTATTATTGATTACTCGGCCTGTCGGAAAGAATTTTCTATTTTAATATTCGAAGCGGTGACTACTAATGAGAATTGAGTGATAGCGAAAGTGCAATTACACGGAAGGAATTAGATTTATTAGGACGAATTCCGAGGACTTGGTCGAGACGTGCTCGACCGTGGACCTCTCTTGTCGACAGAGACGCCCGAGGAATCGCAAGAATGCGTAGACAATGCGCGGGATGCGATTCAATGTCGGACGGAAGACAATAATGGCGGCCACTTCGGCCACCGGCCATAGTTCGGGCAAGATTCGCGAAGCACTCATGCTCTTTGGCTATCTGACGGCAGTCGGCTCGAGTAATCGACGAATTAGCTAATCTATTTCGCTGTGGTTGCTGGAGGCTTCTGCGAAGACAGTTCTGTGAACTTAAAATTCCACTTCTCCATAGGAGCAATAATTTATTTTCTGCCATTCGTAAATTTTTAAAATCGATGAAAAATTTTTAAATGGAAATTTAGACGATGAGACTGGCCAAACTATGAAAGAGATAAAAACGCAATACATTTCAGCTTATTCTCTCGTGTTCCGTCATGCATTTTTACATTTGCATAACAATGATATTCGTATCGCGACTCGTAATATTGATAATTTGCCGCTGATGCAAACAGACAAATCACTTCGGACGTTGGATAATTGAAAAGACTTTTCGGCCGGAGTATTGAATAATATTGGGATTTTAAAAGGATGACACGTGTATGGTAATAATCCTTCTATTAATTATACATTCGCATTGAACGGTGGAAATTGAACCACTTATAGGCTCATTAATTATTCCTACGAGTTGCTTGAAAATAGGCATCGCGTGTTCCGCAGGAAGCCATTCTTCTCTCTACTCACGATTATGTTTGTAATTTTCTTCGAAAAATGCAAAGACCATGTTCCCAATTTCAATAATTCTTCAAAAACGAAATACTCAAATCTTCATGAGAAATAAAAAAATACCATGTTTTTAAAAACGGACTAAAAAGTATAAAATAATTTTTCCTAGTCCTATACAGATTCCTAACCTCGTACAGATAGTCCTGAAAACTTGTGATTGTGAATTTTTAATAGCTGTGAAAATACTTGTGAGATTTCAAACGAAAAACGTGGGGCGCATGCGATAGATAATTGATGCATTTTGCGCTCCACGTTTTTTGTTCTCATATTTTCTCTCAGTTTTTTTTGTATGATATAGAGCATCTCTTCCCAATAAGAAGTCATACATTTTTGTAGTAATAACTAATAGTAATATATTTAAAAAATAATGCTGAACGATACATGACAGATTAAAAAAATGTTCTATGTTTGTCAAAGGATATCTTTTTTGTCCCAAAACATCCCAGTTTCTAACAAAGAGAATGAAATTTTCCAACAAATTTTCGGTAAAACTTCCTTTAAATAACCGTACAAGAATCATTTCCGACATCGTCCGACTAACAACAATATAGTTTTTTAAAGCAGACAATGTCGCGGCGAGTTGCGGAAATATTTTAAAAAAGTGTATAAATTCCAAACGCAGTCTTTTTAATTTTTTTTTGTAATATTGCATTGTCATCCAGTTCTGAGCTATGTGGAAAGTTTCAAGTCTCTAGCTCATCGGTAAGTTAGTTTAAAATCAATTGCAAGATTTGTACCGAACAAACAGACAAACAAGAAAGCGAACTAATAAAAACGTAGTAAAATTCTCGAAGTTAATATTAAACCACAGAAATTGTACGAATTATTTGATTTTTCTAAACAATTTTAATAAATCGGATAAATGGATGCAATCCTCATCCATATTTCGCGATCCTAACAAAAGGACTGGTTCGATTGAATCAATTATTTACGTAATACAGTGCAATTTACTCGTTCAAAGAACCTACCAATCGAAAGTTTCGCGCTCGGTCAGCGATTCGGTCGAAACAAAAATTGCAACTGTTTTCCAGTGGTCTGTAATTCGCACAAAGCGTTTAATTTGCTGGCGATCGTCCACCGTTGAAGTGATTCAGTGAATAAAAAAAAAATAAAATTGTTTCAGATGCTAAGGAGGAGAACTGCACGGATTTCCAGGGCAATACTGTTCGACACGGCGAGTTGTACGTGCCGGGTCCTGCGGTCTGCAGTCTCTGCGTTTGCTATCATTCGGAGCCAATGTGGTGTAAAGCCATCTACTGTGTCCCACCCTACGTATGTATCTTCCTGCTATTACCCTCTCATAACACGGTTCCTAAATGTGCCCATAATTATGAAAGTGGTCTAAGTCATATACATATTTCTTGCTCCGAGATATTTAAACTTCGCTAAAAGGATTCCATATAATGTTGTAATAACACGCACGGTTCATTTTTTACAATATCGTAAAAATTACATTGAATTAATTTAGTTTCAAATAATGCGATGTGAAATAACGTTTAAATTTTGACCTCTTTCATAATTATGCGCACAAATAACATAATTTACTGACCAATGATTACTTAAACACTGACATGAACAGAGAAAATCAAAGAAAATTATGTTTTCAATTATTTTTGCCATTTGCCAGGTAATTTATCATTGAATAAACCTATGAATGAAATATCTGGGCTGAATTTTAACTAACAATTGCTGTGCCATTATTCAAAGTATGGTTTACATTATTATATATGTTGGGATTATATCAATTTCGTATCCAGGAAATGAACAAATCATATTGAATGGAATTATTCTAGGTCGGAAGAAATGTTTTTTTTTATTATAGAAAATCTCATACGAGATTTATTTCAACATGATGAAGAATACAAATCGAAAATTACAATAGCAAGATATTGAAAGTACAAAAACATTATAATGAAAATATGATAACCGAACACAGTACATATTTTACGCAAACGTCGAAATATTTTATGTAAAATTTGCAAAACTATTGTCAAGAATGATCGTACCAGCGCGCCAATAACATTCAAATAAGTATAATTGATATCCTGACTACTGTGGCCGCAGTCGCATTTCAGGTCGTTGATGATTTTTACGCGAAATAAAGACGCATTGAGACTGTAATGATCGGCTCTGCACCGCTTGATAGTAGCAATAAATTCTCGTGAGAGACGCTCGTTTTTAAACCATGGCCTAGACCTTTCAGTATAATATTGATTGAAAAATATTTTCCCTTTCAACAAAGGAAGAAATGTTTCATTTTCGAATAAAAATAGAACTTTCGGTCCGAGAGAACTAATATCTTAACCAAACCTTTCTTGCGTTACTTTTACGTCTCCTTCAACACGGTTTCGATAGTAAACGGACTGAATAGACCGTGTTACAGAAGGTTCGACTGTGTCGCTCGGTTTTGCGAGTGTTTTCTTCGGTTTTGACCGGTCTCAACGAATTCAGCGCCGGCTTTTATTACCGCCGATTCCTCCGAAAGCAACTCGGATGAATCCGACGCCTCGCGAAAAGGATTGCACCTATTGCAAAGGAGCGCGATCTTAAAAGTTGCGCACGAGCGATGGCTTTCCGAGCAACGAGATCGAATCGTGGGACGATAAGCTTCAGATAACTTATCTGAAAGGATCTCCGCGAGGATTCTTGCTTTTGTTGGGGAATTTCAAACGACTGGTGTTGCAAGCCAATTTGGGGTGGTATTGTGTGTTTTGAATGATTTTAGACGATACGGGGACGTTTTAGAAATTTATCGAATTTGGTTTTGTTATCGGAGGGTTCGAGCCTTGTGTTTAGGATTTAGAATGTGATTTTGAGAGAAGCAATTTTATTACTGAGACAATAGTGCGTTTAGTTAATAAAAGGTCAAGTTTCTCTATTAAATAACAATATCTCCGCTGTACCGATGTCAGTAAATTGATGAAACAACTCGCGAATATCTGGGTTTAGTCGAACAAGAGTGTCGATAAAAGTGCTTGGTTCGAACCGTCAGTGGTTTAATGACCATCGTCGACAATCAATGAGAAATTACATTTTAAGTGGCATTAGGTTTGGTTACGACATATTTTCCAAGTTATTGTTTCCGAATGGGCACTTGCATCAACGATCCGTGCAAGCGCCAGTACGCGAGAGAGCCTTCATTCTGAAAAACATTTGATAACAAGAAAGGCTGACGTTATTAAACGGATCGATACACACCTCCAACTAGAACTGGGTTAACCATTTATTATTTACATCCACCATCCTTCTATATTCCATTAAGTCACCACTATCTCGCGCGTTCTTTAACTTCTGCGATCGAGTGAATAAAGCATTTCTCATTTTACGTCGTCGCAGGGTGTCCGAGTGATATCTGGACACCGATTCATATAGGATCATCTGAAATCATTGTTTCAAGGACTCTATCTAATGAAGTAAGAGGATAATGTACTGAATCCTCGAGTAACATGATACTTACACGTGTGTTATTGAAAATCGTACTCTAAGCGACGTACAATTAACTTCTGTTAATTGCAAACAATTTTCGGCAAATTTTTAATGAATAATTCCTCTCGGAATTGTTAAGAAGAAAACTTGAAAAATTCTACAGTGACTCGTACATGAGTCACATTGAATTAAACTATTCAAATTAGATTCAGACGAATTCAGATCACCGGTTCGGATAATGAAGGCTTCACTGTACCGCGAAATGAACTAGTAAGCATGATGCAAATTGTGCCATGTTTGGGCTCATTTTCATGAAAAAAATGTGAGGAATATTCCGGCAAGAGGTGCGCAACAAAATAACCAGAAGAGAAAAGTTTCTTCATTTAATTAGTGTCGTGTCAGGAGCATTATGTACTGGGACGTGTGTATGTGCATTTGAAATTTTGCCATCTGGATATTTTCGCGAGGATTCGGCGGCAGTGACGTCACCGCGCCCTTCACCGGAAACAGAGGCCCTCCAACATCCGGAATTTCATCCGCGAACCCGAGCTCATTAAAATCATTTACACCGGTCGCATCCGTGGCGCGTAATCGATTCCGCGCGCTTCGATGCGGCGCAATTTCGTCATGCTTGAAATAACATTTCTCTTTTCTCGTACTCTCCCCCCTTCCTTTTTCTCTCTCTCCCCCTCTCTCTCTCTCTCTCGCTTTTATTTTGCAGCTACGACCCATATGCAGCGCCATTCATTTGTCCCGCGCGTATTTCGACGATTAATAAGCGACCCGAATCGAGAAAATCGAGAAAGCGACGGAATTTTTTGCGCGTCGACGAGTCTGACGCGCTAAAATACTATTTCGAATGGCGTATGATAAATAGTCTGATCTTTGTTGGTAATTTACTGTACCCGACAGTGAGCTCTATACATTAGAACTATATAACAATTGTTAAATGATCTCGACGCTTTGATTCGATCGTAAAAAACAAACTTAACTAAGCAGTTTTGCTAATTATTTTAAATAATCAACGTTTCGGTCACTGATTTGGACCATTTTCAAGATTAACTTAAAATTGCATCTGTAAGAAAAAAATAAATAAAAATAAACTGTTTAGTTAAGTTAAGTTTGCTTTTTACGATCGAACCGTAGCGCCGAGATCATTTAACAATTGTTATTAGCAATGATACGATCGATAAAGAAAGTTTAATTAGAACTACATTGTGTACCTTGTTTCTTGATGTTTCACCGGTGACGTAACTTGTTTGATTTTAATTATTTTTTTCTGAAATTTTTATCAATCTATGTGTGATATTTTTCAGATTAAAATGAACCCAAACACGATACAGTTTGAATCGTATTTACTCGTTTAATCCCTTATATAGTATGTAGCACCTCGATTATCTGAATCATATCTGAATTCTCGATGTACTCAACACGATTTAGTGATCTATGATCCAAGTGATATCGTACTTGAGCTCGTTTTAAAACATTCATAAAGGAAAAATGAAAAATAAACAAATATTGTCACTGTTTCAGATCCATAAAATGCAAAGTAAAATCGAATCGACGTTATCGAAAGCGTGCTAAATCGTAGTCTCAGGTTCTTCAGCAGTAAAAGAATATTTTTTAAGCTCGGCAATGGTGGACTGCGGGTCGATCCATCGCCTGACGGGACAAGGGTCTGCCGAGAACATCTTCGCCTTTGAATCGGCGACGTCTCGGAGCCCGCAGCTCACGAAATTGCCGGATAATTTAATTAAACCGGGAATCGGAGTGTCCACTCGACCCCAGCGATGATCGCGAGCATGACTTCTTTGAACTCTATCGACCGTCGAAATCGCGAGTGAGCCATTCTTTACACCTTTGACAACCCCTTTAAGCTTTTCGACTCCCGGTTACTGGGTCGACGTAGGTGGAACAGCATTTCCAGATTTATTTTCGCCAATTCGTCGTCATTTCTCGAGTGTTTGACTGAGATTGAGATATTGCCGGTGGAAATTGGAGGGGTTAGGGATGCGAGGAGGGCCGGTTTTGATCGATGGCCGCTTTAGACACTGTAGGACTGTGGAAGAAGCTTTCAGACCCCGAAAAAGGGTATTCTGGTTTTAAATAATATCAATTTATTAATTCTCAGGCAAAAAATTTCGAAGCTTGCGAAAAGCAACGATAGAAATAGATTTGCAATTTGTAAAAATCAATTGCATCTCTAGTTACAATTTTTGAAAAATTCGTATGCCACAAAAAACAAAAATAATGCAGATAAAACTCGTTATCATTTTCGCAAAACGGCGGTGAAACACGCCCGATGAAGTGCGTGTTGCGTCGCGACATTTATACTAATCGAAAACATCGTTTCGCGAGCAGGAAACGTGGAACAAAGAACGCGAAAACCGAAAGAATAATAATCACTCTCGATTAAGAAGAGGCCTGGACTGAAAATCGCAATTAGCGGCCATTACGCGAATTATCTGTAGCTACGAGGTTATTAAGCGCTCGCGGGGGTATGAGAAAGGCTCGGAGAAAATAATGAATATTATTCGTTTAACGAGGATTCGTTGCGGACTGGTGTCTTTTCTCCTTTCATTCCCCGGTGAACAATCTTCTCTCCCTCTCCCTTATATCTCTCTCTCTCTCCCCCACTGTCGTTCTTTCTTTTTTTATCGGAAAGGGACCGAACGGTGATTAAAGTTTGTTCTCGGAATTAATTACCGCTCGCAGGAAGTTGCATTACCAAGTGAACTTTCGTTTACGCCGACTAACGGGCTAGCCTCCACTTTTTTCAATGCTCTGTGTCAGTTTCAGAAAATATTCGAGTAATATTCGTCTTGTGGAAAAAGAGGTACGGGCGACAGGAATAATGACTAGACAAAATTGATTACGATTTGAAACAGTGAAGAGGTTCAAAGAATTAACCCTTTGCACTCGGAGCTATTTCAATTTCAAAATCAAAGATTTCTGCCTAGCTAGAATACTTCCATTCCCTATGACTTTTTCAATACCTAAATATTTGGTAATCGATTAAATACCGACATAGTTAATAATGTAAAGAGTATTTTAAACAATGCTAAGGGTTGAAGAGTGCGAGTGTATTAATTTTCTTCTATTAAAATAAAGAAGCAGAGTGTAAAAATGGCTTCTACTAATTGCAATTGATGCAGACAATTTTTCTACGCTGCTGGTTTTTTTAGAGGGTCTCGTAAGAACGTTACGATTAATTCGACCTATTGGGAATTGCTGTTTGATTAATTTTCAAGTGCCGATAATTATCCGGCGTTTCCTCCGCGTTCCGATTTATCCGCTTTAAAGAGGGGCCGTTTCACCGTCCACGATTCGCCCAGCCCTAAACGCACGAACACTCCTAAACCGGGGGAATTCGCATCGAAACCGCCGTTCAATTACTGAATTATTAGCGCGAACGAATTCCCGGGCTTCATGAATATCGCATAAGGACTCGCAGGGGCTGCGTGTGTACTGGCGGAAGTCGATGTGTCAGACAGTTCAAGTAGAATCATCGGGAACGGAAATAGTCGGGTCGAGTCATTCTCGTTCGAGTCATTTCAATAGACTTCCAGCAAAGTAGAATTTCCTGCGAAACATCAATTCATTCCGAAAAACGGATTCAAACACTCCCTTCCGATTATCAGAACTGACTCGATAATTCTTCTGCAACGTCAACTATTAATCGGTTCAATTTTGGAAATACAACGGTAGCATCAGACTGACATATATCAGTTTCTGATATATGTCAATTTTTCTGGTCCGCTTCGTGGTAAATTGAATGATAATTTTTCGTATAATTGCAATTTATCCCTTCGGTGATATTAATAATATTTAACGACATTAATGTATTAGTTTCAGCTTAATAGGATAATTGAGAGAAGAGTACAATTTTTATTTGACTCCTGTGTCCTGCAATCAATGCAATGATTTTTACCACGTTTTTATTAGCTCGCTTTCTTGTTTGTCTGTTTGTCTGTTGGGTGACAAATTTTGTAATTGATTTTAAAGTAACTTCCTGATGAGCTAGAGACTTGAAATTGGATACATGGCTCAGAACTGGATGACAACGCATTATTAAAAAAAATTTTTTTTTAGAAAGTCTTACCGTTTCGGAGAAAATAACAATTAAATATTTACCTTTTCATCCCCCCGCAAAATGCATCAATTATCTATCGCATGCGCCCCACGTTTTTCGTTTGAAATCTCACAAGTATTTTCACAGCTATTCAAAATTCACAATCACAAATTTTCAGGACTATCTGTACGAGGTTAGAAATCTGTATGGCACTAGGAAAAATTATTTTATACGTTTTAGTCCGTTTTAAAAAACGTGGTATTTTTAAAAATTTATTTTTTTATTTTGCATAAAGATCCGCAGTCTACTCATAACTAATAAGCATGACGAATATATAGGACGTAGCGTCAAATATTCAACATTATGCAATCAACTAAAAATGACAAGAACGCAAATTAATTTCTTTTATAAAAAATTGTTCCCCATAAATTGTGAATCGTTGTAACAAGTTGCAAGCTGGGAAATCAGGAAAAATTCGTAGTTTCTGAAGAGAGGGAGAAAATCGAAGGGATTATTCGAGTGTGTATAGGACGAGAATGAAATTGCGATCTCGCGATTTGCGAAGGGTCAGGAGGATTCTCGTTAAGATGACTCGGTTAGAGACTGTTCGAGCTCACCTTGAAATCGATACGCGTAATCCCGATATCAGACACTCCATCTAAAGTGTCGCTCTCACGCGCCGCGATTTCACATTTCAATTTTCCCGGCCGTATTTCACGCGTGCGATCCGAACCCCTATCGGCTGCTGAAAGTAACGACCGACGTGTATAGGCTGCATAGAAATGCATTCGAGCTTTCACTGACGGTTCTGTACACACAGTCATCGAGAGGAAGAAAATGCTAAAAATCCTTCGACGAGTGAACACTCGCCTCGATATCTGAAATTGAAAATTTTTCTGCCCTCCGCTCCGCGGAGAATTTTTGCTGTTTCGTCGAATGTAATCTGTTTGTCTATATACAGGGTGTATCCGTTAAGTTATGTCACCATTTTTTAGACGGGTGTCCTGCCCACAATGCTATTATAATTAGGGAATATCTTAATAAGACGTTTAGAAATCGTCAGATAGGAACGTATGGTCCAATTCGTTGGCCAACGCGTTCTCCAGATCTGTCTCCGTTGGATTTTTATCTTTGGGGATATCTTCAATCTGTTGTATACGATACGGCAATCAATAATGTTCAGGAACTTCGAAATCGCATAACAACTGCATGTAATAACATAAACCGAGACGCCCTAATTATGGCAACAACAAAAAATCTAATACAAACAGCGGAGTTCTATATCATTGAAGGTGGATCGCAGTTCGAACATCTAATGTAACTTGATTTATATTGTAAGAAATAATTCTTCATTAAAATTACGTTTGCACAAAATTTTCAAGTTTGAGGTCATTTCAAGGTCCTAACACTGTTAAATTCGTCTCGACGTCAGAAACAATCCTATGATGTCCAAAACATATAGTGCCATTTAAAAAAGTCATGGTGACCTTTACTTTTTTACGTAAAAAACATTTTTTCAGATTTAAGAATATGCGAACATGTAGCTCATCGCGTACTGAGTATCTTTTATCTAAAACATTTTTTAATTGAACTACTGAAAATGCCTAAAAAATGGTGACATAACTTAACGGATACACCCTGTATAATATTTCTATCTGTGAATGTCGTTATATTTTTTAACACACAAATTCGGTTTAATTCGATGAAACGAATAAATTCGCTTTTCCTTAATTAAATGGATATGTAAATTGTAGTTTATTTAACACGTTCCTAGAAATATATATATTTTATGACAAGTTTAAGACTGTAGAATATATTTCCATAAAAAAGGTGGAAATTATAAAGAAGGTTTATTAACTGTCGAGCAAAAACGGCTCGGCACGGAACTTGTTTGTGGACTGAATATATTCTACTATATAAATAATATTTACAGAATAAAATGTATAAATTGTGTTTTATTTAACGAGATGAATAAATTCCATTTTGTTCGCAGTCTCATATTTAAATCAAAAATCTACATCGAATTGGCGCAGCACGGTAGCAGAGGGGTAGCAAACATTGCAGTATTTGAAACAGAAAATACATGAATTTTTTAGCGCGCGAAGGTTAAAAAAGATCATTGTTTTGTGTTCCGTGGAAGTTTCCCGATGCTCGAGCGTGGCAGAGTGGATGGAAGAAAGGCAGCTGTTGTTTCCGGGGCTGATTAAAATGTTAAAAATACGGGAGTGGCGCGGGGCTGGTTCGCAAGCATCCGCCGTGAAAACGGCGTTTCCCATTTTTGCCAGCCCGGAAACACGACTTGCCCGGTAATTATGCGAGCCGCGATCGCCGCTGCGAAACGACTCCCGTCACGAAACGCCGCTTTGTCTCTGACAAACCGGACATATTCGCGATCGAAGATTGTTTTTAATAAGCTGCACGATACCAGGCCTTACCCAGTTCCACGGCGAATCGCTTTTGCAAATCCGTGGAATGCGAACGGCCCATTAACAATTTCACTGACAACCGTGACTTGAAACCTTTCTGAAAATAACTTGTCGAAACTGTTACAGAAAAACATTGATTGAAACAGTTTTGAAGAAATTTTTAGTCTTCGACAATGTTCACAGTAATGTCTCGATACGTGTGAAAAACATGTGCACGATATTTGTGAACTTTATGATTCCATAATGGTACTTGTTTATTTTTAATTATTCTCTTATAAAAATTTCACCGACATATTCGTATCATAATTGTTTTTGTTGATTATCGATCGAACCTTTGTGCTGATATCATCTATACTTCTTGTTATAAACTACCTTACGATCGATAATCAACAAACACAATTATAATGGATGGCGAATTCAACACACAATTTTTTTTTGCGTCTCTAACCAAGAGTTTTGGCTCTGAAATCAGAAGACTTTTAAAGGACTGGTCCAACACAAACCTAACTATCGCAAAGATAAGTAATAGAAAACTTTTCTTATTAAAGTGTAGATCTCTTAATATTTTCCCAAACTTTATTAAAGACAGAATTTTAAAGAAATTCAACATATTTACCACCGCCAATTTCACATACAACAAATTACATAAATTAAAAATTTCTGATCAAACCTTTGCGCATATTCGTATCATGTTTGGACTTGTTTTAAGTTTCATTAAAAAAATAATTAAAAACAAAAAAGATACTATTGTCCCGACTGTATGGATTTTCGCTTCCCACTAATTCCCTCGCGTATTTAATTGTGATGTAATTAGCATCGACGTAAACGGTTTTGTTTTTAAGGAAATTTCGCGGTCCACTTTCGGACTACTGATCACTTCTGATTCACTAATTGAGATCGACTCGTGGAGAAGACCGCGCTGGAAAATGCGACCACGGCTGTTAGCTTGATTTATCGTGGAGGAGAGTTACTTGGGAAATAGAAGCGAGAAGTTTCTTTTACGAGGGCGGCTTTGTTTTCGAGAAAATTAATTTCAAGCGGCTGAACACACGGCAGTTGAAGCGTCTGCCAATTGTTTTCACCTCGGCGCAAGAATTTACCTTCTGTGACGAGACTCTGCTGTTTAAAGTATACTATTCCAGTTAAAATGTTACCGCGGGTAACACGTGTTTCTGCGGAATTTAGTTCAACGAGTTCGTTAGCTGTCGCGTGTGCTTGCGACCACCGCCATTTTATAGTTTCTGTGAAGTTGAAACAATTTCTACGTTAGCTGTCGAATGTTTTCTATATGTATCTAAAATTTTCAAATTGAAAATCGAAATGTAAATCTTCGGGACAATTTTCACACTTCCAACTTTGATTCATTATTACAATTTATAGTCTACTGTATTTTATATTACATCGTTTTAACATTTTCAACTTCACGTGTTGATAATTTTCTAAGGAATGACTAACATCATGTATATTTTACATACAATGGGTATACAAAAATATAAAAACCTTTACGTAAAGAAAGAATTATTTACATGTTAGCTAGTAAACTAATCCTTCTAACGTCTAAAAAAAAACTTAAGTTGTTGGGTTCAATTTCGAAAAAGTTATTCGTTTTCGAAAGGTGTACGAATACTTGTTACACCCACTGTATATGCATCTTATTTTTTGGACCGTGTCATTTGAAATTGGTGTGCAATTGTAATGTTCCGTAAACGTAGTGTTAAAGAGCACTAAGGTTGTTAAATTTTTCACGGTTTGCGGAAGAATGGCACAGTAAAAGCGTCGATTCCCGACGGGGAGGTGTACAAAGTCTATGGTACACGTGTAATCTGCCTATCGAGAATAGGATTTCATCGATTAAGCTCGTCAGCAGGGAAACCCGTGAGAAGTATCAGCCTCTAAGTTAGAGTTTTCCACGGAGCGACGATAACCGCCGGTTAATTTTCCTCCGACCTTTCTTTGCCCGACTTCCCCTCGGCCGTTTCCGAGCTTTCCGTGAAAAGCACGTTATCGATCCTTTGGCCGTTCCACCACCGTCGACGGAAACTGTTCGATCAAAATCGTAAACGCGATCAACGGAGAAATTACAGTCGGTTCCACAAGTGTTCCTGCTCTCACCGTGCACTGCGAGTTTGCTCGCGGTGGCCAAGAATAGAACCGTTCGATTCGAATATTATTTTTGCGTTTCAAAATCCGTAACATTATCAAATAGCATGTTGTTGTATTAACGATAATCTACAAAAATATAATCAAGACGATTCGAAACGCTTGAGTGAATTAATTAAATATGTTTCAATAATAATAATAGCCTGAACAACAATATCACTGTCTCCAGAAAAGTCTACAGAATAAGTCCTTGCAAGAAAGAGTCATCTATCCTTTATAGTTCACGCACAAAAAAATTCTAACCGTTGAAATAAGTTCGATAAAACTGCTGCCTCTACTGTCTAGCTCACTTCAAATATTATTTAAACATATCCCAACGTGCAACACACTCAAAACAAAAATATCACCGTATTCAGGATAATACGAATTTATTTGTTAATTTTACACAAGCAGCAAATGTGCAATTATTATTATTATTATTATTATTATTGCCATATTATAATTCTTTTGCATTATTTTTAGACGCAATATATGTTCTTTATGAAAATGATCCACATAGCGATCGAAACGTCAAAATACATTTATAAATAATTGCACATTTGCTGCTTGTGTAAAATTCATCGAACCTTGCGCCGAAATCATAAATTCGTATTCACTTTCCGATCGAGAAACAAACTTCACCTTTATTCAGGATAATCTACGGAAAGGATTTAAGTAAGAAACAGTTCGCTACTCTTCAAACATTTAAGCACAAACAAATTTTCAAGCTAAGAGACACTATAGTAAACGACCCTCAATTCAGTCACAGTGTTGCTCCTGCACAGTTAGCAGCCAGGTTTGGGAATCCGTCACCGATTAGGCGAGCTCTGTTGCCAACAAATCCGTCGACAGCAGGGTGGCAAGGTAGTGGGAACCGTGTCAGCCGAAGATTCGTCGGTTTCCAGGGCCAATTAATGGTCCCGTTCTGCGGCGAATTTCCGTCGACGTTTCCGTAAACAGACAGTTAACTTGTTTACGGAATCGGGCGTAACGCGATTCCCGTTCCCGGTTAATGCCGTTAGTAATCGCCTTATTGAATTTTCGTTTAACGCGTCATCGCCTAACGAGATTTTTCCGGACCGCCCCGGGACCGGGAGACCTCTCCGCGTATTTTCCGCGTCCCGAAGGGAAGCGTCGCAACATTTGCATGAAATTGATCGTTCCACGAGCCTTGTTCCTCTAGGCGCCGACAGAATCCGTTTGCCCCGTCGGCCGTGAAATTATTTTCGGCTAAAGCCGACTCCGGAATTTTCCCGGAGCCTTTTGTCCTCGAAAGATAGTTCGTTTAACCGTCCCGTCGCTCCGGCGATTTTTCCCTATCCTCGATATTTTAAACACAGTCGATCCAATATCCAACGTCGACGGTAAGTTCGCAAACTCGCGGACACACAACCAACTCCTGAGGTGACTACTTCGCGAAGCATTATTAATTACTAGGGTACTTGTCCCAATTAGCGAGCCTAGAAACGTTGAAAAATTTTTTCAGTGAATGAATCTTCCGTAGATTTGAAGTTTCTACATGAATTTTTCAGGTGACTTTTTATGATTCTGGATTTGCGTTTAAGTCGCCACGGTTGGCACATTCGGAAGACAATTTTTCTTTTGCCTCGCAGTTTGCCGTGTTTGCGCCGGAAAAAACATGAGATCGATACGCTGCGCACGTGCCCGCTTGCCGTTGGCCGCCTATTCGCAAACATACTCATTCGTACCACGGAAAAAACAACCTGTTTCGAATCAAAATGAATTTTCATACCGCCCGCCGCGCCGCTTGTCTCTTCTGCCGTCGACGTGCCAAGGGAATCCGATATTTTGCTGTGCGAAAAGTATAATGAAAAGAAATACGGAAACGGAAGCATTGTCTTCTGCTTTATTTATTATTATATATTTCATTTATTCCGTTTAATTCTTAATCTCTTGTGAACGAAAATTAATTCATTTAATTTCTGGCAGAAAGAGAATATCTTCATCAAAAATTTTAATACGAGATGAACTGAAACTATTAATTAAGTTTCTGGCTCATTTTTTTATTTGCAGTTGTTTATAAAAACAGAACAATATAGTCGGTGTTAGCATTTAAGAATTTTTGTATTCCCTCCGCATTGTTTCTTATCTTCCATTCTCTACCATATTTTCCAAGATATCTGCTTATCTCCAGTTTTCCTTTCATATTTTTCGTGATATTTACCCGAGGAGATTGAAATAGGACGCTCTACATATTTGGCGAGGCTGCGGCAAAATATCGCAAGAAATGCCGGTCCGTTACACCGAAATTTTTGGAAATAGTATACTGTTTCGATACCTGTTACTCAGATGTGCATGCTATTTGCGACAGAATTTATCCCCACTATAATTGAGGAGCCTGGAAGCTAAGATACGAAATTCGGGAACCAGAGGTCGCAAATGACCTGTTCCCTCGGAAAAAGGTGTTCAAAGTATCTAATCTGTTAATTTAACCTTCTTTCTGTGCATTGCTGTTCTAATGTTAACCGTGTACAGGAGGTAATTGGGCCCCATCCATTTTTGGAGCAAAATGAAGGAAACAATTTGTGAAATTTTATTGATTTTTAAAAGACAAGCGTACAACATGAAAATTTTCCATTCGGCAATTTTATTTCTCCTTTTTTATCAGCCAGAGAGAAGGAAAATAAAGGCTGGCTATTCTGAAATCGAAATAATGTTTATTCAAATCATGGTACACTCAGGTTTATACAGTATATATTATATAAAAGGACAAGTCGATTAGGCTAGTGGTTTCAGGGAAAATCACGGGGAAGAAAGTTTCACGTGAAACATGCTGAAAGTTTGATCAAAGTGCATCAACGATCCCGAAATCCTTTAAAGCCTTCATAACTTTTACAATTTCGCGATTACTATAAAATCCCTTTGAAGGCATACATACACTGAACAATATGGAGATTGAAAAATTGTAAAAAGACTCATCAAACTCGGTGAACTATAGAAGGCTGCCTCTCGAGAACCATGTTGTACAGCCGGAGACCAATAAAATCACAACGCCCCTTAAGAACACAGTTTCTTGAATATTTAAATGCGTCACGGGCGAAGCAGCCGGAGGGAATAGCTTTAGCACAGAGTTTTAACAGTTTTACATAAATTTATGCAACAATATTGTAATAACCGAGCTGGGGGAGTTTATGCAAACCTCGCGTCCTCGTTCAGAAGTCGAAAGCCACCGTTGTGATTTTCGTCGAGGACCATTTCAGTGAATTATTAATCGAATGAGACCACTGCATTCTGGTTAAATTTTACGTTGCATTGTTATTTGCGCGATTCTACATAAAATCATTGCAGATAGTTTCGCTGTTTGCAGATTGCTGTTTCTGTGGAAGATTGGTGTGATTTTAATCGACACTTCTTAATATGATTGAATGCTTTCTTCAATTTTACATAAATCAACTTTTTTATATGTTTCTATACTATAGACTCGTAAAATTTTAGAATACAGTCACTATTAATGCGCGAGTAAAAAAATTGTGATCATAATCATCAATTTGGTACAATGTTAATTACTTCCCTAAATTGTATATCCTACAATTTTTTTTTCTAAATTTTTATACAGTACACATTCAACAAGTTTTACAAATCAGTAAATCTGCAATTCCTTCCTATGCCTTTGTTAAAAATAGCGTGATTATAAACGTCCTTCTGCAAATGTTAATTGTTGATAATTAATTAGTTGGTTATCGATCGTAATTTATCTTCAGGATATTACAAATTTTTATTCGCGGCGCAAAGGTTCGATCATTTACAACAACAATTAGCTATTTTTGTGAATACTAAACGCTGGATTCGGATTTGAATCTTCAGGTTCAAGAACCACAATTGTTGATGAGTATCAATTTTTGTTCTTGTGTTTAACACAAGGTTTCTATGAAGTCCTTGGATTAAAGACGGCTTATATTGCAAACTACATTATTCAAACTTTATTTCCACGCGAGACTGATTCTAGTAACAGTACATAAATCGAAGGTGGCCGTAAATTCGCAAACTTTCTTACCGTTCGCGAGGGAGAGTTGAACCAAAGACAGATACTTTGGAACTGGTGTTATTTCAGTGGCCACTATAGTGTTGTTAAATGTTTCACAGTATCGCTGCATCGACCGTTCCCCGACAGACCCTTAGAAAGTTCGCCGAACAACGGTGTCCGTTAACACAGCTTTCGTTGTAAAGCTGATATTTGGTTGAATCGAGTCATAGTTGATCTTTAAAGAACATCAGAATCAAATTGTCACCAAAAATTGTTACAAAATGAATGCATTTCAAATATTCACAATACTTACATCAGGGCGTGTTTGCGTATCTTTGCGTTTTTGAAAGAATGCAATTTGCGCACATAACATGACATACTAAACAGTCTGCTAACGGATACACAAACCGTAAAACTCTGAAAAAATGTGTAACTTCTGTAACTCAAACTACTAAATTCTGTAACTCAAACTATGTAAAATAATGCGATTTAGGTTCAGCTGTATAGACCCCATATTTGGGGCCTGGGTAAGCTTAATAAAAAGAAATTCACAATACTTTGCGTTTGTTCCATGTGTAAATTTTCTTCATTCTTAAAAAGTTTGCCTTTTGTTCGACAACAAACATGATCAGCTGTTGTGCTCTAGTCTAGTCTAGACGAATCATAGACGCAATATAATAGAGGAACGTAAATAAAGTAAGACGATGTGAAGAAGACGACATGATGACAATGAAGATGCGATGAGACATGACTCTAAATGACTGCCCATCACGCACAAGAGTGCGAATTTAACCAGCTCACGAGAGCAAACCTAACACCTGCTCATAAGAGCCAAGCTAACCCCGCACACGAGTGCGGCCTAGCCAACAAAAGAAAGTTGAAGAATTCAGAACTTGAAGCTACTAATACTACCAACCGATCGTAGGAATACTAATTTTAAAGCAGAAATATATAAAAATTGTCGTGTTTACTGAATGAACAAGTATTCCGAAAACAGAAACTGTATATTTGGGTTAAGAATGGAAACTTAATTTTAGATTACACGGTCCATCAGCCAAAAATCTTTTCGATTCTCACTATGCGATTCTGATAGAGTTTTTCGCGCTGATTCAGAATCTGATCTTAATTTTTTCCTAGACGCACAGTTTTTGAGAAATTTGAGTTTGAAAAAAAACATATTTTTCGACTTTGAACAAATATTCTACGGGATATGGCGCACAGTGGGGAAAACTGACTTTACTCGATTCAAAAAGAAATAACTTTCGATAGAAATGAGGTAGAGCGATGAAGTTTTTTTTTAAATGAAAGCTCAATCTTTGCAGAATATGGGAAAATAGGGAGATTACGGTACGAACGGTTTTTAACCTTGAGAAAATTCGTCAAACTTGCACAATTTTAAGAAAAAGTCATTTCTACGTTACCACGAGCAGAAATGTCTTTTTAACATACTATGTATCATTTCCCGTAGATTTTTTCACGCTGATTTCAAACCTGGTTTTAAAATTTGTGTACGACCTCACGATTTAAAAAAAATCGAATTATAGTTAAACAGTTAAACTTTTATTTTTTCAAGGTTAAAAACATTCGTATCGTAAACATGTTTAAACAATCATAATGTATTACCATTGCATATCACTGGATTCGGGAAAGTCTACAGAATCTTCTGACGTCAAGAATTGCCATCTAATTTTTGAGTAAAATTTAGCAATCGAACTCAAGATACAGAATAATTTTTAACGAAGAATTCAGACACGATCGGATAATCGATCAACAAATTGAAATGAATTAAACAAACAATCAAGCTACGAAGAACATCTTGTTTGTACTCGTTTACATCAGAAAAAAATGCGACAAACACGCTGATAAAAGTTTTACAGTGAAATAATGAAGAATAAAAATTTGATATCACTCTAAAAACATTCTCTCCTTAACATTACACGAGAGTGGGGAGGTAAATTTTTCAAAAACTATGCACATCTCTTTTGCACATATATCGGGACACATTGCAGCATGTATATAGCCGTTCCCGTTGCCGGGTTATCCAGGCCAGCAGGCAGACTCGGCAGTTCGCATGCGACGACTTTTATGCTAATCCCCCTCCGCGCAATTACAATATCTTTCGGGCCGTTTACAAGAAAACGAGACGAAACGAGTCGGCGGGAGTTGCGTGCCCGGCAACAACCACACGCAGCCTCAACCCCCAGCGTATACAGATACACCTGCACGAGATATTTACCTGTTCAGCCCTCGTTTTCTTCGTCCCCTAACACACCACCGGCTCTCTGACTTCGTTCAGCCATTCTTACGTCTTCGTGCCAGTTTCGAACTGGAAATAGAACGCGGTACTGCGGCCGTGTCCGATATAAATCCTCGCGGCTCAAGCGCACCACTTTGCGCCACTCCGAAACGCATTGCTGATCAATCTTTGAATCTGCCGTCGATCCACTTCATCCGTCTAGGCGCCGCGAGAACTTTCGCTTCTATGCAGACCGACCAAACATCGCTAGATCGCCTTCTATCGTTGGATCCTTGACTGGATTCTACGAGGTGCTGCTGAACCCTCGGATACTTTTGATGATTCAGTAGCAACCACGTCACGATTAGAGCTGAATTATAATATTTTAAATATTAAATAGTAAATAATTCTATTTATCTTAAAGTATGCGTACAACTTTAAAGTTAAAATATTTAATTTGATGCGTTTTCGAGAAAATCGAGTTTAACCCTTCGCTATACAGTGTATCATATCTGATACAGTTAACAAATCTGGTATATAGTAAATTAAGAATGTGTTTTCTTACTATTCTAAATTATATGTATAATTAATTAATTAGGTATCGATCGTAATTTATCTTTAGGATATTATGAATTTCTATTCGCGGCACAAAGGTTCGATCATTTTCTATAACAACAAATAGCTATTTTTGAATCTTCCTGTTCAAGAACCACGTTAGCTATTAAAATGTTTTAACACGAGGAAAAGAAAGGAGGTGTTTCATCCTTCTAAATTCTAAATTATGATTATTTTTCTGAAAATGTCGATTTAACTTTTTTAAATATTTTTCTCTTAAATAATACACAAAAACTGACCTTCTTTCAATTGTTTCATCCCAATTAAAAAAATCATGCAGTGAAGGCTTAAAGATCCGTCGGGTTCGCGTGCTTTTGTATATGAAGGAAGTAGAATTGGTTAGCCATGATCAGACGCGTCAGATGATTCTTGAAAACAGGGCGTCAAACGAAAAATTGTTATTTCTTTTTTTCGACTTATTTTTGCATTTACCATCACCCCCTGCTCGGTTGTACCACCCGTCCGGCCACACCCTGTATAAAGTTACGAAACGGCGATCCTGCAGGACCTCCTAACCTCGAGGCTCGACCTTGAATCATCCCAGCAACCACTGGTTCATCGAGTGCAACCGACGCATCGTCGCGATACTGCAACACGGCGGTTAAGCATCGCGTCTAGCATAATACACATTTCCGTTGCATCGGGTGGTCCTCGAGGGAGGCTCCTAGCAATCGCAATACATACACGCACACACACCGACACCTACGAAAATTCTTGGCTCGAAGCCTGCGTTCGAAAACCTCCTCCTCTCCGGGTTTCGCGCGGCTCTTGGCGTCCCGACGAATCTCGGGATTGTCCGTCGGCAACAAAAACAACGAGAGAAAAATCTGCGGAGAACACATCAAACCACGCGGGCGACCGCTGCTGTGCTGAAGCTGCGCTTTCTATACCTAATGTGTCCCTGTTTCCAGGACCAAAAAAGACTACCTAGTCTCTCCTACCGTCTCCTACTCTCTCTCTCTCTCTCTTTCTCTCTCTACACGACTCTGCAGTCCGCAGTGGCCTCGTATCTTATTGTGCATTTAATCGCGCGGACCACTGCCGCGTAATTGTCCCTTCGAACAGAATTGTTGAAATCTCGAGACCGGATACGATGCACGACACAAACGGATCTTTGACGTGTTTAAATATTTTAGTTAATTCGAAGAAGCAAATGTACGTTTAGATAGCGAAGACTTGGTCTAAGAAAAACCCTCGGGTCCCTGCTAGTTCTTCTATCGCTTTACAACTTCGCTGCCGAATAACAAATTATTGTATATTTGTGATACACCATGTACACACCAGGTATTATTAAATGCCCATTTTAAATTAAACACGTATGTATGGTTCGAAGAACAAATTTTAACATGAGTAACACGAAAACGAGGCTGGCAAGTAAACATATTATTGCGAAGACTTGATCTAAGAAAAACCCTCGGGTCCGTGCTGGTTCTTACATCCTGTAGTTCTTCTATCGCTTTACAACTTCGCTGCCGAATAACAAATTATTGTATATTTGTTGTACACTATATACACACTAGATATTGAATGTACATTTTAAATTGAACAAATGTTCACATGAATGGTTGATCTCGGTCGTATATCATAGGATGTTTGATATGTTTGAGTACTCCGTACAATTAGAAGGAGAAAATCCGTATTTCATAGAGCACTCCGTATAGGAGTATGTAGATGTAGGAGTATGTAGGAGTATGTAGATGTACTCAGGTACATGTGTTATACGTAGCTCCCAGCCAGAAAGTTGAGGAAGTCGTCAGAAATGTCGTTCATTTGTTGCAATAGGCGAAGTGCATCGAGAATCGCGAATCGAATGCAACGAACGACAAGAGAGTTCTAAATAAGGACCGGCGCATTCAGAGCTTCGAGAGATAGCGACCAGTTTCAATGCACACATTGCATCTAAGTCTCGAGTGGTTGAGAGGTTGCTCAGTGCATCCATGGAAATTGTTCTTCTGTTCGACACTGTGACAATTATTTACGTACAACTTGTCTAGCCTGATGTAAATTAAAATTCCTCCCTTTTAAAATTGATATATCATTATTTAAAATATTTTTTATGCTTTTAAAGCTTGTATTCAATGAATTACTAAACATTTGAGCATCGCTTCAGTAAATTGCATCATTTTAATATGCACAAACTGAAAAAAATCATATAATATCTAAATAAAAATAAATTTTTAAAAAACACCACGTTTTTAAAAATGGACTAAAATAATAATACACTTGATATGATAAGAACATGTGTAGTATTAGTTACATCCCTTCTTCTCTGAATGCGAATAGCGGGTCGAGAAGAAGTGGATGTTTCAATTTAGTATGCCAGCGGGGGCTTGGAGTATTTCAAGTCCTGAGGTGAGGAGAATTTTCCAGACTTGTTCTGGTTTTACTCCTCATCTTAAAAAAAGAAAAAAAAAGGTATCAGAATGTGATAGGCTTTCGAGATCCTGATCGAGCCCGATGTCGGGTATTAACTATATTAACCAGCAATTTCAATTTTCTTTTTGCAGAGATGCAAGAGGTTTCGGGTGGGCGAGCGTTGCTGCGAGTTCGAGTGTCTGAACGACACTGACGCAGACTGGACCGGGCCAGACCTAATCATCGCAACCGCGTCCGGTCAGGTTCACGAAGAACCTTTCTGGATCGCGTACTGGATGGTCGGGCTGGTCACCATGCTGAAGGCGCTCTA
The DNA here is from genome assembly GCA_028455615.1 of Lasioglossum zephyrum. Taxonomy (NCBI): domain Eukaryota; kingdom Metazoa; phylum Arthropoda; class Insecta; order Hymenoptera; family Halictidae; genus Lasioglossum; species Lasioglossum zephyrum. The sequence continues at coordinate 19,107,956 of CM052329.1, read as the reverse complement.
GTTCTTCGGGTCCCGGTATCCAGAATACCCGGGTGACTGGATTTCAGCCTCTGGGACATCAGGAGCGGGTACGCAGACGGTAGGGGACGGTACGGGGGATGAAACGTCCGCTTAGCGGCCAACAGTTTCGTGCATTAACCTTTTCATGGCGAATTTCAATATGTTGACTACACTGTATTCAAATCAATTTGAGATATTGCTCATAATTAGATTGCGGATCTGATACATTTATGACAAAAATGGATAGGTATAATTTTTGACAGTAAAACAATTTGAAGAAATTAAGCGTACTGCTATATTATTTTCAACCTGTTAAACATATTCAGCAAAAAAATTAATTATTTATTTCATCCGAGTTTGTTGCGATTCACGTACAACATTTTTGTTTTGCATAAAGATCCGCAGTTTACTTATAACTATTCCTCTCCGTATGGAAACTGAAAATGGATAAATCGACTTGCATTATTTAAATTGTTTAAATAATTGTGTTTTTTTAGTCTTGCTGTTGCTAAGTGGGGAATTATGTACATTAAGGAAGACCAGTGTATGTTAATGCAAAATCTACTATTCCGAGGAAAATTTTTGAGAAATCCTCGTCCGCAAAGGGTTAAACGATACTTGGGGAGAAATGCGACCCGCGTTTCTTGCGAAGCTGCTCGAAAGCTGACCTTGTTTCTCGATCCTCTGGATCCTAGAGTCTAGATCCCGAAGTCGAGGATTTGGAGTCTAGGATTCTAGAGTGTAGAGCTCAGTACCTGCGAAACTGGCGGAGCTATTCACTCGATTGTAACGAACAGACTGCGGATTCTTGTGCAACCATTTCCGATTGTTAATAGAAAGAATGCTTCGTTCATTCGTTCATGTTCCGACAGTTTATTTTTTATTCAAACGCAGAAAATTCGCAGTCTAGAAACGAAAGTTTGAACAGAGTCACGCAAGTGTTGTTATAGTTGTATTGTTTAATTTTTTATTAAGATCGATTGAAGATTGTGGATCTTTGTTGCTGGAGCTGCCGAGTATCGAGAGCGAGTGAAATTTTGATTGTTTTGATCTGTAAGAGCGGTAAGATTGGGTTCGATCGAATTTTGTACGATTTTTATTGTTGCTATGGAGAAATTTGGATGGTAGTAACAAACAATTTTTTAACAGCTCGGTAGCTCTAGTGTTGTACATTTGTGCCGTCAAGATTGATGTAATAAATTAATGTGTACATTAAGGAAAGCGAGACAGTATTTTTTCAGAATGAGATGCTTGTTAAGTTCTCATAATAAAATAGTTAATTTAAATATAAAGATCCACAGTCTAACTGTTATATTTTATGTTAATAATGCGTCTGATTATCATCTTTCTTTATAACTGTATTTTTAATTAACCTTCCGTGAATCAGGGGTTGGTCCTGCATTAAGCGCAACGTTAAAAAAAACAATGCATTTTTGTTGTTACATCTACATTTCCATTCTGAAATGCATAGACCAAGACGAACGTAAGAACATCGCCTAATTCAGGGTTAGATGGACTTGAACAATTTAATTTGTTATGTTTTTTTATAATAAATGTCTATTTTTAAGAGATGAATCTTCGTTTAAGCTGACAATTGGGGCATAAAGGGTTGAACTATGGCCTCCCTTCCGAGCTATATTTACCTTCAGGACGGGTTTATTGAATTAGAAATTCATTTTTCACTCCGAGCAATTTTTCTGTTGAGATAAATCAGAATTAATGGGAAATTTCGTGCAATTGAAGAGCAAAATGGGTTTGGGTAAAACTGATTATCTTGATTTTTTTAAAGTTACGAAAAATCAGGATGAAAAATTGATTGCACAAGTCGTGATAATCTTTAACTGTATGGTGTTTTATTACGCATTTTCGTTTGTGGTAGGATATGCAATTGCAGTTTACAGTCGAAGATGCTGGATGGAATCTTAATCACAGAAAATCGACAATCCTCGAAATATTCGGGTCACCAGATACGGTACACCCGTCCTGATTTGGTCAACCTCTTGCCTTATAAGTTGCTCTGCAACTCATCAGACCTACACCATTAATAACTACCTACACAGATGAGCTCTATGAGCGTTGCAAGAATAATAATACCACATCTCAATTTAGAACGAATGAAATCGTGTAACCAAACTATGAAAGTTTATGTAAGCATGAAATTCTCCATTCACTCGTTGAATTAAAAGCAAGCTTATATTCGGTCACAGTTAGTCAGTCGAAACCCTACCAAGATTCATTCTAAATCTTGTATATTAAATTCTTGAACATACCACTATGACACCCTGAGACTGTAGGAATTGCAAGATCGAAAGGCAAGGGGTTCAATAATTCCGGAGCGAATTCGCATAACTCGCCGTCATTCTGCATTTCATCTCCTGCGTTCCATTCACAAGGCACGGAAAAATAATATTTTTCTTTTATTAAAAAACTCTGTTCTGCTTTTATGCATATGGTTCGCGAGAGATTTAACAGTGTCGGAGAATCCAACAAGCTCGATCACTGCGTCGGAGGATTCAACGATCTCGATCACTGACACTTGGTTACAGTTTCAGAGGATCCAGCAATCTCGGATCATAATTTCGAAGGATCCAGCAACCTAAAACTACAGTCTGGGAGGATCCAACGACTTCAAACTATAGTTTGGGAGGATCTAACAACCTTAAACTATAGTTTGGGAGGATCCAACTACCATAAACTATAGTTCCGGAGAATCCAATCACTGTGCCGGTTGATCCAAAGATTTCGATAGTAGTGTCGAGGTGTTACAGCACAGGCAGTGTCGCCTTTCCACCCCGATGAAAGCTCCCGATAACGATGTTAGTCTCGCAAACGAGGCGCTTCATAACGATAACATAAACGCGTCGCCCTCCGTGAAGGCCGCATCCGCGGTCAGGTTTCAGAAAGTTTTATTTTTACATGTGAATGATAACAAAGATGTGATAACGAACGCCGGGCTGCGGGGCCACGAGACTGTCGATGGGACTGGTACAAATTCCCCTAACATTCAAGCATTTTGATCCTTGATTAGGATAGCCAGTCAGCCTCGGAATATTTAACAATATTAGTATCCATACTGTCGAAACATATTCGCACATGAATGAAGACAGAACAATCATTTGCAATCGTACTGAACAATTTGCAATCGCACTGAACAATTTGCAATCATGCATACCAATTACCTTACCTAGTCGCTTTTATTATAAACCTTGTATAAAATCGACAGTGTATTGATTATCATGAAACACACGTTTTTTGGAAGAATTATTATCGGAAATGTTCTATGGCTCCTCGAAGTGATAAATAGTAAGGGATATTTACAGTGCCGGATTAAGCCAGCGCGGGGCCCGTAGCAAATATTACCAGGGGGCCCTTTCTTTCGCACGATAATATAATAAAACACGATGAATGACCTTTTTTTAAGCAAAAATATCTGGGAACGTTATCGACCAAATTTTAGGTCAATTTTCTGCTGCAAGCGCGGGGCCCTCCTGCTACGGGGCTTAATCCGGCACTGGATACTTAACTTAAGTAAGCAAACTATTAAGGAATACATAAATAAGAAAAGTATTAAGGATACAGATTTTAAGGGAGATAGATAAGAAAAGTAACTAGAAACAATGAAAGTATATGAATTATCGTCGAAGAAGCTAGAAAGTTTTTAAAAGTAACATTCCAAGGAGAGGCGTAGAACTGTTCCGACAATTCATAAGAATGTTTGTTATAAATAACCAACCAGGATATAAATTAATATTAATTATGATTTTTTCGAACGAGCCAGTTTTAGTGCGATCGAGTTACAGATTGTACAGTTGCATGTCGATGCAAATAATAAATTTACAGACTGCACACAAAATATTCAATAAATCATTGCAATAATATTATACTATTAAGTTTTAAAACAGAGAGCTAGCTGTTCCATTATTTTTGTTTGTGACTATACGTTGTCAATCAACAGGAATATCGACAGCTGACCTTAAGAGTGTTAATGAGCTTCCAGTAAGTCAACTCCTTAACTACAGAATCAAATTGGAATAGACAAATCCTGTCAAGCCTTAGCATGTTGTCAGTGTACAAGATCTAACAATAAGAGAGATCCGATACCGTGTCCCATCGTCATTCCGTCGGAAGTATCGATCAAGGCGGATGGATCTCGATCGAGATCATCGGGTGGAAAGGTTGGAGGTTGTCTGGTTCGATGCTTCAGCAGTCAGCCTCTTTTCGAAATTAGCTTTGAAACTCATGGTTGGACGCGTCGCACTCTTGGCATCCCTTTTTAGAAGGTTTCGTTCGATGAACCAAGGCCTAGATTGGACGCCATTTTCCCTGATCAGTTCGAGATTGCCGATGGGTGATCAAGCCTCTCCAATTAATTCGAGCCACCGAAACACGAAGTGTTCCAAGGCTGGCTTGGATTTTGAAAAGATTATTTCATCAAATTTTATTGGCAAGAGTGATGGCTAAATTGGGCGGCAATCAATTAATTGAATATCAGGACATTCAAATAGCAAGCGATTTAAATTTACCTTGTTAACGGCGCGTTTTTATACTTTAAGTTGTTCAGTGTTCAAAACAATTCTATTTTCCCCAACATCTATTAATCCTTAGCACTCGAAAAAGATGCTACAGCATTATTAAAAACATTCTTCTCAGTATACAATTTTTTCGTATTTAAAAAACTACTAAAAAGAAGTATGCACAAAGAAAGATCATTTTAGAAGTTAAAGTGGCTCCGAGTGCAAAGGGTGAAAACAATAATAAACCTTGAAAAGAAGAACACCAGAAACAACAACTTCCTCCTTCAGACATTATAAAAAGTCCTCGAACAAAGAATCAGGAATACAAACAAAATTACCAAGTCTAACAAGAATCTTCTACAAGGATCTTTAAAGAGGATTTTTTCCCAGGTACTACATCGGACAGGCATAATTAACCGTTGATTAAAAGGGTGTGCTATAAAAAGGGAGCAGATTGTATGAAACTGAGTCCGGGGCTCAGTCTTTCAGAGTTCGAACCCGAGCCGTGTCTGCAGGGGATGGTTCTCGATCCTCAGGATCTCCACTTACCTTCGGACACGGCTTAATAAGATCGCAGCGGGACTCTTCGGATGGTTTCCCGCGTTCCCGTGTTCCCGTTTCCCGGAAGTTCGATCGCAAACACGCGGAGATTCCAGGAACTGAACGTTATTCCCAGAGAGAGTTCGTCGAAGCCACGCGGAACAGGAATCGCTTAATTAATTCCGATCAATCCATCCATTTGTTCGACGGCCTACGCGTTTCCGATGGCCGAACGTATCATTTCTGCGAGAAAGAGAGAGAGAGAGAGAGAGAGAGAGAGAGTAAGAGTGAAAGAAAAATTGAAATAGAGAGAAAGAGAGAGAGAGAGATATATATGTGAGCCAGAGACACGAACGTATTTTCGAACGATAACAATAAATTTCTAGGACCCATGAACAGGATTAACGTTACATATTTAAGGTGATATCTTTCAGGACGTCTTCGGGTACCTTCGGCGGACCGAAAGTCCTTCAAATTTCACGTGTGCTATTTAGGGAGGACGTGTGGATTCTGAGACTGGTTGTAAAACATTCGAAAACGTCCAGACGCGCAAAGCAGATCGCACCTTTTATTGGTTCTTTCGAAACATTCTCCGCGATTTTAGCTCAAGGAGCAATGCTGCGGGATAATAAATTGCAGCAGATGAGTCTGTCCAATAAAGATTGAATGATTATTCTTAGTTTTCGTTCTTGAACTAATTGAAAACGGCAATATATCTCGCAACCTTCCCCCGCAAAATAATCAGTCTCTCTTCTTTAGGAGATGATGAAGAAAAATCCATGTTTGCAAAACTTCCGCAGTCAATTTATTATCCACAGAGAACCGAGTCAAGGGAAGCTAAGATGGCGGCGAGCGCGATCGAAAGCAATAAATCTCAGTCAGATTATACTTACATGCCCGTTGAAAGCGACTGTCGACGGAATCTATACGTATCTCTCCCGCAAAACTCTGAACTTATAACATGGTGGCCATTGGAAAAAGAAACTTCCATGTTCTTTTCGAAGACGTGAAATAAATCGACGGTATTCAATCGAGTGCATCGTTCAACCCTTCCGCGACGGCTAGGTCAATCTTGACCCTGGATTCTCAGATGTTATTCAGCATCTCAATTTTCAATTTGGAATATCGAGAATCGTGTTTGTCGAGTTTCGAAACAGATCGATGGACATTCGTAAATATACAAGGTGTCGCAATCGTCTTATACTTGGTTTTTAAACTGCAACACGTATTGTATATTTTTCTTTACATTCTTCAAATGAAAATGTTACAGAACACGAGTCACCTTTTGATACCAAATGTTCAGTTTAAGGCCACCTGAAAACACAAAACTATTGACTTTCGAAACTGTAGCCTTGACTCATTGAAATGATACCTTTTTAGTAAATTCTTTATAATATTTGTACCTTGATTCGAATTTCTAACGATATAAAACAATTTTTTTTCCGGAGACTACAGCAAAATAGTTGGGACTAAATTTTCAATGACCCGGTATAAAAGTTGTTGAAAGCCGCCGTGGGAGGGTTAATGCAAACAATGAGCCGCCGATGTAATCCAACTTGACTCTGTCAGAACCACCGTGAACGAACGACACGTATTTTCTAAATGTACAAAGGTGTATATTACAATACTTGATTCGTCAACTGCATGTACATATTTGTGGGGGCCGTTGGGAAATATTTATCCGTGGACGGCCCTCGAAAGAGATATTTAGTTACGACGACGAATTCGGGGGGAAACGATTATAAAATCTAGAACAAGTTAAAAACCGTTGAGACGCTCCATATTTCTGTACCTTGCGGTATTTATTATGAATAAATTTATGATAGTCGGCCGGGCATCGAGAGTAACGTTACTGTAACATTATTATCCATTGAGTAATAGGCACGTGCTCAATTAAATCTAGCGTGTAATTATCAAATAAACTCCATTGCATATACATATTATAACGTAGAGGTTTAAGCACAGGGAGGGTTGCAGCGGACTCAATTTTAAACGTAATCCTACAGAAGTTACTGTCACCGTCGCGTTGACAAATCTTTCCTTTCCGCATGTCGATGCTGTGTTAACGATAACTGTCGGTGGAGGCGATTCTCTTGGACACGAAACTGTTTTACTACATCACATTTCACATCGTGGATTACGCTAAATTGAATCTTGCTTGGATTCAATTTAATCGGGAAAGCGTCACGGATATAAGCTCTAAGAGTTCCATGAAAAACTAATTTAAAGAAAAGCTTTTTTATGTATCGAGACATTACCGCAATTCCGGAAACATTATTTCGCCGTGGACCTGATTAGAAAACAAGTAAACGACTGTCCGAATAGTGATCGTACAATTACCGGCGCAGCAAATGGGGCCTCGTTGTTTCGTCGCCGGCCATTGTTATTCGATGGCTCGTCGAAAATACAGCGACAGTAATTATTTCGCGTTATTTACATTTATTTTCCGTGCAGCCGCTTGCGTCCTAATTGCGCCGAAGGACGCCGGATACTCGCTAAACCCAGCTGGCCGAATTAAAACATCCGAATGCCGTGGAGCAAGGTCGCTGCTTCCGGTTCTCGGTCTTCACAAAACTTTTTCCGCGGAAAAGAACATCGCCTCCTCGACTCTCTGAAACGAACAACGAATTTCCTCGAGTAGATTTCAATGCCGAACCCTGTGTAGAACAATCGAACTTTTCATTTGTTTTGTAACGGGAAATGAATTGCTGAACGAACAGAGCGGAAAATCCTCCATCTTTGAATTGCAATCATTTCATAAATAATGATCATACGATATTCTACTTTACAAACCTTAATTGAATTCTATTCGAGCACACAGTTTCAAAATGATAAATAAAAAGATACTCAGCAACTACTATCCCAGAAAATCGTCCATCTTTAAATTTCTACAACTTCGTAAATGAAAATGGTGTGACATTTTACCACAGTTCATTCTGAACAAATTTTCTCTAAAAACCACATGACACGAGCAACAAAGCCAAAGCGGAGTCCACTGTCAGCCGCAGACCATTTTACAAATTCCAACGACCGTGAAAAAGAGTGAAATTTTTAGTTGCAGTTTTACCGCGCGGATGGCTGAAATTGCACAGGGTGGAGGGTAGTTGCCTCGGAAAAACGTCGGAGCCGTCCCTAATCCAGGATAGCATCGTTTCACTAATCCCGAACCTTATTGTGCTTGTCGCGCAGTTTATTCGCCTGCAGATTGTGGCGTCTCGCAATTAACGAACGAAGGCCACGAAAATAAACCGGCGTTCTCGTGTTACGTATACAATTTCATCTTTTCCCTGGGACAGCCGTGGAGGGAGGTACGCGTTTTACCGTGCCCGTAGCTCGCAGACTTTTCACGCCTATAATGAAAAAAAAGGAAAAAAGAGAGAAACTTTTCACGCCCGCACACGTCGAGCACCCTTCCGCTCGGTTCGCAGCGATTTGAATTTGTTCAAGCCCGGAAAAAGAGCAAGGAACAAGACCGTACACACGTTTCTGCGTGTAATCGTTTCCCGGGAAGTTGTTAATCGTTTCCGCGTCCGTTAACAAATCGAATTCGCGCTGACTGTCTTTGACAAACGGGATCGCAA
>CM052329.1:19078533-19099221 GCA_028455615.1 Lasioglossum zephyrum | reverse complement strand
CATGATTTCCAACGATCGACAGAAGAATAGGCTTCGTTGCAAATCGATCTGGACGCCTGTTTCCCTCGGCATCTTTGCAGGTTTCGTTTCGTAGGGATATCTCGACACAACAAAAACTGGAGTAAAAAGAAAATTGATCGATCAGCTTCGATTGGCATCGAGCTTTTATGGCATTTTTACCAGGCGATTCCCTTTACACGTTCATCCTCATTAAATGGAAATTGATCGTAGAGTCTCCGCCGGGGACGATAAGGTTTTAATAACGCAACTTTACCAGCGACCTTTTAATACGATGAATGCCCATCGAAACTTTTTAATTAGCCGAGTCGAAGTTTCGAAATCTTCTCAAACCACGAGCACTCATCCTAATTTACGCGACACCGAGACCGGCAATTTGTTGCCCTTTACATTGGAAGAGTTCCAATCAATTGTTCCCGATTCCGAAAATGATGGCTGCGACCAAATGGCTCGCGGGCGCTATTAATTAAAATTATTCAGCTTCGCCTTCGTTAAAGTCTACATTGTCATGGTGCAATCCTTTGACGTCTATATCGAAGGACGTACAATTAAACGTGTAAAAAAACCCTACTTCAATTGTCGCTAGGTACCTCGCTAACGAAAATATGATAGCAGACATATTCGTGACATTTTTCTGATTAATACGAGTCCAAACATGACACAATTCGGAGTACATTCGCTTGTTTAATCGACGATTTTGTAGAACCTCCATTATCCGAATGATGTCTGAATTTTCAGTAGGAGTTTAATCTAGAAAAGATTTATATACAACGCAGTTGGGGGTCATTTTAATCAGAAAAATGCCACGAATACAACAAACAATGTACTAAAAATTAATAAATACAGTACTATCAGGAAAGTTACAACAACAATGTTTTGCTTTACGTCAGTCGTAACGTTCATTGACAACATCAAACTGGGACCGTCACTGCTCACGAACGAGTCTACCATCGGGAAACTCGAGCCAATGATACACGAGACTATTGTTTACACGATCCAATTGGAAAAATGTCCGCAGCATAGCCGATGCGAGGGAGGAAAAGTGTCCCCGAGACCTTTTCGTCCACAGCTTGTTTTGCCGAGTGTACGCGATGATTCAATTGGACCCTGCGATTAATTCATTAGTCGCAGGAACTCATTCGAAATTATCGCACGGCTCTCGTTCGAGGTTCTTGAATTGCGTGCCGTTCATTCCCGATGCTCTCTGCTCGTCGTACAGGGTATTAATTAATTATTCGCGACGAAGGCGTGTCCGAATCCAGTTCGAGCTTAAAGTCCAACACATGTTACGCCGCGACAATAGTCATTCGACATAATCTTGTCCTTTCGCTTACCATTTCTCGAGAACGTGCATCCGTTAAGACGCACTCTCCAAAATACGTATTAATATGTGCATAGGCGATGGAATTATTCATCCATATTTAATCGTGAATTTTCTCGTTAAATATTCGTTGTACCAAATTCGATTGAGATGAATCCCTTATTTTGATTCCGTGGAGTTTATGGGGCTGCTAGTTTGGCTGTCTAGGTGTTAATAATTATTTTTGCAAGTCATCGGACAAATTAATGGTTTTAAACAGAGCAAAAAAGCTGAAAAGAAAATATACGTGTGAATAATGTGAAAGAATTATTTTTCCAATAATTTTTGCTGGTCACCTGGCCAATTAATTATTTCCAGCAGAGCCGCATATTAAATTGTGAATTAACAAGGCGGCAATTTATGAAAAATATTCAGTAATGAGTCAATAAAATGGTTTTCGAAATAAATAAACGTAGAAGAAATTGACGACCCAGAGGATGGTCACGTCCCGCGTTGATTACGTATTTATAAAGGGCCGTCGATTCAACGGATGCTCGTGGTAAATTTAAATTGTAAATAGACGCATTGCAGATTTAAAGTAAAGCCAACGATAAGGGAGTAGGGTAAACGTGTATACAGAAGAGAAGGAAGAGTGGGTGGGGGGAGATAAGAGAAACAGCGGCTGGGAAAATGATAAGCGATCAATGTGAATAAAAGGACGTGATTTATTTTTCATTTTAGAGACAAAAAGTACTGTTCACGATGATCGCGTGAATCTACGACAGCCGACGTTTGAGTTCGTTTCCAACTAACGTGTTGTGCGATTGATGGCATAACTGGCACACCATGAGTCTTGAAAATCATGCGGCACTGTATTATTAGACTGCGGATTTGCGAGGTACTGTTATCGATGCTGCAATTATCGAATCAGCTGATAGAACTGGCTCGAAATGTCTTCATGAGACGACTAGGAAAACTGTAAAAATAGAATTCACTTAACATGTCAGCACGAACAAACTCAATTTTAATGCCGAGTCATTCTGGTATTGAATTTTATGCAATGACATTTTTAGTTGTTGCGTCGTGCTATCGATCTGGCACATTAATAACGAAACCAGGCGAAATAACTGGTTTCTTTGTTCATGCGAGGATTAATGACATTTCAAGAATGCTTCTGCGAGTTCTATTGCAATAGATATTGTAAAAATGTTTTTGTGGACTCTATTGCCACAGAAATCAGAATAAACACAGTTGATTGAAGTGTTTCGCAGTTCCATCGTTAAATGTAATTGTAAATGTTCATTTCATCTGCTATACTGTCATTTAATATTGGAACTACGAAACTACCCGTTACTTTCGTAAGGTAATATAAAATAATAATTTTTAGGATCGCATGATTTTTGGGCGCTGTGTGCTTATGGGACGAGAATGCTAACAGAACCGATCACAAGTGTGCACAAATTACGTTTGTGGCAGACATTGTTGGGAAATATTCCTACGAAAAATATATAAATTCTTTTATCCGTAAAAATGTTATTGTTTTACGTCCAATCTCGAAGAAGCAAAGCAATTTGGTCCCCATTTCAGGCTTTCAATGTGGACACTTTTTATTTTGCGTAAACACGTTCTTGTTTGAAGTATCCTGCTCCACTCTGGTTACTATTCATGTAAAATCTTGAACGAATATTGCCCAACACTGCTGGCAAAGACGCGTGATACAGTCCAAAGACAAAGGCCAGGAAGAAATGTAATTTCTGCGAGTTTGACCGGACAGTTTGGCGCCGTCTCGGCGTTTTCTGGGGCGACCTCGTCTCGAGCGGAGGTGGCTTTTCGTCTTTCTCATCCCCGTGTGTCGAAGAGAGGGATGATTCACGAGGAGCATTTCCAGCTGGCGAGCAGCCGAGACGGCCCCCGCATTTCCCGTATTCCCCAATGGCGTCGCGTCGTCGCGCAGCGACGAAAACATTTTGCCTCTTTGACTATCTCCGTCGAGAAAACACTGTATATTGTATTGTATATTAACCGAACATTAATCGACCAATTTCTCTAAGCTTATACTTCGATCTAACGTTTACATAATGTGAAGGAAACCATTTTTTTTTCTTCGTCTATTTCAATGTAAATATTATACTTTTAGAGGATAGATTTAATATTGCTACCGAGAATGCGTAAATACCTTTGATTGCGATTACAACACGTCGTCTTATCATCGAGGGGCCTTTCATGTACGAGTAATCATTCTGTAACGACTACAGATGTATTATGGTAATTCATTCGATCGATATATTAAAGATATTTCAAATCGTACCGCATCGTCTTTTTATCCCGTCTTATCCTTGTAAGTAGACTGCGGATTTTTATGCACTTTATTTTGTGAAATGTGAGACTGTGAAAGATTAATTGTTATGTTGCTTTCAGTGTATCGAAAGGGCTGGAATTAATATATATTTTGCTTAAAGATTCGCAGTCTGGTTGTGGGTAAGTAAAATGCAATCTTTCATTATTATTATTGCATGTATAATTATTTCGATATTACAGTATGAATGTAGAAATTCCCCATTTTATAACGTAGCATAGACTTACTGTAGATTTCTGTAGGACTTATCCAAGGATTAAAAAGGATAGTTTGTGTATGATTATATTAGTTCATCTTCCAGGTAGTATCGTACAGCTCGGTTCGCCTCTGAGAGAACGTTGGAATCTGAGCTCTCACTTCGTCCACGACTTTCAAGTCTAAAGAACAAAACGTAGTTCTAAATAAAAATTATATAATCTCTTCCATATCTTCAATGCAACATCCCAAAAGAATATAAAAACGTGGCGTAAATTTTGGCAATTTCTTTCGAAAGAAAATGCTTTCTATAATATCAACTAAATTTTTATTTTCAATTCATTAAAACACGCCCATGTTTAAGCTGACGCAACTTCGCGAAAAAACATTTGATAACAATCTATCTGTGCTCATTTTACAAAGTAAAGTCTCCGCTTTCACTTCCCTAAGTTACTTTCCTCAAATATTTTCCATCGACGAAACTTTTTCGATGTTTTGCTCGAAAAGAACTGATGGAAAGGTAAAGGTGCTTGTTTGCCGAAGACCTTTACCGATTCGAAGCTGTGGAACAACTTTTCTTAAAGATTAAAAAGAGAAACTTCAAAGATTAAGCGTTCGATTACCAGACAAGTCACCCGCTATACTTTTGATACTGTTTCACAGTACTTGTAAATGATAAAATAAAGATAAAAATTGTTTGCTCCAATTGCCAGCAAGAGCGGAGCCAAGTAAAAAGTTTTCCTTTTTTTAATGACTTTAATAAGCCAACAGTAACATGTTAATATACTTAGATATTTTTCATCTGTCGGCTGCTTTAAATTGCACATTTTTTAACACATGCCTATATACAAAATGAATTTTTTTCTTCTTTTAACTTTGCAATTTTCGATCGAATGTTGCACAAATGGCAGAACGGCATCACCCTTTACGTGAAACATCCACTGCTTTAAATTGCACATTTTTGAACACGTACGTAAATACAAAATAAATTTTCTTTTCATTTTAACTTTATAATTTTAGTTGAATTGTTGCATAACCGTTCACGTGAAAAATGTGTTGAATTGACAGGATGGACGGATAAGGGTTAATATCATAGTAATCTGACAAGCCAATAAATTAGCAGGAACGGCTCGTGGAGCGCAGGGGTCTAAAGTGGCAATTACCTATATCGGCGACAAGCATGTCCTCGCCGGCATCCAGCTCGCGAAGAATCTCTCCCCAAGGGTTGGTTAGCTGGGTATGTCCCCATGCAACGTATCCTGGTGGAGAGCCGCGGGCCGGCGACACGCAAGCCACGTATAATTGATTGTCATTTGCCCTGGAACGTTGCAACAATGACCAGTGCAGCGGGCCGGTCGTCAGATTGAATGCCCCCGGATATATCAGCATCTGGCAACCTGGCCAACAGAGAAAACAAGAAAATATGGGAAAACCAAACTGCACGGACCATTCCCTATTTACAGTAGTGCACGCTAAAGCGTCCGCATTCGGTCTCGAGTGGGAAAACTGACTTCTGCGAATTCCTTTTCTGCGAAAAATTTTATATAATTCAACTGTGGCGCATCTCACCAACAAATCTGGAAAACGATGGAAATAGGGAAATATGAAGACACACAACTGCACGGACCACCGGTCCACCTTGTTCCTCGATTTACTTTCAACCCTCCTGGCTATCAGGGACCTGATGCCGAGGCAATCACGCCCCCGTACTTTACCTTGTATCTACCCTCTCCCAGGAAACTTGGATTCGACGCGAGATTACTTCTGTACCCAATCCTTTTCTCTTGGACCTCTGGGGATATTTTACCGATAAGGTGAGCCCGTAAGCTTCTGCGATTATTTATTTGATTTGTTCTGTAGTTCTCTTGTAGGAACGAGTGAGATAATTGTAACTGATTTACGGTCGTCGACAATGCTTCACTAATTGTTTTTAGTGACTTTGTGAAAAGTAACGATTGCCAAGTGCGATAAGAGTTCGCGAAAAATGGTTTGTCTCGTTCGCGCAGCTATTTCAATAAACTGTTTTTCGTAGTAGATGAATTTTCTGCGACGTACCCTTGTTTCTGTACAGACGTGCCATTTCCTCGAACCGAATATCATAGCAAATGCCGATGCCTATTTTACAGCCCTTCGCCTCGAACGTGGTCAAAGAGTTTCCAGGACTGAGGCAATCGCTCTCGCGGAAAGTCATTTTTCCTGGAATGTCGATATCGAATAAATGCATCTAGAAAGAAAAGGAAATTTATTTACAGGCTTCAGTCAATTTATTACCCTTTGCCGATTTATAATGCTGCTAGTACTTTTAATTTACTCATTTGCTCTGCACTTTTAAGAGTCTAGCTGTAATTGAATTGAAGGTCCGGAGAGACCCCAGGGTACTACATACAGGGTTGCAAATATGTTAAACAAGATTGATTGGAACATTTGTTTCCGTGTTGATAAATTATTGGGAACAGCCATCGGCAAAATCGCTTGTGAAAGCGAGAACCGTTTACCTTCCTGTGCTTGGCCACTAGAGTCCCATCGGGAGCCCAAACGGTGCACGTGTTGTATAATTTATCGGATTCTCTTTCGGGTATTGTACCACCGATGACGTAAACATTATTCTTCTTGGCTGCAGCCGACAACGCGACGCTCGTTTCCCCGTCCGGAATGCTTTCCGCATACTTTGGAAAATGCGCTGTGTTAAAAATTGTAAATATAACAAATTTTGTCACTGAATTTGTCATTCACATTTTCTTAGCCGAAACAACATGCTCCTATTATATCGCTTCAATAATATAATAAAACTGTTTCAATCTCAATTATTCTAGAAATAATCCTATTTCTATTAAATTCAAATTAAATGATCGATACTGACTAGTCAAAAGCACGTTCAAATTATAAAAATCAATCTAAAAGTCTGTCTCTACGATACAATATTAATATATTTTTAAAAATTGCGCTATAATTTGTAATACGAAAACAATAAAAGAGGGAGTAGCCTGATTATTCTTATGAATTAAACCACCCCCTTGTGGCGCGCGTAAGAGTTGAAACGATGGGGTGTGCAACTTGTTTGATGAATTTTTTAAATGATTTTCGGAGTGGAGTTAGTGTAAAAGGTGGTAATAGAATGTTATTACATGTTCCGTATGGCGAGTTGAAGCATTCGGGCAGCGCAACAATGTCAGCGTTTTGTTGTTTCGCGGTTTCGATAAAAGAAACTGCTCGTGCCACGTTCACTGATTTATCTTCGCCGACTGCGAGCTGTACTAGCGCCAAACGGAACGCTAAAAAAATATGATTATTATTGAACATTATTCCTGAAACAATTTACAATAACTTCATTATAATACTCGAAAAAGAAGTAAGCGTACATACTCGACATTGTTCGGAGTCCTTGTTTGACGATGTTCGCACATAACATGATACTTTTCGAGGTTATGGACGCTTATTGATAAATACTTTATAAAGTGTTACGTAAGCAGTCGTCAGATATGCAATTACTCAAATTTTTATCGATAATGTATCACTTTATAGCTCTAAAATAAAGGATTAAATATAAATTTCTATAAAAACACCCATGAATTTATTTTCTTGCACAGATAATTCTTCTTAAACAGATAAGAAAATGCGAGAGGCAGCTTTGTAAAAATAAGTTTTATTACAAAATGTATATAAACAAAATTGTACAGTTCGTCACAAAAGTAAAATAACGGGAGAACCCGCAAAGTATTATCGTCTACTGGACGATCGTGACCTTGACCTATCCCGCTTTTTGTGTTTCCGTTTGTCCGTATGATCTCTCGACTTCCGGTCTCTGGTTTTCTCCCTCTCCTTATCTTTCTTTTTGTGTTTTCTGCTGGACCTCTCCGGCGAACTGTCCTGCTTCTTGTGCTTTTTTGATTTCTTCGATTTCTTTGATTTGTAGGAATCATTGCTGCTCGATCTGCTTCTTCCTCTTCTCCGCCTTTTGCCCTGATCGCTGTCGTCCTCGCTCTCCGAATATCTTTTTCTGCTTCTCGATTTTTTATCATCCGTTCTACTGCTTTTCTCTTTGTCGTGTTTCTTTTTACGTTTCTCCTCAACGAAATTATTATCGTCTTCGTTGCTGCTTTTAGAATGCTCGGACGAGTTCGATCGTTTTTTCTTCACCGATCCAGGCTTCTGCTCGGTGGACTCCTTGTCTTTGTACTCTTCATATTTCTTCGCGTCTGAAATTAACACCATAAAATACTAAAGGATAAAATCTCTTGTATTTATTACGGTCATAAAGTGAGGCGAAGGGACTTTTAAAAGTAAACTTTCGACCAAACATGTAAAATTTTCAGATCTCGTACCACATTAATTCTACAATTTCAAACATTTTAAAAGTCCCTTGATTAAACCTAGATATTGATACTAACTTAGAACTTTAGAGTTTTTCGAGTACTCCGACTTGGTTACAGGCTGCACCATGAATTCGTTTACGGATATAGTGTTTCCTCCGAGAGCCAGCTTTATTATAAGCCGTCCCGCATCGTCGTCGAATCCCTCAATCTGACCATAATTGTTGCTCTGCTTGCCAGCTATGATCTTCACAAATGTACCCTTTTCGATCTTCAGCTCCTCTTCCGGTTTCTTATAGTCAGTACTTTTCTTCTGCAATGCTACTTTGTCTGCACCCAGCCCCATGCCTTTAGGACGCAGCTCTGGTATCGCAGCAGATACTATTCTGTAACAAGGACATTCTGAAGCTATTATAATATACTATAAATACAAAATGTTATAATACAATATAAAATATAAATGCGTAAAGCAGCATTGATATGAACTAAGGTTCGTACTTTTCGTTTTTGCCAATTCCTTTGCCAGGCTGCCATCCCATTCCCCTCAACATTGCTAATCCAAAAGCATCAACAGGAATTTTCTCATAGTCCTCTAGCGTCGACTGAAAGGAATAATATCCATTGTAATACAATTAATGTCTCACTGAAGCATAATTATACAATTTTACCTGTTCTTGACCTCGCAGAGACTGTTCCTCTGCCATTGGCAGAGTCAACGCCTGTTTTTGAGTTCCCTGCTTGTCGTCAGACTTTAGATCTGCTATGATCTCCTTCGCAGCCTGTTCTTCCAAGGTTATGACTTTGTTCTCATTCTCCTCTAACGGTTCCTGTTTTATTTTAACAATGTCCTTCGACAACGCATTGCCATTGGTCAGCTCTGAAGTATCTTCCTGTTTGATTTCTATTGTATCTTCCTTCGCTACCTTGGGTTCAAATATATCTGCATCGATTTTATTAACAATTCTATCGTGCCAGGTTCTCGAACCCAACAACGGGATGGTCAACGGTTCATCTTTCTTCTCTTCTTCACTGTAATAAAGAGTTATTTAAATAGTTTCTCATTAGAGCATCTGATGTTTGGTTAACTTTATAGGTTATGTTGGCGACGTTAATCTGGAAAAAATGAGACTTACCCTATTACTTTGATAGCCTTCTCATCGAGACACTCTATATAATCGACTTTCTTCGTTTCTTGAGGAACATTAGTTTTCAAAACGGGCTTCTTAATGGATTTCGCGAATCCGAAAGAGATTTTCTTCCCTTCTTCTGCCATTATTCCGTTTCGATCACACCGATATCTCGGTCAATACGTTCAAAATATAAATAAATGATCGCTTAAGTTATTTACATTGCTTTAATACTACATTCCATTCAATCGATTAATAAATTAACTGCAACATTGTACAATCACTATCACTGCCTCTGAACGTTTACGAAAACACGACAAAGATCCATTAACTTATTCGTAGTAAGATGGACACGTACTTTATTGAAATGGATTGGGGATAGAGTGGTCGCGTTTACATGAACGCGAGCGGGGCTTCAACGCCATCTCTGTACAACGATATGGAGTAAAGAATAAACTATTAACTAATTTTCCTAAGGTAATTTATAACGATTTCGAATTGTTTATACCTGGTATACGTTACTATAAATTGTCAAGAAAATGATCAGGCATTTTGAGAACAAGTTTTAGAAGTAGAAGCAGGTGTTTTCTAAACGATTTTTTAAAAAAATATCTAGAAGTTACAAAAATTATTTAAATTATTAAATGCAAAAAATACCGTTGGTGAAATCTTTGGAGATTATGATACACAACCCTGCTCGAAACAAACAGGAACAGGATGACAAGAGCAACCAATATATGAATGAATTACGCACAGTAGTACACAAAAGTTCACCCTGTAAATATTTTTCCTTTTTTTCATCTTATTTAACGTCGCTTTTTAAATTCTTTTTGAGAATTATTTCGTGACGGGACCTACAAGTTTAGTTTTTACAGAGTTTTACAAGTTTAGTTTTAGATGGCACATGGAATAATTTTCCAGAGGTGCCGGACGGCGGGAATCGAACCCGCGACCACTGTGTGCTTGAATTATTTACCTAAGAAAAGAATAAGACATTTTTAGAACGATTTAAAAAATTTCATTTGAGTCAAAAATGATTAATGTTGAGGATAAGAAAGGTATTTAATAGCACAGTTATAATACTATTAAAATAAAATGATTTTTAAAAACTTGAGTTGATTATTCAATAATTTTTACATTTTTAGAATGGCCTTTATTTTTATGATCAATTTCGATTATGTTGTACACAGGTTTGCAAAGAATTTTTTTTCTTTTCAACTTTGTCGATTCTACTCTACCCTAATTTATGCACCGCAGCGCGTGACTTTACCATTATGCACCGTGTCGTACGCAATTTATTTAAAATCAGTCTATTTTCAGACTGAGTTCATTATTCCAACTGTGCTGTACTGTAGAAATAGCAATTTGGAAAAATATTTTGTAGAACGATTTATTTGGGCAACTGCATGTAGAATCAACAAATTTACACTATAATTGCATGTATGTCTGTATAATCGATTACACACACAATAGGCAATAAAACAACAGCTGCGACATCGTACTCGTACACACGTTAATTTTCCCCTTTCATTAATTATGCTATATCGCTTTAATCGCATACAAATTCCATAATGTTCTTTTCTGTTGCGGTCTCTCATTAAATGAGATAGTCAATAATTGTTTATTGGAATAAGTGATTCTTCAATGAATTTACATAATTTTACTTCTTTTCTTTGAACCTGTACAATTAACAACCTGAACAAAGTGAATAAATCTGTGAAATTAACAACCTGAACAAAGTGAAGAGGCCAGTAAAATTAACAACCTGAACAATATGAGCAAATCTGTAAAATAAACATCATGAAGAAGATGAATAAATCTGTAATATTAATAACCTGAACAAAATTCCTAAACCTATATTATTTTGAAAAACAATGAGAACGTGACAAAAATCATTTTTTTCTGGTATACTAAAAGAGTAGATGCCAAAAACAAAATTGCATGATGTCTGGAATGTTTTTAGAAGTAACTGTAGTGGATGTATTTCAATCTCCGTCATCACCGAAGGAGGAAGTCATTCTCTTATCTTTCGGTGCAAGAATTACAGTTACCATCGGCAACCAGTTGAGGACAGTAGTCACGGCTTGTGAGTCGAAGTGTTAGCGTGTTTCAGAAGCAATTACAATACTAGCGATGGAACTGAGAGTTGTTTAACATCGGATTCCTGACAATTCCATTTTTCAAAATAGCTAACCAGGCATGACTCCTTTATTCCAGACGAATCATCTTAATAAAAAATGCACTTACTCATTCATTTTGTAAGATTTTGCAAGAGAAAAATTCCTACAAGCACCACAATGTACATACTTTCGAAGGACGTATTTGTTGAAAAAATAGGTACGTCAGATTTTTCCAAAAAAATTCTTGAATATACCATTTTTCCAGTTTATTAACCAGAAATGATTGCTTCATTCGGACGACTGTGATGCGGTCATTTTTTAAGATTTTGCAAGAGAAAAATTCCTACATGCACCACAGTGTGCATACTTTCGAAGGACGTATTTGTTGAAAAAATAGGTCCGTCATATTTTTTCAAAAAAATTCCTGAATATACCATTTTTCCAGTTTATTAAACAGAAATGATTGCTTCATTCGGGCGACTGTGACGCGGTCATTTTTTAAGATTTTGCAAGAGAAAAATTCCTACAAGCACCACAATGTACATACTTTCGAAGGACGTATTTATTGAAAAATTAGGTACGTCGGATTTTCCGAAATGATCCCTGAAGGTCCTGCTTTTTCCAGATAGTTAAGCAGGCACGACCTTTAATATCGATTTCGACTTGGTAGTTCTAGTGTTAATGAGCAGGTCGTTGAATTTGTCCCACCACTAGCGCGTAGTCGCAGTCCTCTAGGTAGAGGGGTTAGCGTGTTTTAGAGGCGACAACAGCACTGTATGCAGATACGAAGCCAGGGTAAACCGGGAAGCCGTAGTCCGCGGACCATAGTAATCGTAGCAGCTCCGAACAGTCGACGACATTCGGAAGCCGCGGACACTCTGGAATCCAGGTAAACGATTTTTCTCTCAGACATCGGGCAGACATTCACTTGAAAGCTCTTCCTCCAACTGGAACCGCAGTTTCATTGACTGCGCCGATCGTATGTGGGTCATGCGGTTCCTCATCTGCAGTGGGTGATCAAATTAATTCGGTCAAAAATTCGTTTTCAGCAGTTAAATCTTGAAAAATTAATGTTTTAATTGCGCGATGAATACACAGCGGATATTTACATAAAATACTTCCGAGTCGTAGAAAAGAGACGTGGAAATAAAAATGTATTTCTTCTATTAAAAATTGTGTTTAAGAAATGATGCAACAGCTGAGATTCTTCCAATGCTTTTACAGTGTTTCGTATTCTAGTCAGTGTGAGAGATGCATTAATTCATAAAATTGACGGGGTTTAGTGATTAACTGCGTAGTCTATGGTGCTGTTAAACTTGCAGTTGTAATTTGAAAATATTAATACTTCATATAAAAATGATAAGTATTCAGTGTAGGAAGACTTTCATTTAAAAACTGTTTTAATGGGAATTTGTTAGCTTGTGGTTCGAGTACTTTGATTGCCCACTGTAGAAAACATATTTCACTTAATTTCAGTTCTTAATTTGTACAAACATTTGCAATATAGCTATACAATATACTCGCGAATTTGTTTAGTTATTGTCTAGATATAATTAGAGACTTGGGTGCAGGAACAGGGGAAATCAGATAAAAATTGAACAGAATTTCAATAAGTATGATGCTATTGCAAAATGGACTTGCCTAATTCTTGAATCAAGGCCTCAAATTATTGTTACTCGAATTATATTTGACAAATGGCATTCCTTTATTAGAACCAAGTGCCTTCTCATTCTCCAGATCCGGAAACCCAGTTTCATTTAATTTCGTCGACGAATTTGTTTCATCTCAAAAAATTCACTATACCATCATCCTCAATTTCGTCGTTTATACGGTACTCCACCGATTATCGTTCATTATCCAGTCCCATTGCCAAAATCGGATCGCCAAAGCAGCAATTACGTCACCGCCGAAATATAGTAGCGAATTAAAACGGTCCACGGTTTAACTGTAAAACGGTGACCATAATCGCGCGCTTCTGATGCTAACGGAGAAGATCCTGCAACCGATTTGTTCCGCTAAGAAGTTCTATCCTCCGCTTCCGTGTTTTTGTTCTGCGAGGATAAGAACGAACGTAAGAAGCTATCGTTCTTGAAAAACTTTGCTTCGATACGGTCCATCAACTTGTGGAGTAAACGACGATCAATCGGTGACAATGCTAACGTTTATTTCTCTAATATCAATGGAATAGATAAACGATTGTAGAAACTGTTTTACTGTTTATTTGAAAAGAAATTTATCTGAAAAAAAACACGACTTTTAACAATACTTTCTGGACTAATTAAAGAACCTTTTCTCAAAACGGATAGGTTATTTGAAAGCATATAGTTTGTACTAACTGTAGGAATTTTTTGATTGCAAAATCTTTAAGACTGGCTGAGTGACAGCATCTTGGAAGAGTCATTCTTAGTCATTTTTTTAAAAAAGAAATTAGGGGAGCTTTTCTAAAAACACGTACGTTGTTTGATAGTATATAGATTGTATTAATTACAGGAATATTACCGCAGAGGATTTCATAAGAAAATTTGCCGAAATCGACTCCAAATGAGTAAAACAAAATTTCCAGCTTCCAATGGATGTCTCAATATTAATAGCGAAACCAAATATAAAGGCTTGTCACTACATGTTATCATTTTTTAAGAGCTGTGGTCTTAAAGTATAAGTTTTGTTTATACTGTTCCAACTAATCATGTCTGTATTAAAATATCTGTGTATCTCTAATATACCACATTCTATTTTATAATTATTATATTCTGTTTTATATGTGGCGTATTTCGTCTTTTTTGTAATTATGTTGAAATAAATCTCATATGAGATTTTCTAAAAAAAAGTCGACAGCATTGTTGTGTGTAGTCGGTAGGAAACGCGTAGCGACCAACAATCGACATTTCGAGGGACAGACCTATTGTCATTGAAAATTTCGCAACCGGAATCGGTATCGACAGAATCATGCGGTGCGCGGGGTGCATTGAACTTATACGCTCTTTCGCGTCGTATCAACAAGTTGGATTCTAGTTCGATGCCACCGTAAATGTAGTCGAGTGAACAATCGCTCGCGACCGGATCTACGTGCTGCCCGGAACTCGGCGTATAATACCGCGGAAACGGCCTGGGAAATTATATTTGTTATGGGGAATCGGACACTGGCCGCCATGCCACCCGAGGACGATCTCATCTGACCGCGCGTGGTTACCGGACGGAACGGTCATTAAACGTCTGTCGCATAGTGTTCCTTTTTTTCCATAGTTCTCTCTGCCTTCGTACTTTAGTGAAAGCTTCGGATGGCATTCGTTCTCGATATAGTCCGCTAACAATTGCCGTGGCGCGCGCGCGATTATTTTTGTGAAAAACTTACAATGTGCTCGCAGAGCCGAAAAGCACGATTTTGCAGAATTTTTTCTGGAAAAATTACGGGTCCATTCCTTAAACAAGCACATTGATTGAAAGTGTATAGATTGTACTACTTGCAGGAATTTTTTCTTCGAAAAATATTTAAAAATAGCGGAGTAACAAACTCCCTTCCAAAACGGCGTTCTTACAATTTTATCTAGGGGATGATAAATAATCTTTAAGAAGTTTAGATGATAAATAATCTTTAAGAATTTTTTTGAAAAAATGTAATGGGCCTTTTTTTAAACGATTAAATAGTTTGAAAGTGTATAGGTTGTACTAATTGTAGGAATTTTTATATGGCAAAATCTTCAAAATTCACTTATAAAATAATTATCGTTTGCAACTTTATGATCCTTCTAGCATCATACCGTGACCCAACATTTTTAGAATAAAAAAACCTTCTTAAATCTCTTGTTTGAACAATTTTTAGATAAACAATGCGGCTGCTTCTCTTCCAAGTGTACCCGCTACTGTTCTTCCTGACGGGTATCGTCGCATCAGGGATCGGCAAAGCGTGGCAAGTGCTGCCATACGCGACTTATGCTTGGACTCACCCATCCTGGCCACGATCAGACTCCTCCGCGTTCGAAATTCGCAGCGTGAGCGGCGTTGGTCATCTAGACTCTGTAGGAGATGCTCAAACGAATATCAAACACGAGAAAATCGACCTCGACACCGAGCAAATCGAACCGAACAGTCTCCCGCCGTCTGGTTTGATCCGTAACAAGCCTAAGGGAAGATTCCAGCGAATCCTGTTGGCTGCTGACGATGAACAGAGGAACAGAGATGAGTAAGATATGCAGAGAAAATATTTATAGTGAATTACGACGAACAAAATTCGTTTAGATTAATTTTATCAAGCATTTGTATCACTGAGACAATTGGTCCAGAAATTGGCAAAACCTTTTTATTTGTATAACTATTCTTGTATAAAATTCTTATTGACGTAGTTAAAAATTTTTTTTTTAATTGACGAGTTAGCTGTCCTTGGAGTTCAGGGTTGAGACAAACATTCTGTACACTTTTTTTGCCATTCTCGCCCAGAAATCGAGACGAAACAGACGACTCGGAGATCAACGATAAGATCTTTCATACGGGGATCATGATGACAGTTCTGCGTCCCGATGACCGCCTAGGAGGCATTACTGCCAACGCAGGTGACGGCGTGTCGAGGGTCCGAAGGGATGCTGACAACGAAACGAAAATGGAGCAGATCGCAACCACGAAAAACGTCCGAGAAGGTCGCATGAGTTCTCCGGAGTCTTGGTCATCGCAGTCATTGTCCGTCGAGTTTCCTCATCGAGGCTTAGATCAGATGATCCAGCAGACAGAGGAGGATGAAGAGTCGCCTAATTCGAGAAGCTACCAGACTCGCAGAGCTGACTTTATTACCAGCCATCATAGACGCAGTTATGATCACAGAGACGCTAGAGACATGCCTGTATCCAGAGGATATGACGACTATGATTACTATAGGAACATGCCTAGAGATCGGGAATACGATCCTCTGGTTTATCGGAGGAGGTATAGTTATTATTATCCTGATCGCTACCGAATGGAGAGGAACTACTATATGCACGTGCCTCAGGAGAATTCTTATTACTACGACAGGTAAAAAAATATGATTCAATTTAGTAAATTTAGATGAACCCTTTACAGTTATTTCAACTCGAAATTTAAAAATTTCTTCCTAACTAGAATAGTTCCATTCTATATAATTTTTTTTTTCCTTTCTTGAATAAAAGTGATGTAACACCTTCTCCAATACTTAAATGTTTGTTAATTGATTACATATGTATAATGGTACATCAATTTTTAGTGATGAGTGATAAAATTGTTTAGTCATTCCCGAGTCTCTAATTTTTGGTTATGCCTGAATGGAACGAATAAATGTAGGTTAAGTGACTTGTGAACGTCTGTGAAGATGAATGAATGGAAAACGAAATTGGGCTCTATGCTCTATAGCACTCTCCAGACCTAACACATTGTATTATACTTCATCAGATACAGAGACGAGGACCTGGACCTCTACAGAGGGCCCAGACCAACGCCAAAACCAAAGAGAATCATCTATTACGCGACACTTCCTGAAATAGTCCGCAAACCCGTGGACCTGAGGAACTATCCCAGACCCTACGAAGCTCCAAGGACACCAGGTGCCAGAGACAGGACCTACAAACGTATTCCGGGGAACGTCGATCCGAGTGGTTACCGTTTCAGACGACTCTACGATGCTTACGACTCCTATCTGAAGAGATCCAGCTTCGACAGGCCTTATTCCTACCCTGACGAGGAAGCTAGACGCAAGATGGCGATAGAGAATCTCAGGAATAACGAGCCAATCGATCAGAGCACCGACAGGAAGCTGGCCAACCAGGTGTCCGTCAGGGACGATGGCAAACTGCCCTGGCCGGTGCAGATTGGAACCGAAGTCAGCGTTAAGGAAGACGACAGAGTCCCTGGAAGAAAGATCTATGGGGACAGCAATGGCTACGAGAGATTCCAAAGTGCTCAGTTGCAGAAGGCGCCGGATGCCACTGGGTCCAGTGAGCTGCAGAGCGATAATTAAGAAATGGTTGTTCCAGTGGTCCTTTAATCAAAGTAGTTCATCCGAGGAAGACTTTTTCTAATAATTTTTCACTTTGATACGCTCTCTTTTTTATTATTACTAGCCTGCGGGTTTTATGCATTTGTCGCGTAAAATGAATAAACAAGACACGATGAACGAATTAGAGAAATCAAAAAATATTGTTACAGTATTTTTCGTCCTCTTAAAATAATTGAGAAAGCAAAAATACGTTCCTATATCATTTTTATTTTGCATGAAAATCCGCAGTCTAGCAATGTTTATTGTACTATTGTGATCCACGGAGTTTCCGTCACCTTTCCTAAGCATTTATCGCTGTTTATAACTCGTGCGACTTACTCGTGCCCATTTATCGATCGTCGTTGTTTCAATTATACTTACCACTTCATAGGAACATAATCGCATTTTTAATACCAAATACATTCTTTCAAAATACTTGTTTACTTTTTCTCCCAATCAATGAAATTCTCGTATCAGGGCTTAAAGTCGTTTTATTCACACGAAAAAAGTGTTACAAATAGAAACGTCAATATATTCAATACTAAACCATTAATTAAAATATTAGATCGTACACTTGTTCCTAAATATACAAGCGAACAATTTAGAAAAATGTTTATGTAAAAATATCATTTCAATTGCTCCTCGTAGATCCTCC
Organism: Lasioglossum zephyrum; assembly: GCA_028455615.1. Classification (NCBI taxonomy): domain Eukaryota; kingdom Metazoa; phylum Arthropoda; class Insecta; order Hymenoptera; family Halictidae; genus Lasioglossum; species Lasioglossum zephyrum. Next base: position 19,081,163 of record CM052329.1, on the reverse strand, counting down.
ATTACGATTTCAATCTTCTTGTTGCTTTCTTCAACAGAAACTTTGATAGATTCTCGGAAAAATTAGACTTCGTCACTATGCGGTTCAGTTCTAATGTCCAGGTGTTAACCTAGGTTGCAAATGAATTTATTGTGGACGTAAGATTGTTGGAAAAATGAATGTACAGGATGTTTATTAATTATCTTCAATCACTGCGATTTTATGAGAATATTTGGTTTGAAAACGTTTTTGATTATATTTTTATAAAAATCTAGATTTACAGATAAGTTTCTCATGCCATCACAGCTACCAAAAACGATTAGCTAGCCTGTCACAAGTGAAATAATTCAATGATAAATTTGCTAATATTCAAGAACAATTTACCGAGTTAGGTGTCTTTCCGTTGATGAAGCCAGATAATTCTTCTGGTGTCATGTTGAGAATATCGCACGCGGTTTTTTGAGCCTCTTTTTCACTAGGTTCGTCCTCTTTTGGATTTGTCTGCTTCTCGTAGTCGCTTTGAGAGTCGCAGAGCCTCTTCAAGAAGTCCTGGAATCGTTAAAAAAATCCGAAATACAAATCCTTCTCCATAAGTGAGAATTTCTTTTTCAATTTCTATGAATAAACATATTTTTGTTTATACCTTCACACTCTTCAAGTACTCCACGTTTTGATTTTTTGCGGCTGATAATTTCGTCGTCATTGATTTAATAGTCTCTTCATAGTTAGCTCTCATGTTCTCAACCTTCTGTTGCACTGCCTCTTCGAACTTTTTACTAGTTTGCGTTTCTGACTGAAAATGGACATTATTCAACATTTATTGTAATTGCATAGTACTTCCTTTATTAATCTTTCGATCACAGTTATCGTTTCACTATTTTCATCCATTACTCAACTGCTACGAATATTTTACTAGTATAATTAGTATTATTGATTAGACATAGTTAGTATTATAGCTCTATTCCTTCGAATCGAATATTTTTATCGTTTGACACTTCTCCTGTTACACAAACTAGATAAGATATTTAAGAAGCTCAAATTCGGTGTACCTTTGTACATTTTTTTTGACAATTATGGCATTTTATAAAAATGTCTAATTTTTGCTAATAGATGAACTTTGTTTAACGCTATTGATTGAACTATGATGTGGCTGTACCTTTTCTATGTCAGCCTTTGATTTCTCGTTGTGGGAAAGCAATTTGTCCTTCTCGTTGTTCAAAATGGAAATCTACAGAATGATGCTCATTAACAAAAGAAAATACCCATGAAATATTTAACAATTTTCATTTAGAATAACCACCTTGGCTTTCAATTGCGAATTATTTGACTTCACAGCTGCAATTTCGTTCTCCAAATTTTTGACTTTCAACAGAAGTTGGTTCTTCTCCTTGTTCAAGTCTGCCAATTGACTTTTGTAGCTGTTCAGCAAGAACCCCTTGTTGGCATTCGTTGATTCCGCTCTTATCAACCTAAATGATTCAACTGATTAACTGTTATTCCGGATAACTAACCGGTTACATTACTGCAGATCTTCCGAGTTCGATCTATGCTCGATCAAAGTGTGAACACACTTGCTTCTCAGCTGTGTGATCATTGTAAAGTCCTCGTCCGCCTTCTTCTTCAAGTTCGCCACTTCTCTGCCTCTCTGCATGTCTCTATAATGAACAGCGTTGCTTTTCTCATGGTTCTCCTTGCTGATATTGTTCTGCACCCATTCCCGAGTGTCCTCTATCCTCTTTCGAAGCTCCAGGTTCTCCGAAATCAATTTATTCAAGTTGGCCTCGCTCGTATCCATCTCCTGTTGCAGTTTCTCGAAGCATTTGTGGATCGATTCACATTTCTCCGTTTTGCTCTTCAGGGCTGCCCTCGTCTTCGTCAATTCCCGTTTTAATTTGTTTGATCTCGTCACTATCACCCGCAACTGACAAAATTGTTAAGTGCATTAATTAATTCGTAGACCTTCCATAGCGAATTTTTCGATGACTTTCATGTTTCGAACGATGCATTCACCTTTTTGCGCAGCTTGCTGAACAGATTCTCATGATATCTCAACCGTTTGCTGCATTTTAGTTGATAGCTGCTCCCTCGTTTCTCGGCCATGCGAGGACCGAAATTCTCAAGGACGGATGTGCAGATTCGAACAATTCTCTCTTGAAGCATCTCGTTCTCCTTTCGAGCTTCCGACTTCACGTCCTCTAAAGTTCTGTAATATTTTAACATATTTCAGCTTCAGTTAGGAAAAGGGAGAACAGCTGTATTCTACTTGTAAAAATACAATCACCTTTTGTACTTCTCTTTCGCTATCAATTTTTTCTTCAGAGCTTCGTCAAGATCCATTTTCGTACGACTGAGTTTCTGTTCGAGTTCCGAAATCATCGACGCGTACTGCTTCCTAGAAGTCAGCCCCCCCCCACTTGTTGAATTAAATAATTCCAACAGTTGTACCGAGCTGTGATAAATTTTCGCTACATCGTGCTCGAACATTAAAATTATAATATAAAAAATAAGACGAAAAATTGAGAAAATGATTTTACTAGTAGCTCCTTACTTTTCATTTTTTTCAATTTTCTCTATGTAGCACAAATTTAGCACAACTCACCTCAACTATTGAAAGTATTTTTGTTTAACTTGTAGTGCTCATTTAAATTTAC
>CM052329.1:18886936-19078433 GCA_028455615.1 Lasioglossum zephyrum | reverse complement strand
AACACTAATAAACTCTTTGCTGCTTAAAATTTCGTGTAGTAATTGTTTTATATTTTATGAAATCCTCTGTGCAATAACTAGTAGACAAAGAAAGATTCACCACTATACTCGGACACCCAATTCGATATCCCGGGACTCTAAAACCTGTGAAAAAATTGAAACGCAGCTAAGGAGCAAGAAGGTTCTTGAGGAATGTCATCGTCGCGTCCCACGGGCAATCAAGCGCGGTGAAAAAACCGTCGTAAAGTTATTACGCTCGCTAATTACACGATTAGCGTAAGTTTACACGGCCGAGGTCCGGCTAGCAGAACGGCTCGGCCAATCAGCGCTGGCCGGCGTCGTATTGTCGGTTAATCGAGCCTGGACTCGAGCACAAATCGGCGTCGTCCGAGCTGCGGAAAATTGTAGGAAACCGCCGCACCGCTGCGTAACAACTCACTCAGCCCGGCGTCGATTAGCCGGCGACTTTTTTCCGGAAATTGCATCGGCGCGTCGTCGTTTATTACCTGAAATTTATGCAGCCATTACACCTATAGCTGATCGGCTTAGAACGCCAGGTGTACGGGGTACGCGCGTGCCCCTCCGGAGCCCCCTCTGACCCTCACGTCGTTCCCTCCCGTTTTTATTGCTCCTTTCTCTACGGTTTCATTCGAACGGAGTCCTGCTTCCAGCGACGCAGATGACTATGATCCTTTAGAACGGGACACCGAAGAGAGAAATCTCCAGACTGTATACTTAACGATTGACACACCGTTTTTCTGGCTAGTCAACTCGATTTCGTGAACTTACTATGCTAATTGATCGAGTTCCTAAAAATACAGTATTTCACGCAGTTGACTTCCAACGACCTTGAATGACCTTGAGTCGTAGGTCACTGTACGGGTTCTAAAACACTTTATTAAATAGTACATAGAAAAGTATACCATTCTCGAAGAAATAAATTTTTATATGCTTTCTACGTCTTGTAATTGACTGTTATTTAAGTACGTTTGCTATTGCAGTTGAGCTTGAGTGACCTTGAATGACCTTCAGGTATTAGACTTAGAACACACTGTCAGAATGTAAATAAAAAATCTTCTACGTGTCCACCTACAGTTACCCTCTCTCGAAACGAGACGAAACGAGTCACGTACCGGGCCACAATGGAGGCGTGGGAGAATAGCGTCGTAGATAGGGAAGGGTAGAGTGGGAGACAAGTCTTAATCTGGCGACACTCTGCTGAGTTCACAGGTACACGAATAAGTAACCCTTTTGGTTCACATAATCGTTGAATGATATCGCGGTCCCCTTGTCGGTTAGCCTTTCGTGTCACGGCGAAGGTCATCGTCATCCTGCCACCGGTGATCAGATTACCACCGTGACCCTCGGAATTGAATAATAATCCTACGATAATTTCACGGCGGCGCGCGTTGCAGGTGCACGCACCGGTGCGACAAGAAACGCGAGAATCGTCCTCCTTAAAGAGGGATGGCACTTATTCGCGGGAACAGCAACCCCTGCCGAACAATCAGCAGGTGCGCGAATTCGAACGCGACCGTGTGTCCACGCCCACTGTAAATTAAGGGTCGCCTAACAACCTCGCGAGTAATAACACGAATCCGTTTTTATCGCGACACGTGTTCCGCTGGAGACATCGGACCCGTTACCCGCACGCCATCGAGCATTCGTGTGTGTCCTTAGCATAATTGCTTTTCCACCGTTTAGTGCGCGCACGAACCCTCCCTGCGGGATCGTGCGAGATATATCCGACGCTTGGTATTAAGTGGTTTTGCGACCGAGACGATCGTCCGATGTTTTTCCCCACGATCATTGCGTTCGCAACACGATTGCTTCTGAGTGCCGTGCGAACGCAGGATTGAATTTTCATAAATATTTCATAAAAAGAGTTGGTAAAAGGCATATTTAAAAAATCGTAACCTTGGCTTTGTTCTTTCATATTCCGAGCAATGGGAATGTAATTAACACTATTCCGTATATATAATACAGTCTATATAATAAATTCCTAATATTCGTAGAGCCTGTCGAACCAATACGCTGACACTCTCTCGCGATCCCAGCTGGATCAATACATCGGCACGGCGAAACAATGCCCACAGGGTAGTACAATAAAACCGCTGAGATCTACAAAAGGCATGTTTTAAATTTTTATTGTGGGTTTATATAAAAAAGTTAAAAAAGGGGAACAAAAAAGTTTTTCTACACGTAACCTAGTAAACCAATCCCTCTAACATCTGAAAACGACTCAAGTTGTGTGATTCAATTTTTAAAAAGCCAACCCAAAACAGCTCTCTATTTTACCAAATTTTTCAAAACATTTTTTCTACTCATTACCTTTTGGCGCACCGGTTCAATCAATTTAATTGAAAGCAATTTTGCAATATATTAATTTCGACGTATCGGTCTTTGTTTAGACGCTTTTAAAGAAAATAATTATTGCGTCTGTGAATTATTAAAACAACACAAAAAGTAATATTTTTTTTATGAGAACATGTTAAAAGCAATTTTTGAAATACGTCAACTTACTTGTTTATTGAAATAACTTTAAGAATTATAGAAGAACAATACCTAGTAAGAAGAAGACTCAAGTTCTTGGCCCAACTTTAAAAAAGTTAACATCATGTTTTTCTTAAAAAAATTTCAAAACATTTCCTACATATTATCTAGTAAACGAATCACTCTGACATCTGAAAAAGATTCAAGTTATTTGGGCCAACTTTAATAAAGTATTTAAAGGGTGTCCACTTAATATTGTCCCTGATTGTAGCTTCGTTTGAAGCCAATTAAAAATGACTACCACCTCCACAACCACGAACCATCTTAACGACCACGTGCCAATCCCCAAGACCTTCAGCAGATCACCGGAAACTTGGATAGAACCATCCTCTAATTCCACCAGCGGGAGGGTCAAAGTATGATCGATGCTGTGTCTCGTTGGAGGACTCTCGAAGCGAAGGGACTTCATTAAAAATGTATGAAAGCGAACCCCACCGTTTGCAGAGAACGATGTAGGAGATCCTCGGGTGGGCAGAAGGATAGATACGAATAGATCCTAGATCGGGAGCGTGGCTACGACTACCGCTCGGCGCGAGATTTATCCGCGAGTAATCACAGGGTTCGCCTCCCCGGTTAAGGATTGTTATTGGTGCATTTTAATGCGGCCGGGTTCGCGCAGGGGGTGTTATTATTCTTGCGGTTTTGCGGTTGTCCGAGAAAATTAGCGGTTCCCCGGTGGAACGAGGAAGAATGGGGGCGGACGCGCAGCCATGAGATCCATCTGTCACAGCGAGGGCGTTCGCAATTCGTCAGTTCGCCGGAGGTCTGCGGGATTGAAAAGTTTAGCCGCGGCGAATTCACGTGCCCATTCCACGCGAACTGATTTCGCACAAGGTACATCCTCTCTCTCTCTCTCTTTATCCCTATCTCTCTCTCCCCCTCCTCTTGCAATAGAATCAAACGCCGACAGACGGTCTAACGTTGCTGGGAAACGCGAAGAAATTACGCGCGAGCAAAATGTTTCGCCGCGATTCCTCCACTTGCGTTTTCAATGAACACCTGCTGCGTGTTTGTTAAAATGAATCGTTACTCTTAATTTCCTAAATAAAATATTATCTTTCTATTAAGATTTACTCTTCACACATTCCAGGTCTAACTGAATTTTTTAACAAATCCCTTGCCGTAACAATTTCTTTATAGTTACAGTGATTAAGATGTCGGAAATGTCGTAGAAGAGAAAAGAAGATTTATATTTTTGTACAACTACGTTTATTTTATTGGTGAAGTATTCAAACGAATCAAAATTTATTTCATCTGAAAAGGGAAGCGTAGCATTCATATCTGGTAGACTTTGTTAAAATCTTCGTCACTCAGTCTGACTCGTTAAAATACAGCAAGTGGTTAAAATTTATTAATCACCCTTTCCAGAGTTACCATAATTATTTATTATTCACACCGTAAAGGTGTAACATAATTTTTTAGGAACATTTGGAGAGTAAAGGACATAGTGGAAATGTGGAATCGCCTCGATAAGATTCTCAAATCTCCCGTTCCGTTTATCGAAGGACGAACGGCGCTCGCATCTTGCGCTTCCCACGCATCAATAATCATCCTCCGAGGCAGCTCGCTTAGGTTAATTGCGAGCCGATCGGGGACCGGTCCGCCGCACCGCGCCGGGATTAAACAGAAAATTCCTGCGCGTCGCGAGAGTAAATCCAGGAACTAATCTCGCCCGATACGAAACGGTTAGCGGTGGATCAGAGGCTGGTTAATGGGCGGCGGCCATAGGTCGAGTATGGTTTCACGCCTATCACGTCTCGCGGACCTTGTTTCGCAATTTTCGCCGCGGAATTTCGTGTTCGGAGACGGTGCGCGCTGCTCGACATGCTAATACAGTGCTATTCGTGATCTCTACCATGATCCTTCAGAGAGAACAATATGAACAATAGAGTAAACGTAGGAGAGACGCCACGCTCTTATGAGCCAATATCAACTTTGAATCCGTAGTAAAGTTAATAAAAAATAATCGTAGAAATTATTCGAGCTATTTGATTAAACAAATGGTGGACATAAAACCATTTAATAGTTTAAGTACAAGTTCTACGAAACACAATAATATCGAAGGATCACTAGGGATTCTAAAATTACAACTACTTCATTTAATGACGATTCAATCCTCGGCGAATCTTGAACGAAAAAAATACTGTCTTACGCCATTTTTGTATGAAACGGCTCATTAATTAAAGTAATGTGAATTAGTAAGGCAAGCGACTCCATCGGTGCGAAAGTCACTGTCGAAAGGGTTTAACGAGGTCAGAGGGAGTCCTTCCCAGGGATCCGTGCTCCCTTATCAATCCTTTCCAACGGGCGTGGAATTTATTAGCGGCCGGAAACGAGCTGGTTCGAGTGGGAACCGGCGATCGTATCTTTTGTCGTTGGATACGCCACGATACTCTACCGTGGATCCCTGTACATCATGCACAACGTGTTTTTAACGCCGTCGCGGTCACGGGTGCTTTGCTTGATTGTTTAAAGACTGCTGCCAGGGTACTGCTCTGTGAAACAATCGTCAGACACCGTCTAGAAAATTGATATCGCTGTCATACACTGACTACTACGCCTCCGACCATGATCGCACGATTCCGATCTTGATCTTGAACGAGAAACTGCGTCTTTGGAATCTGCTCGAAGAGGTTCTGGGTTATGCTAATGTGCGAATGGTATTAACCCTTTGCCATATTTTAACGAGTCAGACTCGTGATGACGATGTTAACAAAGTCTAAACTAAAGTCAACTTTATAGATGAATTGAAATTTGATTGAAATACAAGAAATATGAATTATCTTTTTCCTTCTACATTTTTGGGGATAAAGATGTTTTATCAATTTAAATGGCCTAATGGCCATTGGATCATGCAGTGGATCATCAAGAACTACGTTACGTTGAAAAATGATAACAATTATGACACTTCATTAAAAATAAGAATAAGATGTTAAAGTTTAGGTCGTGAGATAAATGTGTTCAGTTGTGTTCAAGTATTAAGCTATCTAGCTCAAATTTTCAATAAGTCCTGCAATAAATACAAATAAAAAAACTATATCTTGATTTTTATGCATAGAAAAAATCTACTTGATTGAATCTACTTGACACGAATATTAAATACAGGAAAAGATGTATATTTTGATTTTTCAAACAGCCTAATTTTTCAGATATAAAAACTTATTGTATTTCGTTGATGTTACCATCAAACCTACCGAGCGCTAAATGCAATTAAAGGATTTTAGCTTACAAAAATGACAAGGCTCTATTTATTTCGATGTTGTGTAATTTTAAATATAGGAATTGTAAAATGAAAAATATGGAACAGGCAGTGGTAGGTTCAGCGTCAACGGTTGGAGTAACCCTTGAACGCGAGAGCTCGTTGATCTAGGATCGAGGTTAACGGTAGGCCGGTCGATCGGCGAGTCAGGTGGATCCGCTCGTGGCGGGTGAATAAAAGCGTCGTCATTTCCAGTGTGTCCCAATTAAGACTGATTTTCTCCGTTTCCTTTCCGGTATTAGTGTCACGGTGAACGCGCAATCTCGGAATCTACGGTATTGTGTGGCCGTCGCGCGCGCGCTCGCAGCTCCTCGTCTCGTCCACTTACGATCCACGGCATGAATATTACATGGCTTCTTACCCACCGGAAAGATAATTGTCAAGAGCTCTAAATACGGCCTGGAAACGGGTGGACAGAAAATGCATAATACATTATGCGACGAGAAAACGAAAATTTACGACGCGCATGGCCACCGTTTCTTCGCGGAACGACGACCACAGGATGATACCTCCCTCTGTGTATATGTATGCGTGTGTACGTATACATGGACAGGTATAGAACTCGCTATACTGGTGGCTGATGGTGACTCGGCACCGACTGAATTAATTTGTCGTTTCACGCGGTGAAAACCGTAAGGCGAGCTAACGCAGACCAACCCACGTGGATCCAGACGACCGATTTCATTCGTCACATCCCGCTGAACGCTGAATCTGCCGTGGAATTCTTTTTTCTAGGATCCGCACTGCTCATACTTCCTGTCCGGTGGCCGCCATTTTTCCTATATAGCGGCCACTTCGATCTGGAACATCCTCGTGAAAATTGTACTCCGAGATTTTAATTGCAGTCACCTCTGTGTACTACTCCATATTTATTTGTTACACAGATTGCGGATTTTAATACTTCTATTTTATTATTTTTCTAGAATAAAGAACGCCGCACTAATCATATGGGAAATCTATCCCGGTAAAATCAGTTGGATTTTTCATATGTTGTGGCTTATGATCTACTGAAAAAAAGATGTAATTTTACCGGGATAGATTTTCCATAAGATTAGTGCGGGGCTCTTTACGAATATATATCTTAATCTTCAAATTTCAATTTACAAACGCTACAAACTTTCATTCCAATCCAATGTATTTTATTTCATCCCTTCATCATTTTAGTAAATGAAATTTTTTAATTTTACATTTCACTTGTGCCACATTTTCTTACAAACGCATAGAATCCGCAGTTTAATTATGACTGAGTGACTCTTCTAATATTCGATAATCTGTTAATGTAGTTCGGGTAATCGATGTTATGTTTTATCTTCGCCAAAGATCCCGAGCCCGTAATTCAAACGTTGGAACACGATAAACGTGATTTTTGTCGTTTGATAAGATGGCCTGCGCAGACGTATCTCTTGTCTCGATATTTTACGCGCGTATACACTATGATTTGAGACTTCCGGATGGTAACAGATGCTCGTAGTCACTCGCTATCAGTGTCACTCCTGACCCTGAGGAAACTAGCGGCGGTAAACGCCGTCATCAAAACGCTATCGGCAAACTTGTACCCGGAAGTGTTGGATAGAATCATTCGAATCGCGGGAGAACGTACGAAATTATATGCAGATAATCTACAGCTGGCTGCATCGAAAGAACTTCAAAGTAGCATTATCTGCAACGTGTACATCATATCTTGCGTTTTACTGCGTCGCGCTGTTTATACCATTCATTCGACGACGAATAAACAATTTCAGGCAGCTCGAGGATTTTTTTAACGATCCGAACATTGTTTTAATACAAATAATTTTTATACAAACAAGAACTGAACTGTTCTCACATTTTCCAATTTCGTTACTTATGTTATACTATTATAAATTAATATAAAATATAAGAATTACTTGAATATTACAATTTAAAGCAGTGGTCATATTAGAATTCATTTTATTATTTGAGGTCATCAGTGTATTAGTTTCAGATTAATGAGATAATTGAAAGAGCAAATTTTAGCAAAATCTTTTGGTTTTGCATAAATAGTTACAGTCTACTCGCCACGAAATTACAAATATTCATTCATATCTCACTTCAAAACAATAAATTACTAGAAGAGTAATTCGTGTGTGTGCGCGTACTAAAAGTTTCTTGAAATCCATAATAGCAGGTAATGAAACATTAGCGAGAATGTTGTTGAACAATGGTGAAGCCAATGAACGAAGGAGGGAGATGCGAATAGAAGAGATTAGAGTGCAGTCGCAGACAGATCTAGACGAAATTCCAAAATCAGCTTACCGGGCAACGTTTCGAGCTCGAAAGTGGTGATTTCAACTCTGCGTTGTTAGAAATTCATATTTCCGGGATAACGCGTGAATAACATACACGCCGATAAAGATTGGCGAATATTGTACAAGAATATACACCATTTTCGTATACTTATCATTTACTCCAAGATAAATAAAAAACATTCTTCGAATTTTTAGTACTGACTTGAACACAAAAATATTGTAAAAACCAATTTTCAAAAACGTCTTTCCCTTTCTTTTCACTCTAAATGCATCTTAAGTAGTGAAGTGTGTCTGATCAATTACTGTAGTCACTGTATACTAAACGCATTTCCGACACGAACCTTAGATGCACAAAAATTTGGAGTACAAAGAGTGAAGAGAAAGTTATTCTGGTTTAAAGTGTGTCCGATCAATTATCGATGACACTATACACTAAGGGCATTTTTACAGAACTTCCAAGAAAAGATTTGGAGTAGAAGGGATGAAGAGGAAGCGGAGGAACAAGGCAGCACGTCCCTGGAAATCCGGCGGACGTAAATCTAGTCTCGGGGTCCGGCTAAGAGTGCATAAGAGTGCATAAGAGTGCATTAGAGTCGGCGCTCTCGGGATCCGCGTAAACGATACGATCTTCGTGGCTCGCCAGATACGGCTATCCGAGGGCCGGCGGTTTTTGCATGGTTGCAGCGCGTTGCAGCGCGTTGGAGAACGTTGCAGAACTTTGCAGAGCCGTTGCAGCGCGTTGCAGTTCGCGTCGCAGGTACCGGGCATCTGTTAGAACCCTATGACAGGTATACCGGCGGTGATTTATAAACAGTTTATGATGTCTGGCCGTGCCACGAGGCGCGCCGTCTCCACTTTCCTGCTACCAGCTCTCTCTCCCTCTCTCGAGGGAGAGAGCTCTCTTTTAATAGGGGCCCGACCGTTTTCTGACGAAACGGCTCCTTCGCAGACGACCGTTTCGCGACCGGTGTCTAGCCTGGAAGGCACGACCCATTTCCCGGACATAAATCAAGGCTGACACCACGGTACCGGGACCGGGAACGTTTTCGTGCCCGGTCGTTAGATCGACCGGCTAATCTCTAATTAAGGGGCCAGTCTCCCGTGGAACGGTCAAACAATCGTTTTCGATAATTAACCTATTTTTTAAAGGCGAAATTTGACAAGCTGCTGCGAGAGTGAACGGAGAAGCGATCAGCAAAACTTATGACCAACCGTATGGAGTTATTAAAATAATTTACACCAAGTATTCATTGTTCAAATACTTTTTTTTTGTAAATGTACAATAATATTCACAATTCTGTCTGGGATAACAGCGTGTCGGCGTCATCGATGGGAAACCACCCCACGAAGACGTTCACAAAGATTAAGCAACCCCGTGATTCGAGGGTGAGCGGGGTGTTTAAACACAGAGCGGGGAGTGGGGGTTGTGCCGGCATTCCAGCGGATTATAAATTATTTAATCAAGCTCGAAGTAAGCGGAAAGAAAATATTTGACCTATTAGGAGGAGTGAGAGAAGAGAAACGCGGGGGTGAAGAGGGGTGGTTTCTCGGGAGGGGTTGCTCGAGAAACGGCAGAAACAACGGGGGAGGAGGAGGGTGGCTTAGGTCAGGGTGGCTCCGGGCGGTAATAAGAACGACGGCATAGTTTTAACTTCTCTTTTATGCCGGCATCCGCGGCGGTGCTCGGGCTTTGTGCGAATGAAGGCACAAATTGCCAGGGCAAGCCTTCTGGGAGACATTGAGACACGCTCGACTATCTCTTCCTCCCCGTCTTCGACGTTCTATACTGTTTTCTAACCCCCTCCACTTCTCCTTTTTTCCCCATCGAGACCCCATACCATGCACACGGTTTCTTTGAAACAGAGTCTCTCAACTTTCGGTGATCACTACCCCCACTCTGGATCGATGGAGATCTGTTAAAAAGTAGATCGCAAAGACCTCGACGCTTTTTATTCAAGGTCAACGTATTTTTTTTTATTGCATCGTATAGTACACGTCGCGAGGAACAAAACTCTACAACAGGGAACCATGGGTCTCAGGTTAACCGTTCTCTTGAAAAACAATTTTTAAGTTTCGTAAGTTATTGTATTCCATACAGGGGGTTCTAAAGTAAGCTAGGGGTGATTCTACGCGAGGAAATAAGTAGAAAGTACAGAATAAATTTGCTGCATTCGACGGTTGGTTTACGAAAAAAATTACTGTGTCCCGGAGGACCACGTGTGGTTGAGCACGGCTGGTTTAAAGCGCGGCGTAAAAGCTCCGTCGTTGCGTAAGCTTCTCGCTTTCGTTGTAAATTCTTATAGTCGTCTGGAAGACGCTCTAAGTCGACGGTGTATCTTCTTCGTTCCCTCGGGGGTTGGATGCAACGAGATGCTCGAGACACGATTGCTCGCTACCCCCTCGGGTAATTGTTAATTCGAGAGACTTTTGCAATTGCTCGAGATCGTTGCCGGTATTCTTTTCTTTCGCTGCACAGTGTTTTATAAAGTCGATCGATTCAACCACAATTTCCCATTTTCGGTGGAAATTCTTCGTGTCCATTTGACACAGTTTTTCCGAAATCAGTTACACTGTTTCTGTTGTTTGTAGATTTTGCGCAAAACTTCGTGACTTTTATTTTTCCAATTCACACACCTCAATTCACACATCAATTTTGTATAAAAAGACATCGACAATAACTGTTTACCTTGTTTCATCGATATTCTACCGCTGTGTCAATTTGACACTGATGGACAGATTCAGTTGGTGAAACGAGGGACGGATAAGGGTTAATGGAAAAAGAAAACAAAAAAGAAAAGAATGATTTAAAGTTTCCGTGAAAGAAGCAAAGAAGGGTCAATCAATGTAATTTCCGGTGCAGGAAAACCAGGAACACTGATAGCAACGCGAAAAAGAACCAGCTTGAAGTCAGCAGAGAATTAGCGACTCGGCTGGGAATGAACGTGCAATGGCATGCTTTTTCTCGCGGCAGAAAAATGCACTAGCCTAATGCACTCGAACGTTCCGAGATAGCGAAACGCGACTGAGAAACGACGGTTCCCGGCCGGTTTGGCCGGTAGAGAAAAGCGGGGAAACGCGGTATTAACAATTAGGGTAATAAAAACGGCGGTGAGGGGGAGGGCCGAGGAATGTCACAAGATGATGGAAAAGGGCGCGTACCCGCGGCCGGAGTAATGGATTGCACGCCGCGGCGTGTGTACGTACGGTATGGCTCTCCGAGATGCACTATCGAATGTTTTATTCATAAGCCGAGAACAAAGCCTGCCTGTTTATCCTGAGGACATCTCGGTGTGTACGCAACAAGGCACCGCGCTTCCCAGAGCCACGACGAGTTGCACTTACGCGTCCTCTAAGTCCAGTTGCATCGAACGAGATGCACCTACGCGCCGCGCCGTCGCTTCCTCGACAGATAAACTGCAGCCCGGGCCAATGCGCCCTCCCCTCTTCTATGATCTTCGCCAAAAATCTCGATCATTCATTGATCGTACTCAAATATTAGCTCGTTGCGCATGAAATGTTTTAACACTTTAATTATTAAAGATTGAAACATTCTAAAATTAAAACTCAGCACTTGAAAATTCCTCAATTAATTATTTACAAGCGACAGCAATTTCAACCCTAATTCAATAAACTTTTAGACTTAATGATACGTAGCTAGTTTTTCTGGAAATTTTTATTAAAAGAAAATTATTGAGCTCCATTTAAATATAGTAAAGTGTTCAATTATTCACCGAGGAAGTCGCTATGTGTTTTCAACAGACATTACGAGAATTCAGGAGTCTAATCTTTCGAAAGTTGGTTTTTATATTTTTGTTACTTTTCAACGCACCGTGGTCCCGATAACGCGATAGAACTTGATCGATTTGACAGAGAATCTGTCGGGAAACTTCTGGTTCCCGATTCTCCAGCATCCGAGAATACGATTCCCTGTCTTGTATGCGCGGCAACATTAATATTTGTCAATTACGGGGATACGGTGGGAGTCTGCTAGGCCGGAGATTCATCGTGGCCACGCGAGAATCCGCTTCCATCGTGCGACAGAACCGGCGAAAGCAATTATAATTCCCTCCCCGTATCTGTTGCCCGTTATAATTGGAGCACGGGGCTCCGATAATGGAGCACCAAAGAAGATTAAGAATCGGATGTTTGCGTGTGGAGCGACCGAGAGAAAAAAGGGGAACCGTGAACGCGCGAGAAAGAGGAACAGCCGAGTCCGGCTCCGAGGAAGGCTGGAGAAAGAATGAAGGAAGAAAAGAGGGGGTGAAAGAGAGAGAGGAGAGGAGAGACCCCTAGGTACAGTCTCGATGACTTATGTGGCTCTGACGCTATCAGTGAAGCGTCTCTAGAGTCCAGCCTGAGCCCCGGAACGCCGGTCCTCGTAAATCATTGCGATCCACCCACGCCCGCACCGCCTCGCGCCGAGTTCGAGCTTCAGCTTCGAGAGATGCGATATGACAATTAACGAGGTCAAAGGGAGGACCACGCTTCGCACGCGAAACCCGATACACAGTGGGCTGGAAACCTGTTTTTCGTAGATTTTCGAAATTTCATATTTTTAACAAATTTTTCAACTCATTATAGAGCATCAAATAACATATATAATTAATTCCTAAAACTTAACAATTTCTATACGACTGAATAGAGAGTTCGGATAATCAAGATTCCATTATATCGTGGACTACAGAAGTAACTATAATGCAAACTGTGCCCTGGACTCATTTTATACAGAAAAATGATAGCAATATATCCGTAAAGGATTCATAAAGAGTTCTACCATTAAATTCGCATTCTAACTTTTTTCGTCCCAGCTTGTTGGCCCCTGAATCACAAATCCCCGAGGCACAGGGGTTAAATTTTTCAGGAATATCGATCGCATCTCTTTTCTATACGCATATCGAGACGTACATCTAAATTTTGTGGTCTCTAGCCCCGAGAAAAAGGACCAAGGCCCAAAAAGAGACTCGGGGTCGAGGAGAAAAGGCGCAACGTTAAGAATGCAAGGAATATAATATACCCGTGGATCGCAGAGCAGCGACCACTCGCGGGCCTCGTTGAATTGCCCTAATAAAAATGTTACGTCGCCTCCGCGTTGTTTTTGTTTTTCGGTGCGTGGGAGTCGGGCAACTGCCGACCGAAAAAAGGAGGCCCTCTCTCTAGTCAGCCGGAGACCGAGACCGAGACGATCATGCTCACAGATAACCGTGAACGCGGTAGCCGGGCCACGGGCCCGTATCTTTGTCATTTGTATCTCCACGGGTGCACCCTGCCACCGGATGACAATCAAAGGACCACTGCCTCCGCTCATGGCAGCGGCACCATGTCCCCTTCTCAACCGGACACAGATACATTTCATACTGTTTTCTTAGAAGCTCGCGAATAGCTCTAGTTTGCGAAACCAGCCGCAACAGTGGAACTGTCCACAAATGTTGCTGCTCGAGAATTTCTTCATACTATGAATATTTCAAGAGAGATTTATAGTCAAACAGAGAAATTTATAACCAAGGACATCGGAGATTTAAATTGTCTGAGAGACTACTAAATAAATAAGAAATGAACAATTTTTAATTTTATTTTAAGACAATAAAATTTTAAGAATTAATTAAAAAAAGGTTTTCGGAAATTAAATATTTATTACGATAATTGTCAGTAGGTAGAAATAATTTTTTAATGAATTTTAGTGGATATTGCATCGCGATATTTCTTATGGTTGAAGAGTTATAGTGAAATGCCAGATTGAGACTGTCTCACCCTTCCCCTTCCGTAACGCTTCCCCTCACTCTCTCGCTTTGGCCGAAGCAGGCGCGAAGCACGCGACGACTCTTCGCTTAGCGGTCGAAATGTTCCGTCGCGAGTGAATTTCGTCTGATTCGTCATTGCCAAATATACCGATATTTCGTGACCTTTTCACGTTTTTTCTACATTGAGACTGTATAGGAAAACTTCATTCCCCTTACTTAGCCCTCCCTCCAGGAGGGGACGAAACTTACCAGGGGACGAGGACGAGGTTTTTACCGATTCAGATTTAGTTCCACTAACTCGTGGATTAAACAGTCATGGAAAATCCGAACTGCCTCGTGTTTGGTATCATTTTAATTGGACAAATGTCGCCACAATGTGCGTCTAGTCTTTAATTTAATATAAATGTATAATAATAAATGTAAATAATTTTATATAAAAAGAGGGTGACATTTTATTTTACACGACTGTAAAATCGACAATTTTTGAAATATCGAAAAATGCTTTGAGTTTCGTTGATAAGTCACTAAAGACTATAGAACATATTCTAATTTAATTAATGTATTCTAACCAACTTGTGTTGGACAAGCAAACAGTTACGTTTTAAAAAATTTTTTACGTTGGGCTCGCTGAGAGACCCACTTTCGTTAATGCAGCTAATGGACAAGGTTGGAGTGGAGGGCCGAGCTCGATTTTCGCGAATTTCCCGGCGGCAACAAACGGCAGCTGTGGAAATGTTCTAATCGTGATTCGGCAAACAGAGGCGTTGTAATGCGGGCAAATCTAGGCGGCCGTGTTGGTCCGGCGAATCAAGTATTCGACCGGCCGGCGGATTACACCTAGAAAATTATGCCAGCGGGCGTACAGTTCCCGAACAATGGCCCCCGGTTCCTCGAAACATGGCCGCGCGATAAGCTGCTACAACGGCTGAAAATCGCTGGATACAATAACCTAAATAATGGTTACGTAAACAATGGTTGAGCTGTTGCGTTCGCTGTTTCGCCGCGGCTTGTCCGCTTTGGTTACCAGCAGGCCGCGTTACGTTACGACTGCTCCTCGTTCGCCGAATAATTCGCAAACGGAAACCGCGCCGTGCGCCTCCCCCCTTCCCCAGTGATCAATGAGCATCGGCTGCATGTAATTCCTCCCCGAACCGCGATTGTTTATGCAAGTACTCGAATTTTGTGCATTGCTGTCCCTGAAAGCCCCAATTCGATTATAATCAACCGTCGTACGCTACACAAAAATAGTTGCACAACAAATTAGGTTGCATTTATAACGTCGCAATTTTAATAAACACGTCTCACAGACGAGAAGATATACAGTGTGAAATTTTAATCCACATCTCGACCGAGGGGTAGTTATGAGGTAGAATGAGAAAAGTTAATTGTCACATGTTGCAATTCTGAAAAAAAATCAACTGCCCAGATCTACGTACTGTAATTAACTCGGATTTTTAAGTAGAATATCTTGGTTCTACGACAAACGAGGTGCATGAATTGTAGAAGATTTCCACCGTCGTTTCGCCTTGAAATATTCGCTTCCCACGATTTAAATAACAAATGACAGGAGTTGTCTCTTTCCTCGATAGCGTCTCACAATGTGAACAGCAGCGCAGAAACATGAACAGCAAGAGGCCAGGGAAATGTGGACGCGTCGCGCATTAAATCAACGGTGACATCACGAGACACGTGGGAACTGTTTCCGCGGGGACCGCGCGACAAAGCCAACTCCCGTCGACGCAATCGCGAGTAATTACAGTTTCCTCATTATTTTCCGTCGCGAAAGGGGAGCAGGTCCCGTGAAAACTCGGTGAAACTCTCTGATTGCGCAACTGCATTGTACATATACATAGTCGCGCACACATATGTACATACATACGTGACGACTCGTGTCTCACTCGATGCAATCGCGGATTTGCGACGCTTCGGGCGAATCTGAATCTATCAACAGAAATAAACACGCACGTGGGACTTTTTTCCGATAAGCAAGGGAAAACCGTGTGGAGAAAAAAAAAACATTGCGAAAGGATTGACCTGCGAGAAAGTGCGATTTTCAATGCAGAACTGCGATGATAATTAGACTGCGGATTTTATTAATTCAGAAAAAATATTCTCCTCTGACTCGCAATTAAGGCTACTTTCATTTTTCATAAAAATCCTCAGTCTAATAATAACATTTTATTGGACGAACTAACGAATGAATTTGCTAAAAGGAATTTTTTAAATTAATATTTTTTTCATTGATATAACATAGTGCAAAACAATTCATCATTGCGTTAGTATTTTTATGTAATTAATAGTATAATGCATTATCATATATTATTTTGTAGTTCGTTGTTATATAATATAGCACAATATGTAAGTATACTAGACTGTAGAATAATAAACTAGAACACACTACAAAATAGTATGTACACATTTGTTGTATCAATGTGTTTTATTCAACTATATCGCAAAAGTATCAGTAATAAATGATTACAAAAAATATTCTATTCGAATTGGATCAGCACCCTTGCGCATATATGACAAAACTACCAATTATAATGACAAGATCACCAAATTCCGAATACGAACGTCATTCAGTCTCACTGTAGTACATCAGCATATCGAGACAAGAATTTGCAACTTCGAAGGAAAGTTTTCCGGCGAAATTTTACTATGTCACTGGTGGAATACTCAAGCGAAAAGCATCCCCTACGCTCTCCCTAACCCTCGGTCGAAGTCGGCGAGTCTGATTACAGGAGGAAAGCGTAAAACCACGCGACATACTTTAATCAAAGTATAGCAAGAGAAATAAAGAGAGGGAGGAAGAGGGCTGTTTCTGGTTTCGCGACCCCTTAATTTTTCCTTGCGTCGTTGCCGCGAGATATTTGACATATTTGAATCGCGGTCCGTAAGAATGCTCCCTTCGAAATAACTTCGGTTAACGCGGTCGCTTTGAACCTAAACCCGGACCGGGCAATTTCGTTTCGTTTCGTTTTGCGCAATTTCGAAAATGCACCGTTTCCCGGTTGCGATCAACCAGAGACGCGTCAGGAACGTCAACGATCGTTCGTGCTCGTCCAGGAACAAAAGGATCGAGAGATCGCGACAAACGCGTTGCGTTTCGATCCCAAAAATTCGTTCCGGACTGGATGAAACAGTATTAAGTTTATTTTGTTTGTACGCTGTGAATTTACGCTCCGAACATTTTTTACTCGCAAAGAAATCTGTTATTGCTATATTATGTATAAATACTGGGTCACCCTGTATTAAATAAAACAAGTATAAATACGATCCAAACTGTATCGTGCTTGGTTTCATTGTAACCAGAAAAATGTCGCGAATGCTCCAGCACGTTTTCCATACAGAAACAATTAAAATAAAGAAAGTTATAATTTTTTGCAGTTACATTTATCACCATTGAGATTGTAAATAGCTTAAGAGATGGTAGAGCTATAGACAGAATCGTGGAGATATTTCCGTAATTGTGCCACCATAAACAGCAACGGTGCCGAGAAACACGGTCGGGATTCTATTAGAGTATCACAGGGCCCTAACAAATCCACCGATCGTCGTTCACCGAGTTCTCCTGTTCGGTGGGCAACGTGGCTCCGTGGAACTGGATTAAAAATCAGAAGCCACGACGAGGATGTCGCCGTCCGCGTCCCGTGCGAACCTGGGCGAGCATGACAAAAATCGTTTGGCAACACGAGAGCGTGTCCCCGGTGCGTTTTAAACGGCCCTCGCCGTACAGGCGAATATCCACGCTTGTAGATATGTATCCGTCGTGCTTTATGCCCGGCCACCGGTGTGTATGAGTGCGAGAGGGCCGTTGTTATATTCAAATTCAGTCGCTTGGCTAGTCCATGATTGTGCGTCGCGGCGAATATTCCAATACGCCCCGGCCATATTGCGATTCTATTACCGCGGAATTCCACGACTGGCATAAGCAGCACGGGCCTCCTGAGAACCCTCGGATAGCCTCGATCTCCTATTCCAACCCCTCCGCACCCTCCCGCACCCTCTCTACACCCTTCCGCTCCTCGTTCACTGTTCCAACGCTCCGACAAATTGTTTAGGATTATTGCGATATGATTTTATGCGAACACTTTCCCGCTGCTTGTAGATACACGCTTCTGTATCGCCCACTTTTCGCGCTTCCTGCACTGTGTGTTTACGAGCGGTGGTCTCTTCGAGCTGTTTCATCCCCTTTACTTCTCCCTTACACACCTGTTTCTCATTCTTAAATTCGATTCTATTGCTCGGCTTGTCGATGTCGCTTTATGCTAAGCTGGCCTTTATTCGGCGAAACAAACATTGCGAAGACTATTTAATAGTTTTGATTTTATTTTGACGAAAGAAGATAGTATCTTAAATAAGATATACAATTTCGGAAATTATTTCTATTTTAACCATCCGAAGCACAAAACGAAATACTTCTGTTTCAATAATTTGAAACACGAAATAGAATATTTCGTAATCGTTAGGGAACTATTTACACTCATAAATGTATTCAATTCGAACCATTATTTTCAAGAATTATTTTGAAATTGAGAACAAACACGGAATACAAATATTTTCAATATTATTACAATGAAATACTACGTTCAAACATTACTGCATCAAACAAAATAGGTGATTTCTAAAGATGTGTGCATATCTTTAAATAAATAGGATTGTTCACGTTTTACTATTTCAAATACTGTTTTACCCAGATCTGTTTTTATGTCGCTTGGTTTTCTTCTGTTTTACTACTTAACACTCAAGGTATCTTTAGACGTTGATACAGTAGAGTCTCAGTAGTTCATAAAAATTTGTTGGGCATAAAAATGCGCGGTCTATTTATTACTTATGAATGTAGGTGTGCGCGTATGTGTACGTACGCTGGTGTCCTTGCAGAAGTTAATCGTTTCTCACGGCATATTGAGTGGCATCGTCACCAAACGCGTCCGACCGTGTCAACAGCTTCGTAACGGATTGTTTTCATTATCTCGGTTCCCTCGTTTCATCGAAAACGTTGAAACGCATCCATCAAACACGGCTCACAGTGCGACTGCGACATGTCGCGCTGACAAAGAATGATTACATCTCATAAACGTGTCCTATCAGCATCATCTCTTACAATGCAAAGTATTAACGCGTTCCCAATCATCTTTTTAGTCGCCGACAGTCCCCATACAGGATTGAACATAATTCACAGTAAATAAAAAATAACATTTATGAAGCTTCGTAATTTTACTGCAAATATCTCCTCCTTTTTATAAAACATGTCCTCGAAATTTCGAAGACGAGTGAAGGAATCGATTTTTAATTTTTTTATCTGTGACAATAATGAAAATTAAAAATATGCCTTTTGTAGATCTCAGCGTTTTTATTGCATTTCCCCGGTGGATGTTGTTTCGCGGTGCCGGTGTATTGATCCAGCTGGGATCGCGAATGTCAGCGTATTGGTTCGGCAGGCTATACGAATATTGTCTTAACCTAGTGTTAGCACTGAACCTAGCGAACACTAAAAGCGATTAAAACGTATTACCTTATCAAAACGACAAGGCTCTGTTTATTTTGATGTTGTGAAACAAGCCACTTCATACTTTCAACAATTGTACAATGAAAAATATAAAACCAGTCTCGAATAAAATAAAATCAGTCTCATAAAATCGGGATAAGTTGTTACTGCCTCGTACAGTAAAATATGAAATGGAGTAAAGATTTTCGAATACGAATTTCTAGGTAGGACACTTTATTCGTCACAGACTCTTCCCAAATCGTTCCCGAACAGTCCAACGTGTCGGTGCTTCGCGAAGTCAAAGTTCCCGTGATCCTCTCGGCCCCTCTTCGGATCGTGAGCGGATTCCTCGAGCTTGAACAGCGCGGAGCGCGGTTTGCGTGTGCTGTTTGCAGTTCGCGCTGCATTTCTGCCGCGAATCTAACGGGGGGGTCTCTCTGGCCTCCGCGAGGTGCTCTTAGCTTTATATAATTGCGAGCTTTCATATTTGATGTTGCCGAGCCGCGTCCGTAGCTTCAGCCAGTTTGCACGGGCTTTACACACGGTCCATTTCAAGCATTTTCAAGCAGAGACGGGCCAGGTATGCGGCGACCTGCAAACACCGCTAACTGTGCCTTGTTTGAAGCCGGGATTTACCGTGTGCGTTATTCCCGGATTTGTGGGAACCACGATGTTAGACTCTCTGCGCGGTCCTCGGTCTTCAGTCGGGCTTTTTCGAGCCCCGGACGCCTCTCTCTCTTTATTTCTCTCTCTCTCACTCTCTTTGTTTTACACCCGAGATCCCCTGGACGAGCAGAAGATTGTTCGCTAGGATTAGCTTGGACCTCTAGCTAACTCTTCTGCTTCCTAGACAGTTCATTATGGTGGCAGCAGTTCAACACTCTCTTGCGAATTACATTTATAGTAGGTCATCTTTATATTTCGATAGTCTCGAGATGTCAAAAAACTAATGATCAAATTGCACGTCTTAAGTATTCGATATACAGTATTTTATCCATAAATGTCCCAAAAGTCTGACCTGTACATGTCCCAGATCTATCCCCACTACTGTAGGGTATACCCTCTTGAGGGTCCACGAAACTCGAGAAACCTCGGTCGCCGAGAAGTATGACATCATGCGACTCGGGTATATCTGGCGATTGGCGCATAAATGTCCCTCGGCAGACCCGTGCTGGGGACTTATATGGATAAAATACTGTAAAGAAATTTTTGTCTGAAACTTGTTGTTATAAAAATTGCTGCACCATTATTCAGAATATTGTTTACATTATTATTATACTGGTATCTATATGTATATAATCAATTACTACTCACCCGTCTTTGTACTATCTGAGTGTCAATTTCACATATCGATGAAATGAAAAATATCATATACAATGGAATTATTCTAGTTCGGAAGGAACGTTTAATTTTCAAGTAAAAATAGCTTCGACTGCAAGGGGTGAAGTGATTCACCCAGTACTTTAAGGAAGTTTCCGCGACTCTATCTTCAAGGGACAGTGCACTTCTTCCACACGTGCTCGCACAGTCTCCGCAATCGGTCCGATACCTAATTGCCAATATTCGTATAGCCTGCCGAACCAATACGCTGACATTCGCGATCCCAGCTGGTTCAATATAATTGCGCCGCAAGAATATTGGCACGGCAAAACAATATCCACGGGGGAAATGCAATAAAACCGTTGAGATCTAGCGATCTCGAGAGCGGATCAGAACACACCCCCGCCTCGTCTTGTTATTCTTGACCGAAGAACAATGCAAATTGGCGCAGCCAATTCGGATCTGGTTGGTCGCGCTTCATCGAGCCCGTTATTAATACAGCTAATATTTGCCGAGCGGCTCAAAAGATCCTCTCTCGATCCTTTCGAATGGAGGAGAAGGAGGAGTAGGCAGTTTCTCCTTCGTCCTTCTTTCTTCGATCAGAAGGAGAAGCAGCGCACTCACCCTCCGGGCGCAATATGACATTTAATTAAGAAACTTGGGCGAGCTCGCCAAGTGATATTTGAGGTAATTAAAAATGTATCCGTCGCGGTTCTTTGAGACAAGCCATTTTCATTGCTGCACAAAGGAGCCTCCCGGGGCTAATCTCTGCCAGCCTCTACCGGCTTCTCTCTCCTCCTCTCTTCCTCTCTCGCTTTCACTCTGTCTTTCTATATCTTTCTGTCTCTCTCGTTCTCCCGTCCCGTCGTCCTCCCACGCGACTTCGCACGAAATTGCCCGGAAGGTGACCAAGGACAGCAGGTTCAAAGAAAGAGAAACAGTCTAATGGAATGAGCACTGAAAATGCACGAACTTGCTTCTGCGAGATAAACATCGTTTCAAACTGAATATTATCAGTGTCTACAAAATAAAAATTGCTTGATTCAGTTACAATCTAGAGGAAGCAGGAAGAAATATTTTCGTTTAAATATACGAATTAGCTGACACTAACATGTTAATATTCTCACATGCAGAAAATCTGCAGATCTTTATGCAAGATATAAATTGTCTTTTAAAAATATTTTCAGAATATGTATAATTGATGCAGATGTAGAAAGTGTACTTTTTAAAATTTCAGTATAGTTAGTTTCCTATTTAATTCCGCCCAAATGCAATTTCTTCACAATTTTCGTCATGTAGTAAATTGTTCTAACTTCCTAAAAAAATGCAAGTGGTACGATTCAATATTAACGAAGTTACAGTTTTGTTAATTGCGGCCGAATATTATTGCTAGCGGCTGTATAGTGACGAACGTCGACTATCCAGGGCAGGGACAGACTCGCGTGTCGCTGTACGTCCGATGGTAGATAGAAAGATGAGCCCGGCTTCCGTGGAAGCCGAAGGACGTGAGCGTCTCGTAGTATACGCGTCGCGTCGTCCAGGTAGCATAATACGCGCGATGCACACGAGCCGGCTCATCTGCATAACACCGGCGGACGCAGCCTCGACATGAATATTTACCGGTCATTTATAAGTCCCCGGTGTAGGGGCGTTTATCGCGATTCGTCCTCGTCCTGGTCGTCGAAACGACGCGACGACGAGGCTCCACCGATCCTATTCGATCGGCACCGGGGGGATCTTCGGGACGGACTACACACCGGAAGAAGAAACTCACCGCACCGGCCACGAGAACCGCGGCCAAGGGGACCTAACTTTCTGCCATGGTGATTGCCGGGGCCCAGCCGAGTTTACGATATACGGCCGTTTACTTTATTGCCGGTTGCCTCGTCTCGTTACTTTCGACCGTTCCGGGAAATTTCGCAGATTTCTCGTACCGATTCGCGAGCACCGATCGATTCCAGTTCCTTGCCGTCCCTGCTTCCACGAAACCGCTGCTTCCGACGCCATTTTTTTTTCTCGCGCGATCCAGCCAACGATCCTGCGAATTATCTCTGTTCACAGTGCGTCAAAAATATGTATGTTCCTTACGACATACTTCTTCTTTTTTATTAACCTCGAACCTACCGAGACATGCGGTACCTCATAAAAATGTCATCATTGAATTTATATAGATTTTCCATTTTCAAGTATATAATCATGTCCAGTGAAAGCATCGTTATAATTTCAATAATTGTAAAATAAGAAACTAGAAATCGGCCATTTGACCAGCGATGATAGGTTTATTGTTAATCTATAACATCGCTAGATTATACATTGAGCCACCCCAATTCTTATAGACTTCCTATTGCTTTAATTCCTTGCCCTATGATACAATTTTTATTTTACACAAAATTCAGCAGTAGATTAAAATAGTAAGTGTGGGAAATGTACATGTATATTTTTATCTAATACATATACAGGGTGAGTCCGCAGAAACGGAACACGTAAATATCTCCATTTCGTTGTACAAAAAACTTCGTAGGGCAAAGTTACATTGTTTGAAGCATCACATGTAACGGTGTAAGGGGAAAAATTTTCAATGTCATATTCTAATGAGATTTCAAGGTCATCGATGTTTTTTAAATGGAATCATATATTTTCGTTAAGGTAATGTTGTAGTTGACAAAATAACGAATTCATCCATGTAACACAATATGACCTACAAATGACCTGCAACACCAAAAAATCCCAGAACAGTGAAGGGAAGATGATAAAGGTCCAGAACCGACCAATCGACGAGTGGCACCGATAAAAGAAAAACAAGATGGTCCACGGTGTGCGGCACAGGGGAGCTAATTTAATAAAACCGCGAGTTGGTGGTTACGCGACGAGAATCAGCGTGAAAGAGAGAGAGAGAGAAAGGAAGAACGAATAACCAAACGGTTTGGAACGAGAAAGAGAGAGCAGAAAGAAGGAAGAGGGTGGCGAGAGCGAGGGAGAATTTTTCATATGCTTACTTGCACAGAAATAATGAGCTTGTCCATAAATAAAGAATAGAAGCCGCTCGCGGCGAATGGGTAATGAAGTCTCTCGTGGATAATTGTTATCGCTGGAAAACGTTGCCAGCCTTGCGTTTTCCACCGCGAAACGATGCAGACGCGGCCAAACGAAATACAACCACCCCCTCCACCCTCCTGCCACAGCCATCCCCAAACCATAACGTGAACCCGTTGCGAAGCGTTTCCCAGCTCGACTTTTTGGAAGCTCGTCCAACGCGCGGACGGAATCAAAGCGACCAGCCTCGAGGCTTCAACCGGATTGCGAGACGATCTCCCGATGGGTCGTTTCATTTCGCAATCCGCCGAACAATTTTCGCGACCCGAGATTTTCAATCCCCCTCTCACGCTCTTCTCTCTTCCGATCGATTTTGGCGGAACGACCCGATTTTTCGATCACTCGTGCAACGCAAAGAAACGTGTTTGGTTCTTCTGATAATTAATTTCCAGTTTAAACAGTCATTATATTAATGTAATATATTGAGTGTGGCTGGAGTGAAGATTACAGATCAATTTCAGATGTTCATGATCGAACTGATCGCGACAACGACAGTGGTTGGCCAACCCCCGAATCAGCTCGCTCTTCCCGACCGTTCTCAACGTTCGCCGGAATCACAAAAACAAGAAGAAGTCTCGGCGAAAGGGGGAATCGTGTTCCGCGCTCGTAACCATTATCACCGGTGCCCTTCTTCGATAGGGTCGGCACGAGGTCGCTGAAATAGCGACACGAAAGGGCCCCTAGCCACGATTTATATGCCGGCGCGCCGGACGCCGGGATCTCCTCTCCTCTGAAGCGTCGATGTAGGTTCTGCACTCAAAATTAATCCTTTTGCAAATCAAATTCACCTATTTGTAAATTCATCTTGTGGATGACCCAAAGGGGAAGTAATACTGTTGGTCAGACAAGGTACAGTTTATTATATCTGCCACCATATTGTCCAATGCTGAATTCCGTTGATGATATTTTCTAGAAAAAGATGAAATAATGAAAGATTGAACCTAAAGAAGAAGAAAGAGGATCTTTTAACACTATCCAAAAGAAAAGAAGAAAGACACTCTCCAGCAAAGAAGCTAAAGAAAGAGATATAGAAGATCCAAAAGAAGAAGAAAGATTAAGAGAACGCTTTCACTGTAAAACGGAAATATCCTCAGCCAGAGTAAGAAGGAAGGAAAGAGATAGAGGAGGAACCTCTCGTCGGGAGATTCGGTATAGTTAGATCGTATCGGGGGTGGCTGTCTCTGCTTACTGTGCTTACTGCGCGCACAGCCACTCCGTCTAGCTCGGAGGTATTTGATATTGACTTGCCGAGCCTCGACTTTGAACTCGCAGACCGGCAGGCAGCTCGAAACCGGGACGGGAGTGGCGAACGGGGGTGTGGGGGTTGGCGACGGGAGAAAGAGAGCCGGACCGGGCCGAGCCACGTTTAATTAAAAAGCTTTCTGCACCCCCGCGACCCCGGTTCTTGCACCCTTCTCCACCCCCGCGATATGTGTGGGCCCCGATAGTCGACACATTGGTGATACCCGGAAAACCGACCCCCTCTTTACCCCTATCTCTCCACCCCCACACTCCCTGCAACCCCCTAAGTACACACCGGCGGCTCCTCACAAAGGAAATGGAATCCTTTACTTTTCGGATGGAATTAACTCGAAAACTCGGCGAACACACTCGGCACACTGGCCACCAGCCGAGGCTTGATTATTTTAACCTGGGTTATCGCTGGCAGCTTTCAAATTAGCTTGTTTGGAGACGATTTTGTGTGGGAGTTGCTTTTGTAAGAATTGTTGATTGGCGATGATCTTGAGTGGCAACGAGCGCACTCAGGGGTTTTGTTCTTGATTCGATGTATTCATTATATTGTTTTTTATACTATTCATGGCATTATTCATTTTATATACTATATATATTGTTCTACTCACTGTGCTATTCAATATACTACTCGTGGCACTACTTGTTGCAATACTCATACTGTTTATTCTACTACTCACTGCAATACCTATTGAACTACTCATGGCATTATTCATGGTGCTGCATATATCACTCATTGAGCTATTCAATGCAGTAGTCCTGGTACTACTTATTGCACTATTCATTATACTACTGATTGTATTATTCAATGTACTACTAAAATAGTTCTACCCATAGAACTACACTATTTATAATGGTATTCGTTGTACTGATCATTGCACTTTCCGTTACACTATGCACTGTACAGGTCGTTATACTATCCATTGTAATATTCATTTCACTATCCACTGCACTATTCATTTTACTATTCATTGTAGTACTCATTGATCTGTTCATCGTACCATACATTCTACTATCCGCGTGCCGACAGAATTCCAAGTTCTCCAACAATTTCCCATCAAGACCGTCATTCATCAGACAGCCAAGAAGCGAGCGCGCTGTATCCGAATGAGATAACTGTGTTGTATAAAATGTTTTTTCAACGTTCCCCGACACACATAGCTGCCTCCATAAAGAATAACGAAGATAGATAGCATCGTCGTATTAAACAACGCGCTGCCTAAATTTAATTGGACAACAGCCTACGGCGAGAAAATAGAACCGTGACGCTGCCGCGGAAGTCGTCGCAATTAAGACGAAGACGAAAGGAAGAACGAATCATCGCTTTATCACGATTCTCAGCGGTGTTTCGGCGAAGTTCGAAATCTTGAACAATGTAGATGGAAAGCCGTCGACGCCGGACGCAATAGAACCACGGTCTGATTAGAACGAAAACCTCGGTAGCAACGTTTCGTTCCCGTTTCTGGAAAAACGTTTCTCCGACCAATCGACTGCGCCAAAGTGCGCAAACATTTTTCATATTAATCGCACCGAACGATACTTGCCTAAAAAATTCTTCAAACATATTAATCGCACCGAATACAATTTAAATGTATTCTTAACACTAACCACGAACGGTCAAATGATCGCTTTCACATTTTTCTATTTTAATCGTTGATATTAGAAAGATGTGCTTCCACCAGAAATTATTCAATAAATTTCTTTATTTAGTCACGTACTATTATAAAAATTGTGAAGAATCTAAATAAGTTCAGTCTTGTAATTTTTATAAAACAATGTATATCCAACACATTTCGTAGCCGATGTGATTTGTGTTAAACGCGTATCTCTCGACTTTGGAGATTCTGTCGATAACTTGATGTTTTATGCAAACAGATTAGCAACACGTTGGAGCAACATGAAAGAAGAGAGTTTCGGCATCTCGACGGAAATTCCGAGCATTGTGAGCTCTAGCTTGCGACGAGAAGGAGCGAAAGGGCCAGAAAAAGAGAGAAAGAGAGGATCCCTGATATTTCGCAGACACCGACCAGCAGAG
Organism: Lasioglossum zephyrum; assembly: GCA_028455615.1. Taxonomy (NCBI): domain Eukaryota; kingdom Metazoa; phylum Arthropoda; class Insecta; order Hymenoptera; family Halictidae; genus Lasioglossum; species Lasioglossum zephyrum. The sequence continues at coordinate 19,051,429 of CM052329.1, read as the reverse complement.
CATTAGCCACGCAACGGTCGCTTTCTTGCGACCGCAAAAACCGCGACGGACACAAAGTCGCGTGTGCCCGTCGTATTTCGCATTAGCACGTCTCCTAGCGTGTCGGGTCCGTGCCGGTAAATGATACACGATGGCGAAATGACGTGAAATAACGCGAGGCTTTCCATCTGTTCGCCAGTGTTTTCTAACGAGAGAGCCTTCTCCCCCTTTTGATTCCCCTTCCTCACCGTCGTTTCCCGCTATATACAACCGCTCGTAACCGATGAAATTCGCGAATGAATTATTCATTTAATCGTTCCACGGACAATTTATTTGCGAACAAGACCGTTCCGCCGCCCGTGTCCGCGGAAATCGGCTTAAGAAACACACGATGCCGGGTTTCACCGATCCTCGAACGCTGCAACCGCGTTTGCGAAACGGTTCACTTTTCTATCGCAGCTCGACGCGGAATTCTTTGCCACTTTGCTGCGTGTCGCAGTGGAATCTTGATCAGACCCATTCTCAGAGTGACGCACTATGGGCTAAACCGACGAATTCTGTGTCAAAATGAAAGAACTTTCGATAGAAATGGGATAGAGCGATGAAATTTTTTAAAAATTAAAGCTGAAACTTTGCAGAATATTAAATAATTATGGAGATTGTAGTACGAACGTTTTCTAACCTTGAAAAAATTCATTAAACTTACACAATCTCAAGAAAATTGTGGTTTTTTCAATACCACGCGCGGAAAAAATTTTCTTACAACATGCTATACATCATTTACCGTAGATTTCTTCACGCTGATTTCAAATCTGGTCTCAAAATTTTTCTAAGACCTCAGGATTTTTCGAAAAGTCGAATTATTGTTAAACAGTTAAACTTTTATTTTTTCAAGGTTAAAAAATATTCATACCACAACCTCCCTATTTTTCCCATATTCTATAATGTTTCAGCTTTAATTGAAAACAAATTTTATCGGTCTATCTCATTTCTATCGAAAGTTCTTTGATTTTGACACAGAATTCGTCGGTTTTGCCCATGGTGCGACGTAGCACTGTAACACCGATATTCGCCATCCTGAACTTTCATATAAAAACTAACTGTTTTATTGTAGTTTTCATTAGTTCTTTATGGAACTCTGACTAAGACATTCGTGACATTTTCCTGATTAAAACGAGCCCCAACACGATATCGTTTGCATCATATTTATCTGTTGAAATCGCAAGGAACCTCGACTATCCGAACTGATATCTGATATCTGATATCGAGAAATTCGCGTTGACCAGTCTGTTTATTTTACAAACTATTTTATCACCTTCAAATATGTTGCCAAAGTCATTTAGAAAAAGAAACTGTCGGTTCCATTAACTCTACCATTTTAAATAGTGTTAGGACGGATAGTTTCCGGACAGACCCCACTTCCGGCCAGTGACGAATCTGCGAGTGGCAGAAGGTTGCAGAGTTTCGAACCTGCTGGAAACGCGGAAATGGCGGCGCGTTATTTCTTTCTGAATCGGCTTAATTGCGGGACGATATATGCATCCGCGAACCACGGTTGCTCCCGCTCGTATCGCCCTTTGTCTGCCTGTGGACGAAGACCGAGAAACGGAAAGAGGGGGACAGAGAGAAATAGTGGAAGATAGAGAGGAATAGAGAAAGAGAGAGAAAGAGGGAGCAAGATTCGAGTCGGGGCTTAGGGAATCGCGCGCGCTTAACGGCACCGCGGAAATTGCTTTTTCTCCGGGCTCGGTGTATGACGCGATCAAGGATGCCCGTGAGAGCAGCCGTGTCCCTTGATAAACGTGACTCACGAACGCACACCTGCTCCCAGTCGAAGAGAGTCCTCTCCTCCATCCAGATTCGCACGCGAATCGCCTCTTAACGATTTCCTCGTGTCCTCCGTGGAAAATCGCCTTGGTCGACCCGGAACGGTGTTCGTTCGTTCATTTGAACGTTGCGAGGACATTAAGGAGGAATCCGTGTTTTTTCATTCTCGAAAAACACGTTTCTTCTACATTCTCTTTAACACAGTATCTACCGAGTCTAGTCATTGACGTCTAAGTACGGTCGCACTATTTTCAAGATCTTCCAGAGTTTTGGTACACAGACTGTCTAAAAAATGTACGTCCTTGAACGAGGCGATTCCCAAGGCCATTTGAAATAACCTTCTCCTTCGCGAAAATGTTCTCTGTACCTGCGTTTAGGAGTTATTCACGAATAAACTCACTCCTCCGAGGTTACCTGAATAGCGTTTCATCTTGAAGCGTGACGAATCAATAACTTCTAAACGAAGTCACGGAGAATATTTTCGCGAAGGAAAAAGTTATTTCAAAAGACCCTAGGTATCACCTTTTTCAAGGAAATACACCCTGGATAATACATAGACACGCAATAAATATGAACTTCTTTCTTCTTCTAAAAATCTACGAACGACGAAGAAGTCTAATCACTGTAACCTAAACTAACTTGTAATTTGGCAATTGAACGGCTCGCGTAGCGTCTTATGGTGTCTCTACGAAACACAGCCGTGCAGTAGCACGTACCACAAGAGTGAAGAAACACCGGTGAAGAAAAATGGAAGAGGAGCACTCGTGACAGTCATAAAACCAGCGAGCTGTCTTCGAGGATTCTCGGAGTGGTCTCACGCGAGGATCTCTGCCACCTGGAGAGCGTCGCCGCTCCTTAGCGGAGAGGATCGAGGATCGAGGAGTCGGATCGACACCAAATTAGTGACGACTTCGATTCGTGGCCGTGTCGGCGGATAGAACGTATCGGTTCCCGATGGTCCTCTCAAAGATGGGAAGAGAGGAGCGTAGAAAAAGGAGAGGAAGAGAGAAAGAGAGAGAGAAAGAAAGGGAAACGTAGGGCCGTGCACGCGAGGGCTCCCGGTGGCCGCTTGTCAGCGCTATCTTCGGAACAGCGCACGTTTCCGTGCTCTCCTCTCCTCTCCGTTGGGGTCCTTTTAGTCCCGGAGGCAACATCCTCCTGCGAAGGACGTGCATCCGTGTGTTTCGGGTGATGTATATCGAGCGGTTGGCGACAATCATCGGCAAGGATGCGCTCTCTCACGGAGCCAATTACAAGGATACCAACGCCGCCGCGAGATCATTGCGATTTATTTTCTCACCCCGCTCTCTCACCTACCGATTCCTATTTCCTACTGCGTTTCTCTTACGAATCCACCGACAATTCTTCTCTTGAAAATCACCCAAAAAAACATGTTGGTTCTAACGAAATGGACACTTTGTACATAGTAACAAATAATTGTAGTGTATATTGAGTAATATCAAATGTACATGAAAAGAGATGCCTAAGGTTAAGCAAGCTCAATTTGGTTCAACCCTTAAATATCAGATGGTTATTTTACGAGCTACATATTCAGGCATGTCATCTTTTAAATTTTTTAAAGCTATATACTCAAGCAGGTACAGAAGCATATGCAAAAAGAATGCTTCCGACACATTGTGTTGAACCAAACAAGCATAAGTGCACTTCTCCCAACAGGTGCTTCGCTATAGGTGTGAACATGTATCGTTCAGGATTGCCGACAAAATATGTATGTCCACCTTCCAGTCGAATCTCTCAACGTATCCTCGAAGTTATCAGCACGTTCTAAATCCTTCGCTTCCGCGAGACTCCATGTAAGAGCCGAGTCGCGTAAGCTTTCCGAGGTTGAGGAAAACGCGTCAGGTAGCCGCGTTCCTTGTAATCGGCCGGCTGGCGAAAATTTCAATCGAGTCAGCCCGTTATGCGAAGCCTTGGACGGCATGGGACACCTTTTTTCTCGTCAGCATCGGTTCCATGTACGTAGTGGATGTCGGCGTCGGCCACGACATGCCTTCGCGAACACGGGACCGGATCGTCTCTCTCTCTCTCCCTCTCTCTCGCACTCTTCCTCTTTTTCCCTGCTCTTTCGCGCGGTGTCGCCAAGACGCATTGCGCGTCGCGCTATCGGCAAAAAGGCCGGCTTTCCAATTGAATTTATTCGCCTAACGAGTGTAGATTCCCTCGCGCCGAGAGACCGGCTATGGCCAGGACAAATGGCGCATCTCGCCGCCATGTAGCCGGAACGAGAGAATTCCGTTACCAGAGTGGAAAGCGTCGAGAATTACCGGCGACAGCGCTACAGGATCACGTTGTGCTCGCCGTGATCCTGCTCTCTTGTCTCGAGCCGGTCATGTTCTATTGAAATTTCCGATCGACCGCCATTTTTCCTGCAATCTAATTGCCCGGCACGCTCGCGCCGCTCAATGACAATCGGTCTTGTAGCTCACGGGGTTATTTGTTACCTACAGAACGCCTCGAAGCTTCCAAAGTATTCGACCAAATCGTTTCACGAATTTGTTCGTTTATCATTGGAACTCCTATTGCTGTTGAAAAATTGATTAGAATTTTTGTAACATTCTCACACCGTGTACATCTTGATGCTCAAGCTTGAAAAACAAATTCTATCAATCACAAATGACGTGACAGTAAAAATGTTCCTTTATCAATGGAACTGCTATTGCTGCTGAAAAATCGATTATAATTTTTGTAACATTCTCACACCGTGCAGATCTTGATGCTCAAGCTCGATAAACAAATTCTGTCAATCACACATGACGTGGCAGTAAAAATGTTCCTTTATCAATGGAACTGCTTTTGCTGCTGAAAAATAGATTATAATTTTTGTCACATTCTCACACCGTATAGATGTTGATCAAATTTGGTTCGCTTACTGAATAGAAATAAAACTTGATTTTCAAGTTCGATAAACAAACTTTGTCAACCCTCAGCTATCGAAATCGAAATAGTGTTAGCGATGCAGTACGTTTACTTTATTTTTCCAGTGATCGCAATTAATCGTTACCTATCCGGATCGATCATCGGAGTGACCGCGGTGCGTGGAGGGGTGTCCGAGAATGGGAACAGCACGGGATCAGCCCCATAGATCCGTCAGAGGCCTGACCCTAGGAGCGGCAAGAGCGCAAGAGCGGCGCAAGAGTGCATCGTGTCCGGTTGTGCACTCGATCCCCCGGGTGTATCGCGCGCAGTCACAGAGAGAGCCTGCATTACGTATGGCGATTGCGTCAGGGTGATATCGTCATCGGACAGGCCGAACACGACTTTAGCCTTCTCGGCTAAGGACACGGGAGAGGAGAGCAGAGGTGCGTGTCCCGACACGGCTTGCCCATTAGGTGGACCCGCCGCGCCATCAGATTAGATTCCGTTTCGTTCTCGGTTGGTCCGCAACAATGCGGCTGAACCGCGATGCATCGCCGGAACGACGACGTCCTGGCTAACACGCTTCCTGGATTCGTGAATCTCTGGGTCCAGAATCCTCTCTTCACCCCCTCCTCTCTCTCTCTTTTTCGTTTCATCTTTCTGTCTTCCTCCCTCTCTCTTCCTCTCCTCTTCATCCATGTCCGCCACGTGAATTTCTTCTTGGCCGACACGCATCTCACTGCGGAATAGTACGCTCTATCTTGAAGTGAATTGCTCTTGGACACTCTACTGGGTCGTTGACAGTGTCAAGGCTTGTTGTGGTCCTCTTTCAAAATGTTAGAATGAAGAGGACACTGTGTTCATCTTTTAAAATGTCAGAATGTGGAAGAACACTTTGCTACTATAGGGAGGTTATCTAATAAAGCTACAAAAATATGTGTCAAATGTTTTTCCCAGTTCTACATTGTACAAAAATTCCATTGAAATCGGTTGTTTTACGATTAGACAACCTCCCTTGTTAGTACCAAAATAATGTTCGTTTATAATATACAATAATACTGATCATCTATAAAGAAATCTCTGTGGATCGTCTAATCTGCGAAAATGTGTTTGAACAAATGAAGAGTAAATTCTAAATAAATTGTTCCACCCGGCCCCGACTGATTGGACACAGTGTCCTTACAGCGAATGTAAAAGGGATGAACGGAGCTCCTAAGAACGTCGACGAGCATTTAATACGTGGCAACAGATAGCGAGAAGTATATTGTTCGCAGGATATCGAACGGCGTAAAAGCGCGAGCATTTTCTACAGTGGTTCACGCGGTCCAGGACAAAAGTGGAAACGAGTCGATACGATAGGAGCGAAGCGGAAGCGTGTTGCGCCACAGAGAAAGACTGAGAGAGAGAGAGACTCGATAACAAAGCTCTGAGAAAGCATCAACCGAGCCCGACAAAAGCCCGATAAGATTAAGTGCGCCTCGGGGCAAAGGAGCATCCTTTACTGCTCGCGGCACCGCTACGAAAGCCCGATCCCATAATCGAAACTATCGATCGAGCTCTTTCGACCTTCGTCTCTGCCGGAAAAATCTGTCTCTCCGGAAAGCTGACGATCTTTAGACTGCGGAATTTGTGCATTCATGACAGGAGTGCATCGTTGCAATCTAAAACAGTTCAGAGACTACGAGGATATCAGTACACCATTTTATTGAAATCATTTAATCTTATTTTCGCATAGTGATCCGCAGTTTGCTTGTGTCCGAGCACCTGGCACTCGGAAGAAGTAGAATTGGTCGATCATGATCAGACGTGTCAGACAATTGAATATAATAATACTTCTTAAAAAAATGTTTTCTTTGGTTGTCGATAACAGCAAACAATTTGGATAGAGATTCTTGTCATTTTTATAAAGTGAACCTAATGTTAATATGTGTACTAGATTGAGAAAGTAATATTATTTTTCTTTGGTTTTAAATTATAACAAAATAGCAGACAATTTGGATAGAGGTTCTTGTCATTTTTATAAAGTGAACCTAGTGTTAATATGTGCAATAGATTTATACAATAATATCTTTTTTCCTTTGGTTCTACATTATAACAAAAATAGCAAACAATTTGGATAGAGATTCTTGACAGTTTTATAAAATGAACAAAGTGTTAACATGTGCAATAGATTTACAATAATATTTTTTACAATTTCTTTGATCTATCGTCTGCATTGAATTGCGCTTACTCGTTTTGGTAATGTACGCATAGAATTCTCAGTATAGTAATTATATATTTTCAGGTCCCAAGTGTGCGGTGCGTAATTTATTTGCGAGTTCGAATACTATTGCGAGAGTGTGTCGTCAGCACAGTCTCGCAGAATCGTTCGTGTGGTGATCGCGCGTGATCTGCGAGGTCGTTGGGACGTTCGCGAACAATTTTCCAGCGGACCCATTCTTAGAAAGCCCGTGGAATTATCGAAGAAAGAGGGGCGTGTCCCGATGGGAATTTATTCGAGGACTTATAACGTACACGGCCGGGGCCCGCATTAATGTATCTGCCGTGAAATCGGTGTCCTCGGAATCGGCGCGACACGCACTCGATGTTGTTGCGGCTTTTTTCGATTCGGGCATACCGGTTCGGGACACGTTGCGGTTCCGCGCGGACTATCGGCATCTGAGAAACGATCTTTGACGCGACGATCATGCCTCGTCGCGGGGCAAGTCGCATAATTACCCTCGCGATTCATTAACACTGGATTTACAGGACCTATAATACGACTAAATTTCTTAATTTGCAATTATAATTGCGAAGATTTATAAGAAATTCATTAAGTACAGTTCTTGGAATATGTTTTACGGTCAAAGCCGCTAAAAGTCTGACTATATGTACTCGAGTTACTTTTATGAAATAAACCTAGTGTTGACAGAGGATTTGACAGATTTCATGCTAAATAAAAATTGGACTGCATTATTTCCCATTTATTGAAGCTGTTAAACGAAACAGTATATTTCTATTTCATTGCAGTTTTCTACTGGGTTAGAATCAATAGAAATTTCGTAGTGTTTTTTAATTAAAATTTAAGGATAAAATTAATCCCTTATTGTATACTTATTAATTTCTTTAAGACCTTTCTTTTTCTCTCAAAAATTCTGAACGATGAGAATTTTAAAATTTTAATTTTTAAAATACAAAAAGTTTTCACACAGTGTTGATTAAACTCGACACTGTTATTCAGTGTCCAAGTAAACGAAATAATGAACTCCTTCAGGAGAACAGGAACTGACCGTTTCCCGACTGTCCGCAAATTAGACAGCTCGCGATGATTGAGTTGTTAGAACTGATCAAACACATCATTAAAGTCGTCGAAGAGGAAGAAGGCTAATCAACATACCGTTGACTCGAAAACACACAGATTACAGAGATCGGTCTAGACGTTCCACATTCGAGCCAGAAAGTTAAACACTTGATCATAGAGGATTGCATAAATAAAATTAGTAGAATGTTCATCGTACGCTTACCTCGTCAACGTCGTGGACCTCCTGGTTTCCTTCGCCTAATCGCACTGTCGGAGATGATCCTGTTCCTGTGGCTCTGTAACAAAATGAAACGCATGGATGAAATAATTTATCGACAAACAATCGTCGATAGACAGTGAATTTGTATATAAAATTGCAAGTCAGCTGATCAACCAGAACTTGATAACTCATGACACTTTTAAAAAAAAAAGTGCTTTAAAAAACACGTCTGAAGATTTATCTATTAACTCTACCAAAAAGATTGAAAATGTGAACGTAAAAATTGGTGCACAGTACTTGGAAATACTGGGATCAAATATTGTCAATTTAAGTAAAATTATAATAGGTTGTTTAATATTATTAGTACAATAAAAATGATACTCATGTTTCAAAATTCCTTTGAGCATTGTGCAGTTTCCTATATTCCTATTAGTGATTGTTGTGATAAGCGCATAAAGTCTGTAACATCAAAATTAATTTCATCGTTTAATACTTTTAGTACGATAAAAATAATACAACCACATCTCCGGATTTATTCTAATAATTTTACAGTTTAGCATCGCTATGGTTTTCCAATAAAATAACCAGTAAATCACAGTTTTCTTAGGTGTGATTCGATCATTATCCGCCGGGCGAATTAGTATCGCGTGAATTAAAGTATCCTCCGACTGAACACTGGAAGCCCCGGTAGATTTGTGAACGCGTCGGCCTGTAATAAATAATTACCGAAGCAAGACACAGCGGACGCATCCTCTATTCTTTTTTTCACGCGATTTTAACGACGCATGCGTAGGAGAGAACCGGCGCGGCGAGGGGATTGGGTGAGGGGGAGCGAAGTAATCATAGAGCGCGCGTAATGATTCGCGGTTAATTCTTTGACCTAGCTTATTAGATTAATTAAGAGCCGGCAGAACGATCGAACGAGTGAGACTGAGACGCGTGACAGCCCGCGGAATAATAGTTCTAATCACGTTTCCCGGTAACGTTAATAAATTTGCTCGGGACATGGTACACGGCGCGCGCACACACATCGCCGATCCGCCATTTTCACGCGAGTCTTTGTTCAAAACAGTCCCGATGGAAAACGAACGGGACTTTTATTATTGGCCTACGTAGTTTCCTGCAAATCAGAGCTGTGAGACAGAAATTTGCATAATACCTGTACATCATTTTCAAACGGATGCCTGTACATCATTTATAAACAGTTACCTGTAAATAATTTTTAAACACAGCTATCGATACATTATTCTTAAACAGGTACCTGTAAACAATTTTTAAACAGGAACCTGTACATCATTTTCAAACAGATACCTGTACATAATTTTTAAACAGCTACCTGTAAATAAGTTTTAAACAGAAACCTGTACATCATTTTCAAACAGATACCTGTACATAATTTTTAAACAGCTACCTGTAAATAAGTTTTAAACAGAAACCTGTCATCATTTTCAGATAGATGCCTGTACATCATTTTCAAATAGATGCCTGTACATCATTTTTAAACAGCTACCTGTAAATAATTTTTAAACAGGTACCTGTACATAACTTTCAAACAGACATCTGTAGATACTTTTTAAACTGGTACCTATACGTAATTTACAAACACAGATGGCTGTAAATAATTTTAGAACAGGTACATATATTCAGATCTCTTTTTTAAAAAGAAAATGCATGGAGATTAAATTTTGTGGCTTACAGGGTTACAAAACAGAGGTCAAGAAACCCATAAAAAGAATTGCGTACGAACACCAAAAAGAGCAGCCAGATACTGCATAAGTCGACAATGCAACACTGTAAAACTTCGTTTAGATGCATTCTGCACTGCTGACTTCGACCACAGGAAGAAAGGAAGACACGTTCCTCGTCCCCACTTCTGCAGAACTTCATTCACGTTACTTCTCGCGCCTATTAACACGTTCATTGCCAGAACAATATCCATAATAGCCGGATGCCTAGTGTTTCATTTTAATTGAATTTTAATTGAGCGAACCTTAGTCAAATTTAATTCAATTATTCGCGACGGGGAGCAGTACTTTTGTTCGGTCTCTATTCCGATGCGTTCATTTGTACTGCTTGAACGATCTGATAATGAATTTTTACGGTAAGCTGGACTAATCGCAGCGACTTGAAAAAATTCACACAACTTGACAGAAGTTCAACAAAAACCTGCAAAAAGTTTCAAAATAATCGGTCGCATTGTTCCATTGTAGAAAAATCCGAGGTTTCTTAGTGATTATGAAAAAGGAAATAGAAATTTCTTTCAATGGAAAATCAATCGAAAATGCGTCAGTTCCGTTGCAGTACGTGTGAACGGGGCCTTGCTCGCTGGGTAGGCTCGTTCCTAGCGGTTCCACCGCCTCATGGGGCCGCATCGGTCCCCCATCGGTCCCCCCATGAATATTCATCGCTTTTCCGGCCGTCGTCGTCTGGTACGCGAGCGTGCGTTGCTCCCAATTTGTCACACACCGTGGCATTATCCCATTTCGCTAATAAAGTAATATTACAGTGAAGATGCGGGGAGACGAAGGCACGGGACTGATTTATTTTTTTTTCTTTCTCTCTCTCCTCCTTCTTTCCCGCCTCCCCTCTTTTACCTGTTCTTCCTCGCCCTGTTACTCTTCCTCGTTTTCTGCGCGCCACTCGCGTCTTACTCTGTTACCACGCCGCAATTATGCAACTTGGTAATTGCACGGCGCCTTGCCCGCCAGGTAGCCGTATCATCGTATAACGAGACGCGACTTTATTACCGAGTTCCTTTCGTCCGGCCTCTTCCAGGTGTCTGACGCGCGGAAAAAACGACGAGTATCCGGCTGGAAGGACGAACATGCGAAAATACAGGGGACAGAGACACGAAACGGCGTTGTTGAGATCCGAACGGGCCCGTCGCGCCGGCTCGACGTTTCCTTCGCTGGGCCCTGCGCGCGCCTTTAACCCTTTACACACCTTTGTTGTGTGCGACGTCGGAAAAGGAACAATGTAAGTAAAATAAACGGTTAACCCCTCACACTATGGTTTATTTTACGGTTACAGCTAGTATAATATCGTTGTCGTTTGACACCATTTAGAATTACAATAGAATTATATCGAAATTATATATTATATTCTCTAATGTCTAAATATAACAAAATCGAATATGATGTTACTTTGAAAAAAATTAATTACATATTTTGTAGACTGACAATTACAATTATAAGAATTGTCGATTAGTAGATCAATAGAATCGTAGATTGTTAGTAATTGTGGAAACAGTAGAAGAATCACAATTGTAGATTAATGGACCAGTAGATCATCGTCAACTATCATCACCGGCAGTTATCGGACATCGAGCGAGACCAAAAATTACAATTCCTCGTGAGGAGAGTGTAACGATAAATTCCAGAGAGAATCCAATTCCTCTTCTAATAACGATCCGGCAATACCGTAACGTATATGGTTCTCTTGAAAAATGGCCGGAGCACTCAAGAAACTCGACGCTCACGATAAGAAGTTAACGTCACCGGTAATTGAATCGGCGGAAAGGAAGCGGATCGCGAATTCGCTGGTTTGCAATTACAAGGCCTCGAGAGTACAGCAATGGAAGAAAAAACCCGTGACGCCGATTCGTTTCGTTTCGAGCCGGAGATAATAACAGCTCGGTCTGGTAATTAAGTGTTAAATAATTGCTTAATTGAATTTATCGGCTCTGACGCGTACGCGCCGCGCTTCCGGATCAATTAGGCCTCGGGCCGTCCTCGTTCCTGTGTCCAACGGTCGCATCGAACGATCGACCATTCTTCTGAAATTTCCGTGAAATCGCTTATCCCATGAAGGATCCTCATCTGATTCCAGAAAAGGAGACCTGAGATTTATACAATTAAATTTTTTAAAAAATTCCTATAAAAATAGGTGAATTCTTCTGAAATTCTCAAGAAGATCCAATGATTTTTTGGATCAAGAATCTTCATGTGTTGCCAGAAAAAGGAGACCACACATACACACGGATTTATTCAATTAAATTTATTAAAAATTTCCATAAAAATAGCTTAATTCTTCTGAAATTCCCGTGGAAATTCATTAATGATTGTTGGATCAAGGATCTTCATTTGTTACCAGAAAAAGGAAACCACACAAAGATTTATTGAATTAAATCTAATAAGAATCCCCATGGAAATTCATAAATGACTATTGGATCAAGGATCTTCACCTCTTGCAAAAATAGGAGACCAGAGATTTATTAATTAAATTAGATAAAAATTCCCATGAAAATAGGTGAATTATAAAAAAAGTGTTGCTTTAGTGCCGACACAGCTGAATGCGGAATGGACAGGGTACTGGAGCTGTTTAAAGGAACGGTTCGAGGATGATTAATCCGAATGGACAGCGTTTAATGAACGATCTCGGCGAGGCGCAGCCGGCTCGGATTTTCCTCGAACGTCCAAACTAATTCACCGCGGCGGGCCCGTGCTATATTACGACATTACTTTGTACCGTAATACAAGCCGATGTTGCCCGATTAACATCCGAGATTACAGGCCAGGCTCCTTACGCCAATGAATGTACTTAGGCGGTGAGAAACGATCGGTGCTGGCGAAGATAACGGCGACAACGCTTGGCGACGAGCAAGACTACGATTACCAGGCTCCTTTGTCCCCTTGCACCACGATCCGCCTGTATCCGCCGTGTTCCCTCGCGATTTTAATAACGATTCGACACTCGACCCTTCTCCTTTAACTACGCTCGCCTCGGAAAATAAGTTAACCATCGCGATTTCAATGGGAAAATAAAATAGACGTCTCAACATATTAAAAACACGAAACATTGAACTTTACAATAGCCTCTCCAAGCTTTCGATACCAACGTCATTCTACTCGTTTCGACGTGCTGAAATACCAATAGGACTTTCATTTGAAACTTTTGGTTGAAAATTGAAATTTTCTTACCAGGACATTCAATCGCATAAGTGTGCATCTCTGACTGTACCTAGCGATCAATACAATTTTGCATAAAAATCCGTGGTCTACCGATTAGGCGTCCTCGAGTGTTTCGAAGCGATTTTTCAAGAACTTAAGTCGAACAGATTCAGGAAACGGTCGATTATCCGAAGCTCCAGTCGATCCGAAGTCAAGCTCATTATCCCGGAGAAAATGAGTTCTACGCTAATACCTCTCAACGGGCGGAAAGAAATTGATTCGAGAACAAAAAACGTTCTACATCTCATCGCGGGTTATTACTCGTTATACCGATAGAAGGTACCCTTGAATCCCCGTTCTTCTTGATACGACGTTGCTTTCTTTAAATTCTGGAGAATCTACGGGAGCGGAAGGATCGACTCGTTCGAGGCCTATTGCGAAATTGCTGCAGAGTTCGCCAATTTGTAGAGATCGAAATTCTTGAGAAGCACGCGATTTTCTTCTCTCACAGGATCTAAGATTTTGATCTAGTCCTGTGAATCCTTTCTGCATTATTCAAATTCTAATGAACGAAATGCAGATCTGTATGGAAAATAGAAATTTTCTAGGTCAATTATGAAAAATAGAATTGACCGAGGAATTAATTGAATCTTTTGAAACAATGTTGAAGCAAAATCCTTAATAAAATTTGATTCATTAGAATATCTCACAATAAGAATTAATTTTGGTGATAGACGAAGCAATCAACGTTCCAATCAATGTTTAAATTATTCTTTTCATTGGACTAGCTCCTAGGGGAAAACAGACTCGATTTGGTCGGATGGTATTAATTAAATAAATAATCCAGACGAGGAAAACGTGCCGCGCGACACAAGCGTGAACCGGTGGATAAGAAACAGAAGAAAATGACTCGCCTAACGAACTCTCGCACGAGAGAATCACGTTTGCTCTCGCGAGTCAGCGGACTTGAAATATAACGTCCGGGTAATGAATCGCAACATTCAATTACGCATTAATAACAGGGCGGCGGAGACGGGCCTGGTCGATTATCTCGCGGCGGACAATGTGCGAAAGCCAGCGGCCTGTTTTATAACAAACAAACTGACGGTTATAACCGGGACCGTGGACAGAGACCATAAATACGGGAAGGGCCCGCGAGCGAACTATAGCGAGACGAGAGACTCGTCGTCTTTCTGCGTGCGATTTCCTTAATTGGTCGACCATCGACTCCAAGATGCGCTGTTTTCATTCCAAATTCTGCGACTACACTATAAAATGACATATAAAAATTATTTGACCAGACAATTGAAGTGTTTAGCGTTGTAATTTATAAATATATTCTTCTATCGATCGTATTTGTTGTTAATATAGAATGATTAATTAAGGTAAAAGTATAGAATTAAGTAACAAACGAATGAACCTTACGCCGAAAACATTAACCATTCTATGTTGTAATTTATAATTGTCAATGTGAAAAATGTTTGCATTGACAACAAAGGCAGGTGCAATGGTAAGATTCATCGTTATACACTGAACATATTTGTACCATATAAAAATGCTGTTGTATTGTGCATAATAAAATGGACGATATAATGAACAATATACCAAACACTAGTGAGCACAGAATATAATGGACGACTAAAGACGAATTTTCTGTGAGCCAGAGGTGATTATAATTATAGTGTTTACGATGTCCCTTCGAGCAATGTCAATATTTCCGTCTTCGCGACTCGAAGGAACAAGGATTAGCCAGCCATAAGTCCAGTTAATTTCATAGCGAGCGCACTTCCTGCTAGGAACTTAGCCGGAGTGCTATTTCACCGGCTCGGGAAACAACTTAACAAAGTTTATCTCGCATCTATCGAGGACTATGCCGACTATTTTCGACGCGGATCGGACGCGTCGCATGGACGTTCTCGCGAGAGGTCGCTAAGCTGTCTCCGGGGCTGCTATCGGTCGTGTAATTAAAAGAATGCGCCCCGGTGCCATACCGGCGCGAATATCCGCGAGTTTACGAGCCGGTCGAGCGCGATAAGTCCGCGCGCGGAAATGCTTCGCTGGCTAATATTACGATCGGGAACGATGCGGATCACCCACGCTTCTCGGGACACTTTAAACGCTGGATTTGCTGGAGACCCTCGCGAACCTTTACGCACTCCGACCAAAACAGAAATGCAGTAATCCGCGGTTAAATTTCATTGAAATTCACTCGGTTAAATATCCTATACCTAATCTTTCCCCTAGCCACCATACTCACGAGAATTTCAGTGTTGGATAAATGTAAATCGATCTTTTTTCATACCATTCGATACGCTCCCTAAAGAAAACCCGATATTATATTTCATTAAAATTCACTCGGTTAAATATCCTATCCCTAATCTTTCCCCTAGCCACCATACTCGCGAGAATTTCAGTGTTGGATAAATGTAAATCGATCTTTTTTCATACCATTGCATACGCTCCTTTAAGAAAACCTGATATCATATTTCATTGAAATTCACTCGGTTAAATATCCTATCCCTAATCTTTCCCCTAGCCACCATACTCGCGAGAATTTCGATTTCGAGATACGCTCCCCCCAAAAAACCGATATTATAAGGGTAGTTAACTAAGGGTTCAACTAGGTTTCAGCGACATTTAGCGCGCGCCGTCGCGTCGGATTCCGTGTCGGCGATTATGTGAACGCAATCATTGCCGGCACGAGCGCGCGGTTCCGCGCTGTCTCGGCCGTTAGACCTCGGTCAGAATCGTTTAATTATTTGAGTCGGCGACGCGGAACCGGCAAATACACTCACTCGACAAACTGTTAGCACACACACAATGATCACTTAAAAAATCTACAGTAATCCCCAGGTCGATCAATTCAATTTCACTTTGACGTTGCATTCTCAGCCACATTTCCTTTTTAACCGCTGCATCTCGAAAGCAGGAAGTCTACAGCAATTCCCGTTTTCGTATTTAAATATTAATCTTTCAGCTCAGTGAATTTTCAATCCATTTAGGATAACGTAATAAACGACAATTAACATTAATGCAAAAGCCAAAATTAACGTGAATACTACATGGTTCGTATTAATGTGGGTATTACGTTGAAGTGAAAGAATTATTTATTAAAAATAGCCAATTTTCAAAGAAACTTTTCGAGTAAAGTCGCGTAATAATTTCTTGGGTTTCCGAGTCTTAGATCATTTTTTGCCTGGTTTCTGGGGGATTTCGTGAGCGTGTTCTTGTTTGACGATTCGAAAGAGAACCATAAGCGTCGGTTTTCGCGAAAAAATGGCGTCAGTTCGCGAAGTGGTGTATTTTTCCAGCGGCCACGTGCGATACTTCGCATCGTTCACGGGTTTGCTCGGGTACAGTTATGCTTAACGCCGGCTGGCAAAACATAGTGCCGCGAGTCACGCAGCATCTCGCCGCTGTCAGCCGCGGGAGACTTACTCCGGTAATTAACTGGTAATGAGCTATGGTCGGGCACGGGCCGTGTCGAGTGGATAAATAAAGTCTTAGGCTGTACGATATCGAGCCACCGCCGGTCCACCACCATGGTCTAATGGAATATAAATCTCCATGGGCTGCGGGGGTGGACCGTCCCTTTTCGTCCCTGCTAAATGGCTTGGACTCGAGACTACGTTTCGAGCCTAACAAGAAGAAATTTGTAGAAACCATACTCTCACAAGAGAACATACCGAAGTGATAGGGTGAACTGTCCGTTGAGAAACACTTAAGCTGCGCATCTCTTTAAATTATTATTTGGAAATGGTTATTTAATGTCCCAAGTACTATTTCTGTAATAATACTGACTTTAAAAATCACGTGTTTGCTTAAAGTACCAATGAAAGTGAGAAAAAATTCCTGAAAAAATCAGAAATCTATTCTATAAAACAATATATAACTCACGTAATTTCGATTATTTGTATCTTGTAAAAATTACACGTGTGCTTTAAGTATTAATGAATGTGTGTGAAAAATCTCAAAGGAAAAGGTTGAATAATTTTCTAGAGAAAAAAGTTCCAAAAATCCGTGCAAAAAGAGTTGAAAATCAGAATGTCTATTCTATAAAAATATATATAACTCACGTTATTTTGATTATTTATCCTATGGAAAAATCACGGGTGTGGTTCAAGTACCGATGGATCTGTATGACAAATACCAATGAAAAAGGCTCAACAGTTTACCTGGAAAAAATTCCCGAAAAGATCATCGAAATGCCCCCTCGAAGCGCGTTAGAGCGGTGAAACGAGCAGCTCGTTAATTGCCCAATGTTACGGTTATCCAGAAACCGTGTAGACCGTGGCGCAAAGTAGCTAACTAGATCTTCCTCATCGGAACAGCATCCTGGTCCGATAAGGGTTTCGTTAGATAGCGTGTCGACCAGTGTTATCAGGCCCGGGTTGCCGTTTACCGTTGTCAAAGCCGACTACACCGGCCAATACCGTCCTCGTACAAGACAACCGGTGCCATTCCGAGATAATCCTCGCGTTGGTGGTCCGGACAGAACGCGGAAACGATGCGAACGACGTCGCATGACAGTCGCCGTCGTGCGCGATAACGAGGAAACACGTTGGAACTATCCTCATTTCTACGGAAATGAAAAGTCAGTGGCCAATTCCATGCTGATCGAAAATCGGTGTCCATTTCCACGCCGCCATTCCTAGAAACAGCACGCCGTGTACAAGGAGGTGTGCCAGGCACTGCCAATTCATGTCCTCGTCTCAATTTCAGTCCATTCGATCGTTTCGTCGACGATGATTTATTAAAATTGCAGCGGTTTAGTGCACAAGATAAATGACGTAACAGAGAAGCTTTAAGTTGCGATAACAAAATAAAAATTTTCAATTGCAAGGTACTGAACCCGATTAAAAGTTTGTTCCTTCTTCTAATAGTTCTATTAAATTTCTACTTCACTCTAGTTTATTACAATTCAGGTAGAAAATGTGTATTTCGTGTCTTTAAAGGGGTAAGTATGCCTTTAGAGAACATTGTAAAACAATTTTCGCGGAGATATTCCCGCGTGCCGTATACTTTGTAGACATTCAACCAGAGAAATCATCAAGGTATCAATGATCGGTTGCCTTTCGAAGCGGCACACTGTCGCACACGTTGACGATTATGATAGCCGGTGGTCCCCGAAAGGGCAGAGACCGACTGGTTATTACATTGCTGAAGATTACCGGGCAGCCTGACTCTGTCTATTACGATATACGGAGAGTGTCGCGCAAAGACGTTCTTCTGTCGAGGCCGGGAGAGAGAGAGAGAGAGAGAGAGAGAGAGAGAGAGAACGCCGACACGCTGTTAAAGCAGCAAGCGAAACACCTCGCTTCTGACGCGATCCTAGTCATTACCGGACGATGGCGACATTACAGGATCGAATGGACCGAGACTAAACTGGTGAATGAGAATGGCAACTTCTTTTACGTGGCTACCCACTCCTGTTGGAATCGATCCTCTTCGCGGAAGTGCTTGGACCTCCGGTGATACACTTTGGTGAAATTAGGTTCACTCCTTGAACTTGAATCTGGAGCAATTTTTGAGGTTACTGGATTTTTACTAGCTATATCTAGATCAGTAGTCGCAAACTACGGTTCTTCCACGAATAACGTGTTTTAAATATGCTATTGTAATGCAACTTTCAATCAGTCAGCGTGTTATATCTGAATTCAAATTCTATTCTAGTTTCATTCAGTGTGCCTAGATGAAATTCGGCACTCGCAAGTAATCGAAATCGTAGTACCACTGAGGTTTGGATCTTTTGACTGATGAGTCTGCCGAGCACTGGTCTAGATCGATCTATCTCTGATCTATGTGCAAAACGATACCTTCGGGGATCATCGAGTGGCTTGTGGACGATTAATTTGTCATGCTCTGTCCATGTAACAAGCGTGTACCTCGGCCGGTTTGGCGCGGCCGAGTGATATTATACGCGTTCGCCGACGATTCCTCATATTACGCGGCGAAACCGTCCGCCATTAATATCGGGACCGTTCCTCGGGCCCGGCTACACGGCAGAAGGGGGTCCTGGACCCCACGTCGGGAAACGCCGTGATTAAATGGCCATTTTTTCGGCGATGATAAAGGACGCCCGGCTCGATTACCGTCGGCATTAAAACCAATAGAACGAGCTCGCTCAGCGGTGTGCTACTCTTTTCGCGCTGCTCGCCGAGGAACAGCATGATCGGCCTTCCCTCTCTCTCTCTCTCTCTCTCTCTGCTTTCTCCTTTTCTTCGCCCTTCGTTTTTCTCTCTTCTTTTTCACCGCTTCACTCTTTCTCTTTTTCGTTGCTCGTCCACGCTAACCTCTCGATATTTTCTCGGTTACCCGGGTGACGGCTGATGAACGACGTGTACGAGCCGCGAATGCCTCGTTAGTCAATTAGCCACTCGCTCGCTTTCGTACATCGACATCTGTTTCTTCGGAAGCCGTGGATCGCCTATGCTCGCAGACAACCATGCGATTTTTATCGGGCCAATCGATCCTCGAATCACGGAGTTTCATGTGGATCGGCGTGCTCGAAATTCGAGTGATTCGGACACTGCACGATTGAAGCTTGAATTGAATTATACAGTCCTCCTATCACGCGATTAACTAGTGTTATAAGAAACTCAAGTAAACACAAATCACGTAAAAATTAGTGAAATTTGATACGAATCAAATTTCAATTTTGCCTCCCCGTTAGAGGAGGGTTTACTGTCACTATTAAACCGCGAATCTTTATGGAAAATTGTCTGCATCGATTGCAATGTATAGAAACCAAGTAGAATGTTGTTTCTTCCATTCAATAATTTTGACTTTCAATTACTCAAAACTTTAACCCTTCACTGCATGATTTTTTAAAATTCGGATAAAAAAATCGAAAGAAGGTCAGTTTTTGTGTTTTATTTAAGAAAAAAATATTGAGAAATATTAAAACAACATATCCAGAAAAAGAAACAGCAAGAAAATACATTATCAGTTTACCATATATCAGATATGATACACTGTGCAGCGAAGAGTTAAATGTAGTGTTTCAAGCATAAACAAAGGTGTCGACTGCACTAGAAAATATATATTTTGCGTTGAAGTAGTTATTGTATTTAACAAATACATATTTATTGTGGAGTAGAAAGTGTAATAGAAGAAAAATATTGGCATCTCGAAATTTTTAAGTCTTTTTACACCTTTCAACTTCATCCACTCAATTTTGCTGTAAACACCCGTAGTTTAGTAATCATTAATAGTCAAGTCATTACAACACAACAACGAGAAATAAAATTGGATTTTTCGACGGTTCGAAACCAGAATATCGGCGAACTTCTGACCCAGGATAAGCGATCGTAAAAATTGCGCAGCGTCGAGCAAAGCCTGTGGACGGCGCGGCGTTGAACAAATCGCGAGCAATTATCGAGCAACGGGGCAACGAGAATCGGCACGATGGCGACCGCGTGCCGATTAAAGGCGGCGTTTCCGCGTGTCGTCCATCACCGGACAAGATCGAGCGGATTTCTCCAGCCTCGATAATTCTCGCGTCCCCGCTCGCTCGTTCCAGCCGATTCACGGGCTCTCTTTGCGCGCATACGTCTTCGGACGCGTATATGTATCTACGTGGAACCGTATACTATAAGATACGTCGTTCGGCCGCGGATATTACGGGGGACGTCCGAAGGAAATCGTCGACGAGGAATCCCGTCCACTGACATTCCGGCTACGTGCGTGCAGCCGCGCTCTCAACATTGCGAGCATTCCGCTTGATCCGCGCCGCGAACTCTCGCGCCGATCGGCAGCCGCCCTCCCTCGCGATTTTTATATACCGGTCGCATGCAAATTGCCACCTGTTACGACCACCGAGACTCCGATCGACCAGGTTTCCTCGCCATTTCACTGGGGAATGGTTAAACTTCACTGTAAAGGGACCTGAAATTTTCAACTCTTCTTTTATAAATCCTATAGATTCGGATATTATGAATTTTATTCTCGGCGCCACGGTTCGATCATTTTTCTACATAACAAATAGTTATTTTATAGGAATACTAAACGCTGGATTCGGATTTGAATCTCCCGGTTCAAGAACCACGTTAGCTATTAAAATGTTTTTAATAGGAGAAAAAGAAAGGAGATGTTTCGTCCTATAGATTCGGATAAGAAAATGCCAAAAAGCTTTAATGACCGGAGTTCGCCGGTTCAAAAGTTACATCCGTATGAATTCGATCAATTTCAACTTCTTGACAGGTTAGAATTCGAAATTGATTTTATATTGCTTCCTATTTTAGAAATTACAACATATTCATTTCTCCCATACTGCGCGCATGTATTTATTATACTTTCATTGAATTATAACAATTTTTTTACCTAGATATGTTACAAGACATGGTCGCTCCGTTTTGTATAGTTGACGTGATATGTCCCCTTCTATCTCTAATGAAAATATGATAGCCAGACACCGTATAGACCAATCGCTTATACACTAAGGCCGCAGCTCATAAGAAATGATAAGATGTAATGACAATGTCACGTGAGGTTACGTTAAGTTTGAACGAAGGTTGCCCAAAGATCTCGAGTTCCCTTTAGAAATTCTCCAGGATCCGATGATGCATCATCGGGAGCATTGAGGCGTGCACAGGTGGTAGGGTCCCCGATATCTCGGTGGCCGTATTACGGGGCAATCAGCTTTGAACGGTAGGCGACGTGGCTCGCGAGCAAGTCCGTTACAAAGTCGACGATTATCAACCGGGCAGAGGAGTGGCCCCGGTCGACCTCTTTGGAAACTGTGCTCGCGCGCGCGCGGCGTTTATTCGATGTCCTCTCGCGCGTCACGATGGATGCACCGACGGTATGCGGGGCCTGATGGTGCACGGTGGGGAGGGGGAGGG
The DNA here is from genome assembly GCA_028455615.1 of Lasioglossum zephyrum. Taxonomy (NCBI): domain Eukaryota; kingdom Metazoa; phylum Arthropoda; class Insecta; order Hymenoptera; family Halictidae; genus Lasioglossum; species Lasioglossum zephyrum. The sequence goes on along the minus strand of CM052329.1, from coordinate 19,029,514 downwards.
GGCTGGGAGAAGGGGGTCTGTCACGGGGACTGACTCGCTTCGGGTCCTGCAGAAGGTTAATTTCACCCGATAAGATCGTACGAGCGGATTACGCGGCGGAACACGGCCGAACACCTGTAACGAACGTGATTTTCTTGCGCGTTCCATCGAACGAACGGGTCCCCCGTTCTCTACCCGTATGCATGTACCCGTCTGTGTACCGGTGTGGTACACGTCGCGCGATTTTCCCGCGTGTTTCGCTTCCTGCTGCGTTATCTGGACGACTGTCTGCGAGTTCGAGGGCCACGTTACGGGATCTAGGCGAGATCGGTTATTTTTCGGGCTGATCGGATTCCAGGTCGGGTGAACCGGGTTAATGAGAGAGGCGTAGTCCCTCTCGAGATTTGCAGTGCCTCCTTCTCTCTCGGCGATCGCGAATGGTCTTTTTCTCTGTCACGTCTTGATCAGCCACTCGAATCGATGGAGATCGGTCTCGACACCGTTGCCAGATACGTCGGACACGCCGGTGACTATCTGATCGCACGCGGTGACCGATATCAAGGTTAATTGCCGCCAGTCCGGCGAAATAGATTGTGGCTGCTGCTACTTTCTAGAGATCGATCGGTGACGAGTCGTTGCATATTGTAGTGTCCAGAAAAATTACTACTTTATTGAAGCGTTTTCAAGTTTCGTGCGTAATGACGACTACCTGCGGCGCATCACCGCACGCCTTATATTAGGAGCCCTATCCTCTTAATCGCGATTGTCTAACATTTTTTAGTCCGAGGCTCGTCGATACTGCCTTATATGGTCATGAAATAAATAAATGCCAATATAAGGCTCGAACGATCTTTCGTGTGAATTGCCGTCGTCTTGACGACGCATAACCACGGTGGGTCATTCGAATATTCTGGACAGCTGAGCGTTCTGGAATATTCCCATGTGTGGGCTATGGAGGAGTAATTCGGTGAAAGGGTAGCCTTTTGTAGACGAGAACATCTTGGAAATGATGAACCCCCAGTCAGCTTTAAAAGGGGTCATAAAATTTCGATAAACCTATTTTTGTTTAGTTTTTAATGCTACCAATATTACTACTGTTTTGATTTTGGGTCTTGTTCATGAAGCAGAATTGCTGTGCGAAGTTTGCCATCTGTACTATGATGAAAAGCATTTTTCCGAGTGCCACACAAATAAAAATTGGAGGTCGCGGATTTCCTTCCTCCTCGTTTGATGGGTTTGGAATCGTCATTCGGTAATCAGTTTAGAAAAAGGTGGTACCCGTTGGAAAATCCGACCACCCGCAACGACTACGAGTAGGCGTAGCACCGGTGTTCGACCAAGCGAGAATAAAATAGTGTGGGAGAGCCGGTGCAGCTCGAGAAGTCATCGGCCCGTTCGAGAGAAACACTTTCTCCGGTCGCCGGCCGATCCTGAGGACACCGAACGACCCAGTTTGCCGGTTCGCTCTGTTCCTCGAGTCGCTTCGTCGATCTCGTTCACCTGCGTTTTTCATCCTCGACGATCTCGCGACGATCGCGCGCGCACCTTCGTCGCTAATGATGCCTCTCGGCACCGCTCGTTTCGTCGTGCTGCTTCTATGGGGTGTCCGAACTTCATGGGACTGTCCGAGAAATAGGAGACCAGTAGTGCGTTATAACTAGTTGGGGCCTTGGGCAAAGTAGAATTTCATAACAATCCATATTATAAAAAATGTAAGATTCGGATGATGGATTCGACTAATCCATATAAATGTAGCTCCATTTTCTTTCATTATAATATTCATTCATATCTCCCGAGGAATTTATTACTACTCATTTAAATTAATCCATGTATGATCAATTGGAGTTATTATTATAAATTTTGGATCTTGGTTTGTGTTCGCCAAGTTGGCCATAGGGTAAGGCGCCATTGCAGGGGAGAAAATCACGTTAAACAAAAAGTAATACGAATAAGAAAAAAATACTTCATAAATTTTCATTTTCTCAGAGTCGACAATTAAGCTGCTCGAATTACAGATCCACAATAAAACTTGGTTGAATCCTCGATTTCATACATTTCGAATAATTGCATTGAGTCCCCCAGTCTATACAGAGCACTTCGAATATCGACGATTTATTGATCCTCTAATTATACGTGGCACGGTAGTCCACTAAATGAAGCCATAAACGATCTCGAGTTAATGCATTTTCTTTTCTCCCAGCTAACGATATTGGCAGTTAAGAAATCCTTGTACTGCTGCTCGAGTATGTTTTCTAATTGCCAGGCATTCCGATTTGCCGTTCAAATCGTAATGGGGATACGCTGGAATCGTTGCGCGTCCGCATTGATATTCGAACCAGTCAGATTCTCGAAAAGATCTTCATTTTCCTTCTCGCCGCGACATATACAAATTGGTGCAACAATCTTAGGACAAAATAGATTGTTGTACAATTTTTCGCACGTGGCCGCGGGTGGGCTCGATAAATAAATGCATTTGGAGTCAATACTTTTTTTAATTATTCCATCTTGCCAATCAATTTGTGTTCGTTACGATACTTGCATTGATACATGAATTACGAAAGAAGTAAATTACTTTTTCAATTCGTTGCACAATTAAAAATTCATTGTCATACAATTTTTTTCCTACAAGGTACAAATATTCTTAATTATCGTCTAAATCGTGTTCGAACGTTAATTTTGCAATGCTCGAAATAAAACAATATCCAAACGTGTGTGCTAATAAAGAACACCATACGGTCAACACCATAGACAACGTTCGCGTCAATTGAGAAACGCACGTAACTCGAGCATGTTTTCTAATTGCCACGCATTCCACCTCGCCATTCAAATCATAATGGGTCTCCTCGGGCCTCGGGATCGTTCCACGATTCCTGTCACTCTCGTTTCGACTTGCTCGTCGCGACAATGATCGAGCTGAGTTAGGAAAAACCACGTTGTCGGCGTTCGACACGAAACAGGTAGCTCCGTAGAAGATCGGGTCGGCTAGCTGGAAAAGGCATCTGGTCGGACGACGACGCCGTTCAATTTCAATGATCCGACGGCACATCCAGCATCATCCACACACTCGCGTGTCCCGGTGTAAATATGGCAGTGGATGGACTTTTGCTTTTACGACGCCTCCGGCCCGAGCGACGTCTTTCACAACGAGCATCGGGAATAATTTATAGAGCAAGCAAGCCAGCAAGCCAACCATCGACTGCCGTCAGGTCAAAGTTCCCATTCGTTGCGAAATTTTCCTTTAGGTACCCTTTGACACGCGGAAGAATTTCTAAGCTGGGGCCACATCGCTCTTTTCTATACTGTTCGACGATGATACCCTGTGTACCCTTTTGGCAACGCGTCGAACTCAACTTTCTCTGTTCTCGTCTCGCGAACACGTTTTCGTGGTGTCATCCATATTTAGATTTCCAGATTGGCTGCTGTAATTGTGCTCTCACCGAAACTGGAAACCGTTCCTGATGGAGTATCGTTTGTACAGTCGAGGCTTGTAATGAGATTTATCCATTGCCAGTTGCCGTTTCATGGAAAATTGATCGATGATTTTTGTTCGAGGGGCGTCTGTTTTGTTGCGTGCCCTCGAACGATTCAGAAGGAAATGATGTTTCTTCAAGAATTCGATATGCGTGTTTACGATATTCGAACAGTATGTCCGTAAAGTTTGAGCTGCATAGCTTGGACAGGAAGCGCAGCCATGTTCTTGTTTACAACGGCAATCGGTAGTGCCTACAGGGGCGCAGTTTCTCGAAACCGCAGAAAATCGAGTGTGTCCTCGGAAATTTTTATAGCGGACACGGCTCGTCAGGGGTCTCGATCGGCCGTAAAGATCAAAGACGCCGACGTCCGGCGATAACAAGCCTAAGGACAGCCACGAAATCGACGACGCGTCCCCTTTTGCTGCGAAATTCTGACCCGCGGAATGCGGACGCGATCCAGCCTCGTTAAATTAAGCGTCGCGTCCCGAGGAGAGTAATCGAGCGAGGCTTATGGACTCTGTCTTCCTCCTCGCGCACGGTTGTCGACTGTGAGAAGCGTTTGTGGGAGATACGCCGACTTCCTGAGACATTCAGCGACCTCTCGACGTCGTCGTCCTTCGCTGTTTGTCCTCCGTTTCCTTCGAGGAATTGTGAAACTGCGGCAATGCCTCGATATGTGTCACTGAGATGTGCACGATACTAGAGCAGAATTTATTCCCAACATAAATGTTTATTTCTAATTGTTTTCTTGTGATTCTTTTGCCAGCGTATTGGTGGCATTTCTCTGATTAAAATGAGACCGAACACGATATAATTTAAATCATATTTATTCGTTTAATTAAAGATAGGTAAATTAAATGTAACGTGACGTTTAATGTATCGTGGATTAAACGAGTAATCATGATAAAATTCTATGATGTTGGGAGTCGGTTTAATCAGGATAGTGTCGCGAATATTTTGACAATAGTTCATAATAAATCATTAGAACTGATAAAGTTTTTTAACTGAACGTTTTGTAGATGAGAATTGTCGAGGTGTCCAACAAATTTATTTTCATTGTGCAACATGATTGTAGGCACTGAAGATTTCATAATAGTGGTTAAATTAAAAAGAGGATCTTTATAAGTGTTCTAAAAGCGTAGTATTATTTTTAATGATGAAAGTAAATAAAGTTTTTTAACTGAACATTTTGTAGATGAGAATTGTCGAGGTGTCCAACAAATTTATTTTCATTGTGAAACAAGATTGTAGGCACTAAAGAATTCATAATAGGGGTTGAATTAAAAAGAGGATCTTTATAAGTGTTCTAAAAGCGTAGTATTATTTTTAATGATGAAAGAGGAGAGAGAGAGATAAATCAGAGAGTGTTCTCGCAACAATCTGTGCACACAATGTCGAATTCTAATCAGTCCTAGATACCAGAGATCCATAAAATCTCGCACTCTGTTTAACGATTCGTCCACCAGAGTATCTGAACGAGTCGTAACACTCTCTTTTTCCTCGTCCGGTTCGACTAGTTTGCCAAGCCAAGATAGATTCCGCGACGATCCGTACGGGGTATCTCGCGGAATTGACGGTGATTCTCGGTAAATTACACGCTCGGCTGCGCAGAAGGTGTCTCCGAAATCGTGAGATAGCACCACGACCGAGACTAATGACACTCGCTAATGACGCACGCCGTGCCGTGCTTCCTGCTCTCTTGTTTCCAATTTAACACGGCGATCCCCGCGACAGAACGATAAGCGAAATCGTTCCTGAAACTCTGCTAAATTGCTCCTATAATTTTACGATCTCTTTATTTCGTGTTTCAGACGTCTACCAAATGATGCCCTTCTTTAACCTTCTGCAATTTTCAGTATTTCGATTCGAAAAAATTCTTTTACATACTCCAAAATAATAGAAAATATGTGTGCAAAATCCCAATACCAAATAGTTACCTAATTTAAAGAACAAATTTCTAAACAGGGTCTACAAAAATAACACTAAGTCCCTATGCAAGAAACTATAACTCTCAGAACGTTAAGAATTTCGACTTCAAAAAATTCTTTTGTATGGTCCAAATAATAGAAAATATATTTGAAGAATCTTAAAGCTAAATAGTTCCCCGACTTCTTTAAAAAAATGTCCTAACGAGGCCTAGAATATGAGGCTCGGCGAGCATATCGGAAGTCGGCGGGCCTGGGAAAGCGGCGCGGATTTATGAATCGCGATCCAGCTTCGCGGACTATGATCAGCGTCGTAAACGGTCCAGGACTCTCGGTTCGAGTGTCTCCTCTTAATGGCCATTGCGAAATGGCTCTCGGCTGAGAACGGTCGTTTTGAAATGCACGCGAAAGCTGCGTCGCTGCTTTGATCGATGCATGCTCGTTGTCGCCAGTCTCGTGCTGCGATTTCCTCTCGCCGAGAAAGAGAGAGAATAACTTGGAGCGAGATAGAGAGAGACGACTATTAATAAGTCGCTAATGGAATCTCGATTTGCGTGGGCGAACCGATAAATTACACCGGTAAAAGCGCACCGACAGGTTGCGGCACCGCGATGCAACACCCCGGCCGCGATTTAGATGCAATTAACAATCCTGCGCGATGACACTACGCGCCAATCGGTGCCCTTTATTTCCACGAGCAAGATTTGTAGTGCACCTAAAGAAATTCCAGTGGAATCGCAACGGCACTCAGCGAAAAGTGCACTCCGGTTTCGAACATGGTCTGCGGGTCCTCGGGATGGTAATTTGACATCGGTAACGCGGTTCGCAGACGAGCGAAACTTCGGAGCCGATGCGTTCACGTGTGCCATCGGCATTGCATGACAGCAGCCGATTACACCTCGACGTGCACAGGCTCTCGCGCGTTATGCATGTCCGATAATAATTGACGCACGGCAACAATATCGTTCTTATTATGACAATTACAAGCGGCGCTTGATTCCAGCGATAATTGGATTCGCCGGGTGAAACTGCCTTTATCCAAGCCTTTATTTGTATTCGGACAGATTCGTTCTGTCTTCAAATTGCCGAATTTCTTGTTAACGCGCGAACGAGAGGATCTCGTCAATTCCCGTGACGTCTCAGCTGACTCTCGTTGTCCTTTTTCAAGGTTCAGATGAGCCAATGATTCTCTTCCATCGCTGTGATTACTATCATCTGTACCACTCCGCCTCCTCGTTCATAAAACATTTTCGTTATTCATCATTCTTGTATTAAACTTTCGGTGCCGTATTTGTGACATTTTTCTGGTTATAACGAGTCGAAACACGACATAATTCCGAGCTAGTTTTCGATGGAACTTCGATTCCCCTCAGGAACCACCCCTTTCAAGGAAGTACTTTTTTGCGATGCCCTGTATTATAAAGGTGAAGTTTGTTTCTCGATCGGAAAGTGAATATGAATTTATGATTTCGGCGCAAGGTTCGATCAATTTTACACAAACAGCAAATGTGCAATTATTTATAAATGTATCTTCACATTTCGATCCCTATGTGGATCATTTTCATAAAGAACATATATTGCGTCTAAAAATAATGCGAAAGAATTATAATATGGCAAATAAAATTAAAACCACAGCCAGGTCAATAAACAGAATCAACAAAATTAATGTACTTACTTGCTGCGTAACAAAAAGAGAAAAAAACATATAGAACAAACACTGAGAAATACCGGAAGGCCCTGTATTATGTTGAAGCAAGGTTTGAAGTTAAAGAAGAGGACACTTCGGGCCTCAGAGGGTTAAAGAATGGAAGAAAGGGAGAACTGCGATGAGAAACGGTGATGACTTTGAGAAGCGATGGGGTGGATGAAGTATTCGATTTCGGGAGCATGGTTTCCCGACGAAACCGACGGCGCAGAACGAACCGGTAGCGGCCAGGAGGATGCCAGCGATCCGTAATATCGGCTCGCGGCGGTAACGCTTGTATTTACAGGATTTAGGCGCGGTTACAGGGGCCGGCTAACGGCGAGAGAGTAACGAGCATCGAACACGAACGTGGCCGCGATGGAATTCAAGCGCGATCATCGTTTCTCTCTCTCTCTCCCTCCCTCCATTTCTCTTGCAGTATCTTCTCCCGCCGATAGGCAGCCTGTTTTCATCGCGAAAATGCCTCCTTACGTGCCCCGCGAGTTCCACCTCCGCCACGATCCATCGATCCATCGTTTTCCACTCGGCCGCCGCATTCAGACCGAGGGATCGATTAACCGTGGAAAAGTGGAGTCGTGTTGGTCCGATCTGCACTCGGTTCGCTTCGCCACGGATGCGAGTGATAAGCAAGAAGCCCCTGGTGCCGGCAACAGATGGAAATCAGGCTGTCTGTTCATACGTGTTCTGACTGGTGTCTTGAGAAATGCGATTTTTAATGCATACGTTTGTGATGACAATCTCAAGACGACAAATGTGACGAACAATCCTGTATAATTCGATCAACCTTGCGAATAGACAGCTAAATAAACTTGATTATACTTGGTTCATTAATGGACAGCGAATCTTTATGCAATATAATAATGTTCTATCTGAATTGCAGCATACTGAAGTAAATAGAAATGAAATTTCTTTGTTAATATGTTGATGAATGTTTCAATGAATTCTTCTAATGTTTTTACTCTTTCAAATTACATCGACTAATCTTTCTCAAAATGCATAAAATCCGCTGTCAAGTGATTCAACTTTATGTCATGCCGTGTTGAATCCAGACTCTGGATCTTCGTGCAAGTTAAAAAGTTTATATATCAACTGCGAGACTTATATATAGACTTGTATCTTTTACTGGATTAAATTGCACCTGTTAATTTTTGTCAAGAATTTATAAAATCAGGAGACTAGTTGCAAGTAGACTGTAGTGGCTAGTCAGAGTAAAATTTTAAATACAATGAAACCACGCCATACGTAGTTGAACAGAGTTAAGCACGATTAAGAAGAGCGGGAAACAATCAAATCGAATGAGGCGTAGATAAATAGCAGCGAACACAATTAAGGAGAATCGAACACAGATAATCGGAGTTGAACACGGCGAAACGAGCCCGTACGGAGGTTCAACCCTCCCGCTGGCGCATTTCGGTCGGATCGCAATCTAGTACGGTCTCTGGACGGACTGCTGTCGAGGGAGCGGTCGCGAGTGGTCACGCGCGATCGGTATTTTTCGATTTCGGAGCCGGGAGTCGTAAAGTGTCCTCGACCCGTCTCTCAGCGTGATCAGATATAAAACGCGAGGGTTACTCGGGCTTTTTCACCGGGCGAATCCTAATTGTATCTCCGGAGCGTCCGTCGGCGTTGGTCGGCCTCGGATTTACACGGCAGCAACGAAGCGAAGGCCGTACTCGCGCACGCGGGCTTTCGTCGAGGCTTGCGTGAGGAAATCTCGAGGGTGGTCGACCGATCGCGAGCCTCGGAACGGCGAAAGATCATTCCGTGATTACAAACTCGAGTGCCGGTGGATCATCGCTTATTCCCTATTAATCTCGTATACGCCGATACGGCAGCCAGATACGCGGCCGCGTTCTCCTCGCCGCGATGAGTGATCGCCGATACCTTTCGCTCGGGTCAACGACGACTCGTCTTCGTTATCCTTAGCCGGGTTTCAATACGCCTTGTTATATTCTGCGAACCTACGCCGTCTTTCGAAAGAGAGCAGCTGGATGGAGGAGACTATGGTGTTCGATATCCTTCGCACCGACGTTCGAGTCGAAAGAATTGATACGTTCCATTCGAACGAAATCGATACAGTTCATGCCCGTAAACACTAGCTTTACAAAAGTGACTATTTTACATTACTTTGTAAAAATGACCAACATGTATTTGTTTAGATTTTTAGCCATTTTTACATTGTAATATCTGCTCGATAAGTCTTCACGAATGCATCCTTTTATTCTGAAGAATTGTAAATTGAAACATCAACACACACATGAAACCTCCTCGGTTAATTTTTTAACACTTTAAACAAATACAATTTAAAATAGTAGAAAGACTAAAGTGATTCATTTATTATCCCCAGTTTGATAACCGCTTGCCGTAACATTTTCTTTACAGTTACAGTGACTAAAACTTCTTTGTCCCCAAAAATTTAATCACATCTTTAGACGCAGCTTAAATATCAGCAGTTTTTTGCATGACTTATGGTTTTGTACGACCCGCATTATTTCTATGTTTCGTTTAATACGTTTCGGATGGAATATGGAACGAATTGTTGCAGGACAGTTGGCTGTATTTTTGTGGGGACCTGGTTCGAGGTGGTTTCCGGTTTTGACCGTCGAGACGGCTGGCGCCAGCGGCGCATTATTAATATTATTTAACGGACAGCGACGCGTTTCATCATCGGGATCCGACCACGTCATGATGAAGCCAGTTACGTTGATCCTCGGACCGGGATGCTGCGTGTGACTCGTGCGGCGCAACGATGAATTCGTGGAATCGCCGACAGCGGGACGAACGGCTGTCCCTTCGGGGAGATCCAGACTGGAATGCCAACGCGCCTCGCGAAATCCTGATCTCTCCAGGCACGTGTGCCGTAAATATGCGCGTCAAGACCGAATTAATTCCTTCACCGCGTCCCTGGAATCGCAGCGTTCCTCCTCTTCTTCTTCGATCGACTGTCCAGCCATTTTCAGGGGATTGTCCAACCATGATCAGACGTCACCTAGCTCATTCTTCAGCCCGATGTTGGTGTTTCAGTCAGACTGGCTAAATAACATTAAACTGGATAAAATCTTCGGAAAATGTATAATTGACACAGATCTGCAAAACGTAATTTTTACATTTTCACGTCATGTAGAAAACTATCTGCAACTTCCACAATTATACAGAAAAGAATACACCTCGCCGATTTCCATGATCTTGAATTATGCTGTCGAGGTCATAATTCTTAACTACTAAACAGAATAAATATTTTCTTATATCGATCGTAGAGTTGTTAATAACAGATACATTAATGCTATCGGCAAACTGGTTCAATTAATTGTTATTTAAAAACACTTTTGCAAATTACCACATTAATTTCAACGTTTCGATCTTACTTTAGATCGTTTTCAAGAAACAATTACGTCTGTAAATTATTATAAGTTATGATATTATACTGCATGTTAAACTAGATTGAGGAAAACTATTGACATTAATGTGGTAATTTGCAAAAGTGTTTTTAAGCAACAATTGATCGAACAATTTAATACTAAACAGAATGGTCTGGTTTAGATCTGGGTTTGGTTATTGTCATGCATCACTTTTCGATCAATTAGGAAATCGATTAGTTCGCTGTTAAAAATTCGTATAATTTCAATGTCTAATATATACTCTTCTTGATAAATGGACAGAACAGAGGTTCGTCATTTACTGAACTATACAGTCTGGAACAGCTAAGGTAATTGTAAATTGTATCTTTTTTGTCTCTCAGTGTTCACAAACTGAAACGTGAGACATCTGAAGGCATTCTACCATAGCACGATGAAGATAATCTCAAACGTAACTCAGACATAACTCAAACCAAACGAAGACCGAGCGGCGATAACACGTACAGGAAAAAGTTGCTTACAATTCTGAATTCTACAACATATTTGAGTTTTCTCAAAATCTGTATAATTCAGTATGTTTCAATCCGAAAAGCTCTAAGTACGAAATCATGCTGGAGAGAGTGCAACATAAACTCAGGTTTTGTTCATACAAGCTAAATAATCCAATGTCATTCTTTAATCATGATTACTCCGCAATAATAACTACAATGAACCTAGAATCATTATTTGCTCGAAGAATAATATCCGACCAGAGCTTTATTATTAATTTAATTAATAATCATATTGATTGTTCTTCTTTGCTTGCTCAAAACAATTTTTATGTACTGGAAATCTACTTATGGATTAATTAATCCAATGAATCGCATTATTGCAAAATCATGCACTATTTATAACAGTATTGATTTTTTCATTGAATCTTTACAAAATTTTAAAATGCAACTACGCAGGATTACATGATAATACCTATCGATTGTACCAGTATTATTTTGTTTCTTTCCTTTGTCTTTGTGCGCATGTCCTTTCTTTCTTATTAGATAAGTAGTCTTGTATCTTTCTCTTTTTTTTCTTTTGTTTATAAGTACTTATGTAAGAAGGGCTTCTGCCCGTCTATAATAAATAATAATAATAATACAAAAAAAGTTATCAGTAATTGTATATCAGTCTCATTTGGTGGTCCTAGAGTTAATCCCCTAGAAAAAAATCGCAGTCTGTCAAATTAAAAAGCAGGGAGGCTCGCACGATGTAATAAAACGGCTGACGCGTGTGCCAGAGTTTCGCGATTCGGACGACCCGAAGTTACTATCTCTTCTTAAGAATTCACGGCGTTGCGCAGCCTGAACGATAACCTAGAAAATCGAGCGAACGGCCTAGAGTCTTGCATAGGGAAACGGATTACGTGCTCGGATCCTGGATCCTGTGTATCCGAAAGTCTCCCGTTGGATCCAAGGGCGAATCTCTTGCGTTTACGTCTCACCTTATACGATCGGCCGTTCGTTCGGGGCCGATGGCTCCCGCGGATTGTAAAACTCCGTCGATTTTCCACGGCCTAAGCGCCCCGCGCGAGCGCCGTTCCACCGTGCTATCTTAATAAACCGCAGATATACGGTAATCTTTCGAGTTATACGCTGGGGCATGGAGCAAACATTAAACCGCGCGGCGCGGCGGTGGTAGCATGGACGAACGGGTCCCGCCCCGATTTACGAGCCCCGACTCCTTATCGAACCCGGCGTTAATCAGTTGCACAAGGATAATAACGTTCCGCGGATTCCGGACGGAGATTAAGGAGCGCTTCTCGTGTAAAGTGAAGACAACTGATTTTTCAGAACTATTTTGTAGTAACTATGGGATGTTTCTAGGCCCTTTTAAATAACGCTTCTATATTTAATAATAACATTACAAAACTGTATATATATTACAAGAGCAACATGTCATGTCGGTTACCTGGTCAGAACTCTAACTGAACATCGATGGCGTCGCAAAACAAAACTGCAACGAAGAGGGCACAACCGATCTTACAAATCGGTGGGCGGTCTCCTTATTGGCCATTGTCGTGGCACAGAGTATGAAAAGCTTACTTTCCAACAAAATTGATGTAAGAAAGCTGCAATATTAATTTTGTGTCTTATTCTACTCACCACAAAGATAAAAATTGCAGAAGAAACATCGGTCAGAACTCGACCGTTCTTTTAAAACATTTAACTTTACTAAAACTTCACCATAATATTTTAAGAGTTCTTTTTGCACTTTTGATCTTTGTAATGAATTAAATACAATGCAATAAAAAAATACGGTGGACCACCTTCTATAAATACCTCTACTGGTACTATCACACGTGTTAGGTTATAAAAATGCAAGGATCTTGATCGCCGACAGTTGGAGGCTTTAACAACGTCCGGCAAGTTCGTCCTGAAAAATTGCTAGAGTAGCACAGTCACTTGTCTGCCACGTACACCTAATTTTTTCTCAGCAAGGTTTGATAAGGCTACCGCAAGGTACGATGAACTTGTAAGATCGTATAAGGCGCAAGCCTGGCACAATGTTTGCACGCTGAAGGACAGCGATCGTGATAAAGGGTCCGCGGAGTCTGGAAGACGTGTCTCCTCGCAGGATCCTAATAGTCGTAAAGAACACGCTTACGTCTGTTGGATTGTGGCTTAACTTTTCCATTACCGAAGGTGCATATAGTCACCTGAAGTACAGAGATACAGCGAAGTAATACTCGCCGAAGATAACTGTAATTGCCGAGGACTTCTTGCTCCTCGAAGATAGCAACGGCAGTCGCATGTCAAAATTTTCAATGTTTATCAGGATGATTGGAAAGGTTTATCATTGCCGCGATAAATGAGATAAAGGATGCGCTAACGATTCTTCGCGAGCGTAGAAGGTCTAGTGAAATAAACAACTGTAGGATGACTGATGGGGGATGAAAATGAAAATGATATTTTTCAGTTCAATCACAAGTATCATGTAATGACACTCCTATTCAAATTTCGAAACCTACGCGTCCTTCAAAAATAATATCTCGAAAAGTGTTTTCCCTAGTTCCAGTCGACTCAATCAACAATTCATTCACCACCCACGTCGTTAGTCGGCAAAACGTTAAAATCCGTTAATCCCCAAAATACGATAAAAATGTTGCTGCAACCCTTGACGCCCCCTCGCTCCGAAGGGCGTCCTCTTCCGTTCGATTCAAAGCATCTCTTATCCGGGAACGCTTCCCCGGCACTCTCTCCTCCTTTCTCCCTCTGTTGGTCAGCATCGAGAGCGTATGTGTGCGCGCGCGAGAGCGTAGGTCGTCGCTCGGCGCTCTTCCCGGCTGATGACGTGTTCAACGTGTGTTTCGCGGAATGCCACGAGCAGCTCTCATTGTAACGGAGTTAGGCCCGCGGGCCACTCTCTCGTCAGAATGCGCCCCCCGTTCCGCCCCAACCCCCGGTCCACCCCCACCCGACAAGGTGCTCCGCGCTCTGCCCCGCCCGCTCCTCGCTCCGCTCGGCACGGATCCGCGCTCCGTGTGCCCCGCGTGCACGTACAGGGCAAGCCGAGCACGCTGCGTGGGCGTTTGGCTCGGGCAGGTGGATGCTTGCCCCACGGCGCTAACACCGTGATCAACCACGCACCGGCCAAGCACGAGAACTACGGTGTGGGAGTCGGTTGTCCGAGCTGAAATCCTCCGAGCCGACACCGAATCATTCGACCGACGCCGCCTTCTTTCACAATTTCAGAGTTAATCGCGAATTAGACACTCAATTAAACAATGCTAATTATCTTTGGCAGCAAGTTGCCCTCGCTCGTTGTCTGTTGCCGGTACCGTTAAGCAACTAGTTTCGGACAATTTTAGAGGCTGTAACGAAACCTTGGACCACAGATTATTTTGCTACTGATACATAAATTTATGCTTAAACTTGAAGGAAAGATTTGAGAAAGGTTAATGCAAGTATAATTCAGTTATTTACAAGCTATGGGAAACTAGCTCTTGATCATCTAACAATAAACCTACTATTACTATCATTGTAATTATATAAAAATCACACAAAATATAAGTAAATTTAATCCTGTTATTTCTATAATACAATACACATCATTCGCTTTTGATGGCCGGTACGTTTGGCGCTAAATATAAGAGGCAATTAATGTTTGAAGAGGCAAGGACTAATTTTCGATCATCCAAAATAAATGGATCCTAATTTTTCATCAGATATTCTTGCTTCGGACAAAGTTTTATTTTGCCACAAGATTCGCGGTGCATCGATCGCGTTAATCACCCGGAAGGTATCCGAAATGATCGATCAAAGTGGTATCGCGGGATGGGCTGTCGATGAAAGCGGGCTCAGCAATCAGAAAAGAGACAGGGGCCAGCCCACAGCTCGGGGACAATTAACGATCGGACGCGGCCGGATCGGCAGGGACACGGAACAGACGGTGCTCGGCCGTAGGAGGTTTTCTTTGGCGGGCACAATAAATGGACAGCTGGGGTTTTGTTTGTGTTATTCGTGGTCAGGAGCTTGGGAGCATGTGCGGTGATTGCCGTAACCATCGGGCACGCCTGCCTCGCTGGCTGACTAGCTGACTAGCTGGCTGCTAGGCTCGTTCAGCTCTCCACTTCACCTAGGCCACTCTCCTCGATCCCCTGTGTGTCGCTCTCGCCTCGTTGCCTCCGCTATCTTTTCCACCGCTGCACGCCGAATGCACTTTGCTGCACGCTGCTGCACTGAAACGCCGATGCATCGCGCATCTACCTGCGCCTGGACCCCCTCGGACCCTCCCTACACCTCCCTTTCTTCTTCTTCATCTTCTTCTTCTGATCTTGCCTCTTTGTTGATTAGCTTTTCAGTACTTTTCTGTTTCTATCCCTTGCTTGTTGTTATAAAATGCGGACCTTTATGCAAAATAAAAAAAGGTTGCATTGATTGCAAGACACAGAAGCTGAATGAAAAGTTACACATTTAAATATTGAACAAAAATCATATAGAATGGATTTATTCTAGATCGAATGAAATGTTTAATTTTCAAGTTAAAGTAGACCGCAGAATATTCTTAGATTATTAAATCCGATTCTTCGAGTATCATTGAGGACCAGGAATGCTTTTCTCGGACTCAAAAAAGGAAAACGGGAACGACAGGGAAACAATATTTGCACGACACTATTATTTCATTGTCATAACAGAAAGAATGTTATTCAATTGAATTGATCTTGTAAACATTTATCTTTTAACAAATGCAGGTGTAAATATGACCCATATACAAGAATTCTCTGCCGGTGCCGAATAAAACGAGAGGGAAGGTTTAGAGAGCAAATAAGCAAAGAAGGTTCCAAGCAAAGAGAGCTGTAGAAAGGGAAACAAGACAACTAACGATTAATCCAGCCGGCGGGGCTAGGTTCCCGCGAGCGCATAAACAATAGCGCGGTGCAATGAGATTCAAATTGGCCGCGCATCGAGTTGCATTAATCTGAATTAAATAACGCACGGGGCGATTGCATGGAACAGAGATACAGAGAACGGTGTCGAGAGAAACTCGAGGAAGAAAAGCGGATGGAGCGGTCGACTGGAAGGGAAAGTAAACAGCGAACTTGAAGAACTCGTGGCAGACAGAAATCCGAGCAATTAAATACACATTATCTAATCTCTGGACGAGAGACTTTTGTGTTGTAGATTGAAATTAAACGATAGCGAATGGTTTCATTAGATTCTTGATTGATTAATCTCTGATCTGTTTACTCCTTTAGTTTTCTGTTTTCTTGTAATCAAATTCTGCTCGTTCTTTTAAGTGTTGAAGATCAATTAATTATTGCCTTGTTGACCTGCGTTTACCTCGCTACTTTCTCTTTTAACTGGTGTTTGCCACTCCACTGTAACGCTATTTCTTTATCGACGTTTTTACTGTCTCAAGTTTTCAGATTCGTCTATCATCATCAGCAGCAGCGTTATCTCAGCACCACCTCCACAACAATCATCCTGTTCATCTTCTACATCTCCATCTCTCTCACCACCTTCCCTCTATTGTCGCTCTCTTTTTCTCTTTGCCTTTGTCTCAGCTCTCATACCATTTTTCTCTCATTATCTGAGATTTTCCTCAGTCGCAACATTTCTATCACTGATACTCTAACTGTCTATACCATAGCTTTACAGCTACCGAAGATTGAAAACGATTAAAATATTTTAACTACTAAAAATGACAAGGCTCTACTTATTTAGATTTCGTACAATTATTATTACAATAAGTGCTTGAATAAAGAAACTTATCGATTCAATTTCCAATGCAAGCAACGTCATAATTTCAATAACTGTAAAATTAAAAATGTAAGACTGGTCATTCGACCGGCAGTGGTAGGTTTTAGTGTTGATAACCGTTCTGTATCATCCTCTCTCAGATGTAGATCATCCTCAGCATCTCGGTATCAGCGCCTCGGCTCCATCTCCATTTCTACTCTCCATACATCTCTCTCTCACAACTTTCCCTCTTTCTCAACCATCTTTCCATCTCCCTCCCTCTCAGCTCTCCCCTCCTTCAGCCCTACCAATCCTCGTTTCCCCTCTCCACGAACACCGGTGCCCGAGCACCTTCCTCAATCCAGCTTATCTATAAGCACGGCGAAGTGACTCACCGGCTCGGCGGTGAGTGGTACGAGCACTTGTCGCGACTCGCGAGTAGCCGTGCGACGCGGATGCCGATTCCCGGGGCCCGATCCGGGCCCGATCCAGCCGGGCCCCTATGCAACGAGTACCACACCGCTAGGAAAGGTTCTCGGGCATGTCGCCGTTGCGTAAGATGATTTTATGTCCGTGCAGGTGGACACGGAGCCTGGCCAGCGTCGCCGCGAACCTTTCCGCGTGAGAACTCGCAGTCTCTCAGCCACGATCCCCCTCGTTCCTTTACCCCGGCTCTCACATGTCCTTTCCGTGTCCCCGTTTCTAATTAACCCTTTGTAGTCGGAGCTATTTTAACTTGAAAATCAACCATCTCACCCGACCTAGTATGACTCCAATGTATATGATTTCCTTCATTTTTATGGATATGAGATCGATAGAATACTTTAATGTGTACTATAGTAATTGTTTCGACAACAACATATTTAATAATGTAAACAATACTGTGAATGATGGTGCAGCAATTATTAATGGTGACTCTGAGTCACCTCTCGACTGCTAAAGGTCAATAACAACTGTACAAAAATGAAAATTAAAAACGGGAGCAAAATAATAGTGTCGTTCTCTCTTTGGTATGACTGAAAATAATATCGTCGGCCTCATACTCAAAAACGATTTAAACCAAAGCTTTAGGAGATTTTTTGCAAACTATGTTTCTATTTAGACACTAATTAAAGCAGTTAACAAGAAAAAAAAACTACCCTCGAACTGTAGAAATTGAAGTACTTAACAAGGCGAAGCTAAAAACCCAATTTTCATTAAAAAATTGACAGTTTTTATATGAAGACGACGATATGGAAGTAATAGGTACCGTTAAATGTGTAGATGTTCAGTTGTAGTAATTTTTTAAATTCGTAAAACAAAACCAAAGTGAAGAGAATTAAAGGCGGAACTATAAACATAGGACAAACATAAATATTTCAAAGGAAAGTAACTCGATTGAACGCAGCTCGGGCAATCAGCCGTTAAAAATCGATCTCGAAGGGATCCAGAAGCAGGATCCCACGGGGCTCCATGAAATAAGATCCACATGACTCGGTATAGCCACTCAAGAGATCTCGAATCGCGAGGAAGAGTCGCGTTCGCGCCGAAGTCTGCGTGCTCCGCGGCCATCTTCTTCTTGGACATATTCGACACGCTTCATCGACATGCAAATCGCCGGATCGCGAGACTCGGGGCTCGCGGAATTCGTATTTATCGATGCGCGTTCGACGAGGTCGAAACGATCTTCAGCGAAAAAGAAAACGGAATCGGAAAGGGAGAAAGAGAAAGAGAGGGATGAAGAACTCTCTCCTCGTCGACGTCGTCGTCCGCGTCGGCACACGTGGCCGATCCACGGAGCGTGTCGATCACGTTCGCCGGAATCATTATCATTGATCATCCTCTCCGCCTTCTCTCGAGCGTCCAGGGCCTATCGGCTAATTGCCATCGTGCCCGGCGATCTCGCGGGCGTAAAATCGTGAACGCTCGGTCGCGTACGATCGTGAGAGCTGCTTCCACGAGGATTTTCTTATTTTTCGACCGCTCGGAGATTGCTCGAGGAGATTCCGAGATGCTGGAATCGGTTTGGAAAATACTGGGAAAAGGATCCGGGGATCTTCGACTGAACTGTGGATCGGTTGGAAATCGGTGATTTACGTCTTGGCAGCGAGATTTCTGGAGTCAAAGATCGTGATGAACGCAAAAACCCTGATTTCTCAAAACTTAAAGATCTACGAAAGAAAATTACGCTAGGTGTGCTGATTTTGTACTTAACTCAGAGGATGTGTATAACTTTTTGTTACTTGGGAATGATAGTACTTACAAATGAGAAAATCCAATTATAATTCTGATTGGTCGAATAGCGTTGCGCCGGAAGTATTAAAGAGGTGGCGAAAGGAAAAAGGAAAGGCCAGACGAATCTGACGAGAAGGAAGAAGAGCGGCCGTCGAGAGAAGGGAAGAGTAGAAGGCAGAGGATATCCTAATAGATTATTAATTTACACGTCGACTCGTGGCGCATGATGGCGGCGAGTAGGGGAGGGGGATGCGCCGACACACACCTGTCCCAAACCCGTCCCGCTCGAATATCTTGCATTATGCAAAATGCCTTTTTTTACCGAGCTGCAACCTCGTAATAAACGGTTGTCCGCGGTACGGTTGACATAATGCGTTGGCTATTACTGCCGGGAGCCGAGCGCTTCCTCGATGCCCTTATAGCCTCTGCAAAACCGAGACTTCCCTCGTCGCAACTCGCTAAAAGATAACCGTTTATCAATCTACAGTTTCCAGACTTGACGAAACCTTCAAATTTCAGAAATATTTAGCAGCCTCCCAAATTAGTTTCGAACATAACTTCTGCGAGAAATTTTCTACAAGAAAGAATCCCGCACTAATCATATGGAAAATCTATCACGATAAAATCAGTTGGATTTTTCATATGTTGTAGCTTATGATCTACTGAAGAAAAGATGTAATGGGCACGAAGCTTGGACAGTTATCGAGTTATAATCAGTCAAACATGAGAAATTCGAGCTGCCGAATATTCAAATCTCAGGAAGTATATTTTCTTTACACGCTTGCTGCATTCCTACGCCCGCCACCCCACTCCTTCGATTTTCACACGGACCTAAGAACTCACAAAAATACTACGGGAGTGACGAATCATGGGGTCCTTATCTCTGCGGTGACATGCAAAGATGTTTGTGAAAGATTTCTGTTCACAGATCTCTTCAAGGTCATTCGAAATTCAAAAATAATGACACGACCTAACAGATTTTGTGAAACCCTACTATTTTTTTTTAAAACAGTTTTCCAAAAAATAAATACTTCCCAAGATTTGAGTATTCGGCAGCTCGAATTTCTTATCAATTACATTTTTTGTTCAGTAGATCATAAGCTGCAATATATGAAAAATCCAACTGATTTTACCGGGATAGATATTCCAGAAGATTAATGCGGGGTTCTTTGTAGACCGTACACCATAAACTAAAAAGTTATTTCCACTTCCTAAAATCTGTATCGACAGGAAGCGGAGTATCGCGGGCCGGTTTCACGAAGATAATCGGTCGTACATCGGTTTCGGATTTATCCGAAGCGACCGATAGATCGGCTCCGGTCTCCATT
Source organism: Lasioglossum zephyrum (assembly GCA_028455615.1). Taxonomy (NCBI): domain Eukaryota; kingdom Metazoa; phylum Arthropoda; class Insecta; order Hymenoptera; family Halictidae; genus Lasioglossum; species Lasioglossum zephyrum. Next base: position 19,009,322 of record CM052329.1, on the reverse strand, counting down.
GTGAGGCCTTGGGTTCGAATCTTTACGAGCGACATTTTTCGCGGCTCCTCTCTGATAACCGGGCCGGGGCCCCGGAGATTATATTCCACGGCGCTGATATTTCCGCGGCGCGTGGGAGTGCGAGATCGGATCTCGTTCAATTTCGTCGAGAGTTAATGGCCACGACTTCGCTTCACGTAACGGCACGGTTGTCCGCGTTTTTACCGGGGCGCCCCCGGTGCCACGTACAATGGCGCATTCAAACCTTGCGAGAGCGGACTCTCGATTACTCGATTATTCGATTACCGGGCGCGATACGCCGCTGCACGATTGAAATTTTCACCGGAGAACGGTCCAAACTATTCAACCTGTCCAGAGTTTAGCCTGTAAAAACACATTATTCGTATTCTTACATATTGTGATAATAAGATTCTGGAGCAGATGCTGTCATCAATTTCCAATATATCTTTTGTATTGTTTCTGTGAGTACGATTATTTTTTATCGTTTGTCCAAACGAGGAGTAACCAACAATTACTAATATACTCTGTGACGAGCTCAAAGAATTGTATGAAACTGTACGTATTCTTTAAAAAATTTGTTGATCGTGTCAAACCACTGTAATAAATATATCGTTTTTCCAAGTACGATCATTTTTTATCGTTTGTCCAAACGAGGAGTAACCAACAATTACTAATATAATCTGCGACGAGCTCAAAGAATTGTACGTATTCTTTAAACAATTTGTTAAATGAGTCAGATAACGGTTACCAACCCAGGACTGCTTGGGATGTCTGATGAGGATCGAAGATCCGCCGGAAAAATCGAATGGATCGACGATGGCTGGCAGGCAAGCATCGATCCACTTGTAGAGGCAACAACAATTTGTCACTGTCATTATCCGCTTGTCACCTGCAGCCTAGCCTCGCCCAGGTGATCGCGAGTCGAGGATGACAAATCAAGGGGACCGGGCCCAGTTATCAATCGCGCGATAAATTACGCTCGGAAAGATCGATTCGATCGCATCAGATCCTATCGGACCGCGGGGTCTGATGATTTACGTAAATCTCCTGGGCGTCGATCTAATCTAATCGATCCTGCCACTCGAGAGGGTTGAATCGAGAGATTAAATCGATTTGCGATTTGCTCTTGCAAATGAAAATTCGGAACAGCTAAATTTGCAAGTCGACGCCCATGCATTTGTGGGCTGTCCGAACTCTCTTTTTTTCATTTATAATTAAAAGAAAAACGATGCAGTTATTTTACATTTAAATCCTCGGTTTACACATGATCGAAATTATTCGCAAGGAAATCTTTATACAACATAAATCATTTCTAAGCCAATCGTTAAAAAAATGGATTTTTACATTAAATAGATTAATGATACATTGGAGATCTACCAAAAACAATAGATCAAATTGCGATTGTGTTGCATAATATTATTCATCGCAGAGTATCGCGCGAATTCCCAATTGTTCGCGGTTGTTTATAAGGAAAATTGCCCGCAATTTCGTTTCCCACACTTGGCCGTACGGTTGCGCGGAAAGCACATCGCGAATGTTCAACTTTGCTGAAATTTGTTAGGTTATTACCGTTAGTAGGTCGGGAAACGTTGTAAATGCATAGACATCCACCGATATAATAACAATAATAACAATAATCATAATAACACGACTGCTGAACATTGTCCGGGGGAACAAGTGCGGCCGGTGGTAGACAAGAATCGTGTAATCGATTCTCGGCGATCGACTTTCATCGGTTATCGGCACGAGGATCGCAGTCCCGAGGCTTGTGCTCGCGGATCTGTCCGCTGAAAACGATTTGGCTCGACGAGGACACGATCCGATCGATCGGAGACCGAGCCTAATCGCCATGAAACGTCGGCTTCTTAAGTATACCTCGCCGCGAAATGTCATCCGCGTCGTGGCGGAAAGTGAAATTGAAATTCTTTCGCGTACACGTCGCCGATTTCGCTTTAATGAAATATTACCAATCATATTTTACATTCGAGTATAGAATATGATCTCTGGACGTTTAAGAGAATTTCGGGTTGAATGACCATGAGTGACCTTGAATGACCTTGAACGACCTTGGAAGAACTGTAGTGGATGGGTTATGCATCAGGTGGAACGAAAAATAATTTTTATTTCTCAAATTTATATCATGCAGTATATTTAATAATAAACATGTCCTATAATCACACTCTCCATTAGACTCGCTAATTGATACGTAACCATCCTGATAATAATCATCATTTCACGCGACTTCAATAATTTTTGAATGTCCAGTAACTCAGCCCAATAAATCAGAAGGTTCTCTCTTTTTTACTTTCTCTTTTATTTCCTTCTCACACTCGCTCTTTCCTTCTCTCTTTGTCTCTTTGCCCGGCGGGTCCTTTTTGCTCGCAGCTTATAACATATAGGCGCAGCGAATCGGCCATTTGGAAGCTCGATTAGCCGTTAATCTTCCTCGGGCAGAGCTTCGAAAAATCTTCCCCCTGCCGGCCCTTTACCCCTTCGCCACTATTCGAGCACCCTTCGCCGTACGTTTTCTTTCCCGCCCGGCAACGCGATAAAACTTCAGCTAATTTGTGGGTCGATCGACTTCGAATTGCGTCCTCGATCTTCCCAGCTGTGTGCCGGGCCTCTCGAATGCACGATTTGCCTGTGTTCGTCCGCAGGGGAAATTCTGAGAGCCTCTCGGCTCGCTTGTAAATTCTCCGATCGCTGTTATTAATGTTGATACGACCGTGTTTCAATTTCTACGGAAGGCTGACCAGCTGCTAATTGAGACCATGAATTAACGGTCAGTCACCTGTATTATTTTAATCTGTCTCCTCTTTCGCTTTTCGCCGAGTTCAAGAACGATCAAGTAGAAATTTACTGTATCGATCGCTTGGTTACGTTGCCATACAACTGCGCCTATGGTTTCGTGCAGTTTTTTCACTGCAGCTGGTATACCGACTATGTTAACATTTAAAAATGTTACTAGACTTTTTATTTCAGAATTATTAAAATTATAAAAATGTTCTCCTGGTAAGTAATTAAATAAGACAGAGAGAATCAAGATAGAGAGATGAAGAATTGCAGAAATAAATAATTAGAGAGAAGAATGCAGACACGCAAATGAGGAACGAAAAATTAAACAAGATCGAGAGGAAGAAAGAAGAAGATGGAGACAGAAAGATCGTGTGGGATCGTTTCACGGTGCCCTTGAATGGAACGCCGCCGTGGGGTTATTCGCTTTAACCCCGGTTAAATGCATATCTCGAGCGGCCCTGTACGACATCCTTCTGGATGGCGTTTATGTAAGACGATCATCGGCGATCACGACTTCTAGATCCCGGATCCCGCGGATGCTTTCTATGTCGCGCCCGCGATACCGGCTCCTTTCGCAATCGATCATCGTACGGGTAATTAGTTCGACTATTTCACCTGTTCGATTCCATTCGACTCGAGAGACGAACGAATTCGTCGCAACTGTTCCATTTTCTTCGTCGCTATTCCGTCGTCGGACTCGAATTTTCCGCCATTTGTGTTACAGATTTTGTATAATTTAAGCACAAAATTTTTATTATAATCGACATTATTTCAGGATAAAAATTGAAAATAGATCAGGATCTCGTCTGGGACCAACGCCCTATGTCTTCAGGATCTTGCCAGATAAAGAATACGTCACATTAATTTCAATGATCCTTCCACAGGAGAATATTCGAGAGAGGATTAACGCCGAGCCATTTATTGTTTCATAAACCGTGCTCGACCCCAATATTTCTGATAATATAACGCCCGATAAATTGTTGGTAATTGGTTTATTCGACGATACAGCGTCGCATAGAGGTGCTGAGACCGCCATAGTAATCTTTCCTCGAGTTCTGACGCACTTAGAACGATAACATCTCGGACACCTCGGCGACATCGATAATAATCTAATAAGATACAGCCTTGATCGGATTGCTTTTCCACCTAACTCTACGCCTATCCGCGGATTGCCTTGAAAATAAGGACCTCGGCCGTCTTTAATCATTGAAATACTGTGAGCGGATATCTGTACAGTCCTGTGATAATCCTGCGGCGTATGAACGCGCTTTTATGCGATCGTAAAGGAACACATATATTAAAGTGAGCACATCATGTTTCTTTATATAACTGCTACACTTTCAAGTATTTTGGATTTAAAAAATTGTGTTGTCTGGTCCAAATAGTAGACTATACGTATGCAAAACCTCGATACGAAACAATCATTCGATTTCCACACAAAAATTTGGAAAGACTTCACTGACGTCCCTCTCTAAAATTTAATTGGCGTCCACCTCTTCTTCAGAGAACTATAGCTCCTACAATTTCAAGTATTTCGACTTCAAAAAACTTTGTTGGCTGGTTCAGATAATAAAAAACAACTACGCAAAACTTCGGTACAAAAGACCTCAAACAAAAAAGATTTCAAACCGGGCCTGGAAAAGACACTTCAAACCAGAAGACCCCTTAAATGAGCCTCGCGATGGTTCTCCGGCCAGGGAATTTCAATTTGTCCGTCGTTAAAATTCATCTCGACCGAGCTAAGTACCCCGGAAGTGGTCGGTCCAGGTTCTGGATCTAGATCCAGGCGACACTGGCCCCTTTACGAGCAGGACTCGCAGATGCACCGCGACTTAAAACGGAACGGTACTTTTACGAGGTCCGCTCGCAGAAGTCGCTTGGCTGTTTCTTTTCTTCTTTCTTCCTCTCATTCTCTCTTGAGAGCCGAGGAACACGTGCTACAGTGCTGACTGATTATGAGAGTCCACGTGGGAATTGTACCACACAGGTGGAAACGCTGTTCGTGAGGATCCTGACACTGTCAAGTTGTGGGCTAGGTCAGTGCTGGACCCGGTCACGCCCAAATTGCTCTAAAGAGCCGCTTTAACCCTTCTCGTTAACCTACATGTTTTTCTCAAGTGAAATTACTAGAAATTAGCCCGTTCACCTTTCCCCTTCCGACATGTCAACTGTCGACTTTCAAATAGCCCCCCTCTGCCCAACAGTTTGGCGCCTGTTATGTGGAATTTTACTCGTTTTTATATACACAATGAACGTATGACTTTCACTTTTGGCGGAAATTACAAAAAAACATTCTAGCACATTCAATTCTGCCTGTAAGGCATCATTAAGCTAAGAAAGGGTCAGTGCCGGATTAAGGCCTATAGCAGGAGCAGCAAATGCTACGGGCCCCGCGCTTGTAGCAGAAAATTGACCTAAAATTTGGTCGATGCTATTCCCAGACATTTTTGCTGAAAAAAGGTCATTCGTCGTGTTTTATTATATTATCGTGTAAAACCTAGGCCCCCTGGTAACATTTGCTACGGGCCCCACGCTCTCTTAATCCTACACTGGAAGTGGTAAGGGGAATCCTAGTTTTAGTATATTTTAGAATGTTCAAATATATTATAGCACATTCTAGTACAGGTGAATAATATAGTGAACGAGCGACGATCGATCATCGGCGCGAATGAGCGTTAGACGATCAGTTGCACGGTCGATAAGGAACTGCGATCGGTTTAGGCGTGCGCGTGGATCGGACGCGCTTGTTTCGCGATCGCATTCACGGGGTCAGGTACGCGAGAGAGCTACCTGCAACTGCAGCCGGTGCAGTCACGAGCCAGAAAACGGGCTTCGTGAAAACGTATCCGCGAGACTGTCTGGCTATGCACGTATGTACAGGATGGTCCATCTCGAAAGAACCCGCTCAACCCGTTCAACGTTCCGAATATACTCTAATATCAAACACTCGAGAAATTCACGACAATTAACCTATTGCAATTTCACAAAGAACAATCGTACAGCAGTGAACTTGGACTCATTTTAAAGCTTGAAGACTCCAGTTTTGCAGGCCATCATTCATTTTTTCCAAGATTGATGAGATGACGAGGTTAGGAGATCAAATATACACCTTATATTTAATAAATGTTTATCTAATCTCCACCGCACTGTGGAATAACCGTTTCTCAGTTACGAATTAAGATTGTTTCTGTTGAGGTATGAGGTTCGCTTATGGGAAACGAGCTATATTTATTGAACACTTGCAAACTGATTTATTATAATAAATCGTTATTACATTTATTATAATAAATTGTTATTACTTGTCGTTATTACATTCAACAGTTTACATACAACACAATGTGACAGTTTATTATTAGTACATGGAAGTTAAACTATTATATACGAAAAAGTAAAATGAAGAGAGGAGGTGTGAGCTGTGACTGACTCGATAAGCTGGCTACAACTGAGTAGCTGATTTCTTCTGGGTAAAGAAATAGCGACGCTTGAAGTGTAATAAACTTCAGATCGAAAAAGACATTTCAAGTACACGTGAAAAAGACACTTTCACGTGACATAGTAGGTGAAGAAGTGAGGACACTTTTTTTCGGCAAATGCTACGAATTGAATGGTGTGTAAGAACACCAATAAATTTTTCCGGAATGAATCTTCTACAGATTCGAAGTGTAAAGTTTCTTTTTCACAGAAATATCTTAAAAACTGATGTATTATTCCCCTCGATGGACCAGCCTGTATAGTTGTATGGGGTCTGGGTCTAAAGTCTAAACCGACCGGTATCGTTGGGCATAGGTAGGCATAGAGGCATAGGCATAGTCATAGGCGCGGTGGGTGTCGGTGTCGGTGCAAATGCCGGGGCGTGTGAACGCTGTGACATATGCGGCGTGTCGCTTTCTTTAATCGCCTCTGGCCGCGAGTGCCTCTACGTTCCTGCATATCCATTCGCCTCGCCTTCCTTCCACTCGCAGACCTCAGAGAGCTCATAGAGCTACGCGTTCAACGTTCAACTCTCGGATAGTTTTCAGACCCAAGTTTCCTCGGGGACCGTCCTCGACTGCGTAACCGATAAGTCAGGTAGGGGACCAGTTAGGTGACCAGGTAGGGGACGTACTACAGGTGGGGAACGAGGAAGCGTCGGAAAATCGGATTTCTTAGCGAGAGCTCTACCCGGCAAATTGGACCCGGTCGCCACGCGGTAGTCTCTCTCTCGTTCGACGCTCTTTGAGGCTCCTTTCGCGGACCGGAATGCTGAACGGCCGGCTGCCTCCAGCTTCTTATTAGGAACACCGGCCGATTTGTATGAAACTGGGTTACGTGTGTCGCAGGGACAGCCAAGATGGATTCGCGAAACCGTGCGCCGACGTGTGATCGATGCCGACGACTGCACCGGGATACGCTAAGCATGGGAACATGGCCCTACGATTGTCGATCGATCTCCATATCCTCGGAAAAATATTGCTCCTCACCTGCATCTAACAATGGAAACGCTAAACTAGTTTTATCGACGTACTTATGCTTTATCGTTCAGACAGTTTCTATTTTTGTTCATTAAACCAAAAGACCATAAAGAAAGGTAAAACTCTCTATGCACAGTATCATTGAAAATTTTCATTATTTAATTATATGCATTATATAATTATATACGGCTGTTCGACTGCCAATTCTTCTTTATTCTTTATATCAATGTAAAAAGTCCAGTAATACATGCTCATTTAACTTTGATATCTTACAATTACGGTAGGCAATTTTTATTTAATTATTATCTGTTCAGAAGAGTTTAATACTCTTGTGATAAAGTATTTTCAATTTTTAATGTTGACTGAAATAAGACAATTGCATTTTCATATAACTTCGGCGTTTTATAATTAATGTAGACAATTTTTATTTTCCATCGATATCTACATCCTCACTCAATGATAAACTAGTTTGCGAAATCTTTGCACCTCAGAATTTTAGAAATTTAAAGTAATCACGAAAGTGACACAGATACATACACGTACACCCACAATCAATCAGAAGAACCGTTTCGATCAGCTTGCAAACGGCTCGGAGCACAAGCGTGTTTCATATTTCACGACCGGCTCATTGAAGAAGTAGAGTCGGCGATGGCGCGAAAGCGGCCGAGGTGAAATATCGCGGCAAGTAAACTTTGTAGCAAAGTTGCGAAGGCAGGAAAATCTGCGTGCGATTTTTCCTGGACGACCGGATCCGGCTTAGCACGCGAAAGGACGAGGCTGCCCCGCGGACAGCGTCGTCTTTCGCCTGTGCCGTAAATTCGTGGCCATCCATCGCGGCTCGAACCTCGGCCCGTAGATTAATAACGCGATAAATTCAACGCTTAGCCAGGTGGGCGTGCGTAGGAACAGGTAGACTTCGAGTCTCTACGTGTGATACGGCAACACACGCTGTTACGTTCTCGCTCCTCCTTCGTAAGCGCCTGCCCGGTATCTGCACGCGTTATTAACCGATGCCCAATTAACCGCGAGCCCTTCCGATTGATCGAGGCCACTCGTTTATCATTTGCTTACCGTTTCTTGTGCAACGAGACTGCGATTGGCAAATTGTTCCTGCATAGCGATAACGTTATTAGACTCTGAATTATTTTGGAAAACTTTCATCAGCGCATTTGTCATCTCATCCTGATGAAAATGAGTCCAAACACGAAGCAACTTGGATCGCGTTTGCACGTTTAATTCACGTGGGACCTCGATTATCTAAACTAATCAGGGCAACATACGTGTCGATTAATCTAGCTACAAATTTTTCTAAATAATTCTATAAATATCTTAAAAATTTGCTTTAATGTCTACATACATCTATTTGTATAAAAAGGTCAAATTAAATATGAATGTTAAATGAGAAATACCATATCTAATATGGTATAAAAATAGCGGAAGGAAGGTATAAGGACAAATGTCTGTTTGAATTCACCGCCAAATATCGATCAACTCTTGACCGTTCGATAATTAGGTTTCTAGTTACAAGTATATTCACATAACCTCATTACCATGCATACAGTCTTAACATCAACACGTGGCTAACTAAGAGTATTACGGAAAAATTATTTTCCCTTACATAAAGCAAGTATGTTACAGGTTTCTTTTTGGTTTTAAATTCATACATTACAAAAACTTAATTTTGAATTATTAATTTACAGACGCAGTCTTTAAAATTTTCTTGAAAATGATCTAAAAAAGAGATCGAAACGTCGAAAAGTAAAAATTGGGAAATTTTATAAACAGTGTAGGAGTTATAAAAGATCGAACCTGGGCGCCGAGATCATTAGAAAATATTGGTTAACAACAATTTAAGATCGAGAATAACAAACAAACATTAATCTAGGTACAGTGCTGAAATTCATTCTGATGGGTCACTGAATCCTTAGTTAAACGAATAAATATAATTTAAATTGTATCGTGTTTGGTCTGATTTCAACCCGAAAAATGCCACTAATACACTGACAAAAGTTTCACAAGAAGACAATTAGAAAATAAAAATTTATAGTGGGACTAAATTTTACTCAAGTCTGGTGCACATCTCAGTGACGCGTATCGAAGCGTTACCCGCAATTCCACGAGTTCACTGCATCTGTCCACTAAACTGAAGCTTCGTGAATTGCATGCTTGCAACTTCGCATGTTCGTCGTAAATGCAATTTCTAGGGCAGCGCAGCGAGCATCGACGCTCTCGAAGAACCTGGCGAAGGTTCACGGTTCCGGTGCATCGCGAAAGGAACGAGGAAGGCAGAGATGGTTGCATCGTTGCAGCGCGTGCAGCCCGCAACTGTCCGCCAGACGAGAGGAAAAAGAGAAAGAAAGAGAGAGAGAAAGAGAGAGATGAGAGACAGATCGGAAGGCTTGCAGACCGGCGTACCAACCGTAAAATAAACAACTCGGTAATAAACCGGCAGCGGTGTCCAGCGTTGTAAATTACCGCCGCGTGGAGTCCTAACGCGGCACGGAGCCGCGTTTTATGGACCGCCCTGCACAATTCCCGGATCCGCGATGATGGCTCAATACGTCCGAGGGACATAGTTACCTGTTGGTATCTCCGGCTCTACCTGTATTCCGTGTATACCCGCGATTGTACCCGAAGCGATTCTCGGAACCGCGGATTCTTTCGGTCGATGCAGCGCGGCGCAGTGTTCCGGGCGAGCAAAGTCGCGCCATTGTGTTCGGGAGACAGTTAGTCAGCGGATGCGGGATCCAGGACCGATTCAATGCCACTTATTTATTGCACGAGCCCTCTCTCGTCCGGAACGATGTCTCGAAAGCTTCACCGAACCGCCATTGTTCGTGCACGTCGCGTTCGAACTTTCCTGCAGTTACGAGAAGAGCATTCGCTGCGGAATTTTTGGCGTTTATAGCACTCTGGAAGAGATGCGATTCCGTCTATCCAGTCAGCAAAATCTGTTCGAGCAAATTCACCCTTAGATTGCCAGCATTTTTCCACTAAAAGCATAATATTCTTTCCCGGAATATTTTAGCTGGCTCTGATCGGCGCCAGTGTCTATAAGAATGTCTGCAATCATACCTTGCGAGCAGAAAGCCGTCATTTTGGCGCTAAAACATGATTGGAATAAGATGTGGTTCTTAGTTGCTCGGAATCTGCAGAACAAAACCTGTCGCCAATTGGCAGAATCTTTCCTATCGTAAATATCCAGCAAAATCGTAGTCAATTTTACTGTAAGAGGGAAAATCAAATTTTATTTAAATCTCTAGATTATATAATTTTAAGTTTCATGTATTTTAAATCATTTGAGAATTTACAAAGAACTATATCTCACATAAGTTTCATCAAAATCGGTTTGTATCAACTGAATTTGTTCCCTTGTAAGTTGTTTCGTGTAAAAGGAAGTAGTGCGAGAATTTGGCTGGTGCACTACCCTGCATCTAGATTACAATTTTGCCCGACATTTACTCTGAAAGAAAGTTTACTCTGTAACGAGGACAGACCTTGCCCTCAATTTGGACTCGATTTGGCATGGATTTTGCTGTCAAATTTTGTGGCAAGTGCATACCAAATCAAGAGCTGATTGCTTATTGGGTACTTATGGTGGCCATGCGCACTTTGTTTAACGCTAAAACTTACTACTTTCTTATTTTTCTTCTTTTACAATTAATAAAATTATGAACAGGCTTTCTTTGTTCAAGTACATATGTACATAGTAAGTAGATTCTAAACACAGTTTCGTGAAGCGATCTGTCGAAACGTGCGCGAGTTAGATCGTGCACCTTGCGCATCGATCGGATCAAGTTCAGCGGCTGACTCACCGCGCTATCGATCCGATCCGAACGACTTGTACGATCGATTCGGAATCCGAATCACGGGCATTCCCGCGGCACGTAATTTACCGTTTCGTCATATTTCCAAGGCGATCCGGAATCAGTCCGCCTCTGCGACGAGAAAAACAAGCAAAAGTCACTCGACTGGATTCCCGGTAAATGAAAGAGTCCCGGCTGTAATTGGACGATGATAACGGACTCCGGCGCAGCATCTGCATAGAATAGACGCGAGTTAACCAATTAATTTGATCGGTTCGTGGAAATTGAACTTCGAATAGAAACAATCGTTAGGAGAAGACACGATTTTCTATAGAAACTCGAGAGCATCAATGAGTCTGTGATCATTTTAGAACTAGCACAAGTGAGTCCTATCAAATCAACGTAAGTTATCGAATAAAATAAATATCAAAAGGTTGAAAAATGACTATAAGAATATTCTATCACCCTTCTGGCAGTTTTCAGTTCGCAATCGAATTTTCTACACTCAATACATCAAAATTCCTTTACGAATATGAACAAATAATTCAAAAGTGTTAGATAGAAAAATATTCTGTCTTCGAATTAGCATTGTCACACGGGTTTATCTAACCTCCATGATAAATTCGATCTTTCGGATGCGGTGCTCCTAAATTATTTTAATTCCTATCTTTCCTATCGTTCAAATGTCGTTCAATGTATAGAAGAAGAGTGTGAGAGTCGAAGTGTTGAAAAGGAGACGCAGATCGGTGCGAGGAAATCGTGTAGGCTCGATGCGCCAGGGGAATAGTATTCGCTCTCCGCTAGCACGTCGATCGGCGAAACACACGCGTTGACCTTTCGCTAGGACGAAGATCGAGGATGATCTACGCCGTCCGCTACATCCTCGATCGATCGACCTTCGTATTTGGCAAAGAAACTGCGCCCGCGCGAGAGGTCGATCGGCATTGACCTAGGTTCGAACGTTCCCGTTAACGCTCCTTCCTTTCGCGGCTCGAAACTTCCGCGGTGAATGATAAATCTTGTAATTTCACCTATCGAGTGAACAAGAAATACACATCGAACAGGAAGTTCTTCCTTTTTTGAATAATTTTAATAGAACGAGAATATAATGTTAATATCTTTGGCACCCTACTATGGCAGTATTTATAGTGAACTCCAATAAACCGTTGGTCAATTGACTTAAACACTACAGAAGCCTTCAAAATGGTGTATTTAATTAGAGGATATTGCGGAGGTCATTTGAAGTAACTTTTTCCTTTGTGAAAATGTTCTCCGTGGCTTTGTTAAGGAATTACTAACACGCACCAATCAGGAAGCGGCTACAGTGGACAGATTCTCTGATTAGCCCGTGTGTTTCGTGAATAACTCCTCAACGGAGCCGCGGAGGACATTTTCGTAGAGGAAAAAGTTATTGCAAATGATCTTAGTCGGCCTTGCCCAATATATCAAAGATACTAAGGTGTACAAAGTATTGTAAGAAAATGTACCGTGTTGCTAATGACCTTTGATATTAAAGCAACATTAAATAAATAAAATAATAATAATGAAATCTTAGCACCCTTTCCATCGAAATAAATAACATTTTTGGGAGATCCTGTGCAGTAATGTTGTGATCCTAGGACAATTTTGTTTGTAACGACAAGGCTAATGCCAGTCAGAATGACGGATTTCAGGTTTGGGTTCAATTTTCAATAATACTGTGATTGAACAATAATGGTCTACACCTTGTCTACGCATCGTTGTCGCGCGAGTCGATCGAAAGTAACGAGCGTATGGTTGCCCGTAGGTTCCCGCGGTTCTCGCGATGCAACCGCGTCGTCCTACGAGTGGTTTCGTAATCAAACGAACAAGGCGATGCACCGGTTACACGTACTGGTTCCGAACGGTCGCGCACGTACCACCGTTCCCGTGGTACGCAAGCCCCGCGTATACACGAGTCGCGTCTCTCGCGTGTATCGCGCCGACACGCACCGCTGATAATATCTTTAATTACCGGCACCTCTGCGAGGAGGGGCACCCCCTGACTCCCATCGACCAATGACAGCCGCCCGCCGATCCAACTTCGACAACCACCGATCCGACGATCTGACTAACACCGAGGCTTTAACCCTTTCGATGTTGCCCGCAAACGAGAACTCGCGAAGGTCGAATTATGTGGAACTCAATGTCATTTAAGGACTGGGGATTTTATGCATTTATGGTAAAAACGAATTAGTGCAATTTAAAGAAGTACGCAAATTGAAAGAATTTAAAAACATTAGTTTATTCAGCTATTTGTAAATGTATCTTTAGAAAAATTTTATTATCTACTACAATAGTTAATATTTTAAGCTGAAATTTTTCCCATACATTCCTCAAAGCCCTACCGAAACGTATAAAAAAGTTCGCAGAATAAAATTCACCCCATCCACTGTAAAAAGTACCCAATTCAGCCGATTTTCTATACATATCTCAGTAAGGTGACCCCGACGGCAAAAAGTGCATTGAAAATGTACCAAAAAAGCGAGTATAAATAGCAGAAAAATTGAGTAGACTGCGCGGTATTAGCAACGTAGCAATTGCACAAGGCGACCCCGTTTGTGCCCCGTTCTCCGTGGATTCCGAATAATCGCGAGCGAATAGTCGCTTGGGTATCGCCGTTCGAGGTATGCGGCTGTCGGAAAAATCGGCGGCCGGATTCTTTTTCCAGCGACGTATCGGTGCGCGGCGCATTTCCATGGCTCCGTGTTACTCCGTGGCATGGAGTAACATCATAAATTTCCGTGGCTGCGTTGTAATTACCATTATTAAGTTCCCTCGCGCGGACCGCGGTGCGGCGCGCTTTATCGGCTGGCTTTTGCTTTTGCGTTCTCGGACCCGAGGCTGCCCCTGTCGCTCGCCGAGATGGTACCGGATACCGATCTCCAGGTGCTGCTAATTGAAAGCAATACCGGGCGTGTCTTTGGGACGTTGAACGAGTGGAGACGTTCCCCAGGTTGCCGTTCTCCAGGCTCGAACTGTTTCCTCGAGAGGATTTCACGTTTATGGGGGTATTCTCGTTTTGCACGAATTTTCTCCGGGAAAACTAGTGAACCTATGTCATTGGGTTTCTTCACGCATAGGTATTGGAAGTTCAGATAGGTGTATGTTTCTTTTCAAGCAAGAATAATCAAAATTCGACGAGATATATATATTTTTGTACAATAGATATTCTGGTTTTGGGGGCCATTTTTGTACGGACCTTTCCGAATTTTTTCCAGGAAAACTAATGAACCTATAGCATTGGGATATTTTACACATATGGATTGGTAGTTCAGGTAAAAGTGTGTGATTTTTTTCAAGTAAGAATAATCAAAATTCAACGAGTTACATAATCACGAAAAATTGTATGGTTGGAAAATATGTTGTCAAATAAAAAGTTTCTGTGAAAAGTCTAGAGAAAATCATTCTTCTAATTGCTTTTTTAAACAAGGTACACCAATCACATTTCGTGCTTGGTACGGTTAGTGTTAAGTGATCTTACAACCTCGAGAAGATTAAACCCATTAAAATGATGTTTAATACCGTCTCATATAGATAAATATTTCAGGATAACTGCTTTACGTTTGTTTTCATTTCTTAGCTAAATAGATCGCGCTAATTGCACGCACGAGCCTAAGATCAGACGGCTCTCAAGTTAACTACCTTTTGCGGCGGATGGGTTAATAGCCTGTTGAATTTTATTGAAGCTTTACTATATCATTACTATCTGCGAGTATAGTTATTAAACCCCAGGGAGTCGAAGACAGACGTTTCCTCTTTTTCGAAAGTTGTGAAAGAATTTCAAGACTAGAAGATCAATAATCTGAACTCGAAATGCGGCTATTTCAAAAACTTATGTTGTACCTTTACAAAATATTACTAAAGCTTCACTGTCCCTTATTCTTTTTCTGTCTCGTTCTCCATTTTCTTATTTTCTCTTTCTATTAAAAAATATACAGCTCACACAATTTTTACAATTTTTACTTGGAAAAGATAATATATGTGCTTCAGATATTCGTAAATGTGTGTGCTAAATTCTATTACAATGAGTGCAACATTTCCTTCGAAAAAAATTGCTAAAGCCTCACTGTCCCTTATTCTTTTTCTGTCTCGATCTTCATTATTTTCTTATTTTCTCTTTCTATTAAAAAATATACAGCTCACACAATTTTTATAATTTTTACATGGAAAAGATAATATATGTGCTTCAGATATTCGTAAATGTGTGTGCTAAATTCTATTACAATGAGTGTAACAGTTCCTTCGAAAAGAATTGCTAAAGCCTCACTGTCCCTTATTCTTTTTCTGTCTTGTTCTCCCTTACTTTCCCATTGTCTCTGTCTCTTGCTGCATGTCGGTGTCTCATACAGGCTCCTACCGTCCATACAGTCTCCTACTGTCTCTTACAGTCGCTGGCAGTCTCCCACTGTCTTTTTCTTGGTCCTGCGGTCGGTTTCGCGGCGAGTGTCTCCTATGCTCGCCGTTGCTCGGCCGTGCGACCGCCACTTAATGAAATGTCACAGGTGTCCTACCGATTGCCGAGCTAAATGTCGCCGGCTTCCCATACCCCGCCTCTCGTCGCCGAGCGGAATCGAGCAGGTCCGCGCGCGATTTCGACTTTACGTGGAATGCCGCGAAGATGACGACAAAGATACCGGTGGCTGGTCACACACGGCAACCTGGCGTCCTAGCGATTCCAGTCGAGCAATGTCCGAGTATACATACATACATACACACTCTCGTTCGGTCTCTCTCAGCAATTCTCTCGACGATCCTCTCTTCCGATCCTGGAATCTTATCTTCTCCGAGTCCAGGGACCAAGAGGTCTTCGCTGGATCGCCGTTGAACAACTCGCCGACGATTGCTTTCGATTACCGCGGCGAGATTCGCCGCGAGACACCGGGGATTTCGATTGGATGCCCGCGGAAGTTTGTCGTGACTGGGTTAATTAATTTTCCATGGCCCCGGGATTGCATTCCGTCTCATAGGGTGTGGAGCGTCCCCGGCATATGGGGAATGTGCGTCCCTGGAAAACGACGAGTCTCGACCGCTGAAGTTTTTCCTGAATTTTTCAGTGTTCTTTCAACTCGTTGATAAATACTATGAATAGGCTTCGCGAATTTGAGAGTAAATGATTCAGATGTTTTTCCTGATTTTTGCTGTGTACTTTTTGCACGATGATCAACCAGTGGATGAAAGAACCCCGCACTAATCATATGGGAAATCTATCCCGATAAAATCAGATGGATTTTTCATATGTTGTTGCTTATGATCTACTGATGAAAAGATGTAATGGACACGAAGCTCGATAATGGACAGTTAGCGACTTATAATCAGTGAAATATGAGAAATTCGAGCTGCCGAATACTCAATTTTTGGGAAGTATCTATTTTTTTGAAAACTGTTTGAAACAAAAATAGTAGGGTTTCACGAAATCTGTTAGGTGGTGTCATTATGGAATTTTTAATGACCTTGGAAAGGTCTATGAACAGAAATCTTTCACAAAAATCTTTATGTGTCACAAGCATAGATAAGGACTCCACGGTTCTCTCTCTCGTCACTCCCGTAGTATTTTTTTTACACCAAACCTTCTCTGCTGTGTGCGTGGATGTGTATGGATTAATAAAATAAATGACAATCGTGTAAAGTATACTTCTCGAGATTTGAGTATTCAGCAGCTCGAATTTCTCATGTTTCAATGATTGTAACTCGATGACTGTCCATTATTGATCTTCGTGCCCATTACATCTTTTGTTCAGTAGATCATAAGCTACAACATATGAAAAATCCAACTGATTTTACCGGGATAGATTTTCCATATTATTAGTGCGGTGTTCTTTAAAATATATTTTTGAAGATTATTCTGTTTATTGTTTCTAACACAGACCATCTAATAATTTGAATATGGGCGATTGAATGACGGTTGCGTTACTCCGGGTCAAAATCGACCCAGTGCCAGAGAGTGAAGAGTTAAAAAGAGAGAGAGGGGAAGAGCGCGAGAGGTAACGGAGAAGGAACGTGGAACCGGACGAAAGAAGCAACGAAGAAACACCGCTCGGCGCAAAGTGGATTCATTATGCGGTGGCCCGCGGAATCCGGCATTTGCATCGCGGTAGCAGTCGCGATGCTATATACGAGGTGGACGCGGACATTAGTTTGCGTCCAGGTGTGCCGTGGCACCCATTTAACATCGGTAACACCGCGATCCTCTGCTCGGCTCTACAGAGACGCGTTCACCGAGTCCGATGCTGTTTCCACTGGCCACGAAAAATGGGATCAAACCGCGTCCGATGTTCCTTGACCTCGAGAGAATCGCATCTTCGTATCACTAGTGGACGGGTTTGCCTGCTCACCTGCTGATTTCTTCGATCATTCTTCCGAAACATGCTTCTGTGAACCGGAACACGATTTCGAAGCTGTCCTAGGAAAACTAGTCAATTATTCATTGCAAAATTCCCTGACGATCCTGAATGAGGCTAGGTGAATCAAAAGATGATTATATTTTAGCTTTTCATTCTACGAACATTCCAAAAATTTAAGTATTTTTTAATACACATTTTTGACGTTGCTTTAACAGCAGATGTCATTAGTTGTAGCAGTTAGTCATCTTTAAAAATTGAAGAAGGTTTGATAGGTGTTCATCACAGTTGAGAACTGCTACTATTATATGATTTATTATATCAGTTTAATTACCATAAAATTAAAAATTTATATTGAATGGAAATATTCCATGTCGACCAGAAAGTTTGGTTTCCAATACAAAATAGCTCGCAAAGTAAAGGATCAACGAAAGTATTATGTAGGAGAGAGTTGAAAATGCAACGTGTTCAGTATTAGTGTCACTTGTAACCCCGACTGAACAAATCAAGGGGCAATTAGTCGTAATACTTGGGTCTTCCTGTTCTGAAAAAGTTGCTCTGAGACACACGCAATTTCTTTTAATGCAGTGGCCCCGTCGCCGCAAAGAGGTTTATAAATACATAAATGGTAAAGCGTGTTGCAGTCCGCTTCCATAACGACACACAGACTCGTACAACGCGGTGTAAACATCGAGCGGCAACGTTTGCGGCGCTGCAACAAATTCAATGACGTATCTATTAATGCCGATGTGTATCGGTTCCCGGGGCAATCATGCTATCAAACGGGTATGGAAATGATATGTCGTTGGTACCGGGGAAATTAAGTTGTTGTGTCACGTGGCGTCGTTGCGGTACGATTATGGTGCTTGTTGAAATGTCAACGAGACAGAAGAGACTGTCCGTTTCTGCGCACAAGAATGCTTAGGCATACAGCATACGACGATAAAGATAAACTCAGAGCAAATGATAGTTCGAACATGGAGATTTCTGAAACTTTTACTGCATTTACACACACCTTTTAGGAACGTGGGAAAAAATGTTCAACTCGAAATAATAACTTTTGAATTAGATTGGAAAATTTTTGCGAAGGGACTTTCTTTTTGAATGGACAAATAGGACAAATAACATTTACTGTATTTACACACAGCTTTCAGGAACATGGGAAAAAATGTTGAACTTGAAATAATAACTTTTGAATTAGATTGGAAAATTTTTGTGAAGGGACTTTCTTTTTGGATGGACAAATAGGTACACCTAATTTCGAAGAAACGTTGATAGAGGATGGCTGAATGTAGATCTCTGAAATTTTTATTTCGCCTGCATACGGTTTTGAGGAACGTGAGAAAAAATAATCAGCTTAAAATATTAATTGTTGTAGTATACATTACAATTTTAAATGGAGACCCTATTTGTAATTGTACCATCTGTCACGAGCAACAAATGTAAAGATGACCGAGGACTGCCGAAAAGAAAAGTTTTGGCAGACAAGAGACTGTTTTAGAGTGAGTATCGTCTGTGAAAATAGTATATTGCGTCCACGGAGTCGATTAGCGAGTCGGCGGCAAAAATCGGCTGACAAGTTAATGAGATTAAAGCGGAACTCGTGACAGGATAAGTATAATACGCAAGGTCCCCGTAATCGCCGCGGCAAAAACTGGAGTGTATACGGTTTTTCTGCGTTTCTGTCGTGAGTCACATGTTATTAGCGCGCCGATGAATAATATCGCGATAATGGGACGAAAAAAGAGAGCCCCGGCGCAGGATAAACACGTCGATTAAACGATGTTTGCCGGTAATCTGGGATATGTCGGTTGTTGTCGGGGCCGGGAGTCGATCGTTACTTTGTCGAGATTATTTCCTTGCCAGTTTCCCTAAACATGCGATTAAAATGACGATCTGAGCATCGGCGCAACGGATTATCACGTTAATAACCCCGATAAAATAATAAAATCATGCGAATCGTTCCGGTCTTGTTCGCCTTTATCCGCTTTTTATCGGATCGAAAACATACCGGACGATCGGTACAAGTTGTACACACTTCGTTTCCTCGATCATTCTGCAAACAAGTATACTCGTAAATATTCAGTGGATTTTCATAGAAGACACGTTTCATGTTGCATGAGCCGCACGAGTTCTAAGTAAATTGTAAATTTCTATTTTCATAAACTGCTTTGTAGTGCAATAAAATTTGTTCCAGGAAAAATGCTGTTATATATTTTCCACCGATTAGAATTATTATAACTCTTGTAATTTATATTTAATGCATTTTTATTCTACTCGAAATCAAGCAATTTAACTGTTAGTAACCTCAAAATTCAATTAAAGTTATTTTCAATTCCTGTTTCTCTCTCGAGCCGATATTTTGAAAACGAGAAATGCAATTTACATTTCCAAAAGGAAAAATCGAATCGCGACCATAATGAACGTTAACATAAGTTCATTATCGATCATCTTGATAAATCACAACCTCGCAGACATATTTATTTGTCAGTCCCTATGTCGTTAACAAAGAACCAATTCAGCCTTCGAAGAGGAATTAAGCGATTCAGTTTTTCAACCGTTCATAAATCGTCTTCTGTTCAACGATGTTCGACTACGATGATTACGATCGTTGAGCGACTGGGATCTAGCGATCCTCCATCATCCAGAAACGCCAACTGAAAGACAACTTGGTCACAAATCGCGAGTCAATCATTCGATAATAGCACGTCTGATCTCGATTATTCTGGCGAGAGCCAATTGGCTTCGCATGTCCAGGTAATCGAGAATCAACGAACATACAATGTTCTTATAATGAGGAACGCCTTTATAATCGACTCACTGGCAACGTGTGGTTTACCGCAATCGAGTACACAGCGTGAGGACTGGCCAAGTCCACATTTTGAAAATTCGTTTAATTATCGAACCAATTAATCAGCAGTATAGAAATATTTCAAACTTCAGAAAACATAACATATTCGAGAATTTTCTGTACAATTATATTTTTAACAAAAAATCCTTTGGAAAACAGACCTTATAAAAAACATATATTTTACGTCAATTCTAATTAGTTTTACCTGGAAAAATCACATACGTATTTTAAATACCAATAAATACGTATACAAAATCCCAACAGCAGAGGTTCAATACTTTTCAAACACCAGAAAATTTACTATATAAATATAGTAAAAATGTATAAATTTACAATATAAAATAGAAAGTGTTGCAAAGTTGAAACTAATTGGACTTCTCTGTTATCAAATCGATTATTTCCACGAGACAAGAAGCAGAGGAAATTGATAAATAAAAATGTATTAATGATGTGTTGGGAAATAAAATTTTCAGAAATTAATAAAGTGGCCAAGAACCGATTCAATTATATACCGAGGTGCAAAAATAATGAATCTAAACGATTTAAAAAGATGTCTATGTCACATCATGCCCTAAATAATGCATTAAAAATCGCACTGCCGATAAAAAGACGTGCTACGTTCAACGCGAACGACTGCTAATTGATACACGATCGTTTCTCGATCGGTGATATCGGTTCAGCAGCGATTTTCCCGTCGGTCTCTTTCGCAGTCTAAATTACGACAACGGTTACGCGCGGTTTCCACCGATCGGACATGGATTATTTAATTAAGCATTATTTAGCAATTAAGTCAGCTGCGCGGCGAGTCGCGAAATGCATTTTACGGCGGTGCGGTGTCGCAACCGACCGGGTTTGCATAACGCGTCCTTGCCGGGCTTCGGGCGTTAGGAAATCGGCCGTCAAAGAAAAATAAAGCTACCGGTTCGTGCACGGCCGAAGATGAGAATGGTGTCACCGGAGGAATAAACTGGTCGTTCACCTATCGAACCACTGAATTACTTCTCGTGATTCATCGCGGAGATGACTGATCGATCGGGAATGCCAACATGCTAATCGAATCGCGGTTTTCTCGTGCCGAGGTCGTGTTGTCTGGAAAATCGAGCCTCGATTTTACACACGGTCGAACAAGTCGCTTACCTTTTTAATTACAAGCCGATTTGCCTCGCGATACAGATCACCTGCTGTATATTAAGTATTCACACTTGTTTCTGTCCGATTAACCTTGATCGATCGCTTTGTTCTGCGAACTCAAATTAATACGCGGCAAACGCTGACAGTGGTTTTATTTCTGGGTAAAAAAGTGATACTTAGAGATGTGTTTGCTAAATCAACCTATTGTGGGAAGCACAAGAATTTTCAGTGAAAATTGTTATCAACATTAATCAGAGGAATGTCACGTATGTGCTTCGACTATTTTATTTGGAACGTTGGAAGTTGGTGCGAGAATTCTAACCACGCGGCTAAATGGGCTATAATTCATTAATATAACAAGTAATGTTCTATTTTTATTTTTTTATTGGTAATACATTGACTTCTTCTAGTTCTGAATTTTTTGTAGGACATTACCTCTTCTTATGAAGAGAGGCGCACTAGTGTTAGTAGCCACGGGCGCCAAATATCTTAGAACAGTCTTGGATTAGACTGCGGATTTGTTGCATTTACAACGAAAATAAATAACTACAAAACTGAAGAGTTCAGAAGGATTTAAATTCGACATCCTGTATGCATCACTCTAACTCCGGTGTGAATGCAGCGGATTGGATGGATCGGATGATGTCGAATAGAAGTTCAGTATGAAAAGAGTCGTTTATAATAACTTCGAATGATTGTTTCCGCGAGGTGGCGATTTATGCAGCGAGGCTGGTCACCGAACCTTGGATAAGCTGCGTTTCATGGTGCCTCGCGCGCTGTTCGCTCTATGGCGGAAGGGACGCACTTTGTTCCGCGGTTGCGAACGTATCCCCGGGCTCTGATCCACCCACAAGGAAGCACCGACTCGAAGAAACCGGAGAGGAAAAGATAGCTGGTCGCTGGGGGAAGCCACCTCGAGGAAGATCGTTGGGAACGACATGAGGCCACTTCTATAGGGTGTTGCAGGCGCAAACGTTGTCATAGAAGAGACCGAATTAAAGTGCAGCTTCTAAAAAGGTCCTCGAGGATTCCCAGACTCGTAGCCAATGCAGATCGTTGCAATGAGACACCTTGTATAAATGCAGCAATGTTACCGAGCATTAGACGGACCTGGACCTGATCTAGCAAAGGTATCGATCGTCTAGCAATGAGGATCATTGCAGCGAGACACCCTGCATAAAAGTAGCAATGTTCCCGAGCATCAATCGGACCTGAACCTGATCTAGCAAAGGTTGCCAGTCAATTGGCAACGAGAATTGTTACAGCAAGACACCCAGTATGCAAATCCAGATCAAAAGCTAAAAAGGAATACAACAATTTATTTAGAAATGGGCCTGGGTCTAGCGAAGGTACCAATGAACTAGCAACGAGGCTCGTTGGAGTGAAACACCCAGTATGCAAATCCAGTTTAAATATTGAAGAGAAAGGAAGAAGAATTCACCATTGACGAACATTAGCAGTCTTACCGAATGGAGCTAGGTCTAGCAAAGGTACCAATGAACTAGCAACGAGGCTCGTTGGAGTGAAACACCCAGTATGTAAATCCAGCTTAAATATTGAAGAGAAAGGAAGAAGAATTCACCATTGACGAACATTAGGAGCACTTCCGAATGGAGCTAGGTCTAGCAAAGGTACCAATGGACTAGCAACGTGGCTCGTTGGAGTGAGACACCCTGTATGAAAATCCAAGCCGAAAGGCGTACAGAAAGGACGGTCAGAGCTGCAGGGGCAAGAAGGAGAGACTCGGCAGGTGAGGTGTCACGAGGCGCGCGAGTAATATATCGTTGCTCGGCCCATCGTAGGTGGGTGTGCTCGTCCCGTACCCGTCCCGTACCCGTCCTTATTCTCGCAGGACGGCTGAGTCCGGGCTCGGGTATCTCACCCGAGCCCCTGGCGCTAAGAGAAAGAAGGGTAATGCCGGTATAAACGCGCCCGATCACCTTCTTTCTCTCTTTCTCTTTGCGCGGGAGGAGAACAAAGTCTCGTTCGGCCCTCCTTGGGCTCTCCTCTCTTTCCTTCTTCCAGCTCTCCTCTTCTTCGGGATTGCCATTAGCAAATGCCAACGTGAAACGCGCACGCCCGCGCTCACCTGCCTGCCACCACACCTCGTGGACGTTCCTCTTCTGCCTCGTCCTGTCTTTGTTCTTCTTCCTCTTCTTCGTCGTAGTCGTCTTCTTCTTCTTCTTCTGCAGCTTCTCCTTCGACCTCTTCCGACTGTTTTTGTTGTCTTACTGCATGCGTGTCTTCTCCGCGAGTATTCACCGAGAGACGTGACTTTGCTGATCTAGCGGGAGTTGGGCCTGGGTGTGTTCGTTCTGATCGGGTATGGTAAGCGGAAGCTAGTGTGTAGAGAGCACCGGAGGTCCTCTTGCTAGGCTCTTGTTGTTGTAATGTACAGGGTGTAAAAGAATTTTTATTCATCAATATGTATAAAGTTGATTTGATCATGAAAAAATGTCACCATAATTTTTTAAGGAGGAATAACAAAATTGTTTAAATTTTCCTCGTTTGTTCATTGAATTTCATTGAATTGTTTTCCATTAATTTCAACAACCGTGAGCTAGGAAATCGAAAACCGGTGATTAGATCGCGGTAGGTCCAGCGTTAATTAATCAACGAGCTCTACGATTACTAACTGTAAAAGAACATGGGTGGAATATTACCGAGGGCAGAACGTTTCACGGTCCTAAAACGAGACGAATCGATTCCGTGAAGGATTTCAGGGTTCCGTATCCTCGCAGACTCTATTAATATGTATGATTGGCCGGTAGTCCTTTAGGGCATCTCGCAGGATACGGTGCAGCAGGGGCAGATGTTGCTTGGCCCCGTGTCACAGCATAAATCGCAAAACTGGCCGCCAATTAGCCGGACGCAGAAATTACACGACGTGGAATTAGAAACCGGCCCCGCCTTTCCGGGAACGGTATCGTCGTCTATCGATCTCTCGCCGACGATAACTAAAAATACACCCCCGTTGTTCGCGTAAATCGCACGATTAAATGGCTATCGGACTGGTCGATCCTCTTCGGCGTATTTAATTCAACGCGCCCCGCTATTCTCGTTAGCTTGGACTATGTCGCTTCCAGCAACGATTAATAATCAGAATTTCGTAGAAATTATGGTCCTCGTTCTTGTTCCATAAAACAGTGGGAAAAAATGGTACATCAATTTTTAAGGTCTCGATGGAAAGAAGAGGCTTCAACCTTCAAATCTGTGGAAGATGTATTCACCGAAAGAATTTGTTAATACTTCTACAGAGGTTTTAATGTGTAGAATTTGTAGTAAACATGGGTCTCCTGCTTCTCGTGTGCTACATCATGTCAAAATATCTTGGAGACGAATGATTTAGTTACGAAAATAAAATGATCAAGCTTTAAAAGGAATCCAAGTTTGTTGCTGTACAATTGTTTTCTACGAAGTTACGATAGGTTGAATATCGTTAATTTATTAGAAACTAGTAGAGTTGTTAGTAACAAATATATTAATGCTATCGGCGCACTCGTTCGATACATTGTTATTTAAAAACATTTTTGCAAATTACCACATTAATTTCAACGTTTCGATCTTACTTTAGATCATTTTCAAGAAATAATTGCGTCTGTAAATTATTATACGTTATTAATACGAGGGAAACTATTACCTACTTGCTTTGTGAAAAGGCAGAATTTTTAAATTCATAGAAACATTGAAACTCGTGTTGATTCCAAGCCGGTAAACAAGACACTAAAGCAACGTGAACATTTGGGAAGAACAGTTTAGGTACAGTGTAGGTTGCACTGGATTTTGTACAGGGTTTATTGCAAAGAAAAGGGTTTGTGATGCAACTGGACCTATCGAATCTGTTACAGTGCAGGTCAACTTCCCATCGCATCGCATTAAATAATTAGCGATCCCACGGGGTTTACCGACGGGGAACGGTGTTCGTATCCTCTACTCGCCGCCCCACTAAAAAACGAACCCGTAGATCGTTCCATTTCATCGGTAAAAGTAGCTTTCTAGCGTTTCTTCGATCTCGTTGCTCCCCATTGACCCCGTCATAGATTTGCATAAATCGACCGAGTAGATTTCCCGCGGCTGGCATAAACAGGAAAAAAGAGGCAATAGCACTGCCTCCGAAGTCGGACACACCGCGTGCATGCACGTTCGCCAACTTCGGTCTCTCTTCCAGTCCCGGTTCCGCTTCCTCGAGCGGTGCGATTCGTTCCGCACGCGCGTCGCGATTTTGCACCGGCTTCTGACCGGAGATCATGCTTTTGCACGTGTGTACCAACACGTTTACTGCCGCGTGTGAACGCTAAAAGATCCCACAGGACCAAAATAAATTTATCCCCATTAATGGACATCAGGTGACAACACTTTTTAACTTTCATTTTTTCCCTACGATACGCGAAGAAAGAAATCGGAGTTGAAATTTACGAGATGCCTTCACCTGTATAAAATATGTTTGCATCAGAATGTTCCACCCTCTACACTGTGCAAATTTTGTTTATATCAGTTTTTCATATTATTGCAAATAAGAGATATACTTTAGGTGACCAAAGTTAGCGGACTATCCTATAAAATTGGATTAAGAAATTTCTTTGATGAAAGTCTGTATAATTCGAAATAAGTTATTGGACCACCCTATACTTGAATTAAAACATTTTTTTAACGATAGTCTGTATAATTCGAAATAAGTTATTGGACCACCCTATACTTGAATTAAAAAATTTCTTTAATGAAAGTCTGTACAAATTGAAGAATATAAAAATGTTAAATCCGAGTCGTATGATACGTGCGGCCCCGGTGGAGTCACTGTTAAAATCAGTTAGGCGACTTCCCTCAGAGTCAGAAGCAAGCAGGTGAGGTCACCGGACCCGGCGCGCGCGGCGACTTTCTCCTGGGTCCTGGAGAGCGTGCCTCGATCGATAATAATCGGCCGGATGCTTAATTGTCCGCGCCGGATCAGCCCGGGAGACCGATCCAAGCGATCCAGCGATCTCGCGAGATCGCGAGCGTTACGCCTCGCGGAGAGAGAGTTCTCCACCGACTCCCAGCTCCGTTGAATTTATGGAAAGGCCGGGAAAACGACTGCCCGCTACCCGCTTTCACCCGCTCGCCGATTTTTCTGCGGCGTCCCGCTGGCCAACTGCGACCGAAAAGCCCGTTCGAGGCCCGCCGCAGGTGTTAATTAACCGCGGACCTAGACCGAAACCCGCGATTCGTAATTGCCGGCCTCCTACCGTGACTGTTTTCCGCGACCAGTGGTTTCACGTGGTTTCGAGAGATCGAGCAATTTTTATGTTCGATTGATCATTATTTATTTTTTAGCAGGGTGGAGGTTGGTGGAATGAGACACCCAGAGTGGCCAGATTGAGACATGTCTCCCACTCTACCCTCCCTCTTCTACCTCCCTATTCGCATACGCGTCACAATGTCACGTGACTAATCCGGGACGAGCAGAGAGAGAGGGTAACTGCCCCTGAACTGGCGACTCTGCATAGTTTGAAACTTATGTAACTCGATTGTTATACCGGACTGCTTAATGTTGCAGACCACCAGATTTGGATTTGTATGCATATTTTAGTCGGCTATGTTCCTCAAATAAACTGTGAGAAAAAAATTAATAGAATCTAACGTGTGTAAAATATTAAACTTCTGTAACATTGATCCAACCATTTGGATATTTTCCAGACGATAATTTCACGGACCACACCGTCCAGTTGAATTATGGTCGAGGCGACTCCGCGCTCGTGTTTCAGGTCCCCGCAAAAATCGCGAGGCTCGCGATAAATCCGCGAAGATCTATCTGGCCACACCCAGCCAGAAGATCGAGCTTCCCCGCGTTCGGCAGAAAAAGATAGAAAGTTATTTTCGTTATTAACGTGAGTTAGTCACGCGCGCGAAGGGTCAATTCGTAAGGAAATTTCATCGATCAATCACCGGTAGCGGACCATCTATGCACTGGGTGTCATCAAAGTAGTACGTCGACTGCTATGCGAACGTACAAAAAGACCCGCAATAAGATCAACGAGTTTTATTTAACGAGACGTGAATTTGATTAAAAAGTAAATTTCACAATTTCGTGAGCCAGCCCAGCAGAAGCCGCTACAAACCGTGCACCGTTATTGCTTGATCCCTGGATCCTCGTTGAAAAATCGAGCAATCGATGGCGGAGGGAAAAAAGCTGCGGGCCCATTGTACACGAGGATGAAGGGCCCGTGATCTGTGCACGCGCGACCGGTTCGAATAATCGAGATTCCATCGTGATTAATTCGATCCGGAAGACACGCGTTCCATTGAGGATCGAGCAAGAAGAACCGTTGTCGGGCTCCTCGGACGTCTTCATCTGCGAGAGCGTACAGCCGATGCTCGCTGTGACCCGGCAGAAAGAGAGAAAGGATCAAAGAGAGTGTACGAGAAGACAGAGAAAGAGAGAGAGAAAGAGGGAGACAGCGAATAGCTGAGACAGAGAAAGGGAGAGGGATAGAGGATACCGAGGTCGGAATTAGAAGTCTCTATGCGCGTCCACGGTTCTTGTTAACATATTTTTCGTCCCCGGCGAGTCGAGAGAGGAACAACTCACTCGGAGAGACGGTGCACGCGAGTCCCGGTCACGCACGGTCACGCACTCGGCCGATATGTAGCCCATACATCAGCCGACGAATATGTGCGAATCGCTGTAGCGAGCCTCTACCTATATACAGGGTGTTCCAAATCTTGTTTCCCTCAAAAATGGCATAATGTACCTACAGAGCAGTAAAGAAAAATCGACTTTTTATTTTATCAACTGAGATGCACTTTATAAAACTATCTGATAAATATTGAGAACATTGCTATCAACAATTGCAGCCTCACTATTGAATCTTTATGAAACTATTATCTCTCAAACTTCTGTGCGAAATCTATGCTGTTTTCTGGATTTTTGGAGACTTTGAATTTTTTAAAACTTTTTCTTCTCATTCGATAAAATATGAGAAGAATAAACGTTCTGACACCTTCAATGCGAAATCAGTGATTTCAAGTTTCTGGAAATATTTGAAAATCGATTTTACTAAAATCCTAGATTAAAATTTTTATATTTTTTAGGTCGATGAATATTGATTTGATGTTAAAATTTAAAAAACCGAATAGCGGATGTGCAACACAGATGCCCGACGCAGTCATATGTGACATCATCCACCGACTAGGTTTACTTCACAGATCATAGAATTTGCGTAAGCTCCTCGATCCACTTCTCGATTAACACTTAATGTATCCTCAATAAAAATCCGCAGCAGATTAGATAATGGGGATTAGAAAGATCATCGGAGCACGGCTGTACAATATTTCCGTAACGTAATTCGCGGATGGCCATAGAGAGCCTCGATTGGAACTTTAATTAAAATTGCACGCAGGGACATTAGAATCCTGGATCGGAGGATCGACCAATTACTGCTCGGCAACGTAACCTTTCGTAGCATAAACTCTCTATCAACGTCGCGCCACGCATACCGCGGACATTGTATCGCGGGTATTCGGATTATACGATTCCCCTAAAAATCCGATGTAAGTTAGTGGCCGGTTGTACCTCGACAGGACTTTCGATTAGTGGCGACTGTAATTAGTACCGTTCGGTAACAATCGTACGATCGATAATCCACGTTCTATCCTTTCGAAACGGCGAGGCTGCGTTTCGCTCTGACGGATCTCAGGACTTCGCAACGACGCCGATTCGATGTATCCTTTCAGCACTGCATTTTTATGATCGCGATCGAACATGGGGCAACACCGACACGACGAGCGACGTTATGGTTGTCCGTTGCGAATCGTACCCGGCGAACCATCTAACGCGATTGGTACACTGATGATCGTTCCTGCATTTATGATAGGAACACGTACAGTGGACTAATACGCGATAAAAAAAACACTTCTAATACTTGCATATGCATCTTTTCTAAATGGTTTTTTTTAGTCGGAAGAATTTTCCGACTTTCCTTTGTAATTGTCTCGAATTTTTTCTTCCTGAAAACTTTTCCAGTACTATAACGAACGCAACAAAAAAGAATTATGAATAAAATCCCGTAGAAAAAAGCACTTTCATTTTTTCCCGAATTATCCATTTTTCCGGGCAACTTTTCCAATTTTTCTTTCTTTAAAAATCTTATTCGAACTATTACCAACATTTAAAAAAAAATAATCAAATCGGTCCAGCCATTCTCAAGTACATGCGCTTACCAACGAACAGCGTTTAATTTTTACTTATATAGAGAGATAACCATGAAAAACATGCACTTGAAAAAATCGTTTTATGGTACGAAAGGTTTTAGGATAAAATGTTAAAAGTATCTTATCGTTACTTACACACAGATTTTCTAGAAAAATGGTTCCACTGGTTCCACTTTGCTACTCAGCGTAACTGCAGCGCTTTTCCCAGACAAGACCAGGCAGCCGGAGAAACTCGGCAGTTCGCCATTTCAGCGAATTTTTCCTCCCGCGACGTGCGACAGTGACTCGCAGTGCGATATCGTCGAGCGGGCGCGACTCGTGAAAGTATTTCGCGAGATCGGCTTGCGAAAACCACGGCTGCACGGAACCGTGAAATTCCGTTCGATCTGTTGTGACTAACGCCCGGCCGATTAATATAAATCGCCTCATGTTACGAGTGTCTAATTGCGCCGAGAGGATCGGCGGGCTGGCCTGGAACCTGCTCGCGTTCCCGTTTCTCGATCCTCTGAGTCACCGTGCCACGCCGATCTCTGCCTCCGATACGGACGATAAGTCCGCGCGAGAGCTCTTACCGCCCGTTTTGCTTGCGTTTTCATCCTTTTTCTCCTCTCGTTGCGTAAGCGAGACGCGTCCTGTTCCTTTACGCAGGATCGCTACAGCCAGCCTAAAGCTTCGTTCACACCCCTTTGCAGCCCAGTTTCTTCTATGGGGTCATTGCAAAGCGATACGATTCTAACAGACTTTATGTCGGTAGCGATTCCTGAGTAGAAGTAACTCTTTCATTGGCGAAAATGTTTTACAAGACTTTGTTAACCCTTCACTGCATGATTTTTTAAATTGGGATGAAAAAATTGAAAGAGGATCAGTTTTAGTGTTTCATTTAAGGGGAAAATATTTTAAAAAATGTAAAACAACATTTTCAGAAAAATAAACATAATTTACAATAGTAAGAGAACACATACTTAGTTTACTGTATACCAGATTTGTTGACTGTATCAGATATGATACACTATGCAGCGAAGGGTTGAGGAGTTATCCACGAAAAACGCTGGACCAATCAGAGCTCGGCTGTAGCGGACAGATTCTGGATTGTTGACCGAGTCGAAATCCGTCCGCTGCAGCCAGGCTTTGATTGGTCTGTGGTTTTCGTCACCTAAACGATCAACGGATTAAGACTTGTGTCCCCACTTTATCTTCTGAGTTTGAGGGTAACTTACACCTCTTCTCAACCCGCCATTTGTCAACCAGGTGCAGACAACCGGCATAAGCGTTGTGTTTCCGCATGGTGGTGGAAAGCGTGAACCGGAAACGGTTCTAAATCGGCACGGAACTCTCTGAAAGGCTTCGGAGAGGCGCGCACGGTTCCCACTTATCCCGTAAACCGGTAATTTGTCCGGGACAACGCGATGCGAGGAACGAGGGAACGCATCCAGCTGTTCGTTTTGATCGGCGAGCGACGCCAACGGTTCGCACGGGCATTTCAACTGGAAAACCGACTATTAACGTTCGACCGGTGTTAGGCAGGCTGGCAGCCCAGGCGAGTTTCACTCGGTCGTGCAAATATTTACGATTCATAAAGCGTCTGTACGCCGTCTAATTTACGGAGTGATATATCGCCGAGGAGATCGACAGCGTGCGGGACAAGCCGCGTGAGCAGCGAGGATACGCGCGGATATCTGCGCTCGTAATTAACGAGGACGTGGGTCTGTCGGTGGCCGAGCATTTTCGAAAATGAAACTTCCCACCCGCTATATAAAATGAACTACCAGGCACTGTTTATCTGCTCGATAATAAATACTAGACAAAAATGGAACAGCAAAATATTTAGCTGCTTTTCACATCTGCTATACTGGCGAAGATGAATTCTTGATGTTTACAATATTAATCTGATTTTAGTATAACATCTTTCACTGTTATGATTTTCAAACGCAGTTTTTCTCCTTTCTTGAAAATGATCCACACAAGGATCGAAACGTTGGAAGTTTAAATTAATCTTAAATCATTAATATTTTTCCTGAGTTTACAATATTGTTTAATAAACGTGGATTTTTTGTGTCACGCGAAAACGAGTATCAAGACGGAACTATCCTTCGTCATTTTATTCACAGCTCTGATGAAACACGCGATAGTAATTTTCTGAACTTCACATCTTCACATAGTAATAGAAGTACAAAAAATTCTAACTTCTGTTAAAAATACTTTTTAATAACATTATCTAAAATGGAGTCTCAATGACCCGAATTAATTGAAGCATCAATATTGTGCATAGCTGAAAATATTGGTGTCTCATTGCTTCTTTCATTCTTTCGAAGTGTGAGCAGAGACAGTTTTCGTCAACGAGTGACGTCGATTTCCGGTTGTCGGTGCAAGGGCGAGCATTCCCGGCGATTTAAGCCGGTCGCGGCGTTTCCCGCGCGTATTCCGGCCGGTGGTACGTCTCCCGGGGACAGTTTACGGGTTTTACGGGCGGCGTGCACGCGAAATAAGAAGATAACGCGCGGCGCAGGATGTAACCGGTGTCCGCAGTCCGCGCGCATAAGAAATCGCGGCGACTCGGGACCTTTCTCGGCTTGTGCTGTCCGTTCGCTCGCTAGTTCGCTCGCTCGCTCCTTCGGCTCGGCTCGGCTCGAGCGTGAGAAAGGTAACGATGACCATTCGTATGCGCCGGGACGATTAACGGCGCGAATTTTTCGCGATCGACCGCTATTAACGCTCCTGCAAGTCATCCGTCCGTGGTGCTGCCGCTCTGCCTCGCAGCTCGCGTTCCCACTTTTAACGCGGACGGCCTGTCCGAGGATTGCGAGCTCGTTTCTACTCGCCGCGGGACGCATTTCCTCGATTTCGTTGACCTGGAGCCCGTTGACAAATGTTCGATAAGTCTGCTCAAAATTGTGCCGCGCTAGAAAACACTTATTTTTGTTGTAAATGCCTAAAATCCAGAGTCTAATAGTTTCTTTACCGTTTTATATTGCACCAAGTCGTTATTCTCGTGGATACATAAAGTCCGCAGATCAATGAAAAAGAAATTGAATTTTTGGATTGGATACCTTGCAACTGGTACCTACAGAAAATTATCATTCGAATTTTCGAGTCAAAGAAAGTGTCGTGTTACGGATACTTAATATGTGTATATTTATTAAGTACAATTTCTGAGCGAAATACAAACTACATTCATTATACAAAAAGAACTTAGTAGCCTAGACAAGACTCGGTAAAATTGATCAGAAGCGAAATGAGACTGAGAAAAGAATGCTGAAGATATAGACTTTGGTTCTGTAAAGGGAGGGGGGAGGTTGTTTTATGTCTAACGGTCAGTAAGGGATGAAGCATAGGGATAAAGTTCAAGGATAAGTAGAATAGAAGATAGAATGTCGAAATGAAACGCTTAGATTGCATGAGTGATTACTAATGCTAGAGAGAATCTTATCGTTGGTATACAACAAAAGTTTCCGACCGAATTTCCTAGCTTTCCAAGAAGACTCGAAGAGGACCCAAAGACTGAGAATCGTCTGTAGCGATGAAGTTCAACTTGTTAAAGGAAAATTCATGGAGGACGGAAGTTCGACTGTTATCCTGACGCAAATAAGTTCGAAGATTACGGAATACCATAGGGCAATCGTACCGTGACCAAACCTCCTGTAGATCAAGCTTAAAGGCACTAAAATCGAGTTAAGGAAAATCAATTACAATACCCAGTGAGACGGAACTAATTCGCGGCCTGTCCTTCGGACGACGATATATCCTTCCGTTGATTGTCCTAGTCTGTGAACAGAAGCTAGCATTAAAACTGGATTAAATTCATGCGCAGATAAATGGAACGAAATTGTAGTGTAGATTGAATGCAGTTCAAGGTGCCGTTCTCTCCACGGTATCTTTCAATTTCAACTAAAATCTCCAAGTCTTTCTTCTCTTCGTAATATGTTTCAACGAAGATTAATAGATAGATAAACATTTTCTCGAGGAAAATGACGAAAAATAATTTTTCGAAAATACTCCGCTACAGAGATACAATGTAATTTCTATCCAAAGCAGTTTGAACAAACCTGAAGAAACTTCAATCACTGTCTGTATTAGTTCATTTCTTTTCTTGATAATTGTTTAGAGTTGAAAACAGTACAATAATGTATCGAAATCTACAAATCTTGACATAAATGCATTATGATAATATGAATTAATTTAGCAGCGCAAGGTTCGATCAGTTTCTACAACAATTCTAGCAAAGTTTGAAGCATACCCAAACGTGTCGATTCAGATTGGAATCTTATTGCTCGAGGCCACGTTTTGCTATTCAAATGTTTAATAGTTCTCGGGGAAAGAAAGGTGGTGTTTCGTCCTAGCATTTCGTCCAATGTATTATTTATTGACATAAATCCTCTGTCTAGCGAAAAGCGAAGGCGCAGGTTAATTAAAAACCTGATAAACTTAGATAAATATGGTACTGGTAATCCTAAGAAGTTCACGGTAATTGTAGAGTCTGGCTCGGACGCCCACGCGGCAAGTTTCAATTTCTATAATGACACTCGTAAACCAATCGATCGTACGATCCGCAAACAAAGTCGAAGGTGTGGAAGATCGGAGCTTGTGCGAGCATACACAGAGTGACTGGAGATAGTCTTTCGATCAACGATCACGTCCGTGACGCGAGAAAGAGCGGAAAGCTCGGGTGTCGATTACTCTCGGACACACACCGGCCAAGAAAATGGCTAGGCAGTTAGAAGGGGCCGATAAAATAGCCGGCGAAATCGTTTCCGCGGCGTGGTGGCGCGTACAAATGCACCGTGGAACATGATATCTATTTCATAACACCCACAAAGCGTCTCCCGTGCGAACGCAATCGCCGTTTGCGTAATCCGGCCTTAAAGACACATTCGCGAGAGTCAGGAGAAAGAGATCCTCGGTCGCGTAACCGACCGTTCTAATTTTCCCCGTCGATAGATCACCGACCAACAGAGCAGAGAGTCGTCAACAGGATCGCTAGGACTCGCTCCTGGCCAAAGGAGACAATGCACGGTGATGTATGTCGACGATCCTTCGTCGCGATCTTGAAAAATCGACGGCCGACGCGGTCCCGTTTCACCTGACGAGCCATTCAACGGCATAATGAGCTAGATGATGCCAACGCGGGCAACGCGGTTTCGAAACTCCGGAACCTGTGGTCGTCGCACCTGGATGATGATCTTCTGGTTCATAGAATTTTTCTTAGCGTATTTCTCAAAAATTGTTGACCTCGATTTTTTCAGATTTACTGGCAATGTGATATCTATTTCAAAAAGGGTGCTTAGTGTACACCTATAGCCACCCCTTCAATTAATTTTGTCGATATCAGTGAAGTTGTTTATTCACGGCACTATTTCAAGTGTAGGATTTGCATCGTGCTTGTTACAGCACTTGATTTCAAGTAGTGTCAGACAATATATAATCAGACACTATTGCGACAGTCAGCAAACAATCATTAACAACAACTTCCAATATATCTGAATAATCTCGAAGACCCTTCATGCTAACTTTAGTAACTCAATCCATTTCTAAACGTGTCCAGTTTGAAAGAAATCTGACAGGTTTGCACAAACAATTACGAAAACCCTTCGATTAGTAAAAGAAAATGAATTTCCTGATGGATAATCACCATGTAGTACCGGATCCTTGAATATCTGCATCAATCAGAAGGTTTGCGGAAACATGGTTGCACAAACCTGTCAGATTTCAATGAAACGAATTACCGGAGTCCACGTAGAAGGTCTCGGAGATTATTTAGACACTGGATTCATAGATTCTGAAAGCATAGTACCCAATCCAACGCGGAGGGACACTAAGATCCCGAGGAAGGGGTTCGCTCTCGAGGAAGAGGGTCCAGGTAATCGTGTTCGAAGTGGACGCAGTAAAGGGGTCCACTTCGCGAGCATAAATTCGCCGGTTCGTTTGAGTCCGGCGGCTCGGTAACTCAATATTGGTGCGCCTTAACTAGCCGGGGCCCGGAGTTTTCTGCCCGGTTGTAATTCCCCGCGATGTATAAAGCAGCCCCGGGGCGAGTTAGTGTAGGGAACGCCGGGCGTTTTCTGGCGCGGGGCCACGCGCGTGTGTATCTCCGCGTCTCTCGGGCTACCTTTAATGAGGCCGGCTCCCGGCGTGGGTGAACGTCTGCCCCGACGATTAATAGTTCGCCGATCGACGATATAGAGAGGAGAAGCCGAGCGACGATACCCTAGAGAAATAACGCGGCTCGATACCGATCGCCGATACGCCTCGGCCATCGCCGCATCGCACGCTCCGCGAGCAAGCACAATGCATCACAGATCTCTCGCGATTTTTACTAGCAAACGTCCGACCACTGTCGCATACCGATTGCCGGATCCCACCAGAAGAGATACAGCTTGCTAGTCGCTCTTCGCGATTGTTCGACGAAGTTGCAATTTGTTTGAAGGCGTTTGAAGAGAGCTACCGTGTTTGATGAAGTGGATATGGTAAGACTGAGGTACGGTTAGGTATGAAAGTCGATTTGAAGACTGTCGGAAGTTGTCCGACAGAGTTTGAATTTGTTTGAAAGCGTTTAAAAAGAGTTAAACCTCTTCAAGACTGACTTTGGAATTGTGTTGTTATCTTTTACAGTGAGCATCTTATGGAAACGCTGAAGTTTGTGTTGGTGTGATGAAGAATGATGAAGATTTAGAAAAATAAGTGGATAGTGAAAACACTCCAGCGTCCTCCAGGCTGTAGCTAACTCGCTATACGCTGGGTATAATGAATTCAGCGCCGATTTCCTCGGACTTCTTCCGGTTTCTATTAGAGGGGACGCGATTTCCCCCGGTTCAGGTACAACTAATCGTTGTCGGACGTCCGCGGCGCGAAATCCGTGTGCGACTTTGCAGGCCGGCTGACAGAACAGTGGCGAACGCAATGCAGCGTTGGCTGCATCCAATTGCATCAGACCGTGTGTGCGCGGTGCCGTAAGGACGAGAGCCGAGATGCGATCGCAGAGGCCGCAAATGGTAGCAGACGGTGCAGCCACGGCGACAAAAGGATCCGGGCTCGATGAGTTTTCAAGGAGTAGCCTAACGCCGCGAGATATCTCCCTCGGTTTTCGATCGTTATCCCATTTAGGGGAGTCGGATCTACGCGCAGCTGCGACGATTTATCGATCCTGCTGTGCCCTGCACCTCCGCTAACCGATCTACCTCCGATTTCTGTGGGATCGATCGATCCTCGATTTTCGGTTGGTACGACTCGTCCGAGAGCAATTTTTTGAAAATATTTTCGAACAAAGTGACCAAAAACTTCGAAAAAATTATATTTTATTTTTTTAGCTATCGTGTACTCAAGCAAAAAATATGAAGGAATAGGAGGTATTGTTGACAACAATGTTTCTAATCTTTTACAACAAGAGTTTTTGGCTGAAAAATTGGAAACAATTCTGGAACGTGTGATCCGATAAATGTGTCAGATTTTTTAAAGAATATTTAAATGTGATTATATGGGAAAAGTGAGGTTAAAACTTTTTCGTTTGATCCCCGTAACTACCTTTGTAGATAAGATATGGGGCTGAAACTTTGCAAAAAGTGTTCTGCCTCGGCAAGCTATCTAACGAGTTATTTTCGGATAAAATCGAATGACGGATATGTTTGATCGCCTTAACTGGCGAATGAGAATTTGTCGCGATGAAATACTGTTTGAATTCGTCGAAACTCTACAAAATCGAACAGGCTTAAGTTGTTTTGTCGGTGCGGAGGATGTAGAAAAGGACACTGGAGGGAGAGAGTCCGAAGGATCTCGGCCGGGACCGTAAAGAAAATGCATCGCGACGGAAGAGCAACGGGAAGGTTGGTCGAGCAACTTGTCCCGGAGGTATAAAGCTCGGCGTGTGCACGTGTCTCTCGCTGGCAAAGAGGATATCAACGCGGAAGCGGCGGCCCTCGTGTCGCCGCGACGAGAATCACGGCTCGTCCCCGCAGTTTCTCTTCAGGGTACCGAGACACCGCGTCCCCGATGCACACGCAGTGCACCGCGCGGTGCAACGTCGTCGGTGCAACGCGCGGAGCGCGCAGCGTTCGCTTCTGCGACCTGTTACGTGCCGTGATGGTTTTGTTTCGAAGAGCCGGGACACGCTTGCCACCGCTCTTACCGAGACATTGATTCATCCTGCTCTTCCATGTCTCCACCGTTACTCGCCGGTGTGCAATTGTGCACGTTGCATGCCCAGGATGCAACGCTCGATGCGTGTACCGCGCGGTGCAGACGCTGCGACCACGATCAAGCCCATTCCGAATCGTTCTTCTCTTTTTTCAGTATTTTTCCCATCCGAACAAACGATCTACTTGCTTATTACATCGATGTATTTTGCTAATAACGAAGTGAAAACATTGTAAAATACTTTTTCACAAGAGTTACTTCTTCTGGGTCGATAGGAATTGATATTTTTGTTGATTCGGACACCTAATATTTAATCAGCCCTTGCAATAAAAATGTGCAGCTAATTATAACATTTAACCGACTTCACGTCTCACCGACGATCTTTTCCGTAAATTCGGTATTCGC
Source organism: Lasioglossum zephyrum (assembly GCA_028455615.1). Lineage (NCBI taxonomy): Eukaryota > Metazoa > Arthropoda > Insecta > Hymenoptera > Halictidae > Lasioglossum > Lasioglossum zephyrum. The sequence goes on along the minus strand of CM052329.1, from coordinate 18,971,212 downwards.
CAGCATCTGCATACCGCGATTGTTGCGCCGCGGACCGAAAATTGCCGAAAGCGAGCGATCCGCCGATTACCTCGCAATCACGAGTCCAGAATATCGTTATAATTCCATACCGGGCAACTGTGTACCAAATTTCAATGCGGCTCGAGCGACATACTTCCGTGCGTTGCACCTGTTAATTTCTCGGCGCGCAGGTTAGCGGCTCGAGCGGAGGATTTTTTCGGGCAGTGTGTTGTACAGAGGGCTCCGTGCTCGGGGTGGTCCAATTAATGGGGAAGCCCCCTCGGGGGCCCGAGGTATCGATTATACGGCTCGTTTTTCTGATTCCGCGTCGGTAATCTCCGAAATTTCGGCTTCCTGCGGATAGCACTCGCCGTGTCGTCTTTTAATGAGACACGTATACACCGTTCTTTGTGTGTCCGGCTGCTATTATCGAGCAGATCGGCTGGGCGTGACTGGACCCATCCAAAAGTAATTGCCGGTTTACCCTTAGAACAACTGCAACGAGGAGCCGTCGATACCGATCTCTCAACGATCCGCCAATCGTTCTCGCGGGGCTGCCGAACAGTTCTCAAATCGGTATTGCCGATCCGAGAGAAATAGGACGTTTCCCATGCAACAACCATTTGAACTTGGAACTATATTAACTCAGAAATTAAAGATTTTCTCCGACCTAGAATATTTCCATCCCGAATGTTATTTTAAATTCAGTGGATATGGAATTAATGTGAAATTGACAACATATCTAATAATATAGTCAATATTTTAAGTAATGGCGTTTAGCACGCGAGTGCTAAGAGTTAATATTTCAATTCCGACACCAAATACTTCTTCTAAGACTTTCTGAATTTATGACAAAACTACTTCTCCCTATGTAACGATGTAAACATGTAAAGAAAAGATTTGTCTGTATATTCACAGATTGCATTTCTATTATTTCCGTTTTTATCAGACTGTGCTGCAACTGCACCTCATACGCAGAGAGAGAAAGTTAAAGGGGCTGTTCTCAACCCGCCAAAACTATAGGAAGACAGAAACAACATTCTTTTGGTTCGAGTACGTCGCAATCGATAAATAAAATGTCGCATAAAAATCTGCTTGCGACGAATGTTGAGCGAGAAGTTTCTCACGTTCCGAAAAACAGTGAGATACTCTGAAATCCTCGCGGCACCGATGTTTCGCAAGAAATAACGCCGTGGATCGTTAGAGACAAAGAGACCGGCACGCAGGCGGCCGTAGGGCGGGAAACGGTTCGAAAATTGAATGTTCGGGGTTCATCAATCTTGAAGACGTAGTTTCAAAATCCGGCTGGTCCAGGGAAATCGTTCGGTCGATCAATCACCGTGCGGTGTCGCAACGCTTCTGGAACAGCCTGTACAATCTTACCTGGCTCTACCGACTCTGTCTTTGGCTCGCATAGGTGTAGATAGTTAGCCGGTACGTATCGTCTGCGCTCCGGGCACGACCGATGATTATCTCTCTTTCTCTCTGTGCCTCGGTTACAAACCACAAAGCACCGAGCACCGTGCAACAGCAGTCCCACGCACGCCTTGTCGAGTTATTAATCGCCACATAATTCTACAATTACAAAGGTTAATCCGGCGTTTTCACGCTCCGAGCGTCGTGGGTGCTGCGCGACAGGCCACGGGAGCAAAAGAGAGCGGTCTCGTTGTCAGGCCAATCGGTGTCACTTTACTTTCGATCCTCACCTTTCGCCTCTCTCCTTTCTCTCTTTCTCTTTCAGTCGGGTTACTCGGGAATTTCGCGTTCCGCTTGGATAACCTCGCGTGATATACCATCGGCGAGCGAGTGTCAACGCGAACCCGTTCTCGGATGCTAAATTGATGAAGTATTGTTGGACGAGCATTAGTCGCCCAGGAACTTGGGAAAGGTGAGTTTACCATCGAGAATGAAACGAGGATTAAGCACTCCGACTGACTTGGGAGATTGAGTGTTGGCGTTGTGTCGGGACCGATATAGAAAAATATGTTGCTCGCGTCGACGATCGGCTATCCAGAGATCCAATAGTTGCTTCGCTGTTTATCTTCGTTAGATCGGTGCATTCTTTTCTGCACTCACCATAATCGTGTATTTTTCTGCAGATAGATTCGATTTGATGATTGGAGATCGAAAGATCCCAGCTGTCTTTGCTGTTCGTCGTGTCAAGCTTTTTATTACTGTTCGTAGTCGTGAACGGCACAATGATCTGCGAAGAAATTGATTTCTATCTTGAATAATTTGGATAAGGTGAAGACAGTACACTGACAGTTCTTCAATTCTATTAACTTTTTCACTGCTCTAACCTTTGGGTAGCGAATAGACATTTTTCTTGTTGTCACTTCTCGAGACACTCTTGTAATTACGTAACTCGCTAATTGCATGTGGAGCAATGCACATTGTCTCGATGGGAATTCAAATTGCTGGTCCAGATTTCGATTAGTTTTAACTCGAATGAACTGGTTTATAGAATGTAATAGAGTAAAAGTAATAATTATCAAGAAAAAGCAAATATCTTAATAAATTACCTTTGTAATTTTAACAGATTCTCAACAGAAAGGTTTGCGCATTTGCTCTCCAAACGGTACGTAACTCGCCAGATGAGGGGAGGGAGCACGAATTGAGGGGAAACACGTCACGAACAGCGTCGTGGTAGGGGAAGGTAGAGTGGAGACACGAGTCATAATCTGGCGACTCCGGATAAGCGTTAAAAATAAAAATTAATAATTTCTATAAAAGACCGTACGTGGTTCTCGTTTGTTTTCCACTGGCCGAAATCTTTCGAGAACGGTATCACCGAGGGATTTCATAACCGATCCAGGGAACGATCACGTGGAAGCCGAACAATCGTCTATCACCGGCGAAAAGTCGCCAGGAGAATGATTAATCGAGCGTGCACACCGGGAATCCAGGTATATCGTTGTTTTATCTCGAACTTCCTCGGCAACGCTTGCCATTTGAACGCGCCGCCGGCTAATAACGAGAGGTGGTAAAAGGGTAGGATAGTTCCGCGCATTGTTCCTCGTAATAAACGATAGGAATTCTATGGTTTGTCCCGATTGCTCCTTTCCCGATCCCGGGAACAGAATTCCATCGAAAAGTCAAGATGCGTGAGAACCCGCGGATTTTCCTTCGCGAGCCCTTCGCGAATTCCACGACACCACCTTTGCGCCCTTATTACCACCTTACGCGAGTCATTCGTGAGTCGAACAGCGACTATACCCGATTAGAAGATTTATTTCACCGTGCAGATGTTTATCGGAAATTCACTGTCAGCTACAAGTGGGAAATGAAGTCGAGCGTGCAGTTATTGATTGGATGTGTGCCGACTGTAAGCAGTGGTTGGGAAATCTGTTTGGATTGTATAGAAACAAGAAATTTATTCGATTCTTGTGATAACAAAGTATGCGAACTGTACATATACTATAAAGCAGTCGATTTCATTCTTGCGATACAGAACTATACATGTCTATTTGAGCTGGACTGCAAGTTTGATGACTGCAAACCGAGTAGAGGATTTATTCGAATGTACAGGTACTGACTACACGTGTTCACACTATAAACAATTCGAATGGCGTTCTACTAAATATTATTACACCGTACAGCCACGTATACACGATCGAGGAATTCATTTGTATGTACAGATAATGCCTATAAATAAAATTAAACAGTCAATTCGAAAGTATAAATGTTGGCTACAAGCGTCCACAAAGACCGAATCGATTAATTATTAGTAAAATAAGGAAGCTTGGTAAATCTATTTTTCAAAAGACTAAAATACGTACAATTACAGATAATAGTAGAAGGAAGGAGTTATATTTTCTGGTGGAAGCAGCGAGTACAGCAAAGGCAATTTATACCACCCACTTACCGTCCGATTAGAGGCGCGATCAAAAGGTAGCAAGCGTGGTCCGATTGAATGCAGCAAAAAGTCCGGAGTAGCCGAGATTACGGGCCACGGGAATGGTCCACCGTGGGCGATATTCCGTGTTTCCTCGGGAACGGTCCCTTTGTGTCCTCTGTGCCACGGGGAACAGCCACGTAACAAATGGGCCCGCTTTCAGCCGAGCATTACGCATTGGTCGCGCTGAATTACGCACGGAAGTAGCGAGTTACGATGTCACCGGGCCCCCGAATAGGTGCACGCTTCTTGGGAGGCGAGTCGCCGCGATAATTGATTAGGCTCGCTTCTTATCGGGCCCCACTAATATCCTCGATTGCCTAGTAACTGCTCCTCGTTTCGTCCTGATCGTCTTGCAATTCGCTTCTGAACCACGTTCAGCAATTATCTTCTGATAAATCCGATTTACAAGCGATAATCCAATACAACTTCTTTGTTCGTAACAATTCTTCAACGCGACTTTTACCAACACATTCCTGACACTTCTCCGCTTAAAATGACTCCAAATACGATACAGTATAACTAATAAACAGAAAAGAACCTTAATTTTAAGTCTTAACCTAGAATTAACATATGTATGGACCGTACAAAACTAAGCAAATATAGGTACTATTAACGAATAGTACTGCGCAATTTTGTTTTGAATGCCTGTAACGTGCCATTAAAAAAATCAATATTCTTATAAAATATGTTAGAGATAGCAATAATGCGATTTAATGGATTTATTACTCCATATGAGGATTTGGATTTTATAGTCTTAGTTATAATCTTAGTTATAATCTTAGTTATATGGTTTGCAAAGAGAGTTTTAGAAAATACGCTCCAATTTTGATGCAGCCTGTACACTCAATTTTTCGTCCAATTTTCGAGCAGACAATTTTCTCGAAGATTCGTTCGGCCAGACACGAATTGCGTTAGCTCCGAAGCAGTTTTTAATAAGTCGATGACACCGGAGGTCCCCGCGAAGTAATTTGTCTGGAATGACGACAGATTATTGAAAAAAAGAACCGGTTATTAATTGAGGCGGTCTTGTTAAGGTGCCGATGGGAGCCGCGGGAGCATTGAATCAACCTCCCGTATCCCGTGCGTCCCGACACCGTTAAAGCGAATATAATGAAATTGAGATCGTAAACAGGAAAAACGAATTATAAAGTAACCGATCTTGTCCGAGACGCGACGCTCGCGTGGGTATAATTAACACCACGGACCGTCTTACGGTAATTACGTCCAGTACAATTAACGTAGATTATCCGCGCGTCCGGCTTCTTACGCAGTTCTACAGCCCGGCGAGATATACTCGATGATAATCGGACAAAGAATTAATTGTTAAGCATTTGTTCCAGTTCGAGCGTGGTTGCTTCGTGTTCGTTTTCTGGACTTTTTGAGGAGTCAGATGTTCTAGAAGACTAAAACCAGAATATCGAGTTGAACTAGTAGCTGAATAATAATTACAGTATGTAATAAATTCATCGGCTTTTCACGTTACTCGACCAGTGTACGCAACGCGCGTCTCCTCGACACGCAATAAAGGACGTAGAATGTCAAAGGATCTAAGGATCCTACGGTGACTACCCAAGACCAGGCTCGTCTCGGTTTTCCCTCGGCTCTCAGCCAGCTTATCGCGATAGAATATGGAAATGTCCCAACGTGGGTGCGCTGGAACGAGGATTAACGTCGAAGATAATTTTCCAGCGTCGCCTAGGCTGTTACGTAAAACGCGGACGGTATCGCGTTCCCTGTTAGCGTTTCCGTCAACCATTTTCGCAGATTATTCGAGGCGGCGACTCCGTGTTAATCGAAAATACCCTAGCGTGCAAAATTGAAATATCACAAAATTCTTGTTCAAAGGTTGTCCACATTCAAAGAATCATAACTTCATAAAAACACGTCATTAAATATTTTTTCTAGTCTCGTTTTAAAGCTTGATCCTTTTACTTTCGAAAATCATTTGTTCGTTGTTCTCGACAATTTTTTGTTGTAGTATGTAACGGATCAGAAAATGAAAGTACTTTTTTGTTTCGAAATTTTTGCAAACTCCATTTACCAAGCACAATTCATTTATCGGCGCAACCTGCTGCTCCTTCAGAGATTAGGAGAGAGGATGGCCGTGACCGCTGTTAACGATTCCGCGATTAAGTCGAGGATGATCGGCTCGCATTTAGTATGCTCATGCATGCGTAAGTTCGAGGGCAGGATACGGTTATAACGATCGGGTGTGTCATCGAGGCTCGATGATTGTGCACCGACCTGCAGAGTCGCCGATACTGCTCTGGGGTTGCTTTCTTACATACGAGTCCCATGGAAATCACCGACACAAATTTCCCCGACACGATTTTCACCGACTCCAGATTTGACCAGCAACTACTTTGGCCGAGACAACGCCTTTAACCAACAACGATTTTGACAGACAACGAATTTGACCGACAACGAATCTAAAATCTTTGTCGGTCAAATTCGTTGTCGATCAAAGTCGTTTTCGGTTAAAGGCGTTGCGTTCTCGGCCAAAGTTATTGTCGGTGAAATGTTATCGCTGAATACCGAGTCGGGGAAATTTATGTCGGTGATTTCCATGGGATCCCATACAATTACATAAAAATAGATTTAATAAACAGACTTACTTTTCCAAATCCAATAAATCGTCAAATTCAAACATCAATTTCTAGAATCAGAATTGGGCACTCAGAAGTAACCCATTCATTTTTGTTAAGTAAAAAAGAAAACATGATCTGTGCGATATATGTAAAGTACCAGTTAATATAAATCACCTTATACTGGAATGCAAAAAATATGAAAATGAGATGAAAAATGCTAAACTGCCTGGATCTTTACCCATTCTGTTAGGTTCTGAGGAACACATTGTCGGTCTTGCCCAATATATCAAGGATACTAAGATGTGCAAAATATTGTAAGAAAATGTACCGTGTTGCTAATGACCTTTGATGTTAAAGCACCATTAAATACATAATAAAAACAGACTTACAAATTTTATGCGTACACGTAGTGTTAAAGAAAATACTCCGCAGAGAAAATTGAAGGTGGCCCCAATGTTTCGGAGGTTACTATAGGTGCAAACTTGCTGTAGCACTGTTCACCAAGAAGAAAGCTCGACAATAACAATGCTAACACGTTATGATTTACATAAAATTTTCACCAAGGTTAACAGACCCTATAAGAAATGTCTTCCAGCCCCATCGATCCCATAAACCATTCAGCGTCGTTCGCAGAAAAGTGTCAGGGCGACTTTCACCGAAATCCGTCGAATTCAATTCGCAATCCGTGCTTTCTTTTCTCGACTCTCCAGAAGTCCAGCCGTAACTTTCAACCGATATCGCGGATACTCATTAATCACCGTTCCACACGTCGACACGTAGCGTTTATTAAGTACCACACCGCGTTGCGGCGAACTGTTAATCAGTGAGAACTGCCAGTTTAATTTCCCTCACGACATGCGTGCCCGTAATAAGCTTCGACTTTGTTCTATTATAACGGTATACCCCCTTTAGCCGGCCAGACACCTGCCATTTTCATTAGACGTAAATATCCCGAACGAAAGTTTCTGCGTTTTTCCGACGCGGATATCGCACGCTCCGGCAAACGTGAAAGCATAATTAACCGGACGAGCGCTGATTGGCGTTTCAGCATCCGTGGCCGGAACGGTCGGTTTCTTATCTTTCGATTCATGTTCATTTCGCATGATTTTGTCATATTTTTCAACTATAATCTCCACACTTTGTTTTCCTTCACGCTTCCAATGCCGCGTCGGTCATATATGGCCGCCACAATCTTTTTACTAAATTTGAAAATGAATTTTCAATATAACCTGATAAGTATATCATATTTTATTTAGATCTGCGACGTGTGAGAACCTTACAAAAATCATTGCTATTAAATAAGTTTGAATTTAGTGTTACGTTTTAGAAGATTTTTATAATTAAATTTCGTTTCTCTTGATAAAGTTCTTTATTGTGTAATTTTCGGCTGCCAGGGTCACGACACGTTATTTAAGAACTTATTGTACTCCAGATTTCACAGAATATAAATAATTGGCATTTTCATAATGTTAGCACATTATTTACCGGCGATTATTTACTAATTATTGAAAGTGTATGATCTTTGACAGCTGCAGTAATTTCGATAGGAAAATGCTGGAAGAATCGCAAGCTCGTGGGAAAGAAAACGTACAGGGATCGTCGATTTCCAGCGAAGCGTTTCGAACAGCGGGCAATTACTATGGTGGACAGATCGGCCGATCGTGATTCGGCGTGGCCCGTTAACTGGTCTTTAATACCGCTGTGGGGGGTTAACGACAACGAAATTCCTCAGCGGCTGGTTCGCGCCTCTCACGTGAACGTCGCCTCGCTTAATTGTCCGGAGATAATTGGACCGGTAGCGGTGACCGGTGACGATCGTTCCCGATGTCACTCGAATGCTTTCCCGTCGCGTCGGTTCGCGGAAGGAATTTGTATTGGCTCGATATTCAAATGAGAAATCGTTCTGTCTCTTTCCCTCTTTCTACCCGGGTAAACGCGATTTTATCGATCCGGCCGATACCGAGGGATTAATTAACCCGTGGAACGAGGAAGCTGGACACGCTCGGGCTCCGATCGATTTTTTTACTGCCGATTCGGCGAGCTTCCGAGAAAAATCGCTGAAAAGGATTCTCCGAATGTCGACCGGTCTCGCGATTCATCGAACACTTGATTTTTCGAAATCGGTCCAAGAAATGATTAGACTGCTTAAATTTGTTCATCGTATTAAATCGCATCACATCGTTTTTGTTATGAATGCATAAAAGCCGCCGTTTAATTACAAACTACCTAAAAACCGAGAAATGTTTTAAAATAAACATGTACTAATTCAATTATTCGACATTTGAATAGGCTCAATGATCGGCCTCCCTTAAGATGGCTAAATACCGACCACAAGAAACTATATAACTCACATAATTTTTGTTATTTCTATTTCGACAGAATCACACATTTTCTAAAACTACTAATCAACATGTATAAAAATTCTCAATGCAAAAGGTGCAATAATTTCTCAGAAAAAATGTCTAAATACTCGTATAAAAATATCAAAACCCTGAATTCACATTTGCATTTACTGCCATATCAAGTACACATGTCTACAGTCGTTTTAAAGGATTTTTTGGTCGTGTTACACGGGAGTGTACATTGTTTATTTTCCAGAAAGTCGAGGCCACATCGATCAAGCACGAAGCCGCGGGCGACACAAACATAGTGAGAGCCTTGCGAGCGAGGTTAAGGTCGTCGGCATCGTCCAGGTCGTCGTCGTCCGGCTTCAGGATTCCGTGGACGTTACGCAATTCCTTGGTTCGAAGTCGAACTCGTTGCCGGTGCACCATAAATTCCCATTCCCCCTGGGTGACCACTTGGATGCACGCGGAAACCCGACCGGGTATTAATTTTCTAATACGATTCCACGTTTCGCTACGATCTGGTCTCCACGAGCGGTCCAGAAGATCGCGAGTACTTCGATCCTACCTGGTCCCACATGGCCGTTGATCCCCCATGGATATAGCTATAGACACTGGTGTATGGACACCACAGGCATACGTATACGGCGCTATCGTCGTTACCGCTCTGTGTCATAGCGGCGTCGTTAACTTAATCGCCGGTAAATGCGAGGCGAGGTCTCGTTTACAAGGACCCCGTTGCACCTGTGCTTCCCTCCTGATGGCTCTCCTGCTTTGATAACTTTTCTCCTTAATAGATACCGCCCGGCGAAATTATTTCTGGTATTTAGTCTGCTCGGAATTGCTCCGTCCACCACGATCTGCAATAGTCCTCGCGTTCTTTCGTTATTGCTTAACGTCCTGTTTACTTTACGGCTGGAGCCACGTTGATGCTTCTGGCGAAGCTTGTACTTACTATCTATGGTAGTAGTCTAACGACAAAAATTCAACTCGTCGAATGAACGTTCGATTAGTTTAAACATTTCAAAGTGACGTCCACAAGCCTAATTAATTTCATAGACTTTACAAATTGAAATCCAGCACACAGCTTAATGTTCAGAGATTTCATGGTGGCAGCCGTCTAAGAAATTGTTCGAATATTTTGCACTAACCAGGTACACTAGATTCAGTAAAACATAAGACTACAAAATGGAGAAACAGACTTCTATTTAGTTCTCTGCAGTTAATCTAAATTATGTAAATTAATGTAACGTAAGTCAGCGTTGCTTGATTTAATCATTTTGGGGTAAATGGTGGGGGAAATGCTATAGTAAGAAGTCGAGTGACGTCACGAAGATATAGTGTAGTCTAAAGCATATTCACGATCCACCACTGTAGCAATATACTATAGCAATGTGAGGATATTTTTCAGCGTGTGACGTCACGTATTTCCTCGTAGAATTCGAGAAATGAAACCGTGATCAATCAGTAATTTGCTTATACCGTTGCGTGACAGAAGAGATCCTCGAGATCGAGATTTGAAAGCGATCACGGTCCACCGAGAAGGCGAAGAAAAGGCACTGGTGAAAATCGAGCGGATCGCTATTGACGATCGCGATCGACGATCTCTCGACGAGCTAACTAAGAGAGTAAAGATCGGTGCGGCTCGTTAGCTGCGCGCATCTGCATCAAATCCAGCAATTAAACGCGGAAAAGACGGGCCGGCGATCGCGTTCCAGCCTGAGATAAGTGCCGGTCATTTCGCCGGACGGAACACGAGAGACTTATGGTTCGGAGGAGAGGATAGCAAACGCAGCAGAAGGCGACAGCGCCGGCAGATATCCGCAAAGACGAGAAACGGCCGCTCCCCTGCGTTCTCGCCGCTATCGAGCGCGCATCTTCCGCTTAGGCTACCTAGTCGACGACCTCTTTTATTTCGTCGACGCTTTATTCTGGTTCTGAGTTCGCGAAAAATCGATTTTTCTTTGCATCTTCTATCGCACTCCGTCTGCGAGTTCACCCTTTAATTTCTTCCTCTCTATTTCTTCCATTAACATTAATAAAGCTTTACAAGTAGCCGGTATATGTTACATACCTTATAGGAATAACAAGATTAAATCTATTTGAACGTTGTGCGGTTCATATTATAATATCTACTCTACTAAATACAGGGTGGGCGCCACATTTTGCCATCTAGATTTACGTCATTATTATTACGCATAGCAATAATGTTTTAGATGAAGTTGAATGGTTTTGAAAGGGGCACATTCTGATGGTACATTTTTTTTGTAGGCGGACGTGTGAGGTCATATGAAGGTCATTAAGTTTTTATAAATGGAGTCATATTTTTTTTATTGCATCAGCTGATGCTCCTTCATATTCTTTACAAAAAAGTATTAATCTATTTGTGTAAAAGAATCATTAGTTTAGGAGATATTTTAACTATAATCTGTGGTGCTCTACTACTACATTATCACATTGAATTCATATTATTGACCAGAGAGTCGAGATTTCGTAACAAATTATATTGCATAAGATATTATATCAATTTAACTATGAAATGAAAAAATTAGATCAGAAGAAATGTTTAATTTTCAAGTTAACTTCTATTTGACAATTTCACCACAATATAAATATCCACGGACGGATAGCTGCAATATTCGATATTCCAGTGTTTCGAAGATCAAGATCGATGTTTTTTAGTGGCATTGACTTTCTGTCCTAAAAAGAATGTTAGCTGAAAGAAGAAGAATAGCAATTGTTTCGCGGTTGGATTGAGAGTTTCCGAAACCGGTGGCCGGCAAGAGGAGTCACCGACGCGAGAGATATCGAATATCCCCGTGTAAATTGGCGAACACTAGAAGTGATCCCGATTATAACGTCGAGCTGTCAAGGGATTTACGGAAGACGATCGATTCCGGCGGACATCCCCGCAGACCATGTCACCGACGTCGCTCGATATGCAAACGTCGATAGTCACTTAGCGGCTCATCAGAAGCCGCTAATCTTAATTCGCTTATCGGATTATTCGCGGGCCCCGCCGATGGAGACGTTTCGCGCTCGAAAGATAATCCGGCCGGTATGGTAATTCAAGAGTGGACCGGGGCCATCGTCTTGTTTCTTATCCGGTAACTCGTCTCCCACTAAATACCGTTTTTCAACACGCGCGTTGCCGAATATTAATACCCTAAACAAAGTCAAAATAGCCGAACACATTATCTATCGATAGAAATACTATATGTTTTAACTTTGTATTACCGAGGCTCGCTCAATCATTTTTGGGAATTTTTTTCGGAAAAAGTATCGAACCCTTTCCATTGATATTTTTTGCACGTATTTATTAGTGTTTGAAGCATGCGTGTGATTTTTTTTAATTCAAAATAATGAAAATTACAAGAATTACATATATTTTTACGGAGTATGAAGAAGTGGAGTTGTTCCTCAAGAAGGTATTAACAATATTTTCGCCCCATCAGCATGATAAAAAATAAGAAAAAATTTTGGTTTACCCGAGCAGAAAATGTAGGCTCAAGATTTACCCAAAACTTCAAGTAGTTCGCACGAGTAGATCCTGAGCTATCCTGCGAGCCGTGTCGTGAAAAAATGCGTTTAATAGAAGTAATCTCCAATAAATTAAAGTACACTCCTGAAAAGCGGAAATGTAGCGATAAACATTAAGAGATATAGTACTGCATCTGATCCCGGTATCTCGTGTTACGCTTCAACAAATACAATTCGATATAATGTATCGGCAGGCGAAAGAAATTAAACAGCAGAAAAAACGAGAATCGGAATTGACGGAAACACTCAGGCGTGAAAGTTGAATGCAATTTATTGGCGTCTCCGCGAAAATCTACGAAAGGGGACTGGTTGAAGATCGATCTTACAGTTGACTCCTGAAAGTGTCAGTCAGTTCCCACGATAATGTACGCATAATCCTTGCTACACGAAGCTTCGTGCGTTTAACCATTGTGGAAGCGAAAACTGCATTCCTCAGAATGGCTATATAAATTTTAATCGAACCGATGTACAGTGCGGTACCCTGTGGACAAAAATCTAAAAGTTCATTGTTTAATATCCTGAACCGGCTCCCAACCCCCGGACCACCTATACGTATAAAAATATAACAATTCGGTCGTATTCTACGACTCTTCCTCTTTAAAATTTTGTTTGTGAGGTAACCTAAGGTAACCTCAGAGTAACATGAACCGGCCCCCGACCCACAGTGCGGTAATTTGGTCGAAATGCAGTAAAGATATTCATTTTTAATCTAATTGGTATCCAGGAACAGCGTCAAACTTAAAACTTCAGCTCAAGATGATACTTAAATGTATAATCATTAATTTCTACATGAAAGGAGCATTTTCCTGTGATTGCAAGTTCTGTATACAAAGAGCCCAGCTTCAAGATGACTATAAAAATCAGTGATTTGCTTGACGCAGAACAGAAATATCGATGTCTAATCAATTCAATATTCGCAAACGTAAATTTTGCAACAGCACAGGCTTGCGCGAGTTTTCCGTGGCGAGTAGCGCACAGTGCGAAATTCGCATGTGCGGATCCCGTCGTCGGGTTGATTATTGTACCCGGTGGTTCTAAAGTAGGCGCGTTTACGACGTCCCGTGGAAAAATGGGGCCGTAAACGTGTGCGTCGCGGATCGGACTTGTCGTAAATTGCTTCGGAGGCCGGTGCTCTCACGTTCTGGGCCCGTGGACAGGGAAAGAAAAGGGAGTCAGTCGCACGCCTCCGGAGCAGCTGAAAGGATACTTTCTCCGTCGTCGGTTTGCACGACGAGAGAACAGCGCCAAACGAGACGAGACGAGAGAAGACGAGACGTCGATCGGCACGGCGCGATCGGCACCCGGCTCTCCAGCGATAGATCGACACCGGACGGTGATAAAACGACCATGTTGCAACCGAGGACGACAGCTCCGGGACCGTCCACGATTGATAGCCGACCAGTCGAGATCATCTCCGCTTTAGAAACCAGTCATTTGTTCCGAGAGATTCTTCTTTCTACCCGATCTTACGCGAGCTCTGCGCACGCCGGCCACATGCTCGGCTTTCGGGATTTTTTAGCGGACAACGATTTTTCTAATCACTTCACTGGACTTTTCAGAATATTTGGGAATTTTTATTCAACGAAGATGCGGGTCCAAGATATTCGTTGCGACTTCAGTAGACGCAGGAGAATATTCAACAGGAACAAATGGTTTTTGTGGGACAGGGTATTAAATAATGATAGAGCTATCGCTGCCTTTGAAATGGCTTTTTATTGGTACATTGGCGAATGTCTGCCGTTACTGACAAAAATTCAAACGTCTGAAACGGAGAATTTTTAAGCATATTTTCCAATCATGGTACTAGTTTTGTTTTTCTTTACCTTTTAAGTGGCAGCGAAGAGAAGTTTCGAGGAGTCTCGTCCCGGCAAATGGTATCGCGTTCCGGGAGGACATTGGAGGAACGGGAAACCTATGAAGCTTCCACCCATAAGAATTATTAAATTGTACTCGCGGTTCGAATCGCAGTGGTCACGAAGCTTGGGGATCCGCGACGAGCCTGAGTCACGAGACAGAATTGCTCGCTCGAGCGATTTCCGAGGCGGTAAACGGTCGGCTGAAAGCGACCAGACCAGATAGAATCGTCTTTTATCGTCCCCGCTCGGGAAAATGAACGAAGAAAACGCGGCGCTGCGATCGAAGCCGAAGAAACCCGCGGACAATGTAGCTCGCGAGCCTCGAGCACCCGGCAATTACTGCTCGAGCGGTGCTACCTTTGCTCGCGGATGATATTCGCGTGACTCTGCCTCGTACAGCTTTCCTTTAACCGAACTTCGTGGTTCGCCAGGCTTTCCTAAGTACCCTAGCACGTTTCGAACCAACATGGCCGCCGAACGTGCTGGACAGTATCGTTTATTCCTTCGAGTGCCACTGTTTCTTGTTCGCTTCGAGTTACCGATCATACAGTCACGGACTAATGTAGTCGCGATGCTATTAAGTTGTTGCATACGAAATATCTGATCTTCATCAGTAGCGTTCAACAACGTTTGCAATGAATGCAGAGAAAGAAATAAAATATTTTTTAACTTGAAGCAGAAAATTGGTGAATTTTCACCCTGAGGAGTTAAAAGGATCAAAACAAGTCGTTTCGCTCTTAAACGAAACATCTTGCAATATTTTTTAGCAGAAAATGGTTGAATTTTTATCTTGAGGAGCTCATGAGGGTTGGAAGAAGGTAACACTTGTCTTACATGGATCCTTTCTCGGTATCTCGAACCAGGAAATAGATGAATTTTAAACCCGACGAGAGCTAAAAAGATTTAAAAAAGTGACTTCTCTCTTAAATGAAACATCTTACATTATCGCGATGCAGAAAATTCATAAATTTTTATCTTGAGGAACGTATAAAGCTTGAGAAAAGCAAGTTTTCTCTTAAATTTCTTGAATCCACGTATTCAGTTCTACCTTGAGGAAAGTATAATGCTTGGAAGACTAATATTTCCCCTAAGTGAAACATTTTACAGTCTCTTGGGCCAACAATAGAAGAACAAAGTGCATAATGAGCTTCAGAAGAAGTAGCTTTTGTCGAAAATCTCTTTCTAACCCAGGACCGTGTTTCCTTCGTCAGCTATCGGTACGCCAGTGCGACGACAGACAAAATGTCGGAATTGTCGCTATTGGTCACGGAGAGAGCTGATGGTTCTTGGAGTCACGTGAACGGAAGTACCGGCGCAGCACGTTGCTAACACGACAGAAAGAGACAGCGGTAGCAAGGGGGTCGAGGAGAGGTGAGGAGAGAGAGTTTCGTGACAGAATGACATAGTCGCTTTCTACGGTGTGGCAGGGTCATCTCGGTGCACAGAGACACGGCTGCTGCCAATCGTGAGCGGTCACCGCACGATTCTATTGTTCCGTTCCGCTGGGATGCATTGTGGAAGCTGGCTGAAGAAATTAATCGACTCCGTATTCGAAGTGCGAAGTCACTTTTTCTCAATTGAACCTGATTGCAGTTTTGACTTATTTCATTTACCTTCGGGAAAACTACAGTACTCAACACGTGAAGTAACAAGTCAGATTGATGACAAAGGTTTAATGTCTTTCCCTAATAAATCACCGTTTAATTAACATTCTGGTTGGACCAGAACGATCATGTATCCAAATGGTTACATAGTTGATGTTTCTGTTCACCAAATTTCTGTCTTTCCAGCCTCGGTTCTCTCTCTGCTGTCCCCGTAAAATAGATTCGACCCTGAATTATTCTCCATGGGCGATTCACCCTTGTCTCTTTCCTGCGTGGCTTTATCGCCAAGAGGAATCGACTGCGGACTCGCCGCTAAATTACCGGGTGGCAGCGGGTACGCGAGCGTGATAGACGCGGCAACACCTAACGCCAGTCACGCGCGAAACGGCCATCCTCTTCTTCTTCGGCTTCGGTACAAAGTGCACCGACGCATGGTGCTGCGCGAGAGCGACATTTCCTGGCCGAAACCCAACTTCTGATGGACTTGTATTTCCAGGAGAGTATACAATGTTGAAATGTGGGGAATTGTGGAAACATGTAGAAATGAAGAAACATGTAATAATAAACAAACATGTAGAGACATGTAGGAATGAAGAAACATGTATATACATGCAGAGACATGTAGAAATGAAGACACATGTAGAGACATGTAGGAATGAAGAAACATGTAGAAACATGCAGTGACATGTAGAAATGAAGAAACGTGTAGAGACATATAGAAATAAAGTAACATGTAAAATCGTAGAGACTCAGACATGTGCGTGGAGGAATGTAACACGTATATACAGTAAATCGTTGATCCAAGAAAAATCCTCGGGTCCATGGTGTTTCTTACAGCCTGTAGTTCTACTATTTCCATACCACAGTGTGGCGGTTTCGGATCACGATTGATTATTCCGGGGGCAGCCCCCTAACGGATTGATCCGCGGACCTGTTCGATCGTTTCCGTACCCTGACCTGTCCTACTAGCCCCCTCGGGAGTCTTCTTCAATGTACATTGTTCCCTGGAACCGATCGCGATAACGGGACGGACACCAAACGTTACGCGGTATTAGCTCGCGGGCCAATCTCCCCTTTGTTTGCCACTCGGTATGCTGGTGCTCGGATGATCTATGCTCGTAGAATGTTGTCGGATAGAACGGGACTATGAAGAGATTGTCCTAGTTTCCTCTTCGATGACGCACGTGTCGAAAAAGATCATTTCAATAATCAGGATTGTACGACTTTCGTCGCAAAGATGTAGTAATAAAAATCGCAGAGAATATTAGTATACACTTTTGTCATTTTCGTGAGACGATATGCGTCAGCTACTTTTAACGGTTGTCGGGTCTGGCGTTGCAAACAATCGCCAAAATGTTTGCGGCGACGTGACACAGTTCTCTCGCGTGTCCGCGTGAGAATGCGGGTTTCCTCGAAACACGTCGTTATCAAACTAGATGGATTACAAGCCGCAGCTTCCGCGCCGTGATCTTTTCCCAAACAACCGTCGGAGTACAAAAGCGTGGGAGGAAGTCTTTGTTGCGACCTCGGAATTAGAGAAAACAGCTCGTCATCGCTTCATTCATATGTATGAGGCACAACATTGTCGAGATGAATCGCGATCACAGCTAACGACCGTTCGCATTTGCGAACGCAACGAATACCTTTCGGTGTTGCTCGGGGAACAACTTCCGGTTCGATTTAGGTATTGGGTGGCTCTCATCGATCCAATCTGCGCACGTACTTTTCGCTTTACTAGTTGCTGTATCATGTAAAAATGTTTTTGAAAACATTAGGACTGCGAAATACGAGGATTCGAAATATTTAATTCAGAAAGATTACTTTTAGTTTTCGTAAAAACAATGACTAATTTAATTTTATTCCTTGACAAGTATACTCAAGATATTAAATATCGGAAATTTAGTGTTCAGATCTGTTCTGCAGTAATGAATATTGAGAAGGTGGGCTCTGGTTTCCCAGGTGACCTAAACTCACGAAGTATTATAAACAAACATAGAAACCTACATAGAAGCCTCTTTCTACAAGCGTAGAGACCTACAGATAGATTCCTACACCCGGTAATAATTGTCCCTATCAAAACAAGATCTCCAATCGCGGGAATCCTTTCACCCGTCAACCGGCCATCAAATTATCTTGAGATTTGAACAACGGTACATCTTCCTCCATTCTGAGGACCTTCAAAATCATGTTCCCAGTAGGGTCACCCTGGGTCCCGAGCGTATCCTCTTCGGGACACGCGTGACACGAGCGAAAGGGACCTCGGTGTCGGCGATTCAACTTGCCCGGGGTCGCTCCACACAGCTCCATTATGCTCCACACACATCCACATGGTTTCATACATCTCCACACAGCTGTACACATCTGCATACAACTTTATACAAGACTTCGCTGCGTTCTCCATACTGCTCTACATATCTTCAAGAGGTTAGGCAAACCTATTCTAGGGTATTTATCAGTGTTACCAACCTACGCGCGGAAAAAAGGTTTTTTTCGTGGTAACACTGATAATCATGCATATATATCAGCCGAACGTTTTAGGATTCGAGCCCTTTATATTTTTGTTGTCATATGATTCCACGTTGACAGTCCTGACTAGGCGCCATATCGTCTAACTAGCTGAACTAAAATTGGCTCTAGACTTGGTATAGACTCTGGCTTCATGAACGGAATATGGGAGAATTGAATGCAATCGGGGGTTCGGTTATTTGTACTTATACGAGTATACTTTGAGCTGCACAAAGTCTACCCTTTTAAACATCTGCACAGAGCTACACAGTTCCACAGAGCTCCGCTACGCTTCATACAAGTTCACACAGCTCCACACAGGTACGCAACGCTTAATACACCGTCACGCATCTTCACACGGCTCCACACAGCTCCAGCCCGCGCCATTCCGCTCCGTTTGGCGACACGGGTACACAGAGTGTGTCCGCGATTAAATCAGCCGGCCGCGATGTCACCTCTCGCGCGCGGTATGCGGCTCGGGGTATCCTTGACAGGAGGTCGCCGGATCCTGGTGGCCCCCTGCGGCGCATGAATCACATGGCCCCGCCCCGTCGGGGCCCCGGAGCGTCTTGTCGCCCCTCTCGCAAGGTGACAGCTGTCAGACGACTGCTATACTGCGCGTATAGCAGGCCCATAGTCCTTAACGGCGTGTAGGAGGCAAAACCGTCTCTCCGCGTGAAGTCTCCTCTTCGCGGACTATCGCGTCCGCTTTTGCGCTTTCAGCTTTGCTCACCGCGAGAGCTTCGAGCCCGCTTTGAGTCCGTTTACGCGCCGGCCACCTGACACATTCCTGCTCCTATCGTAAATTGCCGTGGCAGTTTGAACCTTTCGGGAAGCGGCTCTTAACCGGAGTGATTAACTCGCTTGCCCGTGTTCCGCGCGATTCGAACCGCCGTTGTCCGAGGGACTTTCGACTGATTTTATTGCGATGCTCGTTCGCGAAGCAAGGACAACGTTTGTCCTCTGTCGCGTCACGCCATTTGTATCGTGGCCACCGTCCTTGGACCCTCGCGTGCTGTCTCGCCGCAGAGCTGGGTGCATCACTGTTTCAAATAGTAGATGGTATAGTTTATATACATATTGGTTGAAATCGTAATTTTAAAAATTACGTTTTTAATTCAAAATAATATTTCATTTGAATCGTAGAACGATAATTTCTTTAAGGACGAGTGAGTATGTTAAGGCTTACAGAAATGGGACGGAACATCGGGTCAACGACAGAGTGGTTAAACGCACGTGTCGAAGGAACTGTTCTCATCGGCGCGCGTCTCGAGCAATCAAGAAAATGGCTGCGAATAGTTCCACGCCGGTGCAGTAACGCAAGTCACCTTCGAAACGTTAAGCACGGTCCCGTTCCGGATTTCGTCGGGGTCCAAACGGAAGCGTCTCGGCGAATTATTCCAGAGCAAGTGAGGCCGGGAGAGAACAAGGGAGAGAATAAGGGAGAAAGAGAGTGAATGCGACGACACGCGGGCTGTTTGACGAGCCTCGTTGCCGCTCATTACTCTCCGGTGGCCGCGTCATTTGTCTCCGGAGAATAATCGACGAGTCTCCTTCGAGCACAACCCAAGAGAAAAAGGGAGAGAGAGAGAGAGAGAGACAGAATAAGAGAGGGGGAGAGTAATGGAGGCTGTCGCTGCGCGGAGTCAACGAGAGCCCCGCAATTATGTAATCGCTGTGTCATTGCGTTAAAGTAATTCCATTAGCTAACGAACACACCGGCGGCGGCTGCCAACGAAAAAGCGTCTGACCCCGAGCGCCGGTTTACATTGTACAACGGGGGTCACGTTCTCACCTTCCGCTCGTTCCCCTTTCGCTCAACCATCCTCTATCAGAGCCACAGTCTTCGAGGCCCTTCGACGCCGAGAGTCAATCGGATCGAAGACTTTAATGCCCTGTCGGGAACAACGATCTGCACAGTCACCTCGTGCACTCGATTCCTCGAGCGATTCCGATCCGCACTCCGCGCACCAGAAATCAGTTTTTCTAGAGGTGCACCGGGTTTCTTCGTCTTTGTTTTATGGCCGATCCAATGTTTCGTTGGACGGTGGGATCGTTCGATACTAGTTTAACGAGGTGTACATCGGACCTGTCGAACGACTGGTTGTAGGATTTTTGTAGGACTTCCAAATGGAAGTTATGACCATTCTAACTTTTGATGCAATTTATAATTTTGCTATTTGGACACTTGAACATTTCATCCTTTCCCTATTGGAATAGTTGAACACCCGAACATTTCATCATTTTGCAATTTAAACATCTGAATTGAACTGCTAGTAATTTCAAAGACGTTTAAATAAGTAATAATATTTCCCAAATAATTTTAATGTAGTGAAGACAATATTTTAATGTAGTCTCAAATTCTTTCGAACTCTTCACTGTTTTGAATTGCACAACTTTTTCTCATAGATGCTGAATGCTTAACATTCGTGGTATAGTCGGTACTTTGAGCCGCAGCCGTAAGCGGCAGTCTGCGATAAAGGGGCGGCAGTTTTAAATCGATACGCGGACCGGGGCCGTGCAGTTTCTAACCTTGGTGTCTGGCCGTTCCACGGTCCGCGATAACCATCTAACAATCGCCCGAAATAGAAGGAACGAGCTTGTGCTCGGCAACCTTTAAATATAGGATCGACGATCGACGGGTCGCGAATCGGCGATCACGGAGACCGGAAGGAAGGAAACAGCTCGCCAACTTTCTTGCCATTCCCGAGGCTTAATAAAGCCGCCACGGCTACTGGTAACGTAATAACGAGAACGGTGTACTAGACTGGTTCGAGTCTAGCTCGGTCGACTACCGCGTTCGTTCTTGGATATTCCCAGCTAGACGTCTAAGCCAACTTTCTTGGCGCGTTACCGTCTCTCGCGAGCTAACAAAGCTGCTTTCTTGTTCCGCCGCGGAAATGGAAGCGGCGAACGACTAATGGCTCTCGAGGTACCCGCATTTCCGCGGAATTAGCGCGACGACCGATGCTGCAGGTGCCCCGCTGCGGAGAATCGATCATTCCTTTCCTGCGAGGGCAATAAATAGAAGCTCGCGATGTTTGTTGCTGGCCCCTTGATTGGCAGTAAGAAGAACCGCGATGGAAACGACCTGCCCGCCGCCGCGTCGGTTCTCTTGCACGAAACCGACTACCGCTCTTTTCGCTTTCTTTCTGGCTTCCGGAGTCCTCTGACGAAATTCATTTTGCCTGCACGGGCTGGTCTACCTGAAGGTATTTCTCTGAATACGCAGAACTTGACTATTCGTCCATTTGGTTGCTTCATCGCTACCAGAGTCCGCCGGTGAAATTCATTTTACCTTTACGGGCTGATCTACCTGAAGGTATTGTTGGGTTCTTTATATCATAAGGAGTTGCTATGAGTGATAGACAAGGTGACGTATAAGGGTTGGCAGCACTAAGGTACGAGGTTGGGACACCCTCTCTCTGCCAGTACTGGATTAGTCACATAACTTGATTTTGAATAATGATTTCTTCTTTGAATAATTTTAGTAACTTAAAAACAATGTACCAGAATTTTTAACTGTGGTCATTTTTATCATGAATGAATAAAATTCACAGACTAAATCCGCATGATTTAGTACACACTAAATCACTTTTGTGGAATTTTAGGGGTTGATTGTTCGGCAGCCAACGTGTCCGTTTGTCCAGCATGATTTCCCTGGTTTCTACTGCGGAAGAAGAGGGGGTCTTGTTCCCGGAGGCCGAAGAGGAAGGTGAGGAGGAATCGGGTTTCCTTAAGTTACAACCGAGTCACCGGTGGTTCTCGACGTAATAAGGTCGATAAGCCGAAGACAGGGCACGAGTCGTCGCAAGAAAGAAGCCGACGGGACGCGGACGGGACGACGCGTCGAGGGACACTCGTCCCACGAGGGGACAAGGTCCGAGCACACGTATCGTTACACACGGCGACACCAGAAAGCCCGGGGACGTCATTGCCGAGTTATCCTCGCCTTCGCCGACAGGTTGGCGTTAATCACGCCACGTGGATCCACGGTACGGACGTTCCCGAATCGTCGATACATCAATGTCCATTAAATCCCCTTGGACGAGGAGAGCTCTCGCGATTTATATAGGTCGCAACAGTGCCGCGGCGAAAGTTCCTCGCGATCGCTGGATATTCCGACCGCTTTGCCGACCAATGGACAGCGTCTTTTACTTCATTTTGGTTTATTAACCCTTTGCACTCGTCGCACTGGTTACCTATCAGCACGTGACCTTTCTTGGAAACTCTAGGCACACAGAAATCACATCGTGGCACATTAACCCTTAACAGTCGAGTCACCGCTAAAAATTGCTGTATCATTATTCATAATATTGTTTACATTATTATGTATGTTGGTATCTCATCAATTACTATGCATTTAAGTATTGTATGAGGTATTATTATAATTCCATATCCATAAAGTGAAAAAATCATGTGCAATAGAATTATGGGTCGGAAGAAATCTTTAATTTTCACTCGACTGTCCCCCCGTGGACATATTTGTGAAATGAATATCGTAGCGTTAAAATTGTGACAGGATTATTAACTATTCAAATGTTCAACTATTTCTACGTCCAAATGTTGAAGATGTTGAAAAGTTGAAACCGTCGAGACGTTGAGAAATCTTGAAAAATGTTGAAACGTTGAAATATTCCAAGCGTAATTGTTGGGTATTCGAACTAATTTCCGCAACCCCGCGTTTGAATACTCATATTTATCTTCTAAGCGCAACAAAAGCCTCCATCTACTCGCAAATCTCGCAGTTCCACCCCTTTTCGCGCGCGCCGGGAAGTAAAAAAAATGATCGGAGGAGCGAATGAACGGAAGAAAGAAAGAAATAGAGCAGTGGCGAAGCAAAGGGGAGAGCAAGCGGCGCACGGTGCCGTTACAGAGAAGTCACGACCCTCGCTCGATCGTTTTCCCCAGGGTGCCGCGAGCGTAAAGCTTTATGCACGCGTTTCCATCATACCGCTCGGCGATTAGGACGTATCGCCGTTAAAAATGCATGCAATTAGCGTCGCGGCGCGCGTTTCTTCTTAGGAGAGCGTTCCGACCCCTTTCTTCGCCGGGTGACAAAATTACGATCTACCGGGTGTCGTTAATATCAGCGTCTCGCGAAGGGAGGATGAAGGGATAAAAAAACCCAAAGGGAGAAGATACCAGTGGGGGGTGGGGGGAGAAGGAGGATGATCTGCGAGATACCGGCGGCTGCTCGGAACGGCCGCGTAATCTACAAATGTAAACGTACTGCCGTAATCAAACGGCCGCGAACCGAGCTCTATACTGTACGTGTAACCGTGCTATACTGCGCGGAAATTGCAACGCAAGGGGAAAACCGAATTGCAACTCTCGCGTGTAGAACGATATTGTACGCGAGGGTGAACGCGTTGTTGCGCACACTTTGCTGCAAACGCTGTGATTTCTATCTACGAGTCTAGAAAATGCGCATGCTTTCAACTTTTTCTTAATGCTTTAAAAATGAAATGAGTTTGAGACTATATCAGTAGTTGTTCATTCCAAGCCCCACTTGGTGTAATATTGTTTTAATCAAATTTTGGCGCTTCATCTAAATTCAAGAAAAAATATTGATCACTCGATTTAAAGAACTGTAGTTGACCTTCGCATCTCGATGAAAAAGCAAACTAACAAAAGACAGATTACAACACTGAATGTCTCCCAGGACACCATGTAACGAACGTTTGAAAAATTTTTTCCTACAACAAATAACTCATGAGTTATTTAAGACTTACTCTGCATATCATTTTCCGTATCGCGTTGAACGAGAGGCTACCGTGTATCATATCTGAAAGACAGGGAACAGCGATGGGTTGGTCCCGCTTTCAGCAAGCATGTCTCCCGATTCCACGGAATCCCCGGACAAGCGGGATCGGTGTATCATTGCTGTTAGGACATTTATGAGCCGGTCGGATCGGCGGCAATAACGAACGAGCGAATCGCGCGCGAACGAGGACCATTTATTTCTCAAACTGAGTTACGAGGAACGCGACGCGTCCGGTATAGGCTTCTCGATAAATTACAGGACAAGGCCTGGTGCCCGGCCGCGCTGAAGCCTAAGACCAGACCACGAGGCCGGGTCCTCGTTTGCTCCTCGATTCCCTGTTATCCCCTAATCAAGATCAAAAGCTGGTAGTCGCGCGAAAACCGGCGCCACGGCCACTGTCGCACGAACTCGTTAAGCTTGCTCGCGGTAAATTAGTGGCGGGCTCCTTTTGCCGGCCAACCACGATGACAAATAACGATAAATGTTGCCGGGGGACTTTCCCAGATTCCTTCGAATCGATCGGTAGCCCTTGTCCGAACCTGCGAAGTCCAGCGACCACGTACAATAACTTCTAAAACGAATCCTTTGAACTGTTTTGATTTTTTCGGCCAGGGAGGACCTCACCAAAACATCTGAAAAAATTGTTGAACAATACATACACTGATACTGTGGAAATATCACAACAATGCGAAGTCGGTATTTTCCCATCTGCTTTTTTTGCTTTTTGAGGTTTTTAATTTTTTAATGACCGGTGTTTGTATTTGGGTGTTTGATGGCTGCTCGATTTTTTATAGAATTTTTGCAAAAGTATTCAATTGATCAAATTAACCGAAAAAACTGATCTTTTCTATTTTACCCCACAACTACTCTCCCTTAGTTTCAATTTGGTCCAAAATCGTTTTAGTGCCAATAATAAATTGATCCTCGTACAAATTAAAAGTTCTTGAACTTTAGTCTCTATTCACTCTATTGTATTAAGACGGTCGAGCTGAAGCTCATCGGAAATCTTCCGGCGCTTCGACCGTGAAAGTTCCAACAGTGGGAACAGTAACCATTGCCAAAGGAAATATGAAACGCTGTCCACGTTCCCCGAGCAATGATTTTCCGATTAGCCATTCTAAATTCAGCTGTTCAACGAACCTGAAAATTGCTCCGACAATCGCAAACGAGCCTCGTCCAGCAATCAAATCGTTTTCTTCGTCGGTGGACTTTCTTTTACAATAATTCGCGTGATTTGTTCGAGTCGTTTTTCCAGCCGTTCACTCGCGGGAAAGAAGCGTTGAGAAGTTAATTAAAGAACAGAGGATCGGCACAAGCTGACTCGTTTAACGATCCTCGAATTCATTCGGCTGCTTTCTCCGATATTGTGGCCAGAAAATACGTCTTTATCTCTTGTCAGGCCACGAATGAGGCACATACAGTCAGGCAAAAAAGTCTCCTTACACCGTTCAGGCACTTTCCTCAAACGTGACTTGAGTTTTCTCAAGAAGAATTAATCTACTAAATAATGTGTAAATTTCAGGAGAACTATAATTGATAGGAATTACGAAAAAATAGTAAATATAGATTTTACGATCTTGTCTGAGTCTGTAATGTAAACTTAACTTCTAAAATTTTCGATATAGACCTAAGTAATTTTTACGCAATTTCTCTGCTATTTTTTCAAAGTTTTGTGCACCAGCTTTTAATGCTTCTAATATCGCAAGAAATCTCAAGTCGTTTGAACCCATTTTAAAAAGGTTACTCCGTCGTGAAGTGTGTACGGAGACTCTTTTAACTGACTGTATGCATGTCCTACTGTTATCGATAGATCACGATGGATTTGTCGTAACGCCTCAGCTTTTCGAGTTCTAATTGCCATGGCAAAAACGATCTCGATTCGTCTCGCTTCCCGGTAGACAGGCCCGATAGCGACGAGTTAAACGACTGGCACTCCGAAGACAAAAAGCTTCCTGTCTCGTGATAATTAGGTTTCTTTGTCGTGTGTGGGCGCAGCTCCCAGTTGCTCCTCGTTTTTGAGAATGTTGCAGGAGTGCTGGTTTTTGATCGTACAAAAGGGAAAGTTCGATCGTATCGAATAAAAGAAAATCTGTCGATATATTCTCACAGCTTCGAGCATAATCTGCAGTCGATGAAATATCGTCATTTTGCAAAACGGTGCAGCTGGGAATGTGATATCTTTCTTCGCGTCGAGAGAAAGTTATTGTGGATAGGAAAGAATTTGTTGGGTTAATGGAAGTTGAAAGAAGAAGTTGATAGGTTACATTACACTTTGTTGAAAGCAGAGAATTTGCCGCTGTCAGATTCATGCCATTTGTTGATTTTATGCATTTACGAATTTATGATAAAAATTTATTGTATTTCACTGTGCCCGTCAATCTGTATATCGTCAAAGTCATTGATGTGTGCCAATAATTTTCAGTCAGTAAATTGTACCATTAACTCAGTATAAATAATTTACCACGAATTTGTTGGCCAGGTAACCACACAAAGGACAATGCTAATGAATTCTTTCGGTGACCTTTAAAGCCGACACTGTTGACGCCATCGGGCGTTGTCAGTCGTGCGAAAAATCTCCCAGTGGAAAGATTCAGTGTAGAACGATCACGACGCGAGGGGACAAGATCCAAGGATCCAGGATCCACGGCGACACCGAAACGTCTCGCTCGATTTTGACAGTCCCCCACTGTCCCGCGCCATGATGAATGAAGGACCCGCGAGGAACGATCGACGTTATCGTAAATCTCTCGACTCGGGGCTATTGTGAAGTCACTCGTCATCCGTTTCGATCTTGTCGCACCTCGCGTTTACTCGCTCTTGCCAGCTGGAACTCGCTCGTTTTACTCGCTTGCACGCTTGCTCGCGCGGACGAGCACCGATCGAGCAAACTGAGGTCAGATCGTTATCGGGAACGGGGGAAGCCCGGCGAACTCGATTCGAATTCCGATTAAGACCTTTCAGAACGTTCGTAAATGTCGTACAAGGCTGTGAAATCGACGGGAACCCGCGTTCTCGTGCAACCATTGCGATCCTTTTCATCGACTGACCCGACGATGCGCCTTGACTTAGACTCGACCAGTCGCCATCTTGCACGCGATGCAATATGTGATATAAACTAATATTGAAGAGGAACTTCCTGAAATACTTTCAAATGCGTACACTCGAAATGTACAGTATATAATTATCCAAAGTAAGTTCGGCCCCTCTACTAGTGCTATAATTTATTTACGAAGTTCTACAAACGGTTGGAAAACACTCTGGACGTAACTGAAATTATTCATTTGAAATAGTGTTCTTCTTAGTAATGAATCTGTCGAACAGTACAGGATGGACAGGATGATTTCACTGGGAGATTCGGTGGTCGGCAAGAATGCACGGAAAAAGGGCTATCGCACGGTGATTAAGATCCAGCTATGGTGTTCAGTGGGCAAGAAACTTTTGCTGGGTTTATGCTCTTTTTGCTGGGCCTTTTCCCCCGGAAAGGATCGGGGCCCGACCGGCTAGCGGCTACGACAACAGAGAGGATGAAACGGGACACTGAAAAACAGAGGACGGACGACAGTAATCGCCTCTGATTATCGGACCGAGCGGACAGATTACGAGCACAGGACGGGCAACATCTGTTGCTCCTTTAGCGGGCCGTGGTTACACATCGCGAAGAAGCATTCCTCTGGTACACGGTTGTCGCTTGCCAGAGCAAACCACCTTTCATTTGCTGCCCGCGCCGGCCGATTAATTCGTTCGGGACGATGATTCTTCTGATGACCAGTGGATTGCCGTTCGGAACGATGATTCTCCTGATTACCAGTGGATTGCCGTCCGGAATTGACGAGGTTGATTGAACGGCGAGCTTTAGGAATTCCAGCCACTAGGACTAGAACTGCGGTATTAGATACTAGGGAAAATGACCAACGACTAGAGACTAGGGATTAGGGACTAGGAAAAATGACCAGGAACTAGAGTCTAGGGGCGAAGAAATGATCCAAGGAAAGTATGTCTACATTTAAAACCTGTATTTCCTCGCCACACATTCAATCAACAAATTGTCGCCCATAATTGCATAACTAATCAACCAATCTTCATCTCGCAGATCTCTAAACTAATCAACCTCGACGCACAAAATATACGCGGACTAGAAAGTCCATTTCTATCGTGTACACCATTAATATCATTTCATTAGAAAGAGCCCATACAATAATTTGCTACAAATATCAGCTGTTACAATTGTGGTACAGCTCTCTTTCCTAGCTAAAAATGATTATCTTCCTGCAATTAATCATTCGAAAATTACACGTGCCCGAGAAAGATTCACGGGATTCGAGATGTTGGGAAAAAAAGCCAATTATTTCAGGAACGGTTATTAGAAATCCAACAAGACAGAGTGAAGTGACCGCAACAGAGTAATCGATCGGTCACTACCGAAGATCCCCGAGAGTTCCCATTTGCCGCGGAGCTTTTTCCGGGCGATGTGCTCGCGCGAGCGCGCGCGCGTTTACCACTCGAGCCGAACGCGAACGTGTAATCGGATTACGGAGAGAAACGATTGCGAGCCCGTGCGCGATTTATTGCCGCGTTGACGCGCCCGGCCCCGATGAACTCGATATTCCGCGGGTTTGCGCACACAGTTTGTACCGTTAAGCGAAACCCGCGTGCGCGCGAGTGCCCGGGCATTATTAGTCCGCGAGTAATTTGTTTTCTTGCGAGAGTCGCCTAATGCGACAATCCTTCCAGCTCAGTTTATCAACCGTGGGTACCGTTAGCAGAACGTGCTGCTGTCATCTAATTTCTGCCTGTAACGCGTGACCGTTTCGCGCGCGCGGACGTGCGGATCGAGATTTCCGAGAGGTTTTGCGCGCGGAGCACCAGGAATATAGATCACTCGAGAGGCTCCGTGCAGGAAATTGCAAAAACCTTCCTGGTCACTTACGGTGCCGGGATGATCCCTGATATCCTCGAAAAAGTTGCTATTAACGTGACCATTACCTTTCCTCGGAATAGAACCACTGAAAATGTAAGGATGTTGTTAGAGTGTGTTGTGGTTTCTGATGTCGTTGACGTCTTCGTGCTCTGAAGCTTGAGCAACGGTTGTTGTGGAATGCGTAGACTGCGGATTTATTTCATTTATAACAAAAATCAGTAGATCGAATTTAAATCATTAAAAACACTGTTCTAATATTTTCAATCCATCGAACGTATTACCAGGAAAATAAATTTCTATGTCACTTCGTTGGTTGCAATCAGTCTAGGGATGAGTTAGGTTTTGTTGGGAATTGTGAATAAAAAATTGTAGAGGAATATAGGATTAAAAATTAATAATTAATATTCTGTGTAAATAATTTTTGATGCAAGCAACGTCGAAAGTGCTCAAATTTTCCACCTGTTTGAACTTGAAGAGGATGGATTTGAATGTGATTTGGAAAGGCTTGGCTTGCGAATACAGGAACATAATCTGCGAAACGGTGGATTTCTAGTGCAGAATCGAATGACAGGGTCCCAGAAGAATGCAGGCACGCCGAAGCCGTTGGAGCATGATAGGAGTCTGCTAGCCGGGGTCCGAAATGTCACGGGAGGAGCTAGCTCCGTTAGCTTATGCATGGAAGCCGATCGACCGTCAGCATTGACAGTTTTTGCGTGGTGTCATTATGGCCGGCGACGGCACAAAAGACCGTCGTCGACCGGTCAGCCATCCGTGGCGAACGCGGCGACTCCCGAAAGAAAGAGGAGATCTTGCGCTGCGGAAAAGAGAGCACGAGGAGAACGATGATGGAGAGGAACAGGCGGAAGAAGGATCGCCAGGGTCCACTGTGAAAGAAGGACGAAACGAAAGCCGGGAGGAGACCGTGGGACGTCGGGCCTGGGTCGGGGTCCGAGTCGGGCCCCGGGCTCTTATCATCGCCAGGCAATCGGCGAGAGGCGACACTTTTGCCCTGGCTTTTGCTCCGGTTTTGCTTTCCTTTTGCTCGGCGTTTGTTCCCTTTGTCTTATACACGGTCCAGAAAATTAATACCAAGGGAGGCAGAGAATAGGCGGCCGTGCGTGTCCGCTCGGATAAGCGAGACGATGCTCGCTCGGCTCCTCGGGCCACGATGAAAAACACCCGGGGAAACGGGAGCACGTCGATCTGCTTCGTAAAAGGAGTTAGCCAGGCTGCGGTTGCGTGTACTACAATGTACGAAGCACGTCGCCTCGCGACGTCCACGCCCGTGAAATCGTTCTCGACGGACTGAGCGAACCTATATCCTCCATGGTTCAGAAGTTTCAGGCCTGTAATCCGAGGCGAGCGCTGCCACGGCCGACCTGCCGGCGAACAGGTCCAACGATTACTTGGAAGTGCTCTGGTAGAACCATTCTTCCTCTTTGGCTGTGCCAGTGTCTCAAAATATGCGAAAAATTCGAGACCAAAGTGTCAATCATGCGGGGACATGATCTGTTGCACTTTGTTTGATCTCGAATAATATTTTTGCGAAACCTTGACCAGCATATTGCTGGCGTTTTTCCGAGTAAAATGAGTCGAACCATGATATTCTTTAATTAAAGAACGATGCTGCTAGATGAAATGTGTACTAAATTGTTCTGAATTTTAGATCAACCTGTTAAATGTAGAAAATGGTTCTTTTTTTGCATAAATATCAGCAGTTTGATAACAACAATTCGATCAAAGGCAGCGCTTTCGAACACCTCGTTGAATCGGCGAGCATCGGTATCCACTTACGACAAATCGACGTAGTTTGACAGACCGAGCAGGGTAAACACCTCCGAGGAGTGATCGAGATAGAAGAGGACAGCAGCCGGGAAAACGGGTAACTGGGAATCAAAACCACTAAGGAGGTGCACGTGCAGGTTCGTACAAGTTGTCGCTCGGTTTGCCTGAAATCGGTCGATTTTCGTTGAGCCGCGAGATCGGATGCCAACAGCTTTTTCATCGATCCGACCGAGTTCATCTGCGGAGAAGTTAATCGAGCTCGACCGATCTCATCCGCAATCCGCGGCCGAGGAAAAACCGTGACGATCGTATCTGCGGTTACAAAGTAGACTGCCGATATTACGTATTCGATGGGATTCCTTCCTTGAACTGATCGCTGGATCCCTTAAGGGGACTGCTTTCGAATGCTACTCCTTCGAATTTTTTTCGGAGAAATTGTTACACTGATTGCGGTAGGATTTTGCATACACATTCGCAGATATTTGATATAGATATATCATGCTAACGAAGTCATCACCGACTACATTTCGTAATTAATGCACAATTTTTATTTGAAACGAAGATCCGCGCTGGTAATAAAAACGAGAAGGTTGAGTCTAGCGACAGAGCGGACGTTCCATCGACGGATAGAGCAACACCGGTTAATTGGCGTATCAATCCCGTCGGAAACGGGAGATAACTCTTCGAGAGGCAGAGAGGCGATCGAGGTCCCGGAAGGTTAATAAAGTTACAGCAGCTCATGCGGCCGGCCGATTAAGCGTGTTTCGGCTGACGCTCGGACCACGTCGATTAATCGAATATGAAAAATCGGCAGGCTCGAGAGAGAGAAGCGTAAACCCGTGAAACCCGTAACCGGGACGAGCCTGTCCCGGAATTGATATTGCGAGCGGGACGGCTGCCGGACGGGAACGTGTGCTATGGGAAATGAGATAACGGTGCGGCGCAGCTGCCGCAGTGGCAATTACTTACTTATTAAAAGACCGCGATGGACTGTATTACCGCGGACGGTGCACCGATGCCGATACACGGCGAGATCGACCGGTTATTTCTATCGGTATCTCTTAATTTGCGAACTCCATTTTACCATTGCCACAGCATTATTAATTTCCAGAAACAGGAGAATGTCAGCAAAAGAATAAGAGTTGCTCAATTATTAAATTTAATTGATACACTGTGACAAGTTTGAAATCAGTACCCATATCATAGGGGTAGCTACAGGGTGAACAGCATTTAATGTTTAGTTCTGCTTGACAAAAAGTTGCGATAAAAATGAACGTTCCACCTGATGGCACACGCTACCGCGAATTTTTTCCGCATTTTCAACTCTAGATTCGATTTTTAAAAAATTCCAGAATGTAGGTTAGGTTTATAAGATTGATAGATTTTTAGACAGTGGTGTTGCACTGAAAAATTCGGAAAAAAATTCTTTGTTATTTTGTGTCTAGTTTTGATCCATTTAAAAGACTTCGTCACAGAAAGAATAGTGAATACAGCTGCGTTCTCTGTCGGAGCGGTTTCAGGACGGTGTGTGGTAGCAGAAAGAATTTTCTCCACATTGATCGAGGACTATACGATCGAGTACAACAATCGGGGCCGATGGGGCCCGAAGAACGCAGCCGATCTCGAGCGAGCAATTAACAGAAACAAGAAAGGGGGATGTTTCTTTGGTAATTATAGCCGCATCGGAGAAAACGTTCGGTACGCCGCGTTCGAAAATCGATGGGGAATACTTTGTGTTGGGAAAAGGGGAGGAGATCGTTTGTATAGCGATTCCGGTGCGATCGCCGCGGCCAAAGGAGACCGTCGCTCAGGTAATAACGACGCACGATTAATTTGCATGGTACGCCGGCGCAATCGGAATCGCTGTTACACGATTCGAGAGCCATAAACGAGCAACGCGGCTCGAGATCGGATCGTGTACCGCACACGGCAGATCGGTATCTGCCTCGGAGTGCTCCTCGGACCCCGGTGTATCGATATCGTGTGCCGCTGCCGTGTCGTAACGACTTTATAACGGATATATCGGTGCCGGGATCGAAAAGAGAGAGAAAGGAAGAGAGAGAGAGAGAGAGAGAGAGAGAGAGATGAGGAGACCATTGACGTCAATTTTCCTCTCGATCGCTGCTTCGTGACGGCCCTTTGTTATGTTTGTATAATGTCGAGCGCGGACACGACAATCGTTGTTGTACGTAATCGCCGGTGAATTACATTCAATCGAGAGTCGTTTTAATCGCTCGCCGATAGAATATCGTGCAACCAGACTCGCCGTGTGGGTGGTGGACACCGAGATCTGACAAAGCATGCGGGGGAGTAACCTGGCAGAGGCTTCGGAACATTTATCGCTATTTTTTAAAAATTTTATTTGTGTATCTGGACATGAGAATTGTCTTCTTCGATCGGAGGAAACATTTTTTTCAGCGATTCTGTGCTGTTGATTAGAACATTCGAACTGTTAATTTTACTAAATGTTAAATTTCGTAATTTACATAGTCTATCAATATTCTCGAATTCTTCGAATCTCTTCACGTGTTCACTGCGAAACTTCGCAGTCTATTAGTGCGTCTCGCATAGCGTTCGACCAGGAAAGAGGAAGATAATCGTACCGACGGTGATCGTAAATTGTTCGCCTGTTAACCGGATGCGTTTTCCATTACGAAAACACATGGACATGGTTAGGGATGATTGATAACGACCCCGAGCGAGTAGTATCGTAATAAATCTGGTAGGATGTAATTGAGTCTATTAAGTGGAGGAAATGAAGCATGCAGAGCTGCGAAGAAAAGTATGGATGGAACGATGAAAGAGTTAACGTTAAGCGAGCATCCGATTAACTTGGATTATCTTTGGATGGCGGTTTCTGGATCTCTCGTTACCCAGACGATTTTATTCTCGGGTTTTGGGATACTGAGCTCGCTAGATAGATACTGAACTAGCTAAGTACTGAGCTAGATAGCTGGATGGTTAGCTAGATACTAGCTATGTGCTAGCTAGTCAGCGAGGTAGCTAGATAGCCTGCTAGATAGCGAGATCGAGCGGGTCCTCGACGCTGCGGTGCAATCAATTTGCAGAAGCGCGGGTACGCCGCGCCGATGCGATATCGCGGCCGGAACGGATTTGCGGTGTGACCGACGATGCGTGACGCCGCGGAAGACCGCAACAGAGAGGGGCCGCCGATTGCGTACGCTCCACTTTGCCGTGTTGCACCGTACGCAAAGGCGAAAAGCTTGCGTGCCATCGCGTCGAATATGTATGCGAGCCGTTCCTCGCCGGGTCACGTCATCCGAGCCGCTATCTTTTCTGTCAATATCTGACAGCTATCTAGCTCAGTACCATAGCTAACTCTAGTATAGTAAAGTTTCTATAAGGGCGACAATGCTGCACACAGTAAATGCGACCAAGTTATCCCCTCCCCCCAACTTAGTAATTTGATCTAGGCTTGGTATATCAGTGCGAAAAGTCGCAGTCGCCGGCACAGTTCAAAAGCCCGCGCGTGGTCTCTATTTACACGCGCTGTCCTCTATGTTCGGCTCGCCCTATGTAGATAAAAAAAAAAGTGTCTGCGCATAATAAATGCGACAGAATCCCCCCGAGGCTGTCGCTCTTATAGAAACTTTACTGTATCTAGCTATCTAACCTACTCAGTATTTATCTATCAAGTTATCTAGCTATTGAATTAAGTTGTCTAAGTTTTTTTATTTTTTTATTTTAAGTTGTCTAAGTAATCGCCTATCTCTCCCTTTTAGAAATTTCTATTTAAGTTCACGCAAAAGACTTATCCTAGTTTCTTTTTCGCACAACCTCTGTGCAGCCTAGAGCTTTGTCTCTCTGTCTCAACGAATTAGTATTTTATCACGCGCTTCCCATACTCCGTGTTCGGAATTTATAAGTTGAGCAGTTTTATTAATAACCTTGTGGTTTGTTACCTTAAATCAAAAACGTTTATTAACCCTCATCTGGAATACAACAACTATCTAAATGGGCAGCTAGATAGTAGGTACCTAGCTGAGTATTTATCTCCCAATTGTCCCAGCCATAGAATTGTCAAAGCAGTCTCTCTCTCTCCGTGTGGTGCACCACAAAACAACGTTAAAAATGAATTTGTAGGCTGGGCCACCGGCAGCAAAGAAATTATAGTGCAAGTGGCGGATCCGCTGGCGCGAGAAGCCGCTTCTCCTGGAAACGATTAACCTTCGTCCGCATAGTTGACCTCCTAGGTCCTCGGCGCGGCCGCGTAACGAGGAGAGTAGACGAAGAAACGAAACTCTCTCGCGAGGCGTTTCGGAGCGGCCGACTTTTCAGCGAGGGCAGCAGAGCTGGGGCGTTTACGCGCACGATACCAACGTAACGAGCAATTGGCAAGGCGTTTTGTCGGCCGCGTTAAAGCGAGAACACACGGCCGAGCCCGGCTATTTTTGAGTAATTACCGGTATCACGCGACGGTCGAAGGTGTTACTTGGTTGCAAACCTACGATCGAGCTCCCTCTCCTTCTCTATCCGTCCCTCCTTCTCGTTCGTTGCTGCAGCCCGGCTCTGGTTTTCCCTTCGCAGACGGCGCGGGTCTCGGGGCGGTTCAGCGAAACTTGGAAACTGGTAGTTCGACGGTCGCATGACTCCGATAAACGATTATGCCGGAACGGACTAACGGAGGGGCCCTTAACGACCGGTTGCTTCATTGCTTTCTCACGACACCGCCGACACCTGGGCTTAGGGGACCGAGGATTCACGACGATTAGCTGCCGGGTTAATTGACCGAATTGAACCGCGCCTCGAGTGTCTTTTCGAGCTTGCTACCCTCTAATCCTAGCTACCAAACGCCCAGCAGCTTTTACACAGGCTTTAAATTCAGCTCGGCTACGATTCCAGGTCGAAATTGAATGATCGCATAGAAGACGATGTTTCGCTCGCAGATAATGGCAAAATAATGTCGTGTTTGGACTCGTTTCACTCAGAAGAACGTCACGTTCTCAAAACCACTCTAACAGGAAAAAAATTTCTCGAAGCAGAATTTGAAGATTTTCAAGTCTCAAAAGTCCCCGAAGAAACCACGCAAATCTACTATAAAATCAAATTCTTCTTAACGCAAACCCCACTGGCTGTCAAAGCCCGCAGCTCTCCGTGGCACGAGCGGCTAAATCGGCCAATAACAAAATTGCCGAGCCACGATTAGCGTAACATCTAAATATATCGCCTCGCGTATCGGCGTAATACGTGCGATTTATAACGCAATTTACATGCGCGATTTGATAGAAGAAATTCTATACTACACTTTCCAGACCCCGCGTTTTCTTTCACATTACGTTAATGGGCAAAGCTATTAGACGCACGTATAAGCTGGCTCGCCGAGGTAGCACGGGCGAAGAAGAAAACGGTGTCACGTGTTCGGGGTACTAAGTTATCGATTAATGTCTAAATTACAATCTGTCGGTACCCTTTACGCGTTCGTTAAGTCGAAGTTTCGAGCCTCGACTTCCCAGTCGATTTCTCAGCCGTTCGTGACGTTTGTTGCGCGGCCGAGGAAATCAAAACGATTTCAGCCGATTTAATCCGTTCGGCGCCGAGAGAGGGAACCTGTCCGAACCAACAATTTCCATCTCGGTCACGGAACAGACCGGAAACCAGTTACCGGAATCATGTCATGTCCCTTCGGCTGCCTAATCTTCGTAACAATTCTTAAGACGCTAGTCAACGAGCTCTACCAGTCACGGAAACCTGGCGAACCGGTTCCACTTGCCCCCGGAACCGCGTCATTCGACCACTTCATTTCAAAGGATACTTTTCGGAGAGCGATCTAAAGCGATCACGGAACGGAACCGCCGCGCCGGGGATTCCGTCGAAATTCCGGCGGAACTTCGCCGACTTCGAAAACTGGTAATGCTAGTCTGCAATTATGGAAAAAGTTCCGCATCAAATCGACGGCTCCGACGTGCTGCAACCACTTTCTTTTCGGCACCGTTTCGGAGACTTTTCGTGCAAATGAAGTAGACTCTGCTAGGGTAATATGTACAGCACAGATTTTAGATACGGTTTTCATTGTTCAGGTTTTACAGGTGAATTGTGGCATTTTGTAATTTTCTTTCTATTCTGGAACATGTTTCTAGTTTGAGGTTCAGTGGTCAAATATCAATGTTCAATGATAGTCTGCATTCTAAATGCACGGTTAAACATTCAGGATTCAATGTCCAAGGTTTAGGGTGTAAGATCACATGTATAAGAATCAATGTTAAATGCTCCATGTGTGGGTATTCAACGTCCATTTCTCGGAATTAAAATGCTCAGGGTATGACGCTTGGCGAATCAATGTTCAAAGTTGAACATCGAACGTTCAAGAATCAAGTTTCAATATTGAACATTCAAATTTCAAAGTGAAAATTCAGGTTGCAGTTCATGGTTCAATTTACGGGGTACTTAATTCAACGTTCGAGGCTCATGATTCACGAGATGTGGTTCAGGGTTCGTGATTCAAAGTTGGGAGTTCAAGGTTCAATCTTCAAGGTTGATGGTTAGAACCCCACCTCCAAGGTTCGAACTTCAGGATGCCACATTGAAGATCCTGCAAGTCGCAGCATTCACAAAGCTGCACAATGTAGCCTACAGAAGAGTATCGTGTGCGTCCTCAGGTAGGTTTCGAAGAAGCGATGTCCCGGGTTTGAGAAAGCGAAGTGTTCGCATCCCCGAGATCAGATTCGGTGCACGCGTAGCCGGGTGGCTTTCTCGAGCGGCTCGGAGCGCGGGCGACCGGCTCTCCTTCACAGAAAACGACAATTTTTCAATGTACCGGAAACAGGTACGAAAATTGTGTACGACGGCGCATGAAATCGCGGTGTAGAGGGCCGTGCAAGAGGGCGTGAGAGAGAGAGAAGGAGAGGGACTGGAGGTCGTGTAGCGTGTTTATCGACGCGAACGTTATCGCGAGCGGATCTTCCGCGAAGAGCAGCAGTCGTTCGGGTGGTACCAATTTGTCGTTCCTTTATCAAGCGTCATCTGATGGCGACCCGACACCGCGCTCCGCCGAATGGCAACGTTACCTTGAAGTGACACCGGCCACAATGGGAACAAAGCGGCGCGGCGCCCTCGCCGGGGTTTTGTTTCATTCCGCGGTGGACAAGCCGCGTTATTTGTCACGCATTTTGACCCTCGCCGATTTCATCTTGAATATTTTTCTCTGCCTCGCTCTCCTCTCCGCTCCGCTCTTCGCGCAAACTTGCGCGCTCTCGTACATGGTCGCACTCGCGCCAATTCTATGGGGCCCCATCTCTCTCTCTCTCTCTCTCTCTCTCTCTCTCTCTCTTACCAGGGCCTCGCCTGCCACTTCAACGTCCTGCCAACAAAAACCGCTTGTCCGACGCGCAACAGTCAACCGACACGGAGCGAACGGGATCGAGAGGCAAGAAGGTGTCCTTACCGATCTGATAGTCGAACATCTTCTCGACCGTTTTCAATGGACCACTGGCCTAGCCATTCTACTAACCACACCCTTTCATACTTCGTCGCTGGAATAACACGGTTATGCTCTGCCTTCGCTTTATCCCTCTTACCCGGCGAACACTGTGGACGAAATTTCTACATCACTATCATCCACGATGAAATATTAATGTATCTCGTGAACCTTTACTAGTCATACACCTGAAACTGCAGGTATACTATAGTACCCTTATTGTAATCATGGATTTATCACTAGCTGTTCGAGATCAGATATTCAAGATCAATATTCATCATTCAAGGGTCAAAGTTGAATACTCAATACCCAAGACTCAAAATTCAATATCCATTGCTGAAAGGTTCAAGGTTCAATGTTTACAACTTAAGGTTGAATATTCAAAGTTCAAGGTTCGATATTTAAAGTGCAACTTGGAAAGATTAGGGTTCAAGGTTCAGAACTCTAAAAGCTAAAACATATCAATATGGATCAACAGTTTCTTGCAAATGGTGATGTTGTTTGGATCGCGATCTGATCTACGTTTCGAGAACAAAGGGCTCGGACGCTGACCAAAACGGAGCCCGAGAATTTCACAAGTCGATCGTTCCGAAAGATTCATCGGACCGTCCGGGATGGGTTCGTCTTACGACATAGACAAGCCCGCAGAACATCGTTACAAGAAAACCGGAGTCTGCTCGTCCTCTTTCCTCCCGTTGTAGCGGGGCCACGATCGGCCGCGATGATTGACTCGGATGACATCGACGGTTATTAAATCAAGATAACCGGTTTACACCGACCGCTCCAGCCGCCGCCGCCGCCAGGAAATAATAGCGATTGAGTTTGTACGGATATGTGCGCCGTGACAAAGGGAGGACGCGGACCGTGTACAAAGCTGGTTCAATCACGAGTTACAAGCGATCGGAGGAACGTCCTCTTTGTCCGGACCAGTGGCGTAATCTTTCCTTGTGATTTTTCATCGGGGCCCGATCGACTATCTGCCTAGAAGAAATGCTTCTGCAATTGCAAGACGATGCAGAAGCTATTCACCAAGAGTTAGTACAAATGCAGCATCATCGGTGATTTAGGACGCCGAGCTCTGCGACTGAAGTTTTAAACGTTAATTGTTCCAAGATCGAGCTTGAATGCACAATTTTCTATTCTCTTACTAGTTTATACATTATTCTTTAAATTCTTACTAATTTAGGATGTTCAGTACCTATCAGGATTGAAAGTTCAGAGTTCAGTATTTAAGATTCAAGATGCGAGCTTCAGGTTTTAAGGTTCAATGTCCACGAGCTCATCAGCATCTGACGATCAGAAATGAGAATCAGGTCGCAGCAGGTTCAGCTGGTCGCATTATCTTGGCGACCGATAATTCCTCGCGTGCCGCCCACGCAAAATGGCGGCGAGTATCGTTCAAAGGATGATTCCTCGTGGTGAGAGCGGAAGTCTCCCTAGAGAAAACATCGACAGACACCTCCCGGCGAGAGAGGAGGCATTCGCACAACAGCCGCGCCGCGCTGGACGAAATAATGAACCGTGTTCTCGGGTGCTTTACGTGCTCGACGGGCCGGTCCCGTTCCCGTAAATTATAACCATTAGCGGCAGTTCGCGTCCGCGTAATTTCTGCCGGAATTAAACGGGCCGAATCAATTACTCGTTGCCTGGACCGAGCGAATCACAGCGCGGTTCGTTGGGGAAAATTGCTGTCCCCGCGTGTGTCAAACAGAGAGTCTCGCGGTATCCGGTTGCGAAAGAACGGGGCGCGTAATGTCCGGTCCGCGTCACGGAACGGTCATAAAAATGCAATTTGCTCGGCGATTACGCGGCCGGCCAGCCCCGACGATCTCGGGACGATTTATACAATGTGCTGGTCTTGCCTCGGTTAAACGATCGCCCTGTGGAATAATTGAACACGCGGGGAACACGGTGACGCGGGCAACCGGTTCCCGGCAACTTCCGTTTAACAGTGACTTATCGACGCCTCGGACTCGGCAACCCCTTCCTGCACGCCCCGTTGATACGGCCGATTATGATACCCGCGGAACCATACCTTTGCGGTTCACGTACTCGTTTTTCTTTCTCACTGCTTTTCCTCTTGCTTTCTCGATACGTCCGTATCATTATTCCGACGTACTTCATTTCCCGCGGAGAGGTTCGGTACTTTCGCTGGGCGTAAATGAAGTTTCTTAAGCTAAATTTGTCAAGATTCACGAAGCGAGTTTCGAGGTGTGATGTTCGGGGCTTAAGATTCGAGGTTCAAGTGTATAGTTCATCAAAGAGTCGATTTCCACGGTTCCAGCTTTAAAGTTCAAGTCGAGTTTCACGTTCATGTTTTGAAGTTCAAGTCCAGTTCCAGCGCAGCTTTCGAAAATTTCTGAAGTCGTCCCGTGACAAGAAGAGCCTCGGAGCAGTGCTTCAGGACTCTGGATATTGTGTTCCGCGAGCCGACAACCGTGACGGATGAGCGGGAACGCGGGTCAAGGAGCGACACGCCTTTTAAGGAGGAGGACGCGGGTCGCAGGACGAACTTTTCTGTCAGAAGTCGTCGAGTTTCGCGCCCGCTTAAGCAACCTCGGACCCACCTCGACGCCGAGCCGCTCACGACCGACAACTTTCTGATGAACTCGCTGGGATTTTGATTGATCGAACGCCAGGCCGGTCCTGTGCCTTTATCATTCCCCTCCAGTCCTTTTTTTTCTCGTCGCCTGTCCTCATATTTCACGATTAACTACACGAAAACTCACGTAATACACACTGTTTAATATTGTTCGACACGCGCCCAGATTTATCGCTGGCTTCACCGTTAAATTGTCAGCGTACCCTTCCGCTGTAACTGATGCGTTAATCTTTTCAAATTTGTCGCCGTTTCAACCGTGGACCAACGTTCAAAGTTTATAATGCGAAAACTCACAATTCCAAAGATCAAAGTTCCAAACTTCGCAGCTTCGAAACCTAACAAAATAGAAAACAGCAAGATTGATGCAGCGTTTAGAAAACGTTAAAAATATTTTCAAAAACCCATGAATTAATGTCACCTAAAAATAAAACTGTTACTCCTACGTGGCAATGTTAACTGTTTCTAATGCACGCCGCAGCCATAAATTTGCATAATGCAGATAGCTAGTTAATCGCGGACGCAAACTGCACAGATCTAACAGTAAATATAAATTGTTGTAAATCTACGTCACCGCAAATTTGCATTTTGAGTTTATTCATTCCGATCGCGGTGCAGCAACAGGCTCTTTTTTCCTGAATACCAGTTTCAACGATTTTTCATACTGGCTGGTATCGTGCAATTTGTTGCAGCGACTTTCTAGCGGATTAAAATTGAGCTACGATGTTAGGATTTTTCGAAACCTAATCGTTTCCAGTCGATTAAATCTTCTCGACGTTCATGGAGCGACGAGACGTATGACTAATTGGCCGAGTCGCCGCGGACAAGTTACAAACAGGAAACACCGCTGCGACACACTGTTCATTCGAATTAGACACAGTTGTCGGTTCGACTCAGCCCGTCGTCGGCTCGATTCCTGAAGAACAACGATATTGATTTCTTCGTCTTGCTTAACTGTACTCGGAGACTGTACAGTTTTTGCATAGACAATTGATATTAGTCGCTACGTTTCACCGGGGATAAAGAAACGAAAACCGGGTATTTATTTTAATTGACCGTGAGATGGAGTTTCAGCGCGACAAAACACATTTTGCGGTATCATTTCGTTTGCATGCCTGAACCGTACGATTAAATAAGAGCTGTTTTATTTGTAACGAACCGATTCAGCATTAAAGTCAACGTTGCAACAAAAATTCGTTGGAGTGCGCTACAAGAAATATAGTTGTCGCTACATGTTGCGGAAAAACTTTGATATGCTAGGAATACAATTATACGTTTCTATAGACATTTTATGCAAACATACAGGAAGAAATTCAGTTAAACATCCAAAAAAATCGTTGGAAAATATAATGTTCCAAATTCAAGTTCGAGGTTTCATGTTCCAGGTTTAAGGTTCAACATTCGCTATTCTAGGTACAAGCTTCACTATTCAAGGTCGAGTGTTCAAGGTTCACAGTACAAAAGCCTAATTTTTTCATGTATAATGGTATCCAATAGATAAATTATTATTCTAGGATCTTACATGGATGAATCCCGAGGCTGGCTGGAAGGTCAACGTACACGAACAACATCGTAGAACGATCTCCGATCCGAATTCATCGGATCCCAATAAAATCCGACCGGCACGTCGGCCGATAATAAATAAAAAGAAGAAAGTAGACGAAGGCATAACTTGCACGGTACGCGGAAACGCGCAATTTATTCCCTTCAAACCCGGCCCCGATAAGAGGGCCGTGATCCCTGGACCAGCAACACGCCGGTCATTCGATTTGACCTGGATTTATGCGATCGTGATCGCGGGCTTCTTCCACGCGAGAGAGATCAGTTTCTTCTGATCGTCAACGGTCTTGATTTGTTTCTGGTGCATAGCGTGCGGACTTTGTAATGCGCGAGTCATCCCGGCTGCTTCGCGCTGGATGCCTTGATAAATCGCCTCGGTGTGTCTTGCCTTTTCTGCGACCGCTTCCGTGACTGTATCGACCAACAATCTCTTATACTTATCTGAAAAACACTATCTTCGTCCTTGAATCACGAATCGGAATTGTATTGATCAATTTGATCCAAAATCTTCTTCAAAATAAATGTTAGGGAGCTGATCCTTGCTAATATGTACCTTCGGAGGAAGGACATTAATGCTGCGATGAAATTTTTTAGAATTTTTATTATACAGGAGGATCCGCAGCCTACTGATACATTTTTCATCGAACCATCTGATCATTCTGGAGGCGCATCATTGCAGTTCGACCACTCCCATGAAAATCAACCATGTTCGATCTTCCCTCGAACTAAATAAACAGGAGTACGAACGCAGTGCGTGCGATCACAAAAGGCAGGGTATCCAGCAGATGCGTGTCCCGAGCAACCTTGAGGCCAGCTAGAGTAAAAGTATCGTTAAAGGAGGAGCCATAATTCGGAGCATGAGCGATTAAGCGACGGCTCTTCCCCGGGCGAAAGCCGCGGTCGCATTAATAAAATCAACATTGTAAACGGGTCGTAAACGATGAAGAAATTATACAAACGCGAAAAGAAGGGAATAAAAAACGTTTATAGTGGCTCGTTTATGGTGGCTCGGAGCCACTGAAAATTCTTCGAGCAAGCTATTCAGATCGAATAACGAGATACAGAGACTCGGGCCGTGGCTCGATTTGAATATGCAACAGCTGCGATGGATTCCGCGCGCATTTATTTCAGCCGCACGGCTGAGAGACACGTAACGGCTTCACACTTTCTAGCTCGAAAAAATGCCGCCTTGATCAACGCGTACCCTAAATTGGCCAGCCGTCCGGGGGCCGAATCGCGATCGCTTTTCCACGATTTCACCCGCGGGGCCGCGTCCTCCATGAAAAATCTGCAACTTTCTCGAGCGGACATCGCGCGCACCTGGACGATCACCTTTCACGCTGCCCGTTTTCCGCTTCGAATCCAACCGGGATGATTCCGAAAGAACGCGTGGGAACTCGATTAAGGGTATAGCCACGTACTTAATAAAGTTCAACGAATATACGTACAGTAAAAAAGGTGGGTTTCGTTTTATTTTACCACGACGTACCTCACGAAAAAATCTGAAAAATCTCTGGACGATACTTATACCTATGCGCACATATTGTGAAAATATGAACGGT
The DNA here is from genome assembly GCA_028455615.1 of Lasioglossum zephyrum. Classification (NCBI taxonomy): domain Eukaryota; kingdom Metazoa; phylum Arthropoda; class Insecta; order Hymenoptera; family Halictidae; genus Lasioglossum; species Lasioglossum zephyrum. The sequence goes on along the minus strand of CM052329.1, from coordinate 18,927,250 downwards.
GTCTTTCCCGGATTTTGAAAAAATCCAAATTAATTGCTGCGTATGTTTCTCAGTTTTCTCATATGGCAAAATAGTGCATGAAACTTGAGACTGATTTATTAAAATTATTAGAGGGAGAAGCAAACTTTTATTTGCTTAAATAATTAATTAGTTTATCGATCGTAATTTATCTTTCAGATATTATGAATTTTATTCTCGCCGCAAGGTTCGATCATTTTTTTACACAACAAATAGCTATATTGTAGGAATACTAAACGCTGGATTCGGGTATGAATCATCCGGTTCAAGAACCACTTTAGCTATTAAAAATGTTTAATAGGAGGAAAAGAAAGGAGATGTTTCGTCCTTATTTGCTTCTTACGAATCATTGAAAATCTCGGACAATTCAGTGGAGTTAGAAAAATATTCAATCAAGCAGCGCAGGACATCGGCAGGACTGAAGTGCACCAGTTGCACAACTGAACTGTATCGGAGGACGACCATAACGGGCGAGACAGTGAGAAACAGCGATGCAACGCGTCTCGAGGGATCGGTGATTGATGAACGGCGTGCAATACGGTGAGCAACGAGCAGAAGACAATGCACGAGAATTAAAACTGTCCTCGGCTGGCAGAAATTGATTTGACGCGCGCGCGCGGTTCTCGGCCAGCGAAGCAGGTGGAACGAGCACGCGTACGAGCTCGAGCGGCACAGGTTCGCGAAAGCATCAGGTAATCTAGCTCGGAATGCCGAACGTACCGAGGAGCGATCCTCTCGAGGAGTGACTCCTCTGCTTTCACGATAACGAGCCACCGTCTATAAATCATGGCGCTGCGGCTGGAATCGTTTCCGCGTAGCCTCTCGGCCAGCTAGAGGATTTTCAAGCTTCCCGCGTCTAATGGCGAGATGGACGCAACAAGGCGTCGAAACCGAGCCGCGTGGGACGAATAGAGATCGAAGGAAGTCCTCGAACAGGGGATGCTTTGCTCCTTAACGTGTGAGATCGGTGGACCAACGTGCACAGTTCAGAATTCGAGGAATGAGGATCGCAAGAAGTTCCTGAATGAAGAGGATTCTTAGCTCCTTGAACGTGTCAAGCGAAAACAGATACAGATTAGACCATTGTTATCAAGCAACTAGTCCTAAAATTACAGATAATATTCGCAGAATTTAAACTTGCTATTGTCCGTGACAGTAATTATTAATAATTCTCCACGAATCGAGAAGACGGAGTAGTGCCGGTCGCTCGAAAAATTCCGCAGAGCAGCGTCGACGAAGCTCGCGCTAACCACAGTCATTAAAAACTAAATTACACCGATGAAAATTCATGAGCAGCGTCGTTAACGCGTAGTTTCGCAGAAAATCACGACTGGAAATTAAATGATAAAGGCAGCTCGCCGTGTCAGAGGCTTGCCGAAAGTCCGCGACAGGCTCTCCGCTCGCGAGTAGTATGTTCTACGTGTTCGCTGTATCCTTTCTACGCTCCTCCCTTCCCGTCATTCAGCACGGCGCGACGCGCCGGTGTCACGGGAACCAATTAAAATCTGGAAAAACGAAAATCCCGTTCGGCGTTGCGGCGGCGCGCGATTAATTCGTCGCCGGCCAATTAAGCGCCGCGATACCGAGGAATTAATTCGATCGCGATTTAGTGCGGAATGGTATCAATTACCCGGTTCCCCCGCTAATTAACAGCCACGCTCTTAATTGATAGAGGCAACGTTGACCTTCGCAGGAAAGTCAATTCGCAACCGGCTCTCTGTCTAATTACCCGGTGAAAACGGTCCGCGTAATCCGCTCGACGTCGAGCACACCACCTGTGCGTTTCACCGGATCGATTTTGCACGTGACGTCAATCGGAAAAGTTAGGTGAAAACGTGATTTTCAAGCCCTCGAATCGATCCCAGTTATGCAGACGCAATTCTTAGTGGAACCGATCGTCTCTCTACACCGTGACAAGGTTTGGTATGTATTTGGCATGTAATTGACATTGATTTGGAAAAAAACTATAAGTGAAAATTATAAGTTCGTGCCCGATTTGAAAATAAAATTTAATGGTCACATTTTAAGGAATACAGCTTTGTTCATTACAATTAGAAAAGTTGGTGACTACATAATTGATTAATAAAGCTGTGCTCTTTAAAATTGAACCATTGAATTTTCTTTTCAAATAGGGCACGAACTTGAGCAATGATCTAATATGTGGATTGTATTTGGCATGTAACTGGGAATGCTAACTATGAAAAAAAGTTTCTCTCACCTATAAAATGTTATAGAAACCTGTACGTTGTGAATCGACCGGCTCGAAGAAAGTAACATAGTAGCAAGAGAACACGCATGATAATTAAACTAATTCGAGAGGTTCGTCGAACAGCAGAGAATAGTCGAGGCTAATTCAGCGATACACATCTAGAAATCTTATTGTTCGATAATGACCGGTGAACAGGCGAGTCATCGCCTCCTTTCAGCAACGCCTATATTAAGTAAGCGTCTAATTTGCAAAAATATGAAGCTTGTTCACGAGTCTCGTCCGTGAGGATCGCGTTGCTAATGAATTTCCTTATGAATTTTCATCGGCGAGAACCAGGCTATTTTTAACCGAGCCGATCTCAATCAATGTTAAGGTTGCAATGAAAATCTGACAAGCGAGAGTAACATAGTGGCATCCTTGAATTTTTACCGGCGTGCCCGCGTCCCACGCAAGAAAGCATGAATCGTTTTAAAATAATTATACTGTGCGTGTGCGCGTAAACGAAATATCTAGTCGCCGGTTATGCGAACGGGAGGACTGTTGGAACACAATGCCATCTTATCTGTACTCCCCTTGTTATTTATCGGGTCACGAGCTAGAACAATCGCGTACAATATTTTGACGTACGATTTAATACGGCGTACAACTCAAATTTAGGGAAATTTTTAGATTTCATTTTTAAATAAAATATTAATTTTATTTGTATTTTTACATGTACATATATTCATCGTACGTATTGATCATACATTTCAACTTTTCAATTCTTAAGTCATTAAATAAACTACTTTGATTTGACAAAATATTAGAAAATTGTCTCGAAAGACTTTACGTGCAACTTCCGTGGCAGTATCTTTTTACCACGTTTTTATCAGCTCGGTTTCCTGTCTGTCTGTTCGGTGACAATTTTGCAATTGATTAGAACTGAATGACAATGCCATATTCAAAAAGATTTTTTTTTTAAAGTCTATTCGTTTTGGAGAAATAACAATTACATATTTATCGTTACATCCCCCTGCGCAGCGCTACGTCATTGTTTTGAATACGTCGCGGTAGCGATACTGTCTGAAAATTAGTACATGTCTCTGTTATAATATCATAACCTGGTAAAAATGTTGAAAATCGATTGAAAAGTTTCGCATACACAAGACTGAAAAGCAGAAAATAATTATGTAAATAAAAATAAATTTTTAAAAAACACCACATTTTTAAAAATGGACTGAAAAGTATAAGATAATTTTTCCTAGTCGCATACTGATTCATAACCTCGTACAGACAGTGGTGAAAATTTGTGATTGTGAAGTTTGAATTGCTATGAAAATACTTGTAAGATTTAAAACGAAAAACGTGGGGGGCATGAAATAGGTAATTAATTGATGCATCTTGCACCCCACGTTTTTCGTTTTAAATCTTACAAGTATTTTCATAGCAATTCAAACTTCACAAACGCAAATTTTCACCACTGTCTGTAGGTTAGGAATCAGTATGTGACTAGGAAAAATTATCTTATACTTTTTAGTCCGTTTTTAAAAACATGGTTATGCAAAAGTTAGAGCTTCTAGGACCTGCAAAGTTTTTCTTTAAAAAATAAAGAGTACGACGTTCTCACTAAAATCTTCGATGCAGGACATAATTTCAGGGTCTGCAAACATTTTTTCGTAATACCTGCGGGCGCACTGATGTACCTACGTCACAATCTGTGTTTTCGAGGCTGGTGAACTAAAAAAATGAAGAACGACGTTTAAACTGTCGGTGACTCGTCAGTTCCCCGAAAGCTCGAGGCAGGCGTCGAAAATCGCTCGCAGGTGTTCCCATGCAGGTTAACAGCGCCTGTGTCCGAATTTTCACCGAGAGTCGGCCGCGGCAGCAATTTGACAGTGGCAATTTATCAAGGAAACTCTCTCGAAAATGAGCGGACGGGCCCCGGGCATGGAAGGAAGAGGAGAAAGACAAAGAAAAGGAGGCGCAAGAAAGTCGTGCTCTCCGGCCCGGGCCCCGCAACGACGGTCGATTTGTTAGGCGTACACACCTGCCCGGGCGTCGTTCCCGGGACAATAAACTCTATCTCGATCTCCCGAAAGGTCCTTTTACCGTCTTGCCAGCAGCCAGAGACTCACGGGGGCGATATATCGCTCGAAATAATCGTGTATAGTGTATAGCGTTTCACTGCGAACGTACCAACGGCCATTGTCCTTCGACGGCTAAGTAGTCGCTGGCCACACTCGTTATACCGAGAGAGCGAGAGAGAGAGAGAGACTAATCACCGAAGGATCGATTTTAACGTGATCGTTGTACTGTGGACGATGATATCGGAGATGACCCGTATCGTCAACGATTGATCATCTTGTGACTTCTGACGTTCTTGGACAATTTTTTACATGTACAAAATTATGTTTCTTTGGAAAATTAATATAGGTATACATCCTTGTTGTGCGACGTTCAAATAGTGTTCACTGAAAAGTTGAGCTGGGTACCTTCGAATAGAAGAACGTGGCAGTCAAGTCGACTTTTTCAAAATTTCTTTCACACGTCACCTAGTAAACAAACCATTCTGAATTCACAAAAAGATTCGAGCTATTTCCTTGACTTTTTAAAAAAGTTATTATATTTTAAATAACTGGTAATAGGAATCAGGAGTAGTCACAGCATATAAATTTCAGTTTTGATTATCGGAATAAAAATGACATCACGCATCACATGCTTCTGAATCATCGATCAGCCAGAGAATCGAGCAGACTTGAAAAATCGGCGATCTTCGCACGAAAGGCGTACCAGCCTCCTCGCGCATAATCTCACGCATCGTTGGATAGTAATTAACGTGGATCATGCCGGTGCAGCCTGTAATTACTAAATTGGCTGCGTACACAACGCTTTGACACTGTAAGAGGACTGGTTGCACAATGGTGCTGACGCAAGGCACGCTCGCCGGAACGTTGCGATCGAGGAAAAGTTTCGGTGGACGATTAAGCGATTCGTTTTCCCCGAGTTCGCGTGGAACAGCGAGTTGGTCCGAGCTGGTATGTGTAACGAGCTCCGGACAGGTACAGGAAAGCGGGATTCTTCCAGGGTTATAGACCCTCCGAGGATTACACATCGTCCGCAGACTCTCAGATGTAAGAGCTAGGCGGCGGACTTCTCTCGCGGACCACGTGTGCATGTACAAAGTATGCCCGTTTCAAATTACAATGTCCTCCTGTATTATTTTTCCGTTCGAGCTACGGCCAGCATCGCGAAACGAGTTCGAGATTTACGAGCCTGCTAATCTTCCTGGATTTTCGCTGAAACGGACCAGTTCTGACATGCCGGCACCTGAGAGAAACGCCTAACAGGCCACCATCGTGAAGTAGTATCGGGAACTCAACTGAACGAGTACCGCGAACGATTAATTATAAACCTCTGCTTAACAATAAATCGACTAAGGATATTCCTGCGAAAATTGTTTGCTTCGGTTGCGAGACGTATTAACCAAATGGGAATCCGTTTCTGTTTCGTGCATCTGTTAATATTTTTTCTGAAATTTCATTGCATTTTTTTATATATATCAAATTATGTTTCCTTAAAAAATCAAGATATACGTCTTATCGTATAATGTTTAGGTGATATTTCTAAAAAAAATTCAACGAAATAGCTTAAAATAGAACGACGTGGCAGCCATTTGCTTATGGCACTGTCACGGAGTTTATCTTTGAATGGTTGCAAATAGATATACATCAATATACAAACAATATACAAACTAAATACAAGATATACATCTTATGGTACAATGTTTGTATTTCGAAACAATTGTACCCAATAAGTATGTTTTCCTTACACGCTTGAATGAGGCTTAACCCAGAAGCACTAATTTCATTCGTGGTTAATTAAAATACATATGTGCTTTTCAAGAAAATAGTTCTCCAAAAATGAACAACACCGGAACAAACTTCAGCTGTTCCATTCTCGCCGCGGAACATTGTTCAGTGCATCGAACAGTAGACCACACTACTATACGAAACCCCATGTTACGAAAACGCAAGGAGCTCATGGGACTTCAAGTAGAGCACAGTTCGACCGTAGCACAATATCTGACTCTGCGGAGCACAGGTAACACGCTCGGGCGCATAAACAGCGAGACAAGGTGCATTAAACTAGTTCGAGATCGTGGCTGGTTTGGTATGCATTATCCGAAGTGTCTGCGATGATCTGAGAGTGTTAGGTTCTCATGTTTATCATCAACAATTTATGCTTATTTTACTCTCATGAACTAGCTAATACGATTGGACAAATTCATTTTTTGGAGGCAATATTGTGTTGACCAAAAACATTAGTTTACCTATTAAAGTTGAAAAAAATTTCGATTGACAAGTGAAACTTTATAAAATGTGATGTATAGGAATCCTTATCTTTTCAAACTATTTCTGGAACGTTTAAAAAATTTGCAGGACATTCGTACACCATCTGGATTATAATAAATCCCTCAATTTAATATAAGCAACCTATATATACAAATTACTAATTTGATTATTTTCTTTAGTATTTGTTTGCACGTAACCATCGTGCTGAAAGGAAAAACGACAAGGCCTCTACCAGTACCTAATAAATTAGAATGGCTGGAGTTATTAGCCTCGGATAAAACGTTGTGTCATACTCCATGAAAATCGTGATAGTAAGCGCGTGAAAATTTTCTGCGGAACGACACGACCCACGTAAAGATACAGAACGGAGATTGTCGGTGACTGCTTTGTATGGTAAACACCCTTCACCGGGCGACGACGTTCAGCATAATCAGAGACCACGAGAATTATTGCTCCTGTTTGCGCGGTTTCTTTTTTTTTCCAAGTTCGATAACCTTTCAGTTGAAAGGCTGAAAGGATGAGAAAGTAGCGACTTTAATCGTCTATCATTTCCTTTCCACGGACTGGTGGGTTCCGAGCGCGAATCGGCAACAGGTTTTCCTGGAGACACCGTTCCCTTAACGCGACGACGACCGGTTGACCTTCTTGCATTTTCCCATGACGAGCTGCGACTATGCTATTTTCCCATGCGCAGGCCGATCATCGCTGGATAACGATCCTAAATCCCCTTCGGCGCGGTTTTATTTTGCTGCTGGTCGTGTCGGGACTGTGACAAGGTCGTCCGTGTGTTTGGACTCTTGTGAATTACCGCTAGATTCACCTGGTACAAAAAGTAACTGGTGTGTGTGATTTATTTGAATAAATAAATTTAATTTATTTAGACTCTGCACGGTTCATATGATGACACCTGTTTCAATGATAACATCTATTCACGAGTTATTCATGGTTCTCTGTAGCTTTAATAATTGCAAGGTGTAGAACCAATATAAAATACAAGATCGTCTAATTGTTTGTAAATAATCAAAAAAGGTGATCATCCAGTGAATGTTTAATGAACCGCTGAATCGTGATTCGCGAGGACCGATCTTTCGTCCTTCGATCGAGCTTGCATTGGTAACGGTCAACCGTTAGCGGACCTTGAGCGGCCCGGGCCTCGCATGAGCACTCGCGCAATTTACTATGGCGATCGCCGGAGGCGGCGGTGGCGGCGTCGTTCTCGTTAGTTCGGTCGATCGGGGAATTAAGAGGAGAGAAAGGAGGAGAGAAAGAGAACGTGAAAGTAAGAGGATCATCGGCTACCGGCTCGGCCAAAGGATCGACAGAAAGACCGCGAGGGTCGAGGAGAGACAAGGAAGGCTACGGCGAAGAGGATCGATCGATGAATCACGATCGAGGTCGCGGATAAGCCGGAGGAACGCGTCCGCGTCAGTTTGCATACAGCAAAGTTAGCGGCAGGATGCGTTGTCGCTTTCCGACGCCCTTGACAACGTCTCCATAGTCGTTTATGCTAATCGGTTGGGTCCTTCGACGTCCCTTGAAGCCCTCTGGCCCTTCGGACCGCGATAAAACCCGACGATCGTCGCTCATTTTCGTCTCCGGGAAACGTCCGGGAGATTGCTAATCGGCCAACGGAGAGATAGCGGCTGTCTTCTCTTTTCTCTCTCCTCTCTCTCTTTCGCTGATCTCGCATATCGGCTTCTTCAGGGGCTGTTGAACGCGCCACAGGACCAACCACCAGCCTCGTTAATTTCGCAGTCTAATATGAACGATTATCGACGGCATCGGCGGCCAAGAATTCGATGGAATTCGCTCGTTGTTTTCTTCTTCTTCGACTATAGAGGTTTCGTGGCGGGCGTTCTTATGCCTCGATGCCGATAAGGAAATACCTCAAGTCTTCCTACACGCGAGATAGTGTTGGAAGTTTTTTGATGCGGCGGAGAATGGAATCTTTGATAGCGTCGGGTTCGTTGGTTTTGGTCGGCTGATGTTGGCTAAGGTGGGGGGCAGTGGTCGGTGAGGTTGTTTTGTATTGCTCGGACTAGATTAGGAAAATACAAAATCAACACTATATTGAAATTTTTTTAAATATATTTCGTAAATATGTGTCGAATATACGTATTCTGAAGATTTCATATTAAAATATGAAGACAATTGATTGGTGCAAATTAAAAAATGAAAATGGTTCGTAGCTGTGATGCGTGACGCGGCCCTGGGAGCACCAGAAATCCTTTCGCTCTCCTACGATCATTTCCATCGAAGGTGATTCCGATTTCACGAGACGTCCCAAAGAGGAGCTAGTCTCGATCGTCGCGTTATCTGCTCCCGCGAATCTCGGAATCAAAGCGTGTAACCGAGGGACAAGTCCAAGAGAAAAAGAGAGGTACAGAGAAGAGGTGAGAGAGTGAGAGAGATGGATATTGAGGCTGTCAAGCAAACAGGCAACACAACTCGACGGTAGCGAGCTTTAATTGGTGGTTCGGCAGCTTCGCGCAATGTGGTATGGCGAAAAGAAACGCGGAACGTGCGCGGAGTGAAGATGCCACTTCGTTTTCAGTCGATTCGGTCCCGATCGGACGCCCCGTTACCTTTGTCACCGTTTCTCTCTCTTTTTCTCTCTGGTTACTGTCTATCCGACTGCTCCGCTTTTAATGTCCGCCACAGTGTCACCTGAGACTCTGCTAATTGGACGGTATAAATTCACCGGCGCGCACGGAAAGTTGAAACGACGGGAACGTGACGAGCAACGGGAACGTTAGTGACACTCCGCGGAGCTGCGATCGTTATCGAACGGATTGACGAATGGTCGCTTTCCAGAGGCGTGTCAACGGAGTGACAAAAATGGTAGACGGCTAAACACGGCCACTGTGAGTCAACGAAGACGTCCCACACTAACTTGTTCACAATTATTTCCAGATTTAATTTTGCGCGACATCCAACGCGTTAAAGTACAATAAAACGAAAATCAAAAATCGCAAATCAATTTTTGAGAGATTATTACAAAGACGAGACCTTTCTTTACAACCTCGCGTCGTAACAAATCAAAAATAAAATTGTTCAGACTCCACAGAGACGTTTAAACGAATAACATACCAAAACTTCTAAAACTTGAGAATTTTTGGTTTTATAGGGAAATACAACAAGCATGATCTCCGTAGGTAAACAAAACGTCCGAGATAAAATTGCGAATCATTTGAGATTCCATCTTGATTTCGAGGAAGCCCACGGAAGAAATCGATGCCTGTTTGAAAAGCCTCGGATATCGGCCGATCGAGATAGCGCAGCGACGAGCCGTCCACGTGGACGTCCGAGTCAATGGTCGTTAAATTTAATGGGCCCGCTCGTTAATTCGGTACACCGACGGTTTCACGTACGCAATAACAAATTACGCAAACGACTCGGCTTGGCCCGGCTCGAACTGACGCGCTCTCGCCGAACTGTGCGCGTATTTTCATAATATTCTCTCCGGGAACGTCGTCAATTAATGCGCTTGCGAGTTCACCCTCTCATGCTCGCCCTGCCCGCTCGTGCTCGCGAGCTGAAACTCGAAGCGGGTAGCAGAATTTCGGAACGGCCAGGATTAATTTCGACGTTGGAACGCTGGTCACGATAACGCTCGTCATCGAATTATGACCGCGATCCCATAAAGATGCATCGTTCCCGACATTTTTTATTCGACGTCTTGGCGAGGACCCGAGGTGATAATGTAAATAAGAAAACAACGTCTCCTTCGATCTCAATTTGCCTGGCACGTGCATAATTTAATTGTTGCATTATGCGAGACGGTCTGAGGTTGTTTACGACCCTGTCGCTTGTGCGATCTATGGATCATGATATTTTTTCTGCCGTATAAGAACAATAGACAAAAAATACCATTATTAATCTAGGAGATTAATGTCTTTTTCCAATGGTTATTTTCGTAATTAGATTTACACATTAAAACAAAATAAATTATAAAAAAGGACCACCACCTTGATCTATGAAAGAAATTACGTCGGAATGACAACGCGAGGATTCGTTCGCCGATTTTCTTTTTGGCACGGGGTCGTTCCTTATCGTTTTGCTCTCGTTAAGCCGGCCCCGATGCGATCTACGAACACGCGAGCCTCGTAAAGACGCAGACAGTTATTTTTTTTAGATTGTTCCGCGTTAAACCACGCGGAAACGTGTAATTAAGTAGAATGTATCGCGTACGTGGCGGGGCATTAACTGTTGCCCCTTTAATTATTGTGCGTTCGGGGCCGCGGCCGTTTCACGGAAACAGACAGGATGCGGTGATACCTTCTTCTTTTATGTACAGAGCATAATTTCGGGGTGAAACGCGTGTACACGGACTGGAAAGTGAAAGGTGTTGACCGGCTGTTTCACGAAAAAGTTTACTGCTTGTGATTATTATCGGAAATCAACGTGATCTGGCGAAACAAAATCTTTATTTCGTTTCCTAAAATGCGTAAATACCTCCGTGAATTGTGGCAAACATAAACGAAATAGAAAGTGTCGTCTTTCTCTCTAACAATTTTAATAAAATTCATAAATACGTTAAATACAAAATTGAAAAATTAAGTGAATTATATAAATGTGGTATTTGGTTTAAAGGGAGCTCTAGAATGTCATCAACCCCTGTTTATTTCAGCATCGATTCGAACATAAAGGGCAATTTCAGTAGGAAAGCCGAGGGACAGGTGAGGGTTAACAGGTGAAAATTCCGCGTAACCTATTTCCGGTTGGAGCGGCGAGCAACTGGAAACCGGCGGAACAGCATCATCCCCTAAAACATGAGGGATGAGGGTGGTCGGATTCGCTCGTTTCCGATGCGCGCGCGAGAACGAGCTCTCTTTTCCCATCGGTTGCTCGATCGGGCAATCCTCGTTACGGCCAGCCGTAATCAATTTCACGCATTGATTAATACGAAGTAAATGAATACCTGGGAATCGTTCCAGGGCTCTCGATAGCCAGATAGAGAGAGAGAGAGAGATCGCGATATCGAGGGAAAAAGACAGATAGAGAGGCCAGGCCACAGCGAGAGCGAGAGATGATTTATCCGGCGTGGGTCGAGGGCTGGCTGCCACGCGTAATTATCATACGACAGCCGATTAAAATTGCGGCGGTGCTCGCGTTCAACATCAATTTCAGCTAATTACATGCATTTTCATGTCTATGGCGCGGGACCCGGCTACGGAAAAATCGGCCGATACGTGCTGCTAGATCGCTGCTAGACCGGATTAGATCGCGCCAGCCGGTGCATTATGGGAGCGATCAGTGTCTCCCAACTTTGTTCAGACCAAGATCGATGTTGAACAAAGCAGAAGCCGTATGACGCATCCTTGTTAATTGAACAGGTGGTTGCTCCTCATTTACTCACAATTTTAGCATTCGCGGTAAATAGAGCTGCGTAAAATAGTATCTTAAATAGCAAATAATCCTATTTATTTTAAAGTATGCATACAGCTTTGAAAATACAATATTTTATTCGATGCAGTATCTTTTTAAAATAAAATATATATTATTTTTTAAAAGAGGATTCAATACATTCAGGAATATATTCCTAACGATAACGTACACTATATATGTTTATGCGGTTTCTCAGAGTACTATAACAACGCAAGAAGTAAAATATTTAAAAATATATGTTTTGCCAAATAACGCCCACCTCTGGTGGTAGATACTCTTACAAAAAATCGTCAATCGCTCGGCTAATGCACAAACCATCCTCTAAATCAGAAAATGAATCATCAATAAATTGCACTCACCGGACCGGAGCAAACGTCGACAGTTCCCCAACACGTCTTCCAGATCTCAGCTCGAACCCTCTAAGTTTCCTCCTGAAGCTGCGTTTCGCTCTAATTCTCGGCACACTTGAGCTTGCCCGGGGAATCCTGAATCCTCGTTGATCCCGATTTAAAACAGATCCACCGATCCTGTTCTCATTAAGATCTCTCTCAGACACTGCCTTCTCCAACTTGATCGCTTCCTTCACGTTAAAATCACCTTCTCCCGACGCCATATTTTTCTCAGCATCCATTCTCTCATTGTCTCTGATAGACTTCAGGATTGTTTCAGACTTTGCGTTTCCCACAGGAGCCTTATTAGCCTTTTTAGCAACCTCACGATCGTTCTTATCACCATTGATGAGACGATTGAAGTACTTCTTTCTTTCATGGACGAGATCCACAGCTGGGGTAGTGAAGATGTCATCAGAGTTTGTCACCGAAGATTTTGACAGGCTCAACTGTGGTACCGAGAGATCTTGATCCGACGAAGTGTCGCGAACTTCGTCCATTTTTCTGTCCCTGGTAGAGACGCTGAGATTGCTGGTTGCGTCGTCGTCGGTTTTCAGCGAGCTTTGGCTATGGGTGAGCTGACTACGGTTTGAACTATCCTCTTTACTGTGATCCAGGATCGACAGACGCGAAGAGGCCTGGAGGTTGATCTCGATCGACGCTGCAGCATTTTCTAGTACAGCTACGCGTTTTTCTAAGAAGGCTATGCGACGGTCACGGGCTTTCAGCAGGAACAGAGCCTTCTGGGCACGCTCCTCCTCGTCCATGGCGTTCCTGAAACGATATTTCAGTTAGAAGAAACTTAAGCTTTCGCTTTCTGGGTTGATCAGAGTTGGGGTCGTTTAATACTAAACCTACCGAGCTCTATAAGCGATTAAAGTGTTTTAGCTTATAAAAATGACCTCGTGTAATTTTTATTACAATATCTGCTTGGATGGAAAAATCTATTTAGTCAATTTCCACGTACGCAACTTCATAATTTCAATAATTATACAATGAAGAATATGAAACATTTGATTCATTTGAGCGGCAGTGGTAGGTTTAGTGTCAAGTTCGGTAGACTGCAGTTTTTATGCAAAATGAAAATTGTCTGGCTGGATTGTGAGAAACCAAATTGTCATTCATACGATAACCACGGAATATGTCCATGGTCAAGATGAAACCGTGACAGGAGCGCTTTTCGTACGTCTCCGTCGTCAATTAATATTCCGCGAAGCCATTATTAACGTCCGTGGAAAGCGCCGGCGAGTTCCCGACGACTTAAAGCGCTTAAGGAAACCGAAATAAATTACGCCGCGGAGAGAGGTGCATATTTAATTCGAGCAATTAATGCCGTCTTGTAAAACACGCCGCTGGGGTGGCTGTTGCTGTAGTCCTCCCTCTTTCCTGGCAGTAATGAGCCCGATAAATCAACCGGCTCTGCACTCGAAACTTCGCGGATAACTTCGGGCTCCTGCAGTTTCTTATCCCGGCTACCAAACGGCTCCAGAGAACGGCACACCGTTCCTTCTTGTCTGGCCGAACGATTGATAAATAACCGGGGAAAGTGTCCCGACCTTACTGCCAGCCCCTCTTCTCCCCATTCTCCCTTGGTTATACCCTCCTTCATAATTTTTGGAATTTTTTAAATTAATCAATTCTCAAATTACATTGAAATTCAAAATGATTAAACTTGGTCATAGTTCTTGGTTCACTGAAATCAACCCTTCGCAGTCGAGGGGTGACTCAGAGTCACCATTAAAAATTACTGTACCAATACTCACGATATTGTTTACATTATTAAATATGTTGGTATCTAATCAATTACTACACATTTGGGTAATGTATGAGGTATTATAACAATTTCATATGTGTAAAATAAAAATAATCATGTACGATGGAATTATTCTAGGTCGGAGGAAATGTTTAATTTTCAAGTTAGAATATTTTTAACTAAACGAATATTTTAAAATGGACTTTCTATGGACTAAGATAAGCTAATTGGCGATCTGACAATAAAATAGCGTCGACATTTCCGAGCCGCTTTGTCACAGCGCAAGTCAATACGCCAGCGCGCAGCGTAATTAATAGCGAGAGGAGATTGATCGCGGGCGTTTCTGTAAAACCTAATTAAGAGGGGTATAATTTCCTAATCGCGGGCACAAATCACCGCATCGCCCCAGCTGAAAGAAGGTATCGCGCGCGAATTTCGCCGTAATCCTCGTTCCACGCCCTCGGATATACCCGGCGATTAATTAAGCATAAAAATCTGGTCGTTTGCGAGGAACGGAAGAAAGAGAAAGAAAGATAAAAAATGAAACAAAGAAAAGAGAAATGCCGCAGATTGCCCCACTTAATCCCCCGGGCGACCGCCTTCTGCGCTGGGGATGACGCCTCCTGACGTCCCGTTGGAAATTCATTAAAGCGATATCCCATTTATTCCGAACGACCCCTAGCCCGCGTCTTCGCCAAATGAAAGAACAAACGCGTAATCTGCTACACTAATACGCGAACGACCCTCGCGAAACGTTTCATTTTCCGTGTAAATTAGTAGTAGCGCAAATCACTAGTAGACTCGTATAAATTATATACATTCCCTAAAGAATATGATCAATATACACATGAAGTTTCGCTGTTTAATACCAATTTCTTAGCTCAAGGTCAATGTCTTGAAATTTAACAGAACTATACAGTTACAATTTTACACTTCTTTATAAAAATAACGAGAATGTGGCTATCTCTAAATTTTTGGCCATTTTATTTATAACATGTTTACAATCTCGATAATTGTAAATTAAATATGTTGGAACGTACTGTTAAAGAAGCCAAGTGACCCTGACTTTTCATCTAAACGAAATATTTTTTAAATTGTCAATGGTGCTATTTGTAGACCATTGATAGCTGATTAACTTCTGTTCGAAACATTTATGGGAAGTGCTCGCCAAATGAATTAATTAAAATTTCGAGATTCGATAGATTCTATGGGTTAAGCAGTCGGAAGCTTCTGATGCAAAGGGTTATGGTTGAGAATCGTTCGGAAGACATTGGGGACGGTGTTTAGCAGAAGGGGAGGCCGTTTCCGTAGACAGGGGCTCGTAATATGGCTTATTAAAATTACAGGGATGGAGGGTTTGCGAGTGTCGACCGCATCCCGGCTAGGGACAGACCGCGACAGAGCCAAGACAGCTCGTGACCAGAGCCAGGGGGGAGTCGAGCTTCGCATAAGTCCATTCCACCGGTCTGCTGCTTTATACAACCATAGTCCAGGAGAGCTCGACCGCCAGGGATTGCTCTCCGTGGACCACACCAGCAAGCCTTCCTGGATGAATGTTATAGTCTTCGGCCGGCCTTCGACCACGAGGAACACCGGACAACTGCTCGTCAGTTTCCCGGTGACCTCAAACTGCGTCGCCTGGGTATGATTTAATCGGTTGATTCTGATAACCCGGCGAAATTGCCGCTCGTGCTACCCTCCGAACTGTCTGGACGACCCAAGCATAGCATTCGTCTTAACAGCTACGCACCCTGCCCGGCGCTAAATCATTCTCTACACATCCCCTTACATTTTAATTCTGAACAACTAGACATTCACGAGATCTTTACGCAGGCAAAATTATTTCAGTCACATTATATAAGATGCAAGGCCAAATATACAGGTTGAAAATAATATATCGAGATTGTTCATTTTTATAAAATTTTAGTGACACTCTGTAGAGATGTGGGGAATAAACAGTTTACTTTAAAGTCATTTCTCACGAGAATTGTTGATTTGCGACTTACGTCTTGATTGTACAACAACTTTTGTCAACTACTAAACTAACGTAAATAATTAGTTAATTAGTTATCTATCGTAATTCATCTTCAGGATATTACAAATTTTTATTCGCGGCGTAAAGGTACGATCATTTACAACAACAATTAGCTATTTTTGTGGATACTAAATGCTGGATTCGGATTTGAATCTTCAGGTTCAAGAACCACGTTAGATATTAAAATGTTTTAATACAAGAAAAAGAAAGGAGGTGTTTCGTCCTAGACCCGCTAGAGTATTCACAAAAATAGCTAATTGTTGTTGTAAATGATCGAACCTTTGCGCCACGAATAAAAATTTGTAAACTAAAGTAAGGTCAACTTCTGACACAATTATCGAATTTTTAAAAATGTCTATTACAATTACTTTAAAAAAGTCAGCTTTGTCACACAATGTGAGAAGTTTAAAGAATATTTTCACTGTTTAAAAAAGAATAAAAGGCATTCACTAGTATTCGCGCAGAGAATTCTTCTTAACTGGCCAACTATTGGTGTTTCTACCTTACAGTGTTCCGTCGAAACGAGCCGCAATAAAACAAAACTACGAGTCACAAATCGTCTACGTGACCCGAAGGGAGACATCCCACGGAACCATGTCGTCGAAGGCGCATCCTCGAAGGAAACGAAAAGGGTCCAAGGAGAGGAGAGGGTACAGGGTCGGGCCATTAACACCTCCCGGACAAATCACTCGATTTTCTCGGACGATTTTCCCGCAGCACGTCCGGCAAATAAGAAAACACGATGTATCACCCGTGGGACGTGGACAAGGAGTTCTTCTCGGACATCGGGTGGAAAGTGGGATGGGTGGTTTACTGGCCGTTGGTAATGACGAAACAGATGGCCCTTCTTCAGGAACGCGAGTAGCACGCGTGTCCCGCAGGAAGAAGAGGGGACCTTCGCTCGGAGAAACCTTGATGAAGTGCCGCCATTATCGGTACAGGACAAAACCCACTTCTGCCTTGGACGTCCGGCGACTTTATTACCCGCGAACACACGCATCCAGTACGGGTCCCACACCGGGACCAGCCTGTCATTCTCGTAGAGGAGAGTTGGAACGGGGAGCTTAACGAGCTTACCGTTCTCTATCGGACCTTCTTCTTCTCCTCGCGCTCTTCGGTTAGTATAGCGACCGTACACAGTATAGTTTACCACCGGTCGAATCTCTTTTCCTCGTGAAAGACCATGCGCCATATTCCAGGCGGTCTTCAGGAATCCTCGGACAACGCTCGTTTGGGAAAATGGATGGGAAACGCTGATGGATCTGCGAAGTTTACCTCCCAACACCGTGAAAACAAAGCAAAGACTCGAACAATCTAATTTCTTCCGCGGTCTGATGCCCATGGAATTTCTCAGCGTGGACAGTTCTGATTTGATGAACTTCTCTAACTCCTCTTTCATACTCACATATATAATTTGACCATTTTTCTCGCAGAGTTCATGCTGATGCAATATTTCTTTCGTTCAATTCAATCACTAAGAAGTGAGAAATTAAACGGACACTTGAATGCTCTGGGTCAATATAGACCCCAGATCCATGAGGAATTATTCCACAAATTTATTTCTCTATTATTAAAGAAATGGTTAAAAATTTCGATGGACATGCTCTTGTTATTTTTATAGTCATGTGAAATGGCCAGTTTTTGCGATCTGCGACTAATGCCGAAAGACTACAGTGGTCGGTTCCACATTGTTTGTGTATAAAAATACAGTGAACTGCTTTTTCCATGTCAGAGCTGTTTCTGCTAATTATGTCAAAAGCGTACCGTCTAGTCAACTTCGCATTTCAGAAGCCGCTTTCCCCTGTTATGACCGTGTGCCACTTGTTAAATTTAATATTAAATGGTTTAACGTTCGAACGAATCGAGAAACCGATTCTAATAGAATTGATTTATTGAGTAACTGCTGGGAGACACTTCGACATGCACGAACGAATACACAGCATTACCGTTCGCAATTCGCACTTTTTCTGCAGTCTTTTGGCAACGCGTTTATAGATCGAGATTAGGCATGCACGGAAACCTGTCGAATAGCTTGTTAGTCATGCTGAAAGTATGACTGGTAAAAGTGAAACGGTGTGACAAAATATGAGCTCTGCCATTTTTGCAACAGCGTTTACCTCTCGGTTTCTTCTACGACGATCGATGAAGAGCGGTAATATTTTTTTAAGGGATAACATTTTACTTGGTAACGCTTTTTCATTCGTTTTATTACCGTGTGCACATAATTGTATCCACTTTAAACTCTCTACAACATTTTAATTAGAATACTGTTACCCCTGTATCGCAGAAAAAATTTTCATTTCACCGCGCAATTTCGATCGGCTAGATAAGAAAGAATGTTCGTTATTGTGTAAGTTTAACAGCACAAATTGAATAGCAATTCATGTTAATATTTACACCAGGAATATTAAATTATCCTCGTGCGTTTGACTCGCGCAATTAAACGGGGAGTGCTCCTCATTACGGATTCTAATTTAAATGTAGACTTTTAATACCTTTCCATTATTTATGCGCCTGATTTGCATTCATTAGTCCTTGTTCACAGGAAATTGTTACATTTTAGTAAGGAGAATTAAGTGGGGTCAGAGGTGTCAATCACTTAAAACAACGAACTTCTTTACAACATGTTTAAAATTTTGTTGGCAAAGTGTCATCGGAATATCATCAAAAACAACGTAGTTTCGGATCGTTAGGAAATAGTCTTCTTCCATACATCCTGCACAGAAGACACGGAACTCAGTATTCGCGCAATCGTAACGAGAAAACGGCAACTCATCAGAATCGGCGTATTTCCGATTGACGCCGTTCGTTCGAGGCTTCATTAGCCGGCTTTAATTACGGGGCGACCAAGATCGTTGTCGCTAGAACGGGAGACGGTGGCCGGCCCCAATAGACAGGCCGCGTTCATTAATCATCTCGCGGTCGCAATTATCGTAATTAATATCGCCGGCATAGTAAGTCGCACGATTTTTCTTCCGCTTAAAATCGGATTCAAGGATTTACGGATTCTTCGTGTCGCTACACACGTCATTGATACATTTAAGAATCAAGGAAAAATTGAGGTTACAAAATTCAAAGATTCACATCTTCCAATGCCTACAGCTATTTTATGCGTCAACCGATTTCGATGAAACTTTGCACACGTATATAATTTTTTACATCTACAAAATGCACATTGTAAATTTTAATTTTAGGCACAGATAGAAAAGTTAAAAATCGTGATCTTTATTTTTGTTTTCAAAATTCCGAGCAATAACGATATGAAAAAAAAGTAATTATTGCGACAGGGTGGCCATGCTCCGATTTTGATAAAATTTAAATATGTTATAGATTTCGACATTTCAAACAACTTTTTCCTTTTCCAATATAGGGAATTACTTTTTTTTTGTAAACACGTTGTGGGGATGACAGAAAACATGGTTTCACTTTGTATAGTATGATACATATATAGAATGAGCTTTTAATTTTTAAAGACTACTCGTGGATTTTCGTCAGCTGCAATGCAAAAATTATGCGATCAGGATAAGTTGTGATTAGGTTGTGGAGGGGGCGGAGAGCGCAGGCCCGACCACGCATATACGAAAATTCAATACAGTATTAGCAATAGTTTTTTGCGAATATCTCGAAAACTAAAAGCGACTCCCCTATATTGGAAAAGGAAAAAGTTGTTCAAAATGTGTTGCTGCATAACATATTTAAATTTCATCAAAATTAGAGTATGGCCACCATTTCGCAATAATTACCGAAAAAAATCTTATATTAATAGTTTTAATTTGAGAAAAGTGAAGAAATTAAAAGCTCCGTTAGATTTATAATGTTTAGGTTTGCGCAGCACATTCCATATGAAATTCCTTATATTTCTACGTTTCATTAAAGATTATTTCTCGATTAAAAGTATGGGTATCTCACGTTCCCACTCATATTTCTTTTGAAAAAATCGGCAATTTCGCAAACCGTGACCAGGAAACGAATCAGACTCGGAAAAATGGTAGGCAACCGGTTCTATTAGAGCGTCCTCCGCGCAATAATCGGCAAAAACGCGACCGCCGGTGATTTATTCGTTCCGGGGTTGGAATCCCGTAAAACGCGAAAATTTACGACTGTTGTTTAGCGCTGCAAATCGCGGGTTCTCAGACCGCCGGTGATATCAAGCGATTACGCGGACGTTGATGGTCTGCGTTTGACAACTACTCGCAAATTAACTGGCCGATGTGTCTCTCTCTACTCTGAGCGACCAGGTTGTTAGGGCTGTTTTTGTAATTTATACGGTTACAATTACCCCTGGACGGATGGGGGTTTTAATATATCCACTGGACAATTTCAATGGGATTAACGCGTTCGAAGAACACTGCAAGAACGAGCCTAGATCTGTCTTTGCACGATCGCGAAAGATCAACGACGTAAGAAACCGCCATTTGGATCGACCTGTTACAGGAAGATCTGTTTTTCAACCTGGCCATTCGCCCGGGTGAGATTCGCTCGGTGTAAAATGCAATTACTGTGTTAGAAGTGTCGTCACTTCTGGACACGGCATCGGAGACGCTAATTTGAAGTCTGATGGTGTGCGATCCGTTCTTGCATCAACTGTTTCAATGGTGTGGTTCTAGTGTAATTATGTCCCGAGTGTTTCGATTGTATTTCTGGTCGTGAATCGTTTCACAGCGTTTTATGGGGACGTTTTTGCACGAGGATGATGATAAGGTGCATGTGTCTTGAATCTAGACAGTTTCTCTCCTCGGACAATCTTCTGTTTTTATTTTGTTACAGAATTTATTGAGTCCATTTTATATGGTTGTGTCTTACAATTAACAAAAAAAAACTATTATTTCTAATATCATTCTTGAGTGAGAGAATGTTTGGTCCCATAAAGTTGCAGGTGACACAACCTATCTCTTCCAAAAGATTTTCTTTCTTATTGCGATTAAATCACCGTCGTCTTATATCAAACGAAAACTGTAATCGCTCTAATATTCGAGTTCGTGTTTCCCCGTTCAGTTGGGATGATCGAGGTCGATACTCGAAAGAATTCCGCCGCAGGAATATCTCGGGAAGCTCAGACTCGTCGGGAGAAGGTATTAAACGGGCCGATCAGGGATCGAGACAAGAGTGTGCTCGGTGTGTATCATCGATCGACGTGTATTTCATCGGTTCAGTAATTACATAACGTCACCGTGTGCCGGGTATAGAAAGCGGAGAGCAAAGCTCTCTCGGGCGGAGAACGTTGTGTGTCGGCGCGTTCCTTTTACAGGCTGCTGCTGCTGCTGCAGTTGCAGTTGCAGCTCCTTAACGATCTCTCGCGCGATACCGCCTAATGACTAGCGGCGCGGGCATCATCGTGTCCCGATACGGCATTCGAAGAAAAGCATCGGGACCCGGGCATCCGTCAGCTCTCTGTGCCAGAAATCGAGCTGCAAGTCACGCCGGCCAGCTTCCGAGATCCGAGGGACCATATCCTCTTCTCGCCTTCGTTCAACCCTCCCCTTCATCCTCCTCTCTTCTTCTCATTCTTCTTCAAGAGTGAAAGAGAGGATCGACAAGGATCGACACAATCTCATTCTTTCTCGTTCTTTCTAAGCGGCACTTCTTTTAGACCATCGAACAGGCGGCGGCTCGGAATCCACCTTATTGACAGGTTCACGGCTCCCGAAGATACTTCTCTGCTACGGTATACGCGGCACGTATCGATTCTACCTTTCTTTCTTCCTTGTCATCTCTATCTCTCGAACTGATGAGAAGATTGAGAATTTTTCTGTTAAATAGAAATTGCATCGATTCCGACGCGCTGCAGCGGAGCATCGTTGCACGGAAAGATAATGCGTGCAAAAATCGACGAGGTGACCATTCATAGTGATCGGTAGTGTCTATGTTCTTTCGTTTCTACGTAGCCATACAATCATCGTCACGAGCTCTAGAACGTGTGATATTTTGTGATGGGAATCACAAGTGTCAACGAACGCGGTTGCGACGTGAATGATTCTATTGCATTTCACAAAATTAATTAAAATGAGCATGGGCAGATGATTTTTTCACGGGAATATTAAAAATATAGTTGAGACCAAATCAGACACAGTGCAACAGAGTGACACCCAGTTTAATAAATTGGGTCCAAGCCAAACACAGTTGAACAGAGTGAAACAAAATTGGACAGTGTCAGACGCAGCTGGACAATATCAAATGCAGTACAACAGAGCGACACCCAGTTAAACACAGTTGCACAATGCCAAACACAGTACAATATAGTGACACCGAGTTAATTACAGTGGGAATTGAACAGTGTCAGATGCAGTTAAACGGTGTCAAACACAGTACAACAGTATGGAACACAATTCACTTAATTTTTTTACATGGAAGCTATAATTGTCAGAGATGGAGAAATGTAGGCTATCGAAAATCGCGGTCGGTGGATGACTCCGTGAGCGACGATCTCGATCGTCACAAGAGCCCTAGAGGATCGGCTAATCCAGCGATTCACACGAAGCAAGGACGTGGAACGGCCTCTTGAAAGGTGCGACGGGGACGATCGTTCTCGCCACCGCATTTACAATCGTTAGTCCGCTCCTCCGGGCCCCTCTCTCTGCCCCACGGTGGAATCGTTTAGCGTAATTACGGCTCTTGTCACGGTTGCTCGTCCCTCTCCCTTCGGACTCCTCACAGAAGACCCGCCGACAAATGTAACCGGTCGATTTTTTCCCTGGTGGACCCGCTCGAGACCTGGCCACTGGAACCAACAACTCTCTTTCTTTCTCTCCTCTCTGTTGGTATCGTTGATGGATACCCGATGGATGACTGCATTCCTACGCTGGCGACGACATTAAGCCGATGCAACGGATCGGATCCGCGCGATGAATTCCCGCGAGGCGAGTCGAGCGCCGCGTATGCGAAACGTCTCGGGCGCCTTTCATTCACTCACGGTATAATGCACCGAGCATAATCGAGCGTTAATTCATTGGCCCCCGGACAAAGGACCCGGTCCAGAGTGATACAAAGTCGCCGTTACGCTGCGGCGAGCTCGCCCCAGAAGAGCTGCTCGAGGATCGGCTTTTTGCGGATCTAACCCGACACGTTTGACTCGCCTCGATCTTTCTTCTCGATTCGCGGAGAGATGAACAGAGTCCAGCTCCCGAAGAGTAAAACACTGCAGGGTAAATACCGTGGAACTGTTTTACGGGGAATTCTTGTTAACCGGCCGCCGCGATCGCTTCGGATAGAGGACTCTTCGGGTGCTATTGTGTTTCAGCTAGTATCCCGCCCTTCGTTATTAACTATTTTTCAGTATCCCAGCAATCTTGCTCCTCGTGCATGCATAGCTAACGAAACACGCGCTCCGTGAAATTGAAGGAATGATGTGTCCAAAAAATTGTTGACTTTCGAACCTGTACAGCCATGAGTTCACTTTGGAGGACCAAAATTTTTTTACAGTTTCTTTTTATATCGTTCTGTAGGTTTTAAACATTTGCATTGAACTCTGTGGTTGATGTGGTATCTGTCCGCTACTGTTATAATTATCACACACATTCTTTACCAATAGTTCATTATTTGCGAAATGATTTGCGATCAGAGATTTGTGAACGGTCCCGAAAATCTCGATTTGTCCGATTGCTGGATAAATCCTGCCCGTGGCAATATTTCTATGTCAAGGCCGGTAAGTCAATCCTCGGCGGTACCGGCATTAATCGCGTAATTATTCGCGAAACCAGTTATGCATAATTGACCGGATAATTGCCGCGTAACTGGCTGCGCACGCCGCCGCCCAGAATACAAAGTATTAATTCCACGCGAAAATGTTGATGATCGGTGGCAGGGTAGCCTCGTAACTTATCGTATCGGGACTCGTATAGCTAATTTATCGCGGAAAATTGCAGGATGTCCTTCTACGGAGGACTTGTGTGTCGTCGATGGATTGCGAGAGGCCCGTGGGCGTCGATGCACAAGGAATGCATAAGTATAAGTGTCGCCGGGCCTCTCTTCCTTTCCGTAATGAAACATTCCCTCTTATCGTGATCACCGTTCGAATGCCACTTTTTTACCTATTAAACCACCCGATGACACAATTGGCGAGCTGTTCGATGATCGCTTAATGACCTTGGAAAATGCGGATCCCCTTCTCGACGAGCAGTCCAGAAAAATTCGGAGAAAATAGACTAGCTTCGGCGCCGCTGCCGTAAATAGACTCAGCTATGCAGTTATCACGAAAATCGCTGCATTTTATGCATTTCTGAAGAAAATTAGGGGATGTAAAAATCCAGTTTATTGTCAATTGGTGTGTGTTCTATCTTCTATTCTGTTATCCACTGTCGTCTACAGTTGCGTACTTTTTTTAAAAATTTATTTATTTAATGTTGCTTTAACATCAAAGGTCATTAGCAACACGGTACATTTTCTTACAATATTTTGTACATCTTAGTATCTTTGATATATTGGGCAAGACCGACAATGTGTTTCTCAGAACCTAACAGAATGTGTAAAGATCCAGGCAGTTTATCATTTTTCCTTTCATTTTCATATTTTTTGCAATCTAGTATAAGGAGATTTGTATTAACTGGTACTTTACATATATCGCAGATCATGTTTTCTTTTTTACTTAACAAAAATGAATGGGTTACTTCTGAGTGCCTAATTCTGATTCTAGAAATTGACGTTTGAATTTGACGATCTATTGGACTGGGAAACTTATGCCATTCAAAATCCACTCCTTCGTTATGGTACTTTTGTGTATAAATTCTTTTAATATTATCAGTTACATGTTTCCTGAATATTTCATTTATATGGTTTTTGTGGTCATTTAGTCTGGTGTACTGTCTTAACAGATTCCAGAAAGCCTCAAAAAATTCATGCAATCCAAATCTGTAAAAAATACAATTTCATTTCATTATCGATTAACAGCAATGAAAATATAATTTTATCAGGAAAGCAATGATCACATCTCTTGCTCCACTCGTTTCAAACTCTTGATCGATTTAATTTTTTATACAACTAGCATATTATTAAATGTCACGTTTGGGAGAAAAAGTAAAAATATAAATTATTGGAATTTATAGGACATTCGAGGTCAGGGTACGGGGGACAACACAACGAGCATAATAGAACTTAATTTATACACCAGCCCAGGTATTTTATAATATTCCTTGGAGCGGCAGGCGCGGCGTATGCTCATTACGACTTTCTCTGTTCGTTTACGGTGCACCGTGGCTTTTGCATGACGATTTATCGCGTCGAGTCCGGAGATCAATTACGGATAAATAAAATAGGGTCGTTTTGCCTTGTCCACCGGGGACACTGTGGAATTTTGAAGTCCTTGATCTCGCGGATAATAATTAGTCGTTCGCAGATCTTTATGCAAAGTGTTCTGTATCAAGTATACGAAGTTGAAGTTACATATAAATTTATCTGGTACTTATCAATAAATTGTCATGCTATCTACATTTATTTATAACTTTCTCTCTGGCAAGAAATGCGTATAATTGTGCGAGTGTCGGCAAGTATAAGAATGGCGGCCTGCCAGAAGAAAATCCCGTGAGTCTGCGTTGCAGTCGATGCACCAGAGGGATGAAACGCAGATCGCACGATCGCGATGCACCGTTACCCACCGGTGAACACGGACGAATAAAAGGACGCCGCGAGATATCGATTGGCACAGTAAATGATTTCTAAATTGGATCGAAGGCGCGTGGCGCTAGCGCTCGCTCGTGCATAACGCGAAAAATCATCCGCGCAAAAATCGTCGGTGATCTCTGCTCGATTCGAAATACGGAAGAGGTTTCGCGAGCTGCGGTCGAGTCGCGGCAGAAACAATTGTCCAGGAGACGAACGGAAGAAACAAAGTTGTCGATAGGAACGTATATTTGACGGAGAATCTTCAAGATTAATTTTTCATTATACATAAAAAATTCTACAACCTAGACTTGTTAAAAAAAATTGATTCTGTTAATGTAAACTCGTCATGTTCAATACACTGTCTACCAGTGATTGTCATATTTTTTTAAATATTTTTAATTTACGATTATTCAGATTTTAAAAATACATCCACGAGGAATAATTAAAAATTTCGATCGACACATTCTTGTTTTTATAAAGCAGCGAAAGATTGTTAAGCAGCCGTTGCGGATTCGCAATCTGATCGACGCGACGGGTTTCCGATCGATATAAAGAATTCCCGAACGAGAGTATGGTTGTTTGTGCGGCGCCAGCGTGACCATGCTCGCGTCAAGCAACAACAAACGTCGTCGTCGTGTAGAGCTCGCCGAAAAACTTTATGAACGGTTTATGAGCGCAATAATCCGCTCGCGAGTAACACAATACAGGCTAATTATAGAGGACGAGGTCCAGGCCGGTCGACAGGCATTAACGTACCCGTTAAACTCGCGGCCACGACAGCCTGGGTGGCTTCCCTATTTTCGTCTTTTTTTTTCTCGTATTTTTCCTCTTCCTCCACCCCCTCCCTCTCGCTCTCTCTTTATCACTCTTTCCGCGTTCGTCTCTCTTTCTCTCGGAGCTCTACGCCGGTGTTCCCTCGCACTTTGATCCTCGCGACGCTAATGCGTCTCTGTTATTTCAGTCCTTATCCCTGACAGCTAGACCCCGGCGAGACGCTTGACAACGATTTTTTCGATTCGTGTAAACCGATCTCGAACGACCTCGCGGGCGATCAGTGTCGTGTTCTATCGAATCGCGAGTGGTTGTCTTATTGGGTCCCATGGAAATCACCGGCACAAATTTCCCCGACGCAAGATTTGACCGATAACAAATCTAAAATCGGTTTCGGTCAAATTTGTGTCGGTCAAAATTGTTGTCGATTGAAGGCGTTGTCGGCCACAGTAGTTGTCGGTCAAATCTGGAGGCGGTGAAATGTTGTCAGTGAAAACCGTGTCGGGGAAATATGTATCAGTAATTTCCATGGAACCCGTCGTATTTTGCGAAGCAACTGTGCCCATAATTATGAAAGTGATTTAAGTCAGATATTTGTTGTTTCGAGATATTTAAAGGAAAATGATATTAATACTAAATAAATTCCATATAATGTTGAAATAACCAGCAATGAAAATTACATTGAATTAATTTAGCTTCAAATAATAAATACTTGGGAAGTTTGTTGTGCAGTCCAGATCTCCATGGAAAATGTTCATATCAAAAGGTCATATCTCCAGCAAAAGTATATTATCGCATAATCCAGTATAGTAGATGATTGCTTTCTCGTCTTTTTCCTTTTTCGAATCATGCTGCTCCACTTAAAGCCTGACAAGGTCAGAATCCACGCGCCTCCACGAGTTAAAGGTATGATGAATCGGCGGGAACCATCTTTTCTGAGGCTCGAGAGGTCGTGCGATCCCAAAACCGACAGAAACATAATCGACCGACGAAGATTTTCGTTCGGCTGACACACTGCGATCAGTCACTGTAATTGGTACCCCCTCGCGAGACGAATGTTAATACATCGCGGAGAGGAGAAAAAAACCGAGGAACAAATTGAATCACCGGTGCATCGCGGGATCAGGAGGTCACCACTGGGATCTCGACCTTGTTCCCAACTGAGCCCGGCGACGGGTTGATAATTAAAATTCTCCGAGCGATCCCCGTCCGAAATTAATCGCCACCGTAACTGCTTTCTTCGAATCGAATCGCGTAAAATTGGATCGTTCTCGAAATCTATTACCGGGAAAGCTAAATGACCTACACATGATAAAATTTTTGCAATATGTTCAGTATTGTGGACAGATATTTAAACTTTTTCCTCAGTTGGAAAATTTATGAAGTATAAGCACGGCTTGCATTAATTAATAATTAAATCTGACGACGCAACAGCTTCTCGTAATAATAGAAAAATAGTTTCTGGGTTATTCGGAGGTTTCCCGCGGGATAATCCTGGATAAGGTCGTTTTACATAGCGGTAGACGCGATTACGGTATCGGATTACGCTCCCGGTTCGGGGTATTAATGTTGATTTCGCGACGCGGAAAAATTGGAGCGATTTGCGGTCTGGAGTTCGCCAGCCTCCGAGAAAAACTGGCTGCAAACTCGATTTCAGACGCGGCGCTGCTGACCGCAAATCGTTTCCATTCTTTTCCGCCGGGCAAAACCTGTCCGCCACGCCGCCTTATCTTGAAATCGAACTTCCCCACCGGCCGCTGGGTGCGAAAGGTCACCACCAGTCATCACGATGTTGGGAAAGTGGAGACGGTTTCCGCCGTGCAACGAAACGTCAAGGTCACCTCTGCTCGAGCTGCCAAGGTCGCGAGAACTGTTTCGAAAACAGTCTACTAAACATTATCTACCGGCGATTATTCCACAATTTTTTTAATGTCGTCTATGACTGAGAAATTTTTAATATGCCCTTTAACAGACAAACTTCAAATCAAAAACTCAAATAATTTTATTTCATCTAAAAACAAAGGCATAACATTCGTATTTGTTAGACTTTGTTAAGATCTTCGTCACGAGTCTGATTCGTTGAAATACGACAAGGGGTGAAGACCAATATGTGAGTTTATTTAGCCATTTTTTTTAAATATATTTTTCAAGGTATTTTTCCTGAACCTGGTTCCTAACGTAATTTACTAGTAATAAATGTTGAATGTTCTCAGCGCTACGGTCGATCAATTAATAAATCAATTTACTAGACGCGCGTGCTAGAAATTGCGTAATTGTCCAAAGACAAATAAGAATTTTCCTGATCAACACCGCGAGTTTCCACGAAGATGGCGTGTCGTTCGCGCGACAGAAAAATGCGCGAGATTGCATCGAGATCCGTCGTTCCGCGGAACGAAGGTAAATCGAGGAGCTGTAAAAAGGAACTGGGGAATAATTCCAGTCCGTGTCGGAGCCGTGTACAGATTACACCGGTGATGCGATGTCAAGAGTCATCTCGTGACGCTCGTGTTTCTTGTCGGCGACAAGTAATCCGGAATCAATTACTAGCTCGCAGCCCTAAGGAACTACTTCGTCGAGAGACAGGGAGCAAGAGAGAAAGGGAGAGAAACGGCCCGTGGGACGCGACGACCTTTTTAGAGGCCGGTCGATCATTAATCACCCGGTTTTTAGCTCGAAATTCCCTCGCGCCTAGTTTACAAAACGAGGGTCGTCGAAATCGCCCAGTCACCCACGACAAGGGTGCTGGTTTTTGTACTTTCATCGGCCCGGACAGACGACCCCGGCTTCCACGGTGTACACAACGATTGCTCGTTGTTGTACATGTATCGTTGCTCGTTTCCGTGCGATTACTTCGACCTCTTACTTATCCGACGATCGCGTCGTCTTTCGACTCTTGCGGTGGGCGGAGAAAATCCTGCTCCATTAACTGCACGCCGATTCGCTGCGTGTGAAAGTTTACGAGTAGCTGCGGGTTATAATTGATCGGGCTCGAACCGGAAAACCACTGTTGCAACACAATGCTCGCTCTTTCTTAACCCTCGACCGTGCGCGTGCCCCTCTTTACCAGATTGGTCCGTTCTATCGCGGTAATTCCTCCGCAAAGTTTCAATCTCGTTTAGATATTACTACACTGCAGATATTTATGCAAAAATTATATACAGTGCAGGAGTTACATGTTTACTTCTTTCTTCTAATAATTTTGAACAGTCAACACAACGCGTAATTTTATGCCTCAAATGCAAAATGTATCAACACCGGGAACATAAAAATCTATGATAATATTGCTAGGCATTGAGAAAGGCATTGAGGAAGTTTCAAAAGGAAATTGAAAGTGTAGTATTGAAAATTTAACTATCTCACTACGTTTCTATTTGCCACTTCGATACAGATGGATATTAGGTATAAATATTGAATAAATAGTTCAACCGAATCATTGCAATTTTAAGGTACGTTTACACTTAAAGATTAATTTTTTTTTTTTAATTGAAATGAAACTTCAGATTTATCTTTAACAATATTAATGAGGGGGAGTTGCTAAGACCGGATTAGAGGAAACGCGAAAGAGAAAATTGTTTGAAGGTTGAAAATCAGAAACAAGAACGGTCGGACGGGTGTTGTAGAGCTCATTACGATCGAATTCCTGTTGGCTGCGGCATTTCTAGTGAAAAAATTGTCCATCGCCTATGTATTTCTGGCTCGTAGCCCCCGGTGTCGCGTCACAAGTCACACCGCGTGACAAATGAGACGTTGTCGTACGTTTGTTCAAATTACTCCCGGCATTCCTTGTGCCACGGTCCTCTCTCTAGCGCCCAACAAGCTTTGAAATATTACCCTCGTCGCCTCAACAACGCCTCGACGATCGCCTAACGGTTCGTACTCACGGCGACGACGACGCGTTTCGTTTTTACCGAACCGAGCCGGAAAGTCGGCACCAAGAAACACAGAGATCCAAAGGAAGTCGGAGGCTCTTTATAGCAAGTGTACAGTCCTGTTAAAACCATTTAATTTTATAATCAATTATTATACTGCCACATAAAATGCTACTGTATTTTTTCAGGAGCAACAGAACAGACACTATCGGATTTTCTCTAAAAAGGTAATAGTATATAAATGGGTCCTATTTAGATCTACAAGTTTTGTTCGACACGTGGTTTGATATAATCAATAATCCTCGAGATTCAAATTATTTTTAGTCCTGTGAAACCATGTTCGAGAGACATTATCGTCAAGAGTAAATTACTTTATGGGATTTTTTGAATGCGGTTGAGAGATCCAAGGGGGACACTGATCCAACGCAGACAGAGATCACTGTTTAAGACTGGTGGCCAACGATCGCGAGTCCTCGATTCTAGCGTTTCTTGCGGTCTCGTCGCGTTTTCTTGTCGCGCGAGGAGAATTCCGCTTCCTACGATTTCTCAGGCTTAACGGCGTCATTTGTGTCATAAGTATCAAACTTCTTTCGCTCGAGAATGCGTCGCGAAATGATGGCACATTGGTGTTCGTGATTCGATGCTGAATCGCGCGAGCCACCGCAATTTTCCTCCGGTATAAACGCGAGTTTCGAGATCGCATAAAGATTTTAGTCAATCATTGTTTATGAAATGTTTATGAAAAACAAAAATTGTCTGCGTCAATTACAAAATGTCTCTACAATTTTAATAGTAAATTCGGCCGATATTTTTTGAACGAATTTTTTACCATAAACGCATAAAATTCGCTTTATCTTGATTTCCAGTATGTTGATAGTATCCCATATCCTCGAATGATGAACACCTATTGACAATCGGAAACAAGTTTCGTTTTGCAGTGATAAAATTGAGGAAGACCCACGATAGCGAGCTAGCTATCAAAGCGGAGTCGGTTCGAGAGGAAAGCTCATGCTGGATGGCAAATAGTCAAAGATCCTAGTCAGAATTTTTCCTTTGAAATCGGCTCCGCGAGCCGCGAGCACGATAGAAGCCAGATTGCCGGATGTTTGCGAGGAGCAAACGTTGCTAATTAAAATCCCGCGGCTCTGCTCGGACGGTAATCAACGAATGCCTTTGGGCTGCGAGGATGGTCAACGATCCTCGACCCTTCAACCCCTTTTCGTCCCTTCCTGGTCCCTTCCTGAACTCGTTCGACTCGCCGAGTTCACCGTTAACCAATTCGAATTTTTCGCTCGATCGATCGATGCTCGCAATTCAATGAAAATAAACGTGAAAAATACTTTCGTGCAAAATAAAAAAAGGCGCATTGATTGTGGCATAGCATTACTTTACTTTTACATCTTTAAGTTTAAACGAGTGCAACGATGTTAACAAGTTTTTTTCTATTAATGATAATCACCGTGGTTGTGGATATTGAAGCCTCCACTTTATGACGACGTTTTGAAATTTGATCTACGACTTTTTCCCACCGCTTTATCGCATTTTTAATGCCAAGAAGTCGTAAAAAATTGGTAGCGTTTCGCAGTACATTGCAAAAACGAATGTCTTGTGAATTATTTTTGTGATGTACAAACTCCGTAGAAATTTTATAAATGGTGGGTTCGAAAGAGCACATATTGGTTAAGAATTGAGAATTTTTCCATTAAAAACTCTGCATGTTTGACCACGATATACAGACTGCTATGAAATGCTGCATTTTAAACGAGGTTGTACGAGTTCCCACAATTTTGCAATTTATATTAATACTCCATTACACTAACAGTTGATACACCGTATTAATCCTCATTAATGTAATTCCAGTTTAGCTTAAGAAAGTTTAGTTCCACTAATTTTTCTAACAATTACAATTCTTATTTTAACTTAATTCGAGAGTTCTAACTAAGAGAGAAAGAGTGGGTGAGAAACTGTGGTATAGTTAAGAGTACAAGGGATTGTGAAAGACATACCTAACGATGCATCCCTCGATTTCCTTCGCGAGTCTCCTCGGCGTGCACTCGGCGTCGTCTGGCATCGTCTGCGAACACAAACACATCGTTCAGCCTTTTCGTGTTCCGGCTAAGTGAACGGAGCTTAATTCTTTCAATTCGCCGCTAGTCGGTTTCGAAAACACGTGTCACTTTTTAGCTCGTAAATTGGCCCGGTTGAAACGAGGGTGCAAACGAGGTACACGATTTCCGCTTTATTTCAGAGCGACGATAGCACGTGCTCGTCAACCACTTCCGCGTGATGTACGAGCGAAACTTAGTCCTCTTGGTGACATACTTATGATCCCGGTGCCTAAACACATGGAGCTTTCGTTTCCGAGCCGCTGTGCCACTGACGGATCTATGGCGCCGGTTACCCTCAGCTAAAACCTGGTTGCTTCAGTCTTTCAATTCTCATGTTCAACAACCTGAGCAATCTTGGTTAACAATTTTAGCACTTGGATGAAGGAATCCATTTTGATCCAGCGTTTTAAATGTGTTATAGAAATTGTAAATATAGCAAGCATATTTCTTGTCCTCGACCGAAAATATTTTTCGAAAATGAAGTAGGATCTACAGGAATCTAGCCGTACTATAAAATCATCGATTTCTTATCTTTCTCCAATTTCGTCGCAACAAATTCCCAAAAACGATTTACAATTTCCAAGAACAAATTTCAACACGCTGAAAAGTAAAAACTATCTACAGGGATCTAGCCACACAATAAAATCATCGATCTCTTATCTTTCTCCTATCTCGTCGTAACAAATTCCCAAAAACGATTTACAATTTCCAAGAACAAATTTCAACATCCTCAACAAGTTCGAGCTACCGAGCTAGCAATCATCTCTATCAATCGCGGCAACTTTCCTCATCCAACCGCATCGATCACGATCCATGCACACTTTCTCCAATCCCGTTTTCCCAACGCTCTCATCCCTCTGAAAGGATCCTCTCACCAGGCAAGTCCAGGTGGACCTCGTTCATCAACCACGTTGGTATCCGAAAAATCAGGATTCCAGCATATCGGTCTGGCAAAGAATCTCGCGCAAAAACGAGCAGCAAATATTATCCTAGAGACCTCGGAGCAGCTTCTGCTGCGCACCAAGGGAGCAAGAACGTCGTCCTCGGGACGTCCTCCTCCATCAACCGAATTCCGATCGAAGAACATTGTCGGGCTCTCAGATCTGAAACCCGGCACCCCGAAAATTTTTCCCACTGGCCTAAGTCTGTCAGATGGTATCTTAGGAGCTGGCTCGATCCGTGCCCGAGGTCTCGGAAAGAGTTTCGCCGGGGGCAGGGCTATTAATAATCTTGGGCGCGAAGGCGCGTGCTCGCGGTGGCTAGGTCGTGTGTCGCGTAACGGGTGGCGAGGAGCGTTTGTTTGCTCCCGGTGGCCACCGGGTTGACAAACTGGCCGCAGCAGTCAACGTGACCCGCCACAGGATTTGCCTCAAGTCGCCTATCCACTTGAAAGTAACGCTTCCTTAACTTCAAATCGACGGATTCTTGCGATTAGTAAGAGAAAGCGAAACGCACATTTTTTTAAACATTCTGCAAATCATTTTGAGGGCATTTTTCACGTTATTAAATTTTCCGTTTTAAAACACGCCCTTGAAAAAAAATTTGTTGTTCTACATCCCCTCGTTCGCGAGATATAGCGGAAATACGTTTCCACCCCTAAGTGACAGCTGTTCTCACCCTGCACGTGCGAGGTATAATGAAACGAAACTGGACGATCTTAGGATCGGTGTGTTACATTTCAGTAAGGGTAATTCTAGAGGGTGTTGTCTTAAATTTAATAATAAATATTAAAGTAGATTAATTACATTCTTAAGGAAAGAACAATGTGTCTATCTCTCTCCTGTCCATGACAATTTTTATTTTCCATGAAACTGCTGGTGAGTGACTGTTGCACAGGACAATAAGTTATTGTAGAGACTATAAAAAGGGTTAATATAGCTACCCTTAAAGTATAGGAAAGTATAGGAATCTCTCAAATGGATATGCACCTTTGTGTAGGAGAGAGAAATGGAGAGGGTGAGAGAGAGGGTGCGGGGGAGAACGATGTTTTCACGCCGGATGAAAATAGTGCGTAACGATCCGTCCACGGCCGGGGCCGAGAGATTTATCAGGGCTTAATGGCCCCGGGATCGTAAAAAGAAAGGCTGCAACCGAGACATTGTCAACGGGTTTGTCGAACTTGTGTCAACAGAGGCACGCTGCCAACAGCTGCCATGCCGGCGGTGGCTGGCTGCTGCCACACCGTTATTTCGACGTTAACGACGACTTGTTTATAGCCACGACACCGGGGGACCGTGGCGCGAGCCGGAAAACGAGCGTTCGAAGAACGGGGCCGACGTTCCTTTCCTGGACAATTTGTTTATTCGATGGACGAGATAAAGAACGAGCCCGTTGTCTCGTCTCCCGACGCTGCAAAGAAAGCTTCACGGTAAATTTGGAGCAAGCGTATTTCGGTCCCGGGGTCAAAAGTTCGAGCTCCTCTGTTTATTGGAAATTTAACGAGCCGACAACATCGATTTTTCAGAAATTCGAAGTTGACAGCCCCTCAAGATGTTAAAAAGCATCTAGCAAGTAACAATAAATACAGTGTATTCAAAAAGTATTTAGAAGTCTGTTTTGTGTTCTGATCACTCAATTTTTCATTCCCAAAAATGTTTGATCCAATCTTTTATTGAAAATGTTATTAAAATTAATACCACTGAAGGCGAGAACTTCACTATCAGGCAAAGAATAATTTTGATAATTCTTCGAGAATCAGAATGTTCACTGTGAGAATTATTCTTTGTTTTCGCGAGACCTCGGAGGGTTTCGATTAAGAGCGCTCGATCATCGAGAATTCGATTAGGACATTCGTCACGAGCACAATTAATTCGAGTGTGCTGCCGGCTGTTCGCAGGAAAAGTTATTGCGTTCGTCGTAACGAGGAAACGATTTCGATCTTCTGTATGGGAACTCGAATACAATCGTCATCAACTTCCCTCTGTCGATGATCGTTTTGTCTTCCAAATGAAATGGAGGTTCGCGAGGAAAAGAAATTAGGGGTTGGATCTCGTCGCGAGGAACGAGATTGATCAAGCCGTGGGTGTGCAATTAATTTTAGCTGTGGTCTGTAAATATGACAGAAACGAATCAGAACATTTCTATTTTGCACGAATTACATACAAATATTTATATGTCTAACAACTTCACGAGTGAATATTCAAAGGGATCAAGTCATAGTAAAAGTTCAAGAAAATGTACTAGGATCGTTTTAGCACTTGAATTTAATTTATTGTTAAAAATGTATATAATAATTTGTAATTATTGTGCAAAGCGTCGTTTAAAAGTTTAACTGACAATTAATTTTGAAGAGATACTTTTTAGGTTGCTCAGTTAAAAACGTGTAAAAGTACAAAAACAAAACAAAAGGTGGGATATTATTGCAGGATATTTTATTGCACATCCGACACGCAATTTCCTTGCATCCTGTAATTCGAACACTTGGAAAAGATTATCATCGCATCAGTATACCGAGTAGATCCAGCGGAGGTCCCAGAGATCCTCAGAGCATCCAGTTTTCGTAAAGGAATATGCGGGAACGTGTCGCAAACTGCGAGCGTCTGCAGCACGTGTTTAAATCGGTATTAAGCGCATCGGCGTAGGAACAGTGCCAAGAGAGGCGAAGTCAAACAGACGTTTATCTAATGTGTAATGGCATAATTTGCGAAGGGGCTTAATCACATCAGTGTTACTTGGCCGTCCAGCAGAGTGGAATAAGCTGATCGTGTCTCAGACTTCCCTCCGCCGTCGGTGTGCTTACCGTTCGTCCGTGGAGAACCAAATTGCATTACACCGTAAAATTAGGGGCCCGCGAACCGTGATTAATCGGTTGACAAGATTCGCAGGGACAAACAACTAGATATCGCTGCGAAAACTGCGAACAAATGTCCTGCAATCTATTATAATCACCTACGAGCTGTGCAAATCACTATATCCTCGATTTGGACTTTCAAAAATCAATTTTTCTTTTCATATTCTTTAGATATAAGTATTTAATTGTAGATGAGTATAATTTCAGAGCAGCTCAGAACACTAATTGGGGCAACGAACAGCCCCAGCACAAATCGTTTTTCATCGCCCCAGATAACCCTGGGAAAGGACAGCGGTTCGGGTGGCACTAGGGAAAAGCCTGTTGTTTCAGTAGTGCGCTCGAATTAGGTCATTTAACCATACCCAATTACAAGAACCAACAAAAAATTCGAGAACATTATTAATAAAAATTCATTTTTCTGTCGATTTTTGTCAATCGGTGGTAAAATGGAAGAATTTCAGGAACAGCACATTTAAGAGTATCACTATTTTCGACTTACTAATATTATTAAAGGGTTACAATAATTTTTATTTAATTTCTGTTACTCGCTATCGTGTCGGAAAATGTTTGTTTCGCATAAACACTGAAGTTGTATAACCAAAGTCTAGTTATTAGCTTAGAATGCTCAATAAATCAATTTTCGAGCTACAGCCCCGTACATTCACGATTACCGATTTTATGATAGCAAATTGCAATGGAAACTGGCCGGGAGAGCGTGAAACACGAAAATTCGATGGGAACAGTGATTTAACCTTTTGGTAAACGATCTGTGCTTTTGTCAGAGAGGTCCTGGGAAGAGGGATGTTAAAATAGTATAATGACGTACGTTGTCGTAGATTATTATGAATTAAACTAAGCACATCAACTGTTAATTCAGTCTTATCCTGCGGCGAGTTTGAGAAAATGAAATTCTATGGTACGCAACAATGCGTTTTTATTCAAGCCTGAAAGTGCTGTAGTCGTTTCGCTGCAACGGGACTGCGGGAACCAGCACGCGTTTATGGCGCGGGAGTGTCTCAAG
Organism: Lasioglossum zephyrum; assembly: GCA_028455615.1. NCBI lineage: Eukaryota > Metazoa > Arthropoda > Insecta > Hymenoptera > Halictidae > Lasioglossum > Lasioglossum zephyrum. The sequence continues at coordinate 18,889,974 of CM052329.1, read as the reverse complement.
TCTAAACTATGGAAGCGAACTCGGAACAGAATCATTTGTAGAATTCATTCAAAGCACTTGAAATCAATCGTTCAAAGATTTCTGTTGAACTTTTCAAAGCAATTTAATTTTATAATACAAAGAAATACAGTAACCCAAAATAACTCATTTCAATAATTTGAAACAACATAATTCAGCAAATCTTTTCCATCTTCAACAGTAGCCGTACACACTCTTTCGAACGTTGTAAACGTGCATATCAAATTGCGTAAGCTCCTCCTCTCCAAAGTTTATCTGAGAAAGCCTAATTTCCGTCAACTTTTCCTGCAGCCATTTCGATCCTTCCGGAATCGAAAAAGTAGTCGACTGCCGTCTCAAGATTAGTCAAGATCGTTCGCAGGAGCGTGACAAGGTCCGAAGACAAGGGGTGCAAGTCACCCCCCGATCATTCGACGCAATCCGAGCGTCACGAGACGACGCGACGCGACGCGGCGTTCGTAGTGACATCACAAAAAATCACGGGGCTGCTTTCCGGCCGGATATCTTTCAATTACCCGTTAATATGATAGGCGGCGGGCTATGTTGCAAGTCACCGGTACGTCGTTGCCCGCAGCCACGCACGCTGGCCACAGTGATTAATCGACGTCAACCGCAGGCCTCGCCGCACAATTCTCCGCGGGGAGAATCGTCGAACGCGTTGACACGTCGATCCGTGGATTTACCGCCCCCCCATATGCGATACCACCCCCGTGACAACCAGCCTCGAAACGGCCCGACGTGAACCTAACCAGGAATTACTCGCCTCGATGCGTTACGACTGTGGTTCAATTTTCTTTTCCGTCGTTGTCGGAAAATTAAATTATTAATGTACGGATTATTCAAATTTGGAAAAATATGCACGGGATTTCCACTTGGTAACATTTTTTTATATTATATTATATCGATTGATATAACCTGGATCTCTGTCAAGAGGATCAGTGTCGTGAAAACAGGCATGGTGAGCACACGTGTTTCACGACTCTCAAATTATCATACTTAATCACACATAAGCAAGTGAGTGAAAAATTGTGAATATGTTTTTTCCTTACATTTAAACATTTAATAGTTAATACTTTTGAAAATTGTATGTTTTCGTGTTTTTTATTTTATTTTTATTTATTTTTTTCTTACAGACGAAATTTTACGTTAATCTTGAAAATGGTCCAAATCAGTGACCGAAACGTTGATTATTTAAAATAATTAGCAAAACTGCTTAGTTAAGTTTGTTTTTTTACAAAAAACACGACATAGTCGAACACTCGCCTACAATTTAATTCGGTTAATAGAGGTTCCATGTCAGGCATTAAAAAAGTAGCTGACGTTCAAACTGGGTCATGTTTATACTCGTTTTACGCGGAAAAGTGTCGCGAGAATGTTGGTAAACGGTCTATAAAAATAATTAAGTACAAAGTTGCACCATTGGATTATTATCGTCTAGAACAAATTCGTGCATGTTACGATGCCACAATCCAAGAAAAGATACGTTTATGGAGACACTCGTAAGAACGAAGTTATGATTGCGAACGGGGATCAGCGAGGCGTTATCGTTTCCGCGATTCGCTCGTCAACGGCGTCCCCGATACTTTGTCTCTTTCCTCGGTTGCTAACGGCCCGTGGTAACGAGTTTCGCACGATCGGCACGATGATGATTCCTGCTCGAAGGACTCGGGAACCAGAGGGTACCAGAGGGAATCGCGGCATGGCAATCAGCGTGTCGTTACGATCCTCGATTTTTAAAGATCGACGCGATTCAGTCGGACTTTTCACCGCGGCCCCCGTGAGCACTGGGGGAATCGAACGGAATCGTAGTGTACCGTTCGATCTGATTTTTAGGCGATCACCGAGCAACCTGGTGAACATTCGGAATAGGTTGTGTAAGAGATTGCCAACTGAAATTATTTTAGCTAGACTTAAGCCATGTTACATATCGTAGAATAACATTGCTAGATTACAAAATACAATACAGTAAAGTCTTGATCTAAGTTAACGGTAAGTATACGATCTAAGAAAAACAAATGTCCCCTCCACTAAGAGACATGCCCCAAGAAAGTCCAAGAAGCTTGAGATGCCTCGGTTACCGAGTAGTGTGAACTACTACTAATTCAATTATAAAATTTCTTTACTATTCATTACTTTTTTTATGGAACTTTCACCAACGTAATTGTGGCATATTTCTAATTAAAATGATTCTAAACACGATACAAGTGGAACTGTATTTAGAACCGCAGGATGTAAGAACCAGCACGGACCCGCCGCACTGTGGTCTGAAAGTCAGTTCCAGCGCGAATTAATTATTGTGCGAGGAAAAAATTGACGTTTTGTGTAAAAATTACTTTCAAATATTTGAGTAAAGTAAATAAAACATAATTTACAATACTGACTACTTGTTTATTAATATAATAATTAAGTGTTACAAATATAATATAGAAGATTATGATTCACTGTCGGAGTCATTCCTTTCGGTAAAAAATAGCCTCTAGTAATCCACTAACGCAATCCTTTCGTTTCAAATCCTTCAATTTGAACCAATCTTCCAACAACTCTAAGCGGGTGATCGTAGATACGTTTACTAAATATTAAAATAAAATGATAATGGGATTGCGGGGGGTCGCGGGCGTTCGCGTTTTCTGTTTGCCGTTAATGGAGATGAAGTAAGCTTTCAAATTAAATACTTCGCGACGCGTGCAAATTCGTGCAAATGTAAAACTTACGACATTCTAATAATTTTTCTTAACAAGTATCAGTTCATAAAATATATCATAAAGTGTGTGAAGGAAACGTAAACCTACCATTTCCAGTTACAGCCATACTGATAATATCATATATAACAAGATACTAACAAAATTTATACACACTTCAAGAAAAAACTCGATATTTTGAAGTTATAATTAGTGACAATCCAGCAACGCAGGAAAATAAAATGTGCTTACTGGAATGTTGACAGTCTTGCCAACGATAATACGGTGATGTGATTTACTAATTTTGCTTTTGTTATTGTAGTATACATATCAAACTATCAT
>CM052329.1:18435758-18882650 GCA_028455615.1 Lasioglossum zephyrum | reverse complement strand
ATGTGCGACTTTGAAGCGCAGGTTCTTCATTTCTTCGGGTTGAAGATACGAGTAATTTTTCCGTTCGTATATTTCTTCGATTTCCCTCTTGCTCACCGCTACAAAACATAAAAATACATTTTAATAAGATCGCGGATGTTTATGCAACAGATGATAAATAAAAATGTATTGAAGATCAAAAAGACAAAATAATTTTATCTTTACTTAATTACATTTACAATCTAATTAATTACAATTAACGTACATGATAAGTGATTCTGCCTAGTAACGTGAATATTTTCTTCTTCGATCCTTTTGTCATTGGAATTATTGTTCATAATCAAGTCTGCTGCTGTGGATTTCGTGTCTAGTCTCTTTTTAGCTGCAATAATAAGCACAATTTGTTCATATAATCAGGTCTTGAAATTTCTTAATTATTTCAAGAAAATATTAGGGCGAGTCAAGAAATATTATAATATTTAAATTCTATTCTCTCATCACCTGCGAGAAAAATATTTCCTGATTGAAACGATTTTTGTACATTTGCAAAAAAAGTATATGGACATCTAAAATGAGACTGTATTCAAAATAAAAATGTTCTAGCATAATTACAGGAACCACAAGTTGAACAGAAATGTATTCAATCAATTTAATGAGTATCTGGTATTCTTATAATTATGTATGTCAACAATTAATGTCTGCTACAAATGCAAAAGTCTACATTCCAAAAAGTTACCTTCTGGCACATTCGGCTTCGAAATATTATTCCCAGGCATCGTATTATGCGAATCAGGGTGTATAGTTCCCTCGCGAGACGAAGATTTGTCATCTTCATGTCTCCTGTCTTCCGGTTTGTCGATACCGTCGATTGCGTGCATCGATGACGATAATGACGAGTCACCGCCATTGTGGATACTCGACAGACTCGTTGGATTGTCTGCCATGATCACATTTCGAGTCTCTGTACGAAACAATCCACATATTTAAACTTATCATAACTAAAAAGAATCCATTTCCACTTCTGTTTCTTAAATATTAATTAAATCTTGGATTAAACGAGTAAACACGGTCCAAATAGTACCGCGTGCTTGGATTCATTTTAATTGGAAAACAGTCACGATTATTTCCGTACAATTTTCATAGGGAAATAATTAAAAATAAAAAGGTTTCACTATTTGAGTATTCCTTTTAGGATGCAAATATCTGCGGATATTACAATTTGATATAAATAAAAGTTCGAGGAAGTGCAAGGACATCATTATTTTGAACTGATTGAAATCAGTAAAAAAGGAAAAGCTTATTTCGTCTAATCGATGTGTAAAACATTTATTTTGCATAAAAATGCACAGTCTACCAATGAGATTTATACCGCGAAGTTTTCACAAGTATGGAGACAATGCTCTGCACATCTGCGTACCGCGTTTGAAAAAAGCTCACGCATTCTCGAATAATGCCTTTGTTCCGTAATTAAACCGCTCCAATTAAGGGCCGACATTGAGAGCCGTGCTTTAACAACTATTCCGCGGCGCGGTAATTCGGTAATAAAATGACTTTCCGCCGGTAGCTTATTAATCGAACCGGCGCGGCGCGCGGTCTCGTTTGTTACGAGGATGATCCACTCAGCGCTAATGTAACGCAAATAGGCTCGATCGAAACGTTAATTACGATTCGACCGTCCGATCGTCGTACGACCGACACCCTACACAAAAACCAAGAATCAAGAACCACGAGTCAAGAATTAAGAAGCCGTAATTATCGGTTCAGAGTCGGGATCCAGGAACTCTCGCGTTAAACGTTCCAGGTATCACCTGGTTTTTCTAATTACCACCAGAGACGATGCCTCGCGCCCGATCCACTTTGTATCCCGTCTTTATCACCGTGGAAATCGTTTCCTCGAGATCCACCTCGATCCTTCCACTGTATAGCCTGTCTTTAGCGCGTTCGTTGGAACGCATAATGGGCTGAAAACCCGTTTCTATCGGCAAAATTAAATTTTTCAACAAATTTTTCTATATCGATAAACCTTCGAACCTTAAAAATCCAAAATGTTAGACATTGTAGATGATTGCGTGTGCAGGAACATCACTGTGAAGACAAAATTCAAAGATGAACTCATTATAGAGCATGAAATGACAAGTTTGAATTAATGTTTTTCACTTCTCTACAAACTGTAATATAACATGTTTTACTAAAATATCGAAGTCACCTTGTATCTTGAAATATGTATTTTTGGCTTCATAATATTCCAGCTGGTGTCGAAACGAATTTTACGACCTACGACACTATAATCTTAGGGTAACGCTGAAATAATTTCGACGACTAAAAAATGGGTTTCCAGCCCACTATATGATCGTGAGCAAATAACTCAATGGGGAAAAAAGTTATTCACTTACCAAGCAGTCATAATGGCCGACAGCGATTCGACCATCCGTGGAATCGTCGCGGCACTTGCTCTTTCGGTAGCCAATCGTCCTGGTCCGTGGTTGTTCTATTCGACCATGACGTCACTGCTGATCGAGGAATGAGGAAATATTTCTCTGGAGTCTCGCGACGCAGGCATTCCGGGATCAACCGACGATCTAGAGACGACACGCAGAATCTGCTCGCTCTTCGTCTTCCGGACCTGTATCTTGATCCAAGGCCACGTCTCAGTCCTGAAGATGCTGACAGGTTATTGTCTGTTATAGTGGAACGCTGGAGCAGTGTTTCATCTGTTCCCAATCGTGGAAATATTTTTTTAGAATTTTGAATAAGCCCCTTCTTAACGCTTCATCTACTGGAAGCCTCTTAATTGGATTTTTAACAATTGTACTGTGCAAAAAGAAAGCTTAAAAATTCTCTTTTATTATTACTGTGCCAAAAGGAAGCTTAAAATTTCTCTTTTGTTATTGCTGTTGAAGGATCTTTTAAATAATACGTACCCTTGGACCATAGATTTTAAAAAATTATGAAATAATCGTCGGTAGATAATCTGTTAAACCTACCGACCATTATGACCAGTTCCAGATTTATTATTTTGCAATTATTGAAATTATAAAGATTATGAAACGAATCGCTTAAATACAATCATACCATCTGTGTAAAGTCCAATAATATTTATTTGGATTTCATATTCTACTAATAAACAATTTTGTATTCGTATTTCTCAACGTGGACGTAATAGATGAATAATTATCAGTATATATATAATTATATATTTGAGCAAACAAGTGACAGGACGATACAAAAATTTAGTCAGAAGTTCAAGGATTCAATTTTCGAATCGAGCTGACCATTAAAAATCAAATGTCCGTAGAAAAATATTTTATAAAACTTTGTTGACCGATACCGCTACCTATGTGTCGTTCTAATTAGGCACACCTTTGCCTCGCGACAACTGGTTCCTCATGTGCATGTCATGGGACATTTTCCTGGTTGGTGGCAAATTTTCAATTTGTCTAGTCCTTGCGTCACCAACCGGAGCTTCAGGATTGTCGTCCTTCACCGTTTGTTCAACAAACGAACCGATATCGATTTCTTCCTTCGTCCTCCTCCATTTTTCGAAGTACTGCTTACTGTATGGATAAGGATCCCCTGGAACTTTTACGTACTCGCCGTCGCTGATGTAATTTTCAATATTGTTGACTGGAGATTCATTGTCAAAAACATTGCTGTCTGTAGGTTGGTCCTTTTTCTGATCTTCTTTTGCCGACCTCTCTGCAAAAGCGTTTCTTATATTCTTAATTGGATCAACAATAATAAAACAATAATAATGACACAAGTTTGTCGTTCTTGATTATATTTTTTATGGACCGTTTACCAACACATTACCAACCATTTACCAACCAAATTTTAAGTTTCATGGTTTTAGACATATTTGAAAACTTTGCAGACACTAAAAATCCTCAGTCTACCGATCACGTGTACTCACCCTGCGTCGGTTCCAGAGACATAGACTCATATTCAGACACAAAGTCATCTTCGAAGTGGGTCAAGCTGTTAGGATGCTGATGATGATGCTCAGCCTCCATAGGCATCGAATCCTTGTCAGCCATGTTCATCTTGCTATCATCGATCTCCTGCTCCCCCTGCGTTTTTTGCAAAGAGATCTCCATACCCCTATTTGCAATAACGTTCATACTATCCTCAAAGTCGGAATCTATATCTGACTGGTTGGTCTCATATTGTTGAGATTGTCTAAGCAAATGCTGTTGATCAGGATTCGCAACTTCGTCCATGTTCCCAACGTCTGCCAAACCTGCGTCATCATGACTCGTTGGTTTTCCAGCAAGACCAGCCTCGGACCCTTTAGTGTCATTGATCTTCTCAGCACTGGCCCGGCTCTCAGAACTGGTCGAGAAGGTCACCACGTTCAGTTTAGGTAGTCCACTTATGAGTTCCCATGTACATGCTCTAGGTTTAATTCTACCGGAGCAATGATCCTCTGTTGCAGCCAATGATGATTGAAAATTAAATATCTGCGACGTGTGCATCTTCTTGCTGTCTATCTTCTGCACATCACCAGTCCGTTTACCATCCAACTTCTTCAAGTTAACCTTCACCTCCTTCGAGATGTCCGCTTCGTCTTCATCTTTCATGACGTCTTCGTTCGTCGATGGAATCGCTTGGACGTCCAGTTTCGGTTCTGGTGGCTCAGGACGGATGCTGAGCATCTCCACCGATGTCTCTGACACAAACTCATCTCTGTTAGAGGTCTCGATAGGCACTTTGGACTTTAGAACTAGGTCCTTCCAAGCTGAAATCTCGGCGTCGAACTCCGCCCCCATTGGAATGTTGTAGTCCTCGTCGGAAGGTGAATTGTCTTTCGACGACTCTGTCGCTTTCTTCACTTTCTTCGCTATCTTCTCTGGTGTCCTTTTGTCTAATGTCTCTACTGTCTCGTCGACAGCGCTAGGTTCCGTCGGCTGGGCCGACTGACTCGGCCCGGCTAATTCGACTTTTGCGTTTGATTTCTCCGTGTCCGACGTGCTCATCCTCATGTCGAGACCCTTCAGGTTGTCGGCGAGTGGGATGGAAGCTGAATGAAAGTAACAATGACATAACTGATTGGCATTAAATTTTTAGTTAATGGACTAGTTAATTTTCAGGCTCAATGTACAAACCTGGGCTCCAAATATGTTCCCTACGGACATCCTGGGTCACCTGGGCCATTTCTTCGGGGATCTTGATGCCCCACTGGTACCGGAAGGTGACGTCCGGGTTACCAGCAATACTCTGTCCAGCCTCCATAGCAACCATGTCAGGAAACTCTTCGGAAGCATCAGTTCGTAACACTGGCTTCTTTTTCTTTTTCTTCTTCTCTTTGTCATCCTTACTTTGTTGCTTCTCCGGCATGTTAGGCTCTCTGATAGGAGGCTTCGTGTTTCTAGGGGTGCAATTCGCAACTCCTCGGATCTGTGTATCCTTTCCATGAGATACCAACAGGAGATTGCGACTCAAAGGACTAGGGTACCATCCGAAATGGCTGATGGACTCTGATGTCGAGTTGGTTTTGGTGCCTACGTTCTTTTCAACTCTGCTGGTTACCTCTGGGGACGAGCAACTTTGAATATTATGGGCGAAGTTTCGCGGGTAGTCCTTCGGAGCGTCCTTGATTTGGACATCTATCGAGTTTTGAGCTTCTTCGACCCTAACCTCTACAAAGCGTTACATTAGCGCTGGTTTAGTTCAGTTTCTGGATCGCGTCACGAGATTGGAATCGAGGAAAACGTTTGTTTTAGTTGTCGACGATTAATTAACGTTAATTATAGCGAATGGGTGAATGTTTCTAACCTGACTTGAAGATGTCCTTGAGCCAGGAAAATACACCCTCCACCTTCTTCCTGTCGTTATCGTCTGTGCATCGCACCGATGCTACAATTTATTTGCTCAGTTGAATTTATTAAGACATACACGAAAAATTGATTTAAAAATTATGAAAATTGTTCGCATTGAAAGTGTAATAAAGATTCTATTTTCGTATAAATATAACGAGTCGACACAAAAGAGAATCATTAAAAGAAATCAATGGTAATCGATTTCTAGTAAAACTAACCCCATAAATGCCAAAAACAGAACCTTAGAAAAACAATGAACCGTGAGAGCAGAGCTTGAAATTATTGTTTCTCAAGCAAGATATTTGACAAATTAAATTCGGATTTTGTAAAAAAAAAAGATTGTTATCGAAGCATCTTACTTGCAGTAAAATTTCTTCGAAAAAGGGGGTTGAAAATACCCCGTACGAGCTCCAGAGAGCCAACATGTCCCCGCAGCATGATGTCCGGCGTACGTTGAAAAAACTCTGCAGGACTGTGGATACTGGGTGAATTTTGTCGGCAGGCCAGACGTGGCAGACAGAGTTCCCCGATTTTCCTGGCTCGATTGATCTCTTCAGGGTTTGTTGACAGGTTCGACAGACTGTCTGATTTTCCCCGGACCAATTCTCTGTTTTCTCCACTCGATTTTTCTTTTGGAATCGAGCGGGAACGACCTATCCCCGATTTATTTCATAAATACTCACTTTTCCCTCGATTTTATCAATACCGTATGATTCGCCCGAAACAGATTAAATCTGCCGTGGGTATTTGGAATGTTTAGGATTACAGTAAAAAGTAAACAGATATTTGTTGCACATATATTTATATATTTTATATATTATATATTTATATATTTTTATATAAAATGAATTATGCATTTGGAAGAAATGTAAGTCACCCAAATAAATTTTTAATAAACATTTAGATAAATTTAAAATTAATAGGACACAAGAAACAAGCAACCAAATATTAAAAAAACTACTCAAAAGGAGGAAATAATGAAGCTTTACAGATTATAACTACACTCTCCACTGAGGTTGGAAATAAATTCTTAAAAAATTTCTAATAAATTCAAAATTGATAGGACACAAAATAAAAGAGAAATTGTAATAAAGACTGATGAAGCCACCTACAGCTCTTCGCAAAAGGTCAAAATACTTAAAATAAATAATAAAGGTTTGGAGCTATCAGGAGTCGAATCGATACGACTAATATAAAATAATGGATCGTTCAGGGATGCGGCCTAACGGCGCGAGGATATTTGTCAGAAGAGATTGAATCCGTGAGCGTTTCCTTTGTCTGTCAACGAAAATGAAATATCAGGTTGACGTATCACGGGTCTCGGAATCTGATCGAGCACTCCCGCAGCGAAGTTCCGCGACGAGAAGTTCCCGTCCGGGACATAATTATTCTCGGTAAATCAAGCGAGTCGGAGAGTTCCATCGACTCATCGAAGCCGCCACTGGCCGGGACTTCGGTTAATCATTGCCAAAACTTTTCTCCCCATGAGACCCAGAGAGACCCTCTCGCGCGCTTAATGCCATAATGGACACTTCTCTTTTCTCTTTCGGATTGCCTCCCTATTGATCCGAAACCACTAAACACGCGGGCATCGTTGCGCACACATTCTTTCGCCTCTGACAACCCCTGAAACAACCATCGGGGAATTTTCGACCTATTGTTTTCCCTGGACTTCGTTGTACGGCTCGGTAATTGCATTTTTCGTACATGCAGCATCAATCCCATGAATTCGTTCAATAATCCCAGGATTATCACCCTGCTTGAATTAATTTTATCAGTGTGATGTTTTTTTATATTTTCTAGATTTAACACTTCATTCCATTCAATTGTCTCGGTTTCCAATGCACGCGATTTTTACAAGTTTTGGAAAACTTAGTACTTGATCTAATTCGATTTATTCAACTTATCATACAGAAATGATCTACTCGGTAAATTTCAAAATTTTTGTAAGACTCAATACTTGATTCAATTCAGTCCATTCAATTTTCGAGCCCGATCCAAGTGACGATTCAATTTTTTTGAAAGACGTAGCACTCATCAAGTTAATTGGACGTGTCAAAAAGTAAATTCATTGTGATCGATTTAAACAATTTTTCTAATGATTAGTTAAGCAAATAAGTGTTCGGCTAATAAAGGGGTAAGAAGAGTAACCGCCGAATATCCGGACATACAGCAATGTTTGTTTTGATTGTACGGAGGACACATCCCCGGTCAGAGGTTTTCACCCTTGCTACGAGTGTATGATCCCCTTGCGATTGGTATTCAGTTGGGCAGATCCCCCGGATCCATGTAACAACATCGGGGACATGTGTCACCCGAGGACGATAGGTGGCAGCGGCCGGAAATAGCTGTTTAAAATTGCATCGAGGGCCCGCCGTTAACGGCACGTGCGCTTTTTAATGTCCCGACGAATGCTTACGATAATGTCTTTTAAGCTTTTATTAACGGTTAGCAGCGGTACGTGGTCCGAATCGCCATGGCCATTCGCATGCGACATCACGAACTCGGCCTCGGATATCTCCTTCGGCCGATATAACACCAACGGATACTCGTTCCTTTCACGAGAAACGCCCACAATTCATTTCGACCTTAATCCTTTTCTTCGTCCTCCTTCCTGTTTATCAATTTACCGATCAACTGAGCGACTTACCTAACATTAACTCCGCAAAGTGCACGGCAGAGAAAATTATAAATAATATGCACTCAATTTCTTAATTTACAGGACTAAAAATGGTGAAAATTGGCGGATTGAATAAAACGCCAATACTTTCATGCATTTTTAATCATTAAGATTCATAGATTTATTCACTATTTTATTTTTAATTCTATTATTTAATAAACTAAAGAAATAAATATATTAATGTTGCATTTGTATTTTAATTTAAAGACGCTACGAACATAAGCCAATTGTAGCACAAGTTCCAGTAAAAATAATCGGAAGAGGGCAATCAATTGCTGGAAGACCACGCACGAAAAATCGAGGAGGATAGAAGAGCACTCGTAGGAAGCTCACGTTCGTCGGCGGACCTCCAGGGAACGATGTCTCAAACGACCACGAGGGAATGACGCACCTGCAGCAAAAAGGCCGTGTGTCGTTCGAGAAAAGTATCGACCCCTTGGTGCGGGGGTGGCTGGCCACCTCTCTCTCGGTTGACTCTCACGCGCGTGCCACCGGGACGATAAGTTTGTCATAGCCAATTTATACAATTGGCATGGCACACGGTGGCCTCCGTATTTGCCACTGGGGAGCCACGAATTTATGGCTAATGTCCCACCCTCTCACGGCCCGCAGTATCTTTCTCGCCCCGTGAAAAAATAACCGCTATTTCCGCGCTGGGAATGATGGCGCGTCGTGACCGCTAGTCCTCGCGATGATTCAAACCCGAACCGGAATGCTCTGGAACACGTCCTGCCTGGATTTTCGTGTCCCGAGACATTACCGCGTCATTCGTGTCTTTCAGAGTTGTCTTATTTGATCATTTGCTATCTTAAGTGATATTCCCTGTCTTGGATTGTGTTTATACCGCTGGATGAATCAGTAAGTAATTGTTCCAGTGGTCGGACGTATTAAATATCTACCTGTCTGATAGTGAAATTTTAAATATTTCTGCTGTACTAAAGAGTAGCTAAGAAACATTTTATATTTTCGCCGTATTATGGATGAGGTTACCTATGTAGTTATAACAAAATGGGGGATGTAACTTAGAGCAGTAGAAACACCGAGACAATTTAAGGACATCTATATATTATTTTCAATCTGACCTGTAATTGACCAAGAAAATTTTTAGGGGATGGCAGAGTCGAGAATTCTTCGGCAGTTAGCGTGCCTGTCACTGGTCCGCGAATCGGAATCGCGACGACGATTAATTCCGGGTCTGTCGTCGACAATCGTTTAAGTTTGGAAACGATTTACACCGTAGTCTACCTCGGCGCGAGGTTGAAGCGTGTCGAGTAAGAAGGGTGAGTTTGCATTCACGGGGGTAGCTTTCGAAGGTAGAGCGAGAGGGGAGAAGGGTTTGAAACCGCTCGTTTATCAGTAACCGACTCTAGTGAAAGCGACACCGAGCCTCTACGCCGCACGAATAACAATCCCCCGAGCCCCCTGTGTCGGCCCCGATACGAAAAGTATTGCCCGAACCACTCCTCACGGTCGCTTTTCTACCTCGGACATAATTTACGCCGGCTGGTTTCCTCTCTCCTTTCTTCCCTCTCTTCTTTTTTTCTATTTTCAATTCACTTAGGACCCCGGACGAGAAATTCCCCGGGTTTAAAGCCACCCCCGGACTTCGAAACCACCCCCGCAGACTCGCGAACCGCGAACTCGAGACGTCGCCTCTGATTTCCGACGATTTCGCGTTTCAACCGTTTAAACGGTAATTGCTCGAAACGTCGAGTTTTGCATGGGGTTTTATTTTTATTTGTTTTTTGTTTTGGTTTTACCGTTTCGTTCTTTTTCACCGTTGTTAAGGGGCGGGAAAGTTGGACGAGAACCGTCGAGAGAATTGCTCGCGATTCTCATTTAATAAAGGCGAACGGTGTCGGCGAACTTTACGGGGTGAGAATCGATCTGGCTTCTGTTGGAGTCGGGTAAGATCATATTCTAAATTGTAGCTTTAACACTTTGGCTGAGGAAAGCTCTATTTAATAGCATTCTCAGAGCTTATTGTATTTTTCCTGCGTTTCAGACCCGGTGCCAGGCTCTAATATTCCTCAATTGTGCGACTCCAGTGTTCCTACGTTAACAAACAAAAATGTGTATATCACTCTATCGTTACCAAATTGACAAATAAATATATGTCTTCAATTCCAGCCCTCTTACATTAACAATTAAATTTGCCTGTATGCCTCTAGCGATCCTACAGTAATACATAACAATGTGTATGTCTGTATTCGATTTTAATGTTTCTGCATTAACAAATAAAAATGCATATATATTCGATTCCAGACCAGTCTCTTAACATAAAAATCGTAGGCTGGCGCCGCGATTAGGGTCGCACGATCGATCACCAGAGCCGGTTTTCGATCGAGGGTTGGGTGACCGATAACCGGAAGGGGGTAGAGTATCGTTCAGAGCTGTCTAGCGGGGTGGAAATTGACTCCGACAAACACGGGCTCGAATCTCATCTAGGTGGGTCCGCGTCAAATTCGCAGAGCGGAAACCGGGCATCTTCTTGTCGACCCATTTTGCAAGTGTCGTCGTGGCGGCGGGCTAATTTGTCAGTTGTCGAGTTAGCGTCCTCCGGGGGATTCCCCTTTTCCGTGGGCCCACACCCCATCGGGACGGTAATCAACCGGTGAATATCTAAACTGCAGCCTCGAAACTCGTCCCATCCCCGGAACGTCCACCCCCTTCGTTCTCTCATTTATAAAGAAGAGGCTATTCCGGCCCGGGGAGGTGCGATTGATCCACCCCTCGAAACCACCCCCGTCCCCACCTCCCGAAACCCCCTCTGTTCCCGTCCCTGGCTCGATCCAGCTCTATTATTCTCTTCTTTCCATGAAAAACTCGCCGATAGCGGCTTCCGGGGCTTTCGAACCGAATCCCTAGGTCGAAATTGAATTAGAGGGATAGGATTGATTTCGATTAGGCGAACAGGTAGACTTCTGACTTCTTAACCCTTCGTGGTAGACAGTGTTCTCTCTGCTTTGTTGCTAAATTTATTTTATTAATTCTTAATTCTGTGGAAGTTGTTCTTCATGAATTTCTCGGCTATTTATAATATTGACAATTGCAGAAAATGGAATATTAAACTCATAAAAATTCAGTGGTGAGATATCATTGAGAGCAATGTTTCTAATTTTTTCAGACTTTTTTCTAAAGTCCATCTCGTTAATTTTAAATGTACAGCCTGTCTGAAGAATGTCGGAGAACCTTGGTAGTGTCGAGGTCGTTTGAAGTTGCTTTTTAAACGTGCACATGCTCGTAGCAGTTTTCCAAAAATCCAGTATGACATCTTAAAAGTGATCAGCCTCCGGCGCGGTCGTTGAAAATCGAAAGAAGAGAGTTCCCTCGTGTTTCTCGGAAGAAAGCGATTCTCAAAGGGAGCGTGTCGAAGGGGTGGCGAAACGATCTGAGCTGCGAAAAAAGTCTGGTATGGGGTGGGGGATCGCGAAAATGCGCAAAACTGCCGGCTAATGTTCCTCTCGACGTGACAGGTGGATTGGCTCGGTTGTCACGGAGCTGTGTTTCGAGGGAGAGAGAGAAATCGAGAAAGCGAGAGAGTCTTGTAGCGGTTCTCCGGGCTTTGTAGTCATCCATTCCCGGGGCTCACCCCTGTGCATTATTTAAATAAACAAGAGAAGCTGGGGCAGATTGGCTCGCGTCTCTCTGTTCTCCTCCGAAGCAGTTCCAGTGACGAACAATTATCCCCTCCAGCCGGGGGGAAACGGTAGCAAAGGCTCGGCTAGAAGCTGAAGTGACAGGCCAAGGGTGGTGCCGACACAGTGTACCCCGAAACCGTTCTA
The DNA here is from genome assembly GCA_028455615.1 of Lasioglossum zephyrum. NCBI lineage: Eukaryota > Metazoa > Arthropoda > Insecta > Hymenoptera > Halictidae > Lasioglossum > Lasioglossum zephyrum. The sequence goes on along the minus strand of CM052329.1, from coordinate 18,870,390 downwards.
ATGAATTTTAAATTGCCTCGCATTCATAATGCAGGCCCGTTGACAGTCGGGATGAACCGGAGATGACAAAGTAAAACGGCCGACTTAATATTTCCGGGCGCCCGCCGAACCTGACGGGAAAATTACCGGGAAAACTACACGGTGATTCTGGCTCGCTGTTAAGGTAGCAATTTCATTGCACGCGGAATGAGTTTATTTGGTTGTGGACTGTGCGGTCGTTGCCATCTGCTAGGACTTGCGGACACCCCTCAGTTACGTAAAAAACAGGTCGGAATTGATAAAGAGATAAGTCACTTTTTAAGGACTTCATTGTACAGTACTGTCTCTTGTAATCGTGCTTGGACTCATTTCACTCAGAAAAATGTCACAAGTATATTGGTAAGAGTATCATGAAAGAATGATAAGAAGCAATCCAGTTTACCAATAAAGATTGAATCTGACGACTAGTTTGGATAATTGAGGTTCCACTTTATCACGGATTAAACAAGTCTTGAGTTTAATCGGTAACATGCCGCAAACATGTCAGTAAGAATATCACGAAGTAATCGTACGAAAAAAAATTGTTGAACATTGTTTTGCTAACATGCTCTTGGACGTTTTCACGCATATTGAAACAATATGTACGTACGATCGCAAGAAAAATATTGTCGAGCAGCACATGCTCGCATTCCATCGAAGAACGTCTCACGACAGGTCTCCGAAGGCGCGGCACACGTTCTTCCTTGAAACTGTGACCGGAGAATGCAAAACAGAGGCATAACTCTTTCGAGATACGTTTACGCGGGGCGGTTCAATAAGTAAGGAACGGTTTATTGTTCCTCGGCACGAGTGAGTCACTCGAGACACGCCACTCAACAACGAACGGCCGCCGAAGAAGAAGAAGAAGCTGCCGGGCTTCTGCGTGAAGAGAGTGGCCGGCATCAAGGAGGAGGAAGACTCGCGTCGCGTGTACTCATCCGTATTTTTGTACCTCGTTCCGAGATAATTACAGAATGCCCCCGTTTACGAGTTCGACCAATTATAACTCCGGCTCTTGTTCGCGAGCGTCGAATTAGCAACACCCGAAAAACGATTAGTCCCGAGCGACGACTAAATGTCAGTAATTTCGCCAACCGATCGAAAAGGAAGGGCGGGAGGGGAGAGGACTTCCGCTCTGTAATACCGATTCCGGTCTCGGAAAAAGAAGAAATTAATTTCCGGCGCGCGGCTGCACTCGGCCGGCGAATTAAAGAGTCCCCCGGGACACAATGTATTTAACGATCGAACGGATGGATTCTCCGAGAGGGATCGGCGATCGGCAATGATAATTTACGCGCATGTAAATCGAGCACAACCATCGCGCCACCGTTCGTTCGTTCACCATTAAGTAACTGTAACGCCGGCACCGATGAGACGCTTTTAATCTACGAGCGGCACGGAACCGAGCCGAACCCGACCGATCTCTGTAATTGGCTCTTTCGCGATCGGAATCGGCCCCGGCGAAATTATACGCGCATATTATGTTACGGTGCTTTGTCTTATTGCGTGAACGATGATGCCATTACTACCAATGAATGTCCGATTAATTCTACCAGGAAATTTTATGTCCAGTCGGCTAACGATTTTTTCATTGAAAAATCGGTGACATTACCTCCGTAACTACCGCAAGGGTAGTTATTGGCTCACCACTGTTTGACGAATTATTTCTTCCGTTTCGTTTGACAAGAATTTCACATGCAATCTTCTTAACATCACACTGATTTTATATTGAAGTTATCAGATGACTACGTTTACGGTTTATATACAAAATGAAATTTTTCTATATGAATTGCAACAATATGGAGTGAGATAGACATTTGTTTTCTTTCCCAATATGTTTAATAAGTTGAAAATAATATAACAGTATTTTAAAATTCTTCTAATGTTTTTACTGTTTTCAATTACACCTACTCATTTTTGTTATAAATGTATCAAATCCGCTGTCTAATGATTATGAATGTGAGTTTCTCAGTTTTTGCGACGACCATACACCGTCGATTCGCGCCGAAAAAAAATGCGAGACTAGCCAGACAGCGTGATCGATCGGCAGAAACGCGGAAAGATCGCGGAAGACGCGGGCGTGAAGTCGGGCCGGGCGTTCCCTGCCGAAAACACGTCGAAGTAATTATCGCCGGGTGGTGGAGCAGCCATTCCGGAACCGCATTCTCCCCAAAAATACCCGAGCACCGAGCACCGAGAGCAGCGCGGCAGGGTTAACATTACGGCGTACCGTAAATTGCTGGTGGGTACGGGTAGCTGCATCGAATTGCCGGTGCCTGACGTGCATAAACCGCGAACAATTCGCGCGGCAGAACGCGAAGATGCTGCTGCTGTCCGCGGAATCGGCGTCTTGGGAGCCGTGCACTCGTTGCACATGCACTCGGCCCAAGCGGTCCAATTGCAGCTGCCGGCTGGCCGGTGCACTGTCTGCCGTCGAAGCTCGAACGTCGCAAAATCTGAGACTCTACTTAAAAATATAGATGGAAAGCAATTTTAGGCAGTTCAATGTTTCAGCTGATATCTACTGTTTCTATTGTGCAAATTAATTACAATTAAAGTTCATTATTTTGTTGTTTTATAACTATGTAGTAAAAAGTAATCATAGCTAGTCTCTCTTGCATTCTGTAAAGTTTAATAAAACCCAAATTATTTTACTCAGCTGTGATATCAGTTAATTAAAAATTGTTAAATTAATATTAGAAATACTAACTAAAAGTGTATCCAATATATAAACGTGACAGTATATCATTTTTTAAAAATAAGAGGAACCATGGAGGCATTGTACAATTTTTTGCAAAATACAGATATTCAGACTTGAAGTGTCTCTTCTTCAAACAGAAATTGTCTCGCTACAATTGTCAAGTGAATTTGAAATTTAACATTTCTACAGGTCCTGTTCGGGAGGATTTTGTAGAGTTACGGGATTTCGTGAAGATGAAAATGAAACTTGTCCAGCCGGATCGACCAGCCGCAGATTCCGCGGAATCCGGGCCGAGCGGTGTTTATTGTTCGCGATCGGCCCCGCGGTGCCTCGGTTTGCGAGAAAACACGAGACAGGTAGCCACCAAGTTCTGCTAGCAGGCACCAACGAACACCGAAATAGACTAGCGTCTGGCCAACGTCCTCGCCGCGCCGAGCCGATAAACACGCCACTCGAGCCCCCAACCTCCCCAAAAATCCTCCTATCTGCCGAGAGAAGAGTATTCTTTGATCTACACTACGACCTCGACTGTGTCGGCCCTTCTACAATTTCGATCAAAGGACAAGTACTATTCTTGTACAAAAGCGTCGAACGCAGATGTCGATAACCGTCGATAGGAGACTCTTAAGATGCTCGTTAGACATCTTTGTTGCGTGCTCGGTTTAACCCTTTGCTGTCGGAGCTATTTTAACTCGAAAATTAAACATTTCTGCCTTCCTCATTTGTTACTTTATAATATAAACAATATTTTTCTCTGTGTCTCTTTCTCTCTCTGAGTCGTCCCTCGAGTGTTAAGGGTTAAAAATCAAAGAGAACTGCATAGTGATAAACTGATTAGATAGAGTCACAGAAAATATGCAAACTTTGAGCCCCAGCATTAGAGTTGTCAGATGAAGGGAGGGAGCACGAATTGAGGAGCAAAGTTACCCTCTCTCAGCCGATATCGGCAATAGTGGAAGGGGGTGGTAGAGTTGGGACACAAGACTCAATCTGGTGACTCGGACCAGCGTTTATCAGAAACTTATTACTTGCAATAATAAATTGAAATTATACATTTTTGAACGTATCAAAGATTGAAACATTTCGCTGTAATCTAGAAACAGAGCGATCAGTGGATCTTCCAAATGATCACAACAGGAAGCATCGCTGTTTCCAAGGGGTCTAATCCGTAATTCCGACAGTCCGACCCGCGGGTACCATCCAAAGTCTCCGCGTACCTGGCTTCGAATCGAACGGACTTCGAACTCTGTCTCTGGCGTTGGTTGGCAGGCTGCAGTAGCAAAAGGGGGATGATAGTTGAGCCAGGGGATGGGAATAGCGGGGATTGGTTGGTTTTGCGTAGCGAGTTGTCGGATGTCGGTGTCTGCGGCCGGATGTTGCGTCAGTGATACAACCGGATGATACTTGGCGCCCTGGGGCCATTCCGCGTCTGTAAGTTAGCCACGTACAATTACCATGCGTCTCAGCACTCGCGATGCCGTTACAGCGTTTTCGACGAAACGTTATGGATGGATGGATAGGAGAAGCAGGGCCAGAAACCGACACAGGTTACCACAACTTCTCACAGATAGAGAGAGCTGGTTTTGACGAGCATGATCGCAAACTCGAGCGATCCGAAGATTAAGTCCGGGCTAATCGGTGATGCACGTGTCCGATGCAACTTCTGCTTCTTGCAACCATACATTCTTGCGATGCAAGCAGGATTTTCGTGAATGAAACGGAAAATGATGGAGAAAGAATGGAACATGCCTGGTTTGAAGCAGTTGAGTTTTGTGTTGAATCTCTAATTGAATCTCTAATTCGTGTAGTTATTTAGAAAAGTTTGGCACATTTACCTGAATTGCAGGTTTTAAGCTATACGTAAAAAGAATGTCAGAATAAAAGGAAACGAATTCGAATAACTGTGTGTTTAATATATCCTGTACAATGTTTTTGAGAGATGAAGTGTCAGGATCTATTCAAACACTGTTTTTATTTTCGATTTTAATTATTCGCGAAACATGTTTAAGTCGTTAATGGAAGATGAACCTGCTGGGACAAACACTTGAATAGGATTAAGGAAACGATGGTGTAAAAGCGGAGAAATTATTAATTAAGGTGTAGGAGGCATCCACGAGCATGTGTGACAGCCACCAGGTTAGGATGACGAGTGTGGGATGCAGGAAACACGAGGAACAATGGGATCTTGATACGTTAAACGAGAATGGTAAAGAAATAATGTAGCAGGATTCCAACGTCTCTATATTAGTTAGTGTCTTTATTTTTCATTCATCTTAGAACCGTTTTGCGCAGGTTCACGAGGTCAAGTCGCTTTAACATTGTTGCTTAATCAGTTTAGCTGACGGAGTCTGGTGTTACACTCCTATTATGGAATCTCTCTTCTGTATAATACAAGGTTTGAAAAAATTATTTTCATCGGAAAATCTAAGCTTTTTGACAATTAATTGGAAGAGAGCTTTGCTGTATATTCGATGTGAATCATTATTAGCGACATTAGATAAAGAGAATTACTTTTATGTTTTGTGTAGATCGTTTTCACGCAACGTTCGGGATGATCGAGGAAAGATTTAGGACACGATCGTTGACAGCTGAGAATCGTGATTGTAAAGTCGAACGAGAGTATCGAAAGTTGTACGGCCCGTTCATCTTTTCGGTAGTAAACCCGGCGAAGTGTTGATTTACGAAATAGATAAAATTTCAGGTGAATCTCAGTGGCTCGTATTTTACATGTTGCGTACTCCTCGCCCTAATCTACTTCGGCTGTCTGACCTAGTATACTCCGAATCCCCTTTCGAGATTAACCCTTCGACATTATATCTTCTGTTCGTCGTTCAAACTAACTTTTATTCATCTAGAAAAAAATCTTACTAACACATATGGGTAATGAGGATTTCGATGCCATTTCCTAATTTCATATACAATATTTTTTAAGCATTGATTCAATTAATTTTTTGTAATATAAATGTTTCGTTGTGTCACAAAAATTTTCACAGTCCGTAACTGGTCTGCAAATTCTGGTCTAAATATTCTCTGCATCTGTTCCAAGAGACAGGAGCCATTTAACGGTTTCTTTACTTTTTAAATGAGATCTATTTAATTGTTTTAATATTTTACTGCCTCAAATTGCAGCTACTCATTATCGTCGAGAATGCATAAAATCCGTCTAGTTATTGGTTTTCGAAAACCGTTGGTCTGTCGCAGGGAAATCGGTTGTTCCAGACGCATTAAAGCTTCTCAAACAACCATCCCCTCTGATCGTACATTTAGAGAGTGATTCCGACTCGGACTTAATTGCTCTACAAACGAGCCGACTACACTTCCATTCCCCGCGAAATCGATAACTCGTCCGCAAGTGGGTCACCCCTTCGTCTGGATCGGAACGTGACGTAGGGCGTTTTTCGTTTGAATCCGTGTATGCCGACCCATTCATACAAATAACAAAAATCTCGAACAATCAAGCATATAACAAACCATCTGACGGTCAGCATGTCCAATTTTTTAATCATTAGAGGCAAATTCAAAAACTTTCTAATTAATCAACATCTTTATAGTTTCTAACTACTAACCACCCTTATACTTGACTACACACACATATTTTTCGGTCTATTCTAACAAGCTGGATACTTTTTTACCTTCAATTTATGTCTCAAGTCACCTACATTTATTATTCCAGTTACATAAAAAAAATATTTTTAAACACATTTCTATATCTTCCAATTAAAGCCACCCTTGATAGTACTTTAGAAATATTTTTTTAAATATTTCAAAAATTTTTCAACGTGCAATTCCGTTTTTCTATTTCACTCCAGTTTGTTACACTTCAGGTAAACAATATTTATTTCTACTGTCTGCATATAATTATAAAAATTCAATCTTCTTGTTGTCATAAACAAATATAAGTAATATTTAGTATTCGGTGTTAATTATAATATAATTTAGGGAATAACTTCTGAAAGAACAGCTTTTACATCCAGCTAAATTGACAGAACGACAGTGCCCGTGGAAAATCTGCTCGTTTATGCAAACACGGCGACGAATTAATAGGAGGCATCGATTCGCGTGGGTGGCCCCGAAGAATTAGGTAAATCGTGTGCAAATGGCTGGCCGTGACGTTTTCGTGGCCGCACGGTCTTAGGTCACGCAAGATACCCGGCCAGATATTTGGTTAAATATTAATGACGTCGTTAAAACAACGCATTTGCGGTTCGTTAAACCGTGAGGGGGCGCCGTCTAACGACTGGCCAACGAGGGCTCGCTTCCACTAGCCATTCCGGTAAACCAACCACCGGCGATACCACGTCCTGGTTACCTCCTAGAATCCTATTATATTCTTCACTATACACCGGTTACAATGTAACCCCGCGATCAAATTTCCGATTAATCCGCTCCGCGTTCTTGATGGCGCCCACGAGATCGTTTTAGAAATATTACATTCCCGCATGTGAATATTCAATTTTCACCAGAAAAAATTTATTCCAATTTTCCAGCACTGCAATTTTCTTTAAATGAAAATAAAATACATCTTCTTTAATGACCTTCGATTTTCATACTTAACCCCTTGCATTAAAATGTCGCAATTCTCTATTAAAATTTAGAAAAACAATTTTCTTTTTCGATCAAAATATTTTCTCCCAATAGTGGTAATAGAGGGGAATTTGTTTGAACATTTGTCTGCACTATTATTGATAGTTTCTCGCGGATGATCTTTGTATTTTTATGAGTATTCAGGTTTACTGCTCTCGATGGGTAATCTATACGTACGCGACGGATCCTCCATTTAGGAAGACAAGAAAGTTAGATAAAAAGTTCCCGGGGAAGTTGCGTCAAATGAAAAGCTATTGCTCTCGCGATGGAGTTTCGAAAGTCTTTCGATTTGCATCTCCTTCGCAGGGATGACCATAAATCCGTCCGGCTAAATCCACGCGAACTTTCTTCGGATCCTCTGCTCCTTCGCCGGGAAATTTCGAAATGAGTTTCTTTCGACGATTTCCATGTTACGCTTTCCCGACCAAATGATACACCCATTAATTCGTTCTCTTAAGACGACACGAATTTAGTTATGAATAAATTGCTGACTGTTCAAGCGAGTATAATACTCTATTTGTAGTAAAAATATTCTAAATTAAATGGAACGTTAAAATTCCAAGGTCATGTCTTCGAGTGCGAAAGGTTAAAAGAACCCGATCCCTGAACGACGAACTTCTAAAAATTATAAAATAATCTCCAGTAGACTAAGCTCAAAAAATAAATTCTACAGTCCAAACTGAAGCAAAGCACGAGCATTTTCAAATCGGGGAAGCTACCCCCGAGTACCGGCGATAAAAGAAAGGCTTAAAAGTCACCCCCAATCCATCCCCGATAGGCAATCAAGTTAAAAACATCGAGGGCTGCCCCCCGAAGAGCAACTGGTCCCGATCGAACACCACTAAATTCGAAAGCTAATCTCGAAGGGCAGTAGCCACCCCCGCGCGAGGGGGTTGCGCCCGATAAAACCGACGGTGGTATGTAAATTCCGTCGTCTCGTGTATATCGGATCACGGGCACTCTCGCAGTTTGGGATGTGGAGAAGCTGAGAAAAGCGGCGAAAAACATCGAGGTAAGGATGGCCGGCCACGATAAACTCGAGGAAGGGGCGGATAGGTGATATTTCAAGGGTGGTCCGCCCCCGGAGTCCGGCTCCTTAGACAACAGGCTCGAAGAAGCGAGACTAGTTAGGCGCAGGGACAACGAGCATAAATTCTCGAACGAGGGATGACCGGGCTGCACGCAAAGTCCCATGATCTCCCTACACCCTGGCCAACCCCTACGACCTTAACCACCCCCGTCGCCGAATCCTTTATCCACCTTGCTGGACGATGGGGATGCTTGATCTCTAGGTTTCAAGGTTCATTCGAGTTGAGAATTGTTCAAGATTGCTTTTTAGGTTATCGGATTTTTTGAGCCACAGGGGTAAACTTTTCAGAGAGAGCTGTTCTCGAGGTAAACCTTTTGTATTCCTTAAAATTTTCCAGTGTTATCCATATATCGTCCATACATAATAACATGATTTAATTTTTATTTCAATATACAGAGTGTCCCATTTAACTCTGCCATCCCTAATAACTTCATTTATACGGACATAAAAAAATGTTCGGGGAGAATGTTGTCGCATTTGGAAGGAGACATAAGTCTATGTGGGTAATGGTCAACTCAAGGTCATGTTTTCCAAGATCCATCGAACAAGGTTCTTTTTTAATGGAATCACTTGTATTTTTTATGATTGATTCCGATCGAGTACGCAATGTTCGGACATGATGGGTTGCGAAAAACGCGAATCGGTGATTACGGAATGTGGTCCGGCATCTCGAAAATCGATCAATCTCGAGCGAATCTCGGTGACGTGACGAAGGGACACGCGAGGGACATGCGAAAGGCAGTCGGCGGCGTCTTGGAATCCGAAATATGTTCGACGAGAGGACGAAGTCTCAAGACCAAGGAGACGTTCCTTGGTATTTCGGAGCCGATCGGTATGTGTCGAGAATGTCCAACGTGTGACGTCCTAACGCCATGTCACCCTGTCGACCTTTGCGTGCCGGAGTATCCCCCTCGAGACATTCCACGGCTGTTCCGGAACGTCCGAGAACGTCTTGGAACATTAATTGTGGAAAAAGGCCGCTCGTTAAGCTTCGATTCGAACTCCTGAATGAATGCTGCCCTCGAGAACGACGACGGTAGACTGCCCTTTCGCTTGCGGGGTGCTAAAAATTGATTTTGCACTATCTTTATACACGGTGTATAGCTTTCTATTTTTAGACGTCGTACACTTGTATCTTTGTGTACCCTATACACTTATATCTTTGTATACGAGTGTATGTTGTGCACAATGCTTGTATTTTTCTATACGTTGTACACAATGTATACACACCAGGTCTTGGAGAAGGTGTCCGTCGAGTGACACTCGGTTTTCGAGGCTCGGCCCTCGAGCCCGGTCGGCGGCGTCGGAGAATTGCGGCGATAAATTTGATTTCGCCGGCAGCCGGCTCGTGACTAGAAGTTATTACGAACGAAAGTAGAACTCGTTCCGGTGGTGGTGGGTAGCGACGGCCTTACTGTCATAGAATAATACGGGATGCCATTGTAAACGTCAGCGGGCGACGCCGCGGCGTTGATCGATGGCCACCCGTCAGTTGGCACCACTTTTAATTAAACCGCCCTCAAGATTAGCTCCCCCTGTTCTTACGGGGCCACCCCCGACTCCTTGTAATTGTTTTAAATCTCACCCCCCGTGGTCGGGCAGTTGCTCTCCCCGACTGTTCCAGCATTTTCAGCCCCGCTCGGAAAAAAACCGCAGCTTGTCAACGTGACAGATTCACCGGCTTTGCAGACATTTATAAGCTCAGACAAGATAGGGTTGCAACTTCCACCCCCGTTCGACTGTCGAAACGAATCTCTTAATTTTTTCGCCTTGCACTTGGCCCAGGACCTGCTGTACAAGACTCCGGTAAACGTCTTCCATATTCTTTGTTTCCTCTTTTCTTCTTCTGGAGATCAAAAAGATCAAGATAATCATATAATGCAAAATAAATGTTAGTAGATTAAAATTCACGACATAGAGCATGAAGAACCTGACGTGCTTCGCTCGGAAATGTATATCGCCTGGATTCTTAGCTATTCTGTGTTCTTAGCTATGGTTTCCTGAACATGGTTGGACCAAGACCAGCTAACTAGGCTGCTTCTAGACCAGCTAACTAATTTTTCTAATTACGGAGCTGCTTCGGTCGCGACGGAGAGTTTCTTTCGCTGATAAACTTAGGTGTCGGACGTGCAACTCGCGCGTTTCTCTGTTGGTTTGGGGGTCGAGTGTGTGTCTGTAGGGGGTTGGGGACGGCGAGGGGGTTCGGGAAGGTCGAGGGGGTGGACCCTTTGCTAGATCAAAGCGCCCCCAAAGATCAATACGCTCTTGAGACGCAGACAGGGGCGAAAGAGAGAAACAGAAATAGAGAAGAGAGGCAGGAAACGGTGAAGAGAATGGGAGAGCGAGACACTGGCCGGTTGATTGAGGGCACGGGGCATTAGTGGTCCTATAGTGACCTATAGTTTGTCTCGCTTTCTTTCTCTGGTTTTCTCTTTAGAAACGCGTCACGTACTACTTTTCGGCCGAGCGGAAGCAAAGGGGCATAAATAGGCGCAATTAAGGGTGACTCGGGAAAATTCCGGCGACCCGCCGGAAGCAATCTTCTTCTTCGGATTGCTATCTGCTCGGGCTGAGAACCAGCCAAGGAGGTATGGTTGCGAGATGGCCCGCCGGATGACTGAAAACTATGCGTACACAAAAGAGGCCAGGAGGTCCAGCACCGTCCGAAGCTGTTTGCTTTTACTGCGGCCCCAAATCTGGCGACCGTTCTACGCGGCATTTTCGAAATTCCGGCTCGTGGTGTCTGCAAGATCCTCCTCTGCATTAATTATTCCTTTTCCAATCGATAGTTTCATATGCATACAAATAAAGAAATTATATGTGGTAGAAAAATTCTAGGTCGGAAGATACGTTTATTAATTATCCTCATGAATGCACAAAATCTGCAGTCTATTATATAATCTCTACTTCTACACTTACCAAACAGAACTTGCTCGATCTCTCTGCGAACAGGGTAAAATAAAATCTACCGGGCCAGAAAATAGCAAAGCCCGTCCGAGGTTCTCGAGGAGGTCCGAAATTCCAGAAATACCTGCAGTCAATCAACCCCGTTGCACCGTCAACCCTTAAGAAGCGTTGCTCTCATTGGTCCGAGTACGAATTACAAATTTCGCGAGAACGAACGAGCCGCAGATAGTTTCCGTGCTTTTTGGCAGACGAATACCGGCATGCTGTTTAATTAGGAACGCGTAACCGACAGAGAGGAGCTGTTCCACGAGAGAAAGGAGGGGGTAGAGCGCGAAAGTTAAAATGCAGGGACATCCTGCGGAAGGAATTTACGAGACAGCCGAGCTGCTCGCGCAGTTCTAATAAAATATATCGGCAATTAACTCCCTAAATATTCTCGGCCGGCGTGAAACGTCGTGATCTATTGGTGGCTCCCGCGCCCGTTGGCTAAATTACTTTGAATCGCCATTTTTTAGAGACCCGACCAATTGCCTCCCTGCGGTTGCCAATTATTCCGGTACCGACGTCGCTGCTTCCCCCCGGCTCCTTTTTGCGCTCGAGTTTCCGAAGACACGGTTTTTCGACTGGAATTCTCCGCGGAATTTCATTACCCGGCTGTACCGGTCGCTCCTTTGTGAGATACTACGGGCACGTAGCTGCTGCGCACAGCCGTTGGTCTTTCTTCTTCCCTTCGAGGAGGGACTGACAAATATTTGACAAACGCTAATGCCTGCGCAATCAGACGCCAGCAATATTAATTCCTGCCACGGTGCGCACCGCGGACGCCTCGATACCCCCGGAAATAATTATTCGCCCAGCGGATCTCTTGTTTGTCGTTTACAAGCATTGAAAAATTGCCTCGCCAATTGATCCTGCAGACGGCGTTATAAAAAGAACCTGTTCCAAATTCTCCGCGACTGAAATGTCACAGCAGACTTATAATTAACCTTGACTGACCTTCGTAACAGGAAGGTTGTGTTCGTAACTTCGTAACACGAATACGTTGTATTCGCTTTATAACACACTATCGAGTCCATCCATGAAAAAATTAGTAATATCAAATCACGAGCCTCTCGATACCAATCCGTTTGAAATGTGCTACCCTGTAGATATCTGCTATAGCAGTAATTCTTTTGCACATTGATTGTACATGTACTGACATGTAAAATGCATAAATGCAATTTCTAGAGCAGTATTATACGTCGGTAGGAGGATGTATATACGACGTCAGTAGGATGGAAGATCACAGAACCGCTGTCAAACGCAAGGGAGGAGCCCGGAATCGATGCGGTTCGATTCGACGCGGCTACATCTGGCCCGTCTTCGCGTTCCGGTAATTAATCCGCCGCGAGTCCCGACGACACAGCCCGCGGGCCTTCTCTCAAGTTCCCGTTTGTAGTAACTAAATGCGTTTGACAACGGGAGCTTGTGTCTCCCCTGTGTTAGCCGTGAGCTATGTTCGTCGTGGAGAATAATCGCAGCCTATGCCTACGCGCCGGAGAGCCTTCCTTCCGTTAATTTGATTCACCGGCGTGTAACGCGCGGAGGCTTCTTCTTCTTCGTATGTCGACGCCCGCGTTTGCTTGCTCTTCGTACATTTAGCTGCATCGATTGGTGCGGGATGGGTACCCTCATCCGTAACACGTCGGAAGACGGTCTTACATCGAAGACTGTATACTTATTCGCGCGCTACGATGGATAATTTTCACGGACAATCTTGCACTCTCGGTCGTCGCAGGAAAAATGCGACGCCATTCATTTCAGGGACGAAGATTTCACGGGTAAACGGACACGTCCCTAAAAGACGGCCGGCAGCTGGAAGAGATTCCATTCTGCGTTCGTGACTGACATTAGTAACTCTTTTCTCCTCTTCTTCCCGCGCCCCTTGCGGCCCTTGTCCCCGTCATCCCCTTCAGTTCGCCTCCAGCTAACACCAGAATCGTTCTACCGCGATTCTGGCCATAGGTTTCGACGTGTTAAACTCTGATAGAGCCTCGAAGACCTTTTCGAACCTTCCCGATGATGAAGATTTGGCAGATTCAGTTCGAGACTTTTTTTAGTCCACGTCGACCATTAGCCTGCGGATTTTTATGGAATCAATAAATTGGCGAAACATGAAGCGTTGAAGGTACAACAATTTTACCAAAAATTCTACTGTTAGATAAACCGAAAATATATTAGGCTGTTAACCAACGTCTCCAAGGGCCTGTAAGGGTTGTTCCTCCGTTTCTAATGAAGCCGACCGAGGGCGTTAACGGTTTCAATGAAGAGGAAACCGAATCAGCGTGCGGCTCGCGTTTTTCTGTTTACAACGGGCTACGTGATCCACCCTCCAGCAGCGGAATTCCATCGCAGGGAATAATAGGGCCCTTCGATTCCCTGCCCCTTAAATCCTTATGTCGTCCCGTAACCCCTTAGGGTCGCGGACGTGCGATGAAATCAACAAGAACAACAACCGGCGTTGTCCAGAGCCCGTCGAAGCCCTCGCAGCCTCGAGTGACATCCCCGATAGGGTTAGACCCTGCCTAACCCTTTCTTCGTCGACCTCGAAGCTTCTTCTTGACGTTGTTCTTCTAGGGCAAGGGTTCCAGGACCTTGTCTGATTGCCAGCCAACGTTATTGCCTGTCAATTGTTCCCCGTTCCACGTTATTAAATTAATATTAGGGGCTCTCCGACTCTCGTTGTCCAGTTTTTCCTTTATTTCGACAGTTTCCCAGGGGGATTCGGACATCGGCTACCCTTCAACCCTTCCGAGGCCGTGACACTTGCCACGGTCAGCTGCGAAACTCGACGACAATGACCATTGACCCTTTGATTGATAATTGTTCGCGATGGGACGGCAGTGTTTGCTGTTGGCGCATTATGGGGTGCGAACGGGGGCTGTTGGTAGCATAACGCGATTATCGATGACGCTTGACATATGGTTTATGGGTGAACGTTTGCTGATTCGGAGGACTGATGGGTTCTATGGTACACCTTCCATGATTTTTGCTAACTTTATATCTAGCTTTCAGACCTATTTAACCCTAGATGACTAACATTGCTAGATATATGTTAAATAAATGAATTCGATACTAAATATTGTTTACAGACTATGCAACATTATTTAGCCTACTGCTTTGTAAGGTAAACAATTTTTCAAGGTACATAAGAAGAATAACATATCCTGTTTATTGATCGATAATATTTTCGATAATAATATCGTCGAATGATAAAATGATAGGTTACTTTAATTGTCCAGGGTTAAAATCATGAAAAAGCATCGTTCAAATGAAATATTAGTAAGAAGAGACGTTTTAAGCATTTTTCATTTCCCCGAGTGGTTCTATAAACACAATGGCAAACAACGTAAATGTGCATAAAGTTTTAAATCTAGTAAGTAATAAGAGCAGGATGCACGCTTCCGTTCATAATTCAGTTCTCACTTACGCAGAATATGAACGAAGGAGAGGACTCGAAATCATAACAAACGGAGCCGTGGCCATTTTATAATTCTCCGTGATCCGGAGGAAATGTAAATCACCCGTTGTATCTTGTGAACAATCTGGGTTGAAATTCTCGGGACTCGGGTTATCGAGACGCCATTGTTCTTCCTCATCGATCTATCTCCCCGGTTTAGAAACCGGTGCACGGAGCGAGCATGGGAATCCAGGAAAATGGGAAACCTCCCTGCGATCGTCTCACGGTTCCCAAAAGTCGTATCGCGTTGTTCCTGTAAAATGGAATCCGTGTTATGGTTACGCATCGAAAAAATTTGTCGACAAGTTCATATTACGTCACAAAACACAAATATGTTCAAACCTGTAAACCTAAACTGCTCGAAAGCAGTTGCACGGAATATCCTAGAATAGTACTCATTTTTCCTTTTTATTACCTGAACTCAACAAATTCAGATTCGTTTCTACTCCTTCACAGAAATACATTTTGCTGCAGAAACAAAAAGAAAGCAACGAATTGTGGAAAATATGTAGAACTTCCTAGGGTCATACTGCACACATTTTTTCTTTTTAATACACCAAATCGATGAAAAGAGTTTCTACAAACTTCAATTTATAACATTTATGAGCAGATAGTGTCTCCTCTTTATAGATACTATACGAGCAAACTTGAAGTTTTAATAAATTTAAATGTGTGTTACAATCAAATTAATTTTCGATGAATTCAAACGAATGCTTCTGTACGTGTTCTAGAGCACTTGTATTTGAAGAGGATGCAAAAAAATTGATTTTTCGAAAGTTCAGTGCCAGAATACGGCCATAATTCATTCAGTGCAGATTGCGGGGGAGATGTACGGGCGGGTGCTCGCGGAAAAAATAGAATCCATCGGTGTCGTGAGGTCACCCCGTCGACGGTATAAATATTTGAAGTCCCGAATTAAGACGAGATGATAAAGCGGCTCAGAGTAAACGGCTCCGGTCGGCTTCTGGCTCGTATCAGAGAACGTCCGCTCTTGTGCTGCTCGTCTTCAGTCCTAATACTTTCGCTATCTGACCTCCGTTGCTCGTATCGCACCGCCCCCGCAATCTCGTTCCCGGGACGGGACGACGGTGCCTTCTCGAGGGCTGTCAATCTCGATCTGTTAGTGGATTCTACAGTGTACTTCAATTCGATCCAGTAAAATCGCTCGTACCAGCCATGCAGCAAATTTTTATATTCAAAGAAAATAAACAATTAAATTGTATTACTTTCAACCTATCAATCACGTTAAGAAAGGAAATAAATTTCTGTTTCACCCCAGTTTGTCGTAATTCACGTAAAACATTTTTATTTTGTATAAAAATCCGCTGTCTAGCAATTATTTTCAAAGAGATACTCCCTACCGACCTCAACTGGCTTGAAATGTATACAGGGTGATTAAAATTTAACCATTAAACTGTGAAGGGGGTAAATCGTGTTCGCACAATTTCCAACTAGTAAAATTCAAGTATTATGCTTGATACTATTTACAATATAAATTATTTTAACGAATTATTTGTCAGAATGAAAGTGATGATCTCGATTTAGGATGTCCAAGGGAAGACAGTACAGTCTTGATTTAAGAAAGATGAATATCCCCTCCAGTAGAAATGGAGTATTCCATTAAAAATATTTAAAAGTGAGGGATGGTTTATTTGGAATAAAGATGACAGATAATTTCCGATGAAAGGCCCTGTATGTTCAAAAGCGAGCAGACCAAACTGACTCGTCGGCCACTTCAGAGACGTGTGACGTCAGGAGGCGACGGCCGACAACGAAAACGAGAACGTGCACACTCGAGAAAGGTCTACGAGGAGTTTATCGTGGCTTCCGAGTGGGCGAATTTCCAGCACGGATCAAAGGGTGACGGAAGTCGTTCGATAACGGTGCACGGGAGTCCCATAAAACGTCCATCATAGATTAGGAAGATGATCCAGCTAAACATGTAGCGAAATATCAATTTTAAAATCAAGTTGGAAGCAATATGAAAATATTTTAAAAATCTTTAGTATTTCTCCAAATGCATAAAATCCTCCGATAAATTAGACCTCGCATTATCGTAAAGATGCGCAGTCCAATAATAATAACCGAGTGGCCCAACAAACTGGAGAACCGTATATCAACTATAAAACCGAATCGAATAGCACTGAATGTAGACGAACGTTTTCATTAAACGTCGATAAGGAAAATAGCAATTTTACGAGTGTGTCAAGAACATCGAGGGACGAGAAACGGCGGGTACTAACGAACGATATGGGGCTCGTTATCTAAATGCTCGACTAGTCCAGAGAGAATAAAAAGCAGTAAGAGCTTGCAGACACGCGTCAGGCTTGCGACCATGCGTTCGCGATAACCGACGTCCGGCTCTCTCCGACAGAAATATCCCACCATCGACGAAGTAACACGTTTCTGCATCGAATTCTGCAACGGGGCACGTCCATTCCATTTTTAACTCGACCGCGATAGAAAATTGTTCACGTGTCTGCGAAACCATTGTCCTCGCTTCGTCTGCGATAGCTAAACTGATCGGTATCGGTGAACGTCGCTGGCTATATTTTGTTTGCAATAATTATGGACGATTATTTCCCACGATTCTAAATTTCATTGCCTTTCCCTCATTTATTATTTATTTCATTCAATCGTTTCCTATTAATTATAATTTCAGTAATTGAGACTCGACTAGAGTCTCCGAGTCTTCCTGAAGTTTGACTACATGAAAAATGATTATCAATCGATATCTATCAGAGAGTGATTTGTTATATTTTTACAAACAGGGACAACATTTAATTTGTAAGCGATTTTTTCAACTGATTTAAACTTATCTGCAAGCTCAATGTTCTTAAACAATTTAATACTATGTTTCTGTGCTACTGGTAAATAGATGGTAGGAGCTCTATATTTATAACAAATTCACGAGGATACGCAATCTAAGAACACCACTTTGATTTCCCACAAGCCTTACCAATCTATAGCTGATAATAAAATTCTATCGAGACTCTATCAGCAATAAATAAATACTAATCTAGAGAGATCGTGGATCACGCAGCATTAAGCAATAAAGTAGGATCTGGAAGCAATACATAAACTCCGCAAAATAGAATGATCACAGAAAAACGAAGTCTATCAATCAAGAAGCCTATCATCCGATTTCCTCTTTCTCATCTTTCCCGGAGATTTGAATCAACCATCCAAGTATTGGCTGCTGCGAACGTTGTGCATCGACAGTGGAAATAAAGAAGGCAGAGGAGAAGAGACGAGAGAGAGAGAGAGAGAGAGAGAGAGGAGAGAGGAATAAGGTAGATACGTAGAGCAGGTAGCAGTACGGCGAGATCGTTCGAGCCGCAATCCAGTAGGACGTGCCTTGATGCGCCGTGCTGGCTCGAGATACGTGCGCGAAGATGCTACTTCTTCTGTGCAATGTGCAACTAGCCGGGGTAATGCACCAGGGGGACCGGCCACCGCGGCAAGTGCATCGAGAGCACGGTGCACACCGGTGCAGCCGCCGCCGCGCCGCGCCACGGCCCCAAGATAATTTGCCCTCCAGAAAATAACAGGGTGGCGCTGGGACGCTCACCGAGGAACGACGTGCACTCTTCTGCACTCTTCTGCAGTCGCCTGTGCACTCTCCTGTACACTCTTCTGCACTGTGCAGCGACGCGGCGGCCGCTCCGAATGTTTCTGCGTATCTGCTTACGTATCCCCAGGAAACAAAGGGGAAACCAGGCTGGATTACTGACACAGGAATTACGGATGCAGTGCTGGATGCAGTCCGTCGTTGCATTTGCAGTGACAATTTTCATTTTGTGAGTATCTTGGAGTTGGAGATATTTACTATCATCAGATAAAGAAATGTTTACAAACAAAGACAATTCTTATTTAGTCCAAAAATCCACCATTTAAATAAAACTATCATATCTATAAGTTGCTACCTGCTGTTGTTCTAAATTACATAAATTTCTCTACGTTCACAGTAATGTACATTTTAGAGGATCATAAAATTCATGAAACCTTAAGCTTCGTAAGACAGGTTTGCTAGAAATTCAAATGATCAGATTGTAGAGTACTGCAGCGGCAAGAACAGAGTCGCAGGGATGTCCTCAAGGGACAGTAGCGCCCGGCATCATCATCGCTAGTTCCAAGGACTGTGTAGTGACGGGTGTTCGAGGTGCGGGGGCGTAAATCCGGGTGTAGGTCGTCCAAGGGGAACGCGTTCTAGGAGATGCTCTGGCATTCGGCAAAGGGGCAGGTCGTACTGACCGTACTTCATTATCCAGAGGGGCCCCCGAGCCTCACGGGTCATCCGTTATCATTTTTACAACTGCCGCCATTCAACAATGTCGAATAAACTCCGTTAGGTATTGCGGCCGTTCAGGCCCGTCCCTGGACCGGATCCGCAAGGGGATCCAGAAGAACCCGTGCTTTTAAACCCATCGATCGCCAATCCTCGCACACTCTATTCCTCCGGTTGCACCTATTTTCAAATTTACCGAGTCCCTACATCAGTTCTCCAGCGCCTAAGTGAACTTCTAAGTGGCTGCGCCTTTAACCCCATTTCGTATTATTATACGTCGTGTAGAAGACTCATGACGAAGGTGGTTGCTTCTATAACCCCTTTTTGCATAACACCGAATCGTGACGAAGGCTCATCACGAAGATTTCGAACAGAGTCTACGAAACATTAATGTTACTTTCTTTTTGGTCAAGATCTAATTCTACTCTTCTGTGATCAATATTTAACACTAGAAGCACTGACACTCTAATTTGCATTGCTTTGTATCTGATTTAATTTTCATCAGCTACTGTATATGATCCCCGAGGTTCTGGCTTCGCAAGGACCTAGCCTCCTTAGGATCTATCTCCGTGAGGATAAGGTTTAGGAAGGATCTAGCTCCACGTGTATCAAGAACGATCTTGAGGGGGATTTAGCTCCACAAGTATCTGGCCCTATTTGAGCATAGATACGTAAATATCTAGGTCACTTTGAAACCTAGCTTCGCGGGTGTCTAGCCTCTTTAGGACCTAGCTCCGTGAAAATCTAGCTCCACCAGTATCTGTCACAGTTAAGACCTAGATACGCGAGTATATAACCCTATTAGGACCTAGCTTTTTCGTGTCTAGCCACTTTGGGATCTAGCTCTGCGGTATCTAGCCTCTCTGGAACTTAGCTTCGTGAAGAACTAGCTCCACGAGGGTGAGTCTCGAAGCAGATCGGCGAGGACTCGGATCGTCCCCGAACAAAGGCAGTCCTTCCGTGGTCAGGGCACTAACGAGAACAACGAACTCGTCTCGTCTTGCTCCCTCATCCGTCTCGTGGTCTCCGGGTGTTCCTCCCTCCGACAGCTCTCTCCGTGGAGAGGCTGGTGCCGTCGAGTCATTCGTTACGAGGCCGCGAACAAGAGCAATAAACGTGTCGGAGTGCAGTAACGGGTGATACGTACGACGTGAACCCCCGGCACCCACGACCTTCGCTTTATAGGTCTACTTCGGCACGACCCCCCCGAGACTCGATTTGTCAACTCGTTAGTGGAACTCGTTTAACCCCGGGGCCACGTTTCGTGCCATGGGCGCTGACCGTTCTCTGTCTCTGTATCTCTCTCTCTCTCTATCCTTCTTCTTCATGCTTCATTCCCTGTTGGAACCGTCTCTCTTTTCTACCTCGATTCAGCGGTCTACAAATGCTGAAATGTATGCTGCGTTGTTTAGTGACAGCTGGAGGAGTGTTTATCCACTTCGAGGATTGACGCGCGGTGTCTGTGATAGGATGTATTAGGCTATTTAGGTCCCACTGCCGAGACAAGTTGAATAAAATTGTTGTCTGACTTCGCTGTCGATAAATAAATATTAGAAAATCTATGTTTGTAACAGATATCTTCGGCCTATTTGCTGGATTCAGGATCCACAGGCTAATAATCACTTTCATTTTACATAAAATTGAATAGCACCACCAATATTGAAATTACCATTTGACTGTACCAGCAGTTAATAAATAGACTGAGAATCTTATGCGTTTATAACAAACATGAAATAGTAAAAAAAATTTATAATTGAAAAACTGTCAACTTTTTTTCCTTCCCGTAACAGTTACGTACAAAAATCATTTCTTGACACGTATTACGCAAACGAAGGTTCGCCTTCGGAACAACTTGGACGGTGTTTATCTGGGAACAAATCAGGAACAACGCTTTCTCTAGGTTCAGCTCCGAAGAGCGTCGCATCACTGTGCCGTAATGTCACGCTCGTAGAGAACGAACAGGTACTTCCTAGGACCCGGTGTCACGACAGCGACGTTCGATCGTTGACAAGCAGTCGTCACTGTCAAGCGCTGGATCTAAACAGCGTTTTAATACCTCCGTGTCATCCTCGTTGATTGTCGCTACGCTAGCCGGACGTTGATTTCGTTGAAGGTCTTCGATCCCGTGTGTACAATTAGACGATCGACAGAGACGATCCTTGTGCTCGAGACGAAATGACGTAAACTTTGCGTGAAATGCCATTAGACTGCAGATTTTACGCGTTCATAACGGGCAAGGCCTTTCTGACGCTAAACAAGAAACTCGTCTCTCGGTTATTGTTGATTCCATAGAATTCCATACTGAACAATTTTTTACCACTTTTTTCTTGCCACTTTTTACAGAATTAATCTGGCAAATGGCTCAACTACAAATTATCTGACGATTTGTTTCATCCCATGTCCTAAAAATTTATTTCCACGGCATCACAGTAAAATATGGTTCTATGTATGGATGGAAAATGAAATTATTTGTATTACTTCAAGGTACAGAGTACATCTTCGAATCCATGGAGATTTGCAAAAAAAAAAATTGTCGCAAAATTGCCCTTGACCTTGAATGTCAAAATGAAATTTTTTTATTGCTTTGTAGCATTATGTGGATGAAAGTAGCGACTTGGAATTAGTGCAAACCAGTTTTATTTTGCATAAAAATCCACATTCGACGATCATGGCCCCACTGCAACAGCTACAGACGAGGGCGTAGGTCGATTCTCCTTTCGAAGCGTAGCTGGACACTTTCCATGGGGGCAGAAGGATTTCCAGAGTCGTTGGAGAATGGTGGTCGGTGCTCCGTAACGGGGTGCTCCAGTTATAACGGCCCCGGGTGCCACGGTGACGGATGTCGGACCGTACCCCATTACAGGGAATAGAGAGCCATTGGTCACTCCGCCGGAACGTAGCTCAAATTGACGAATGGTAATGAGTTCGGCTTGTTAAAGCGACTACGCGCCGCTCCTCCAGTTCCGTATCTCCCACACACACAAACTCTCTCTCTCTCTCTCTCTCCCTCTTTCTATTTCTCTTTCTCTTCATCCCTCTGCCCATCGGGGTCGTTTCTGCTGGAATTAAACTTCGGTACACAGAACCGCACCTGCCGATGAGCCACACGAAGGATTGCAGCGACGATTCATCGCCGATGCAGAGATTAACTTGCCAGAGAACCAAACCGAGATAGCACACTGCGAAAAACTGCTCGCGATTTTCCGGGAATTACTGGGCCACCGCGATTTCATTCGGAACAGGAAAATCGACTTTGTTTGTATACGTTAGACATTTAAATAATCAGTGCAAAGTGTACGTTGGATTGCGGATTTTCTTGCGAAATAAAATCCATCTGCGTTTTAGCAGGGACTAACAATGAGTATTCAACTATTTGCTGTTCTCAAGCGTTTTAATTATAAATCAAAAATAATACAACTGTATTTTTGGATTCTTGAAATTTTCGCATCAGTTACAAAGATTGTGATCGAAACAGATATTTCACACTTTCTTTCATAAATTTTCTGAATATTTCTAATTCAAGTGTATTTTCTAGCAAATTTTTCGAAATTTCTTTTTCTCACCATTCAGTAAACTATAACAAGAAGTATTGATGATCTCGGCGCAAAGGTTCGATCAGAAATTAAATTAAAACAATTTTGCTAGTTTGATTAAACTTTCTACGTTTGGATCCTAACATAGATCCTTTTCAAGAAAGAGGAAACAACTGCGTCTGTAAATTTTTAAAAGAGTTTTCAATATTGTTTAGAGTAAACTAATCGTTCCAACTTCTCAAGAAAGAAAGTCCAAGGTGTACGGTCTAATATTAAAAAACGTTATCGTTTTTTAAGAATAATCAAATATTAGTAGGAGTCACAGAAATGATCGATAACAAAAAGAAGAAACGATGATCATGGTAGGGGACACAGGAGAAGGAACAAGCTTCAGAAAGCACGAAGGGAGGGCGCCGGTTTTCCAAGAGAGCGGTGGTCGCCGGCTAACGACGAACGGCTCTGGTCATTTCAACTTTATTGCAAGGGCGTTCTCCGGCGAGATGAGGGAGACCGCACGGTACTAATGCATCGTCAAGTGCTAATTACAGGCTGCGTCGTGTTTCCCGGTAGGAGCAGAAGAATTTTATGAAGGCTGCCTGGTATCGTCGTCGTGCGCGTTCTCTCTGTAGACCTTCGCGTTTCTTCCCTTTGCGACCGCCCTTCGAGACAAGATGATTCGGTTGCGCCACAGGTTTTACGATCGTGACTTTGTTTCCTCGAGCACCGATCGAAATCAGGATACCGGACCAGCCTGCAATTAAAACTAATCGGTCGCAAGCGGCACACGACCACAACAAAATTGTGCATTAAACTTTTACTGTGGATAAGAAATTGTCTATCGCGAGGTCTCTGCTATTTTATCTTCCTCTTCGATCGGGATTTCGTCTAGCAAAATTCATTTTACTTCTCATAAATTGAAAGTATAATAATTAATAAAAGAATAAGATCTGTTTGAGAAATTATGTTGCTTGGAAATCCTCGAGAGCCCGGAAATATTTATGGGTCGGTCAAACTTTCGGGATCCAGCCCAACCCGTCCCGAAATTTCAGGATCCCGCACACCTCTACTTGAAATATTGGATTTATGGTTCTGGATTTATAAATGATTACAACTCTTGCTGTATAAAGTTCACTTTATTTTAAAAGAGATGCGCGGCTAAAAAGGATGTCTTTACTCTACGAGTTGTTTATGAAAAAGCGAAGCCTAATAAATCAACTGATAAACTAATTGAATCAATTAATAACTAGCAAAATGTCGACCGTTCCTAATTTCTTTCACCGATTCCAACACCACGCGACGCTCGTAAAACCGCGAGGAAAAATTCCGGTTAATTAAAACCTAGCGAATTCCAGAGGCTGACTTCCTCTTCTTCCTCGATTCGATAAGTGACCCGTGACTTACAGGTTCCCAGTTTTACGAGCAAAGCAAGCGTGCTTGGGATCCGCCATAAACTTACACACTTAATTTCCGCAATAAGAGCCATTTCTCCGCGAGATCTTCGTCATAATAAGTTCCCGAACCAACGATCGGCAACGATCGTACATTCTACGCTTGTCCGCCGTTCGATACCTTCTTACACACACGTGGAAGCTTTCGCGTTGCTCGTCTGTGCACGCGTTACACATTGTTCGCTCGAGATTTAGGCTAAATGTCCGGCGAGGTAGTAAAGTCCCGAGGAAACTCTTCCGGCGAGCAGGAGAAATCATTTTCTTTTCACGTTGCTTTCACTGTTCGATCAAGCTCTGGATGCACTGATCCGTGCTTCGTTACAGCATGTGAAATTCTAGATCGCTACATGCGAGCTGAGAGCATGATAACAAGCTGCGAACGCGATTCGACGCGTTGATAACATGTATTAGGTAAACTTTGCTACCTGGACATTATTCTTGCACGTCAATCATCGAAAGGGAACCTGAGCCTGGCTGCGATCCTCGACGTGTTAAAAGTCGAGACTGAACTCGGTAATTTAATTAACTCTTCAGGAACGATGCTGATAGAAGAAGTAGAATTATTATTTATCCAAATTCTACATAGGTTGACCTAGCCATTTGCATATCTGCTTAAATATCCACGGACTTCCGCAACTCTGTTGCAACAACTATGATATTTACAACGACTTTCATTCAGGTAAGCTTTCGCAAGTTCTTGGAAAGCTCTCCAAAGATTTTTCCAAAAGAAGTTGATCTAAATCCCGCTCGCGGCGATTCTGTTGCAACACGAGCATATGCTGCACAGCATAAACGTCCCCATTAGTGGAAGTTGCTTGAAGTCTTACGCCGTCGCTAAATCAAATTATATTTCCTTGACTTCGCAATTAGTGTCACCAGCGAGAACCGGAAACTCTGTGGCCCGTGTCTTTCGAAAGGTCTCCGCACGCCTTGACCAGCCATCCTTGCTGGCTTTAACCACCGTAGTAGAATAAACTTCTCGCGTTTCCGACATCTAAGGGAATTTATTGCACGGCCGAGCATGGGGACCGGTGCACGGTCCCCTTGGAAATCTTCTATAACGTATCAATCGTGGAACTTAATGCGATGCAATCGTTAGTGGGACGTGGAACACCATCGGTACTGCAATTATAGACTCGGATCTTGTTATCCTGCGTCCTCGATTGTGAGTCCAGCTAACAAACGCAGATAATAATAACGATCACCGTTGACAGTGGTTGTAAATGACTTTAATACGTTATTTTACCATTTTCTGCTCTCCTGTTGCCATTTACCATTCTTGCTCTTATTTTGTGAAAATCTCTGCACTATAAACACACAAGAATAACGATCATCGTTGTTATTGGTTGTAAATTACTTAACTGTTTTATTTTTCCATTTTGTTCTGTTATTATTTTTCTTGATCTCCCTTATTTTATATCAACTTTGGTATCGTACGACGCGATAATAGCAACGATTACCTTTCGTGATAATAATAAATGACCGTACTGCAGTATTTTATCAGTTTCATTTTGTCCTGTTGCCATTCTCCTGTCTTGTGTCTAAAGACACGATAATAATAACGATTACCGTTGATAGCAATTGTAATTCATGTAACTGCACTATTTTACCATTTTCTTTTCTTCTATTACCATTTTTCATGCTGCGCTTTATTTTATATCAACTTTGGTATCGTATAAGCACCATAATAGCAGGGATTACCTTCCATGATAATAATAAATGACCCAACAACAGTATTTTACCATTTTTCCTGCTCCCCCTTATTTTATGTCAACTTCGGTATAGCACAAACGCAATAATAACAACGATTACCGTTAACGACGCCAATAAATGACTGACTAATCTCTCTCGAACCATTAAAATCGTCAGACGCACTAGAACGAACGAAAACGCAAAGGGCCATCGATCGAGCCGCGCGCACTCCGTCGCGTTTCTTTTCTCTTATTCCGTACGAATCGCAGATTGCATCGGCCTCGCGGTGAATCCCGAAGGAATACACATTTTCCGATACATAATCTCTTACGATCGTTAACGCGAGAAACGAGCAAATGGACGACCGAGCGCCGATAATGAATCGCGGGTACCTTGTTCGACAAGCGTACGGAGATCCTGAAAATTGCATCGCGTGGACGTGCCGGATCGACTGCTGCGTCGATGCAATTCTATTCCCCAGCATCTTCCTGTAACGTTCGTGGAACGGTGCTAAAAGCAAGCGTGAAACAAGTCTAGTGGCAATCTGTTTACTCGATTGACGATGAACGAAAACCGTGAAAAATCCGTAGAAATCGTAGCGACCGAAATCAAATTGATGCTTACAGTCGCGGCAGTCCACTGAGAGAACAGGCAATGGCCGGAAGGCAGTCGAGCATTCCGCGGGACGTAGTTTCGAGCTCGTAAAAAATCGTTCGCCGAAAGTACGTCCGTGTTCGAGGTCATTACAGGTTCGGTCACGGGCGGGACATTAAAGGGAAGGTCGTTGGATCTTGCGGAGTCGATGGAATTGTCGGCGCAGCCCGGCACGGATCGGTCGAGATCGGTTGGAGTCGCGAATCGGCTGGCCCAAGATCACCGCGACCGACGAGACCGGCTCGGTCGACATCGGCCGCGCTCGGTGGTGGGCGCGGCTTCACTTCAGGGGCCGAGAGGTCGTCCGGAGCCGCTGGGAACCGGCGATTGTCGCTCGGGCGCCCGAGAGAGCGCTCCGACAGAGCCGAGGAGCACGCACCGGTCTCTCTCGCGGGCAACCTGCGATTACCGGACGATTTTGCAGATCGGTAGCGGCCGAGCGTCCCGGATTTTTTCGCACGCTGCGCCGCCCGATCGGCTCTCCGACGCGGGACACGTCTGTCCGTTCCTCACGACGGCTCCCGGGAATAGAAGTAAACGGGGTACCCCACTGGCCCCCTGGTGCAATTACGCCCCGCGCGCGAGCAAGAGCGCGCGTCCTTACATTGTAAACCTCTTTGCTTTATTTTCTACGGATTCTTCCGTAATCGCTTGCCGCCCCGCGATCCTCGGACTCCCGTCACCGTGGTACAGTGAGCCGTTTCTATGAAATCGGTGGAATTAATTCGAAAATCTTCCTATCATCAAATAGGTTAAAACCATATCTTGCTGATCTTGTTGATGACAATATAACAAATGTCATTAAATTTATACAATGATTAAACTACTATGATTTTATTGGAATTTATGGAGATGATACAGAAAGAAATATTGGGAGAAGCAAATGCTTCTAAAGGCGACGAGGAGTGCAGTCGCGACTGGGAAACAGTGGGCGAGCTCGGATTCGTGCAATTAGGCACGGAAGCGGCTGCGGGGCGTGCCGATTTCGAAGCTCGCATTAATCCTGGCGAGCGTCGTGTTGGTCCGAAAGACGGAAGTCGTAAAAATCCGTGGGTTGCGAGCGCACGTAGAAAACGCAACCGGAGGCGGGTATCACGCGATCTCGTCTTCCGTGGTCTCGAGCGGGATTTTTCCGCGGGACGTTATTGCTTCGGAAGCAATTACAAGTACGGTAGCCCCGGACAGAATTGCATACTGCACACAACACGGGCCCCGTCCATCGGTCGGTCTATAATTGTTTCGAGGATTCCCCCGGACTGCTCGCTCCGCCTGGCCAATTGCACCTGCTTCGATTTTGCTCGCTTTTTGTGGGAGGAGCGATCGCCTTACTCTCTTTCTCTCTTTCATTCTCTCTCCGCCGGCAGTACGATCCCCGTGACCTCAACCACGCAACGATTATGCGATTGATACGACCCCGAAGACGCAGCATGGATCTCCTGCTGACGACCCTGAATTCCTTCGCGCTTCGATCCTCGATCGGCTCGCGATCGAGATGAACCAAGTGTACACTGGGGACTAAGAACGATAAAATTAATATTGATGGAGACCATTCGCAGTTTTATTTATCAATTTGTGAATACTCTTTCTACGATCGCGAGTTAGTACGACTTCTGTAGCGAATTCACCGATCCGATTCATTTACGGAAACGCACCGGGACGTTTATCAGCGTTCCTCGAGATTTACAGGCGAGAAGGTTAATCGAGTCGCCATAATACCGTGACTCACGGTGATGGTATGCGTATCCCGAGTTTATTCCCGGTCAGAATCGGAGTAAATTTGAATGAATGGCCTCGTAATACCGGCGATAATGAGAAAACGCGGTGGATCCCGTTAGTACCCCGGTCGTCGATGACTATTTTTCCATGGGAGCATCCCAGCCATGAAGAGGCGGGAACACTTAACAGAGAGCCTGCTTCTTCCTTTTATTTTCCTTAATCCGCGTGCAACAGGTATTTATTAATTTTTTAACCGTGAAAATTGCACTCGCAGCGACCACCGTGGACACGAGGATGAAATTAGCACGAGAGGCTCCTGATTGCTGGGTGTAGATTGTTAAGGGTCTGAATAAATAGGAAAATTAAAAAATGAATAGTCAGTTCAATTTTGTAGGTCGCTGTAAATCGCGGTTTCAGGTGCCACATCCAGTATATTTGCCAGGACTTCGTTGCACTGGCGTCTTTCGACGCTAATTGCTATCGCGATCCCACTCGAGGGAGATCCTCTTAAGAGCTTCCAGATTGATACAACGGAGATCCAAAGCAGGGGCCGGATATTTCGACGCTCGAGAGGGTAGAACCGGAAGTAGCCGTGCGCGCGTGCCTTTCGATGGAGAGTGGCCCTGCATAACCCGTGGTACACATATGTATACATATATATTTATATTTATAGTGCAACATCGTGTTGGTCTCGTTTGTCATTTACTCCGCCGCCCGGAGATCGTCTCTTTTTTCGCTTCGTGGTTTATTTGTCGGCCGATACGTCTAATGCGCTGATACCGGCAAACGCGTTCGTGTAATTAATATTAATTAACCGCATGTAGATAACCCGGGGATCGATGCTCTCCTTTATTATGATTAGGACGACCGCGGGAAAATATTTTATTATATCGCCGACCAATGATGTTCCCTTCTAATTCCTCAGAAGCAGTTCGCCAGTTCCAGCATACACATACGTAGTTTATGAGAAAGATCAGTGTTATATAATAACAAGTTCATTGGATAAATTCATTCTAGTATGGAATTAAGCAAAAACTGAAAAAATCCGCTATTTTGGTATTTGTCCATTCTTCAATTTCTTTACTTATCGCATTTTTACCAAGTTTTTATTAGCTCGCTTTCTTGTTTGTTTGTTTGTCTGTCTGTTCGGTGACAAATTTTGCAATTGATTTTAAACTAACTTCCTGAGATGGGCTAGATTTTCGATATGTAGCGGTTGCAATACTGCCTGAAATTTAGTACATGTCTGTTATAATTTCATAACCTGCTAAAAATATTAAAAATCTATTGAATTATTTCACATACACAAGACTAAAAAGCAGAAAATAATTATGTAAATAAAAATGAATTTTTAGAAAAATACCACGTATTTAAAAACGGACTGAAAAGTATAAAATAATTTTTCCTAGTCGCATAACGATTCCTAACCTCGTACTGATAGTGGTGAAAATTTGTGATTGTGAATTTTGAATTGACATGCAAATACTTGTAAGATTTCAAACGAAAAATGTGGGACGCAAGATGCATCGATTATCTATTTCATACGCCCCACGTTTTTCGTTTAAAATCTTACAAATATTTTCATAGCAATTCAAAATTCACAATCACAAATTTCACCCCTATAAGTACGAGATTAGGAATCGGTATGGGACTAGGAAAAATTATTTTATACTTTTTAGTCCGTTTTTAAAAACGTGATATTTTAAAAAAATTTATTTTTAATGATTGATGTCATGATCAAACAGCATCAAACACTCTTGTTGCTCTCACGAACCAATATCGATCTTTTTCTATGCTCCCTGCACCCAACTTCAAAATTAGCTTACAGCAAACAAATCATACTAAAAAATTTCTGTAGCAGAACCAGGAGACCATGGTCTGGGTTAAGCGCACCCTGATCGTTCCCCGAAGTGTAGGTGCACCCTTTAGGAAAAAGGCTCGGAGGAGAGGCGAGAGAATAAGAGGGGGTCGTTGAAATTTCTTCGATGAAAGTTTCGAGTCGGCATGATCGGCCTTCTACGACGACGTTAGGTGTACGGGGTACCGCTGAGGTGTATGGGGGCAGTCAGGAAGATCCGCGAGGACGTCAGGGATAATTCCACGTCTGCGAGAGTAACGACTTCCGAGGATCAGCCATAAAACAGGGCAGTTTTACCGAAAGCCACGAACTCGGAGCGGAGTAATATAAATTTGTCGGGCGTGTTGCGATATCGTTTTCTGCCTTCAGCTTCGGTTCTTCTCTCGCTCTCCTCTCCTGTTCCGCGCGCTCCGGTCTTCTGAAAGAGGATCGTGTGCCGACCCCGATCTCTCTCCTTCTCCCTCGGACGCTCTCTTTGGTCATTATCCTTTTATTACCGGCGCGTTATTTAGAGAGCCGGAGCCGATCCTTGGGAGCGTTCATACTCGCGGCCGATCGCTCGACTGGAAAACGACCCGTACGGGCACGCTGCATCATCGCTGCAACGCCCGCCGTTGCACGTTGCATCTCGTAAATAAAATACCGTTCGATCGTGCGCCCCTTCGTACCCCTGTACACCCCGTGAGGAGCTTGCACACCGAGATCCACTGCGCCGGTCGCTTACGGTCGCGATCTTTACGATTTATGGCACCGACCAGCCGATACGGAACTTCGTCTAACGACACACGTTGGTTTTTTAGTGCCCGGTACCTTCGGGAAGAGGCTAGCTACTGTTATCAGCGAGCTGGGTTGGTCAGTGCTGGCTGTGGACCCGTTGGGGAATTGTTTTGAGCTCTCAAAAAAAATGCTAAAGAAAACAATTGTTCTAAAAAGTAAATACCATGATACAACAAAATTTCTTATTATTGTTGTGCTCAAGACTTTCTGAATATCATCGATGTTTTAGAGAATGGCATCATATGTTTTTAACTTTACAGTACATTACAACAGTGTTCATAAATTGTCCACAGAATTTTGAAGGACAATCTGAGTGTTACCCCGAAGAGAAGAGGACTTGGTTTCGAGAAGGTTTGCAGCAAAAAGAACGAGTCTCAGTGCACACACGTGTAATGTATGCAGATTGCCGGAGTTACGTGTCTTTCTCGCACTGTTAGCCCCTATTCTTCCATGTTCTTGCGTGGTACACCTCCCATGAGTCGATTCCCCCCTTTTCCACGGGGCCCGGAGACCCCTAGCGGGCCCCGCGAGACCATTCCTGCGGAAAGCGCGGCGAGATGCCACGATAATTAGCCTTGATTACGCAATAATCACCGACACCGGGCATCTTCGTTCTGAACCGCTCCTCTCGCACGTCGACCTGCGGACGAGCGATCCACGATGCACGATGCACCGTGCAACTACCGCGCTCCGGATGACCCTAAGGGTTAACAGACTTCTTCACCGTGAAACGTTGCATGCGCTTCCGGATTTCCTTCGCGCGTGACCGTGCACCACGTCGTGCCCTGTATTTTCTGAGGGCAGATTCGATGCATCGCTGTCGCACCCTGAAGAGAAGATTGAACCCTGAACAATAATCCTGAATCATTAAAATCATGAAAGAAAACCAGAAATTGTAACGTTTTCTGCTTCTTGCAATTGATCCAAACAATTTTTATTTTCCATACAGATCCACATCTACATATCTCTGACCTTGTAAGATGCTTTCATATGACATTGAGAAACGAATAATATTCGTAACATGAGAAAAATAATGTAAAAATGAAAAATTTTATATTTTTTAAATAATTACTGTTTACGAGAAAAACTTTGGTTGGAATCCTAAACACCCTGTATACTAATTATACTGCGGATTTTTATGCAATAAATAATAATAGACACACGTTTCGAAACGGCCTCCCTGCCGCAGCAAAATCGACGGGAGTTTTAACCAGCCGATTAACACGATAATAATAACTAATATTTATGTTGACTTTTTCCGGCAGACGAAAAAAGAGAAAAGGACCGCAGACAACCGATGAATATACTGTTTGCAGAGTGCGAGTGGCCGGCGGGTGAATAAATCGCGGTCCGCTTTCCTGCGAGCGATACATTCAATTTTCACGCATGACCACCGACGACCGGGGAAATTAATCTCAATATTACAAGCTCGTGCCGACTTCCTCCGACTTCGAAACACAGAAACCCGGAGGAACGCGAAAGAAAGGTCGCCCAAGTTCCGCGGATGGTAACACGCCGTAAACGCAACCGGTCGGAACGATTTACGGGAAACAGAAATGATTCGGTACACGGTTACCGGTCGCGGAAACGATATTATTAAACCACGATCGTATTCTATAATATTAACGATCCTCCATCGTGGGGAATTTTTATACTCGCGCTGAACGCGATCGGGAAACTGTTCAGAGTGAGTTGATCGTGCCACTAAATGTGCAGTAAATGTGCAGAAATTTTTTAACACTGAACCTACCGTCCATCAAAAATTATTAATGCTTATATCGTATTATAAAAATAACAAAATTAAATTTATTTACATGCTGTGCGATTTTTATTATAATATACATATACTGGAACAAAAACATGTATTGAATCAATTCCCATAAGAAAAATATGAAACCGGTCGTTCGACCGGTGTTGGTAAGGTTTAGTGTTAAAAAGGCTATAGTTAACAAGTGTTATATTTCCACAGAAGGTACACATACAGTCACTATCGAAATTATTCGTAAAAAAAAACAGATTAAGACTTCCCTGTTAGGAGACTGTATATTTAAAATATTTTAAATTTGGTGTTCAGATTTATTGAACCATATAAATAAAATAAAATAAAAAACCATATAGTTTCCTAAATTATTTCAGCGCTCGCTGAAGACGTCGAATTGAATCAAACCTTTTAGTAGCTAGGATATTAAGGGATTGAACACCGTTCGAGTACACTCATGGTTGATCGTGTATGAATCCACAACAAATTGCCATTGTTTACATACTTCTTCGCGGTAGTGTAGGCGCAACACTTTGTCCCCGGCGTTTCTCACGGAAGCTGGCTCGAGACGCATGACGGTCCCAAGGTCTCATTGAATAAGCTAAGAACGAGAGGGAGGGGTTAGAGGAGAAGAATCGGCTCACCGGTTCTCCAGCTATCCGCAGAGTATCGCGCAAAGTATCCTAGGCCGCCCCAGGAATCAAGCGGCGCAGCCATCCGGTTTCCGGTGTCGTTTACCCTAAGCCGCCGACAGCTAATGGCGGAAGAATTTCTGATTAGATCAAGGCGAGATACACCGGCGAAAGCGTAATTGAAATCGCGGGCCGTTTCGCTGCGAGCCGCGCGGCTTTTTCTGCCCGGCTCTTTTTTCTTCGTGATGGGGAGCTGCTCTTCGTGTACCCCTCTTTTTTCCGAGGAGGAACAAAAGGAATCGAGCACGTTGTGGATTTTTATGCAAAACTGTGTAACCTGACTGCAAGAAAATATTTTCAATATCTCGAAGCTCATAATATTGTTAGAGTTTTTTAGTCACTGCAGTTTCCTACTTCAATTTTTGACGAATGCGTAAAATCTAGCCCTAATGTGAACCACTACAATAAGGGTGAGTACAGAGAATTGATGGAACTGTACAAATTGGTTTCTGAAAGTTCTGTTAAATTTTTGGCATTCTCTGATGTTAAGCTTCATTTTTTAACTTTGTGAGAAAGTATGTTATTAATTTTCTACGAAATAAAATTCTATTTTATTGTCAAATATATGTATAGTTATTGGAAAATCTATCGAGATAAACATGAGCTTCTTCTTCTGAAACATTATGAAAATGTCCAATCACCTGTAGCAAGTGTGAAATTAGCAGACGCTGAAGAAACTCCGAATACAAGAAAATGGTGCGCAAGAATTTCCATGCAACCCCAGATACCATTGAAAGGGATAGCCTAGTCTTGCTTTGGCAATCGTGTAAATGTCGTGGGCATGTTTCAGCGGTGGTTCAGGTGAAGGAGCATCACCTCTAACAAGTGTCTGGCCAGCTCTAGCTAAGGATCCCGTTTCCGGATGACCAGACACAGCGTTCCAAGGGAAGTAAGGCGGCGTAAGACGGTCGTTCGTCGTTTAAAGTGGCGAGCAGTAATGTCCCTTGTTTGTCAGAGGGCCGAAACCAAGTTTCTAGCTGGTTCTCCGCCGTGGGCTAGTTAAAGTTAGCAAGGGACTCTCGGATACCGCAGAAGGAGAGCTGCGGGAAGTCGTGAGGACAGAGACGGAGCCCGGCCGCCGCAGATTACTTAGGTAATTGGTAAATACGAGGGTTACCTTCCAGTTTTCACCAAGGGGTTGTTGCCGGATGGCTGCTGGCCTGAAGTAAGATGCCTCGCGGGTTTCTTCCCCTCTTTCTCGCTCTCCCTCTCTCTTTTTCACGACCTCCTACGTTGGTCCTTCCTTCGATGTTTTCCCCCTCTACCTTCACGTCACCCTAGCAGGATATTCGCTTTAAGGGGGGAAATGAGCCTTAAAATTGTTTAAAGCGGTTGGAAGAAGGGTCTCGAATCCCCTCGCGCAGGATGGAGCCGAAAAGCCTTGGGGAAACCTCGACACTTGCTGCGACAAGGATCCTCCCGATCCACGGGAAAAGTCACTGCACGTTCGACGACGATGAATCCGAATGATCTATTAAGGATAGGAACTGGTTCAGAATGACTTATTGATATCACGGGTAAGTGTGTGGTACAGTCACTCAGACAGCAGAAGATTGTGGGTTGCTGAAGAGATCTTAAAGGGAACATATTCAAGTTACATAAGCCGATTTTGATGACACTTTTGTGAGACATAGCTCTTCGAAAAATATTTGATACGTGTTTTTTTAATCGTGAACCATCCACATTCAAGAAGCCAAAATAGCCATTAAAGATGAGGTGTCGAAACCACATGTTTTAATTCGTTTTAATATAAACTTGAGTGCGTGATCCTTGATCCAAAATGGGCGATACGTATTTTGGATTTTTTGTTTCTTGCCATTTAGTAAAAATTATACATAGTAAATAATGTTGATTGTCGATCTTTGAGCTAATGTAACTTTTCGAAAAAATATGAGATACCGTGCCCGGCTTTATTTTAAAGGGCTAAACCTTTATTTCCGCGTCCGTGTATCGAATTTTTTCGAAAGCCCGTTTACATTTTAAAAAAAAGCGGGTGGTAAAATGAAGTTGATTTTTGTTTTAACGAATGTTACACATTCAAACGATTCTACAGAGTTTAAAAAAATTGTTTTCGTTGTTCGTTTTACAATAGCTCTCTGTACGGGAATGCCTCTGGTTTACAATGACCCTGGAAAAATTGCGGTGCAATTTTTTGTCGCTGTTTTATCGCACTTTCAATGAAAAGTATGAATAAAACGCGCATGTTCTGTGTTTTTTGAGTACGAAATAATATTCCTTATATTTGCTGGAGAATATATTTCATTAGTTCCACTAACAATATCACACTAGGGTTCTTGGTTGTTTCAAAATTTGTAGAAATTCAAGCTTTCATAGGATCGTGATAAAACACGAGAATTTTTATTTACGCACATCTGTAATTTTTCATAAACTGACTTGCAAATATTTTCACATCGTGATAATTGCAAGCTAAATTCTAAATTGATTTACAACGTATTAATAGCAAGCTAAATTCTAAATTGATTTTCAACGTATTAATCGGAAGCTATATCCTAAATTTATTTATGACATGTTAAATGCAAGCTAAATTCCAAATTAATTACTTAGTGACATATTAACTGCAAGCTAAATTCTAAATTTGTTTGCAACGCATTAACGTCTAAATTCCATATTAATTCGTGACACATTAACTACAAGCTAAATTCTAAATTTATTGCAACAAAATTCGAAATTAATTTATGGCGTGATAATCGCAAGAAGAATTCGGAAATTTATCTAAATTGCAATCATTAATCCGACGTCACTGAGCAAAATTAATATAAAAAGGCAATTACAGTTAGGGTCATAAAATCAAGCACTCGTAATTCCGACATTCCTATTGGCAACTGGTCAGCGACGAACGTTGTCATAAACTCGACACGACACCGCGTTCGGGCAAGAAAGCGGCAGAAACAATTATGCTGGTTTCGATGCATAAATTATATCGTATGAAAAGCGAGGCAAACGAGTCCATTAATTCTTTATCGAATCAGGAAGAGTAGCGATTTCGTCGAACACCACCAGGCCCCCACGTGAAAGTCGATATCGAATGGCACAGAGTGGAAACATTAGTTTCTTTCGCCTCGATGTAAATTGCAGGGGAAATTGGATATCGGCCGATGGATTTTTACAGAACCTTTCGGTTATCCGTGTTTTCCCGCGGTATTTATCGATTATGGCCTGGCTACGATTGATTGAATTATCAGACCTCCCAGTCGAGACCGACTGGAATTTTTTTGATCCATTGAATATCTGAAAGCGAAAATAACCTGTACTTCATCTTCGGCCATCGGCTCACTTCTCGACTTAATTAATTGGAACACACGGTCGCTGACAGAAATTACGTGGATACCTTCGTACGGAATTATTGAATGGACTTCTTCATTCAAGCATATTACATACAATCCTAATATACAATTTAAATAAATCGAAACTTGTTATTCTTAAATAAGTACCTCATTTCCGTCCATCATGCGTTCGCTACTCGATTTAATTAATTGGGACAGATTCATTTACAGAAATTTTACTTTCATTCTATTATTACACACAACCCTAATATAGAATTTAAATAAATTGTTTATTACTCGATTTAATTAATTGGGATACAAATTCGTTTACAAAAATTTTACTGTCATAATTGAACTATTTCATTATATTGTTACACACAATCCTAACGTACAAATTGAATAAATTGTTCGTCTATCACCATGGATTTAATTAATTGGAACACAGACTGGTTCACGTACACACACAATTACTATGAAATTGTGCAACGATCATAAATCGAAGAAACGTTATAGTGCGCAAGTGCAGCAAGGTAGCCGGATACGTTCACGCTCACCTGACAATAATCGCGAACGTTTCATAGACGATACATTGTTGACGATCGTTCGCCGTCGGTGTTCGTGTTCACACGATGATCACAGTACCCTCCTCCCCTCTCCCGCCCCGCGTAATTAAAAAATTAGCCACGCTCGGGAACGAATAGGAAAAGATCTCGCCGAGGTTGCCGCGATTTGTCGAGAGCCGTGCGCGAGACAGCGCGTGCGTGCGGTAATTATTTCGACGGAATCGGCTCTGACGGGCTTAATGGCAGCGACTCGGTCTCGGAGCACCGGCAATTAATCACTATTCATTAGGAGGCCGAGCCGGAAGACTCCACGAGGAAAACGAAATTAGAAGTCGGCCGTCTTCCGACGCAATACTTCCCTCGTGACCATCCTTCCTTCATCGTCTTCGCCTTTTCTATCGTGTGCAATAACAGCCATTTTCTTGGTTTCTTGAATCATTTCAATCGGGTGAAAATAACACGATGTACAAAAATTGCGTCCGCATAATTGTCGACTAACCAGTATATGTATAAAAAACGGGGACACTTCAGATGGTAAAATTTTCAATGTATCGTAAAATATTTAGAATCGTTGCCACATGATACTAAAAACATTCCAATATATCTAGCAACAAAAATATTATTTCTATAAGTCTCTTCCCAGTTCCATTTTCCAATCAAACTTCAATTTAGTCAGCTCGGCTAAGCGAGGTTCCACCCTATCGTGAATTGAACGAGTGTATACAGTCCAAACTATGTCGAGTTCGTACTCGGTTTAAACGGAAAAGTGTCAGCAAAATTTTCGTGAAAGGTTCATAAAAAAAAGAAACAATTGTTCAGAAAAAGGTTTCACCACTAGCATTGACTGATTATAGAGCTGTCGTGAACGAGTAACATTTTGGTCGCTCTTCTGCGTTCTTGAAGCTACCCGAAACTTTTTGGCACAGGTGTTGTCTGCGTTTTTGAAGATCATGTACCGATTCCGCAGGATATCGTCGTTTCGACGGAGAGGAAAGCGTGACAGGGCAAAGCCGACTAGCATCGTTACTTCCAAGTAGCAAACCGGCGCGGCGTGGCGGGACGTAACCTATCGGATTGTTGAATAATAAATGCGCGGGACAGGGACGGTCACGCTACCAAGGAACACCGGCTTGTCACTCGAAATGTCAGAAGGAGAGACGTCCGTGGACTACGGAGCCTATTAATTAATGAACCGTCCGCCATCGCTGCCGCTGGCAAACATCTGGCCCGACGTTCTACAACGACCGACGGACATTTTCTGCGAAGACGTGGCCCGGCTCTCCTAGGCTACCGATATGCCATCGCATCGGTGGCCGCTGCTAATTATACCCACGGAATTACCCATTCCCCGACTCCCGATGGAACAGCATCGTCCGGGAAAATCATCCCGGGGATTTCAATTAGCCGGCCGCCGATCCGTCGCATCTGATTGCTCCGGGATATGTATACCTTCTTCTGTTTCTTCTGCCTCTCCGACGAGACTCGCGTGCATCTCTCGCGCCCGAAGAGAAATCGCGTGCGTTTGCATCAAGGGGCGGGAACGATTGCCAATTAATATAGGATAACTTGTTTCAAGTGGAGCGACTGGTATGCATTGACACGCGCGTCGGCAAACCGGCATTTTAAATGATACTTGCGGAATCGAAATTGTTTGGATATCGCTGGACTTGGTCAATTTTGTTGCACTTTCCCTGCCGCGGTAGTGAATTTTTCACGCGACGGCTGACAAGCTGTCATTTTGAATGATGCAACAAAATCAAAGTAATTTAGTTAATACTGGACGTGGTATTAATTTTATTCCACTCTCTGTACTGTTCCTGACACGTCGTTTATTAGCAAACTATCATTTTAAACGATCATATTACAAAAACTTAACTGACACTTTTATTAAACTTTTTAATAACATCCTCGTGCAATATTTTTGTGGTTCGTTGAGGCTTTTTACTTCCACAATCATATTTTCTGTCATCCATCATCGATTCGAGTCACGAACAATATTGTTTCGATCAATAACACAAACAAAAGTAACAGTGGCGGGGTCTACCAAAGTCCTAGCAATGGTGAGGGACGATTACCAATAATAATAACATTTTTATTCAGAATTACAATCACAGACGACATGATTTCGCTTAGCAACAAAAACAAACGTTGCAATGGGCATGTCCAGAGTAGTCCCCTTCGTGGTGGGGAGAGTTCATCGACCAATCAGCACCAAGTAGCCTGGCCCAGTCAACTTGTCATCTCCTCACAGTCTGTGCATGAAGATTTCTATCGCTCTCACAACCGGGAATCCCTCCTCGGTATCCAAGAACGTGATTAACTTCTGGGATCCTGAAAACAGCTCTAAATTGCCAAGGGAATTGTCGGGCAAACGTCATTACCATTCCGGCGGTGGCAGTCCCGATGCATGAGCGCGATTACGTGTTTCGTTGCGATCGACACTCCGCGGGGCGATCATTCCAGCCGATAACAGGCGTGGATTTCGCGAACGCGGATAATATTCCCGGGTCCCCGTTGAAAGACGTGAGAAACCGGCGAGAAATTGCTGGGCCGACGCGCCTAGTCTCTCTTTCTCTCTTCCTTTCTCTAAATTGTTTGTTCTGTAAAGGGAGACGCCGGGACTGATTCTAGCGGGTCTATTATTACCAAGGATTTAGTTTGTTAATAAGCTTACTCGGATCCGTGCGAGGAGAGAGCCTCGCCAGTTGCAATCTATCGTCTCCCACGCGCCCTGACCAGTCTCTAGCGCTAATATCGCTGCCATTATTGCTTCGTTTATGCTGTTCTTTTCGTTATTAACTTTTCGGTTTCATTCGGTTTCCACTGCGAGATTCAATTGTTTGTTGGTCGTGCGGTTTTCGCGGTGCGGTTGAATCCCCGTAGGCTGACCTCTCCAGTGAATGTAAATTCAAACATTTTTTTTTGCTATCGAACCCGTTCACTTTTCGATAGGGAATATTTGTGTCTGTTAAAATGAACGTTAGATCGCATTCCTATATTTTTATGCGACAATACATTGATTAGTTGCCTTCTGAAAAATTGTTAAAGTCGACAGTGTCTTTTGTACGAAGAAACTGGTATCGTTAGTGGCTCTCGGTCTCATTGTATCATGAAATAATCGGGCTCGTGGCCCGATAGCGGGGTAGAGGTCTGGTTGGAAAGGCGAGGCAGACATTTCTTATCCCGGATATCGATTGCCGGGTTCCCAGCGGGAGCCCTGAGGGGCTCGGTGGCACTGGGAAACGCCGCCGAAGGGGCGAAGGGCGAGAAGAAGGGTGTTCTTAGCAGGGGCGGTGTGTATCGCGGGGCATTACTTTTATTCCGTGTCATTTGAGCCCACACTCGCCTCCCGGACACGAACACGACCCACGGATGCAATAGATTTCGTTCGAAGTGGTTCTCCCTGGCCCTCGTGGCGAGCCACGACGACGCAGTAAGTCCTACGGAGCTGTTTCAGAGCTGTACGAAACGGTGCGGAGCGTTGCCGAGCTGTAAGGAGAGGAGTATCGTATCTTTTACCCCGTCGATACACTCCCGGTCGCTCGTCGACTTCCTTTTGTTGTCGTAAATTCGAAATGGGCTACGGCGGTGCTGGCCCCGGTCTCCTTTCGCCCTCCCTTTTCTTCTCTCTCTTTCTCTTTTGCTCGCTTTGGCTACGGCGATGGCCATTCGGCGCAAGGTGGTACGCTCTGCCCTCCTTCCTCGACCCCATAATTAATTGTTCCACGAAATTGTTCGGTTTTCATACCGATCCTTAGCCCCCTGCGATCGCTGCTCCCTTCTCATGCTGTCTGGGGATGAGAGGCGAAGCCTGCGGTCACGCTGTTTTTTAAAGAGCTCACCGTCGGCGTAATGTGATGAGCAGAATCTATGTGCGAAATTAAAACGTTGCTCACTTATGTATAAAAATTATTTCTATTTCAAAAATATTGTGGAAGTTCAGTTCAGAAGTTCTCTTTCTCTTAAAAATCATCGGAGACTTGATCGCTGTACAAATCGTTCTAAGAAACGACGCCGAATTGTTAATGTCATTCATTTTTTAACGAAACTATTTGGAATTATACATTAAAATATATACTTTAAGGTGTATATAGCAATTTTTCAATAAAGAATTATTTGAGACTCAAGAAATTACCTACCCCAGCAATACCGTAAGTCCTTTCGCAACGTGATTTACAGAGTATGCAGTGAAAAGTGCATACTTTGAAACGTATATATCAATTTTCCGATTAAGAACCGCAGTGTACCCAGAAAAAAATTGCGAAAGCACACGCCACGCTGTTCGCAGAACTTCTGCGACAAGAATCAGCGCCGACGTCCCGAATTAGCATACTGAAACCTTGTCCAGCGTTTTCGCAGAGCGGATGGGCGAGCAGAAGGTGCGCGCTCCCGATACGTCGACGTTAATTCCGCAGCAGGCGCGAATCACGAGGCGCATCGGTCGACAATTACACGTGGTGCTGATCCCTCTGTGGTTTCGCAACGGGGTCCTCGTGGAAACGCGGAAGGAGGTCGATGCGCGTCACGAGTTTATAACATTTTTCGCTCCCCGCACAGGAATTGCAGTTGCATGCGGGACGACAGAGAGCCGTGCCGCATCTCTTTCTCTCTTTGTCCCTCCCGAGTCGCAGTCACGGCCGTTACATAGTCGGTCGCGTTAAACGCGCCATTATACTTGTAAATTCCGAACAATTAGCCGTAATCAAGCACAGGAAACCATCGCAACTGGGTACGCAATTATTTTTAAATAAGATTCCGGCCGGACTGTTTCGTAGGACTCGGAACGACCGTGATTATTAATCCGAGCTGAGGAAGATCGTTAGGCAGATTACACACCGGACGTTGCGCGGCTCGTCGCCTCTTCGACCCACCTCGGGAGACTCGATGCACCTCGGGAGAAACTCGCAAACTTGCAGCTGCAGCTGCATCGGCTTTGACATCGCGATGATGATCCTCTAGTCTACCTCTCTCTCTCGCTCACTCTCTGGTCTTTCGTTCGCGTTTTCGCGCTCGTTAACGAGCACCGCTCGCCGAATAATTCATGGATTCGCCGACTAAGAAAGTGCCAAGTAATTGCATCCTACGAGAGATACACCGACACCGCTGAAACGCGACGAGTCCGCGAATATTGATGCTAATTACAATGTAATGCCGTCCGGTCTTCCTGTCCCGCCACTGCACATGCACTCCCCGCTACACCCGACCGGTGCCCATGAAAAGTCGCTCCGCTTTTAACACTTAACCCTTATAGAAGTGAGAAGATTTAATCTACTTAAACTTTCGACGGTCTTTATCATAATTTGTGCTTAAAGAAATCACTAATTTTCTGTGGAAGCAGTTTTATAAATTCAATAATTGTCAAATAGAAATCAAGTAGACCTTTATGCGAAATAAAAATGGTCTACGTCGATTGTGGTAAGCAGAGAATAAATAGAATTTCATTTCCACCATCTATAAAAATTGTTGTTTCTTCCACAATGGGTTTTGTCACCTGTTGGAGGATGAACGCACGATTTGTGCGACCAAGGCCTCGATCCAAACGGTCTACTCCCACTAATCTCGCTCGACACGCTCAACGACTTCGCGATAATGAATTATGGAGGAATATTTTAATTGAATGCCCCTCGTCTACCACGCTCCACGTATCCGCCGAGTCCCCGGTCTCTTTACCCTAACTGCCGCGCGATTATAAGACCCTTGACGCTTCGCGAAGCCTCGCTCTCTTATCGGTATCCATTCCTTTGTGCTAGCATTTACTGAAAAAGGACCATTTAAAATACTCGATAAGATAGCCACGTTTTTATTTTATCCAAGGGCGAAGTGCACAATGAAAGCACATTACACTACATCTGGCGGAAAGTGTTCGATGGGGGATGATCGTAGTCGACAAAGTGGCTGCAATAAAATATACAATGGAAGTGTATTCTTCTACTTTCGGTAAAAAAATTCTTGATAGAAGTTGTAGAGAATTTATGACAAAAATGGGTGGCTGAAATTCCAAACAGTTCAACAGTTCAATTTTTCGAAATGCTGCCGAGCTTCGTTTTTGTGAAATTAGGCTCAGACTGGGGATGAAAGTTACTCGTCCGAGAAAACGAACGAGCCACTTCGTCATCCGGTTAGGGTGAAACAGGACGACGAGCGTCGATTAAAACTTCTCGTCGACGTTCTCGCTCATTGGCCACGAGGCGCCGAACAACAGCGACAGGGTTTCCGTTCGTTTGGTTTTTGCGCGATAAGGTTCTTCGCGCGACTAAGCC
Organism: Lasioglossum zephyrum; assembly: GCA_028455615.1. Taxonomy (NCBI): domain Eukaryota; kingdom Metazoa; phylum Arthropoda; class Insecta; order Hymenoptera; family Halictidae; genus Lasioglossum; species Lasioglossum zephyrum. The sequence continues at coordinate 18,827,067 of CM052329.1, read as the reverse complement.
GATAGTGGGATTGCCTGGCTAGTTTCTTCCGTTTCTTTCGCCCTCGATCATTTTTTCGGCCGGCGACTTCGATCATGCTTTATCGCCTCGCTCTGATTGAAGAACAGTCCTGTAAAAACGATATTATTTTTATTAATGCGCTGCGGAACTTTCGACGCACGAGGATAATTGGTAGGAAGGCTTATGGCGTGCAAAAAATCCTTTTCTGATTGGAGATATTTTTACTTCATATTATAGAAATGCTTTTATAATATTTAGCTTTCACAGAATAGTCGATGTTCGTGTTACAATACGAACAAGTCTGATAGACGTCTCCTCCTCTTTAATGCCAGTAGACCCCATGGACCAAAATATCGATCCCACCATGGTGTGTACCCACGGGTCTGAATTACCCCTACGTACGAAAGCGGAGTGACGTCATGCTACATATCTTTACTAGGTCAGTATGTCTCTCCTTCGAATAACTTTATCGATCTACACGATACACGCATTTCGAACATTTTACTTAATGAATGGAGACTATTAATTGTCACACAATTATCCTGAAAAATCTGTACAATCTAGCATGTTCAAACGAAAAACATATTTATACGTTATGTCAGAATGTAAATAAAAATAGAATTGATCTTCATATCTCCTTGAAGCCTCCACCTACGAAAAGAATAAGTAACATGAGATTATGAGCCCCTCGATGCCAAGTAAGTTTGTTCTGATTCTCCTCTATCTTTAAAAATGGTGTCCCGCTTCCGAAGAGGGTTGTAGATGAACGTACATAATATAGACGACGTTTAAGTCACACATAATCACATGTTTCAACCAGATCAAACTTACAGAAGCTAAAAGCTCACAGGAAACTGCTGTCCACGTGGATGAAAGGTGAGCTAGGGTAGCAAAGATTGAAAGCAGACCAACATAGACGTCGAAACAAGCGAGGGTGGTAGATGGGACAGACGGCGTTTATGTGGAATCACATAGCAGGTTCTCGCGAATGTTCGGCGGAACGAATAAGGGTTGGACTGATGGTGGCGCTTGACAAACCGCGTCCTATGAGGGGCGGTTTCTCCCGTGGCAGTTCGGAGGCAGAGCAGCATATCGTTCGCGCGGGTCCGTGGCCGGCGGCGTACGAGTATAATCGTAGATTCGGCGGGGGGGTCGTTGCATATTTGATGTCGCATGCTCCACGATCGGCAGAAATTTTCCCCGGTGGATCGTGGGCGGTCATAAGAGGGCCCAGTGATTGAGGGTTAAGGGCGGAGGGAGCCGATATGCCGTCTGACGGCGGCGGTGCTCCCGTGCCGCCATTAACTTTTCATCTTTATATAATTCCACGGTCATAGAGCGGCGGAGAGCTCGTGCTACTCGCAGCTTTTTCCGGAACGCGCGCGCCGGAACCGGCCCGTAATTGCCGGCCATAAAGATCCGCCGAGATACGGGCTCTCGTTACGAGATTTGCCACCGGTGGGACCGATTCACCGTCTCCCAGTGTGTCCTCCTCTTTCTTCCTTCTTCTTCCACTTCTTCTTCTTCGTCGGTTTCTTCTTCGTCCTCTTCTTCCCTCTTCTGCTGTCTCTCCGGCAGACCGGCATTTGCGTATTCAACGAGACGGACTTTTACGAGCCACGCTTTTCTGGCCAGTACACTCGACCAACCGTCGATTAGCCCGCTTCGGCTTCGACGATTGCGTGCACTCCGCTTTCTACGACCGCGGCGATCATTTCATGGAAATTGGTGTCTTCGCCAAATCGATACTGCCACGTGAATAACCCTTTCTCGCTGTCGCTCGTCAGAGGGGTGAGGGAGAACCGAGTCATGTAGCTGAGTAGGGGGAACTTTGACAATTTATCTGTGCTCACTATAGTTGTTGAGCAGTTCGCGACGATGTTCGCGGCACGCTCTGGTTTGGGTTCGAATTAACGACTCACAAACCTCGTTGAAAAGAAGACAGTGTTCAATGTTTATTAAATACAACAATTGTCGTTCGCGACACGGTAAATGCGATAGTTTCGCTAGATTATGTGTTTCGCACAAAATACGATAGATTGTGCGATACGATAATAAACGATGATGTTCGATTCAATACGATAGATGCTGATCGATTCGGTACGATAGATGATGTTCGATTCGATACGATAGATGATGTTCGATACGATAACTGGACGATGTTTCGCTTTGCCGTTCGATGCGATTCTGACGTCTCCTCTATCCGGAAGATTCTCGCTAGTTTTTGTGGGAGGAGTTTTCCAAAGAGCAAGAAAATGTTGCCATTGGTTGGTACAACGATAACGCCTTTTTTCGCTAAAGGTGGTGGGGATTGCTCGAAATGTGTGCATGGTGACTCGCGACCGATGGATAGAAACGGGCAATAAATTGAAAAAACGGTTGGGACCCGGAAAGGTCTACCTGGTAAAAAAATACGAAGCGCAATGGCTAAGAGTCTACGGGCTGGTGAACACATGGACCAGTCCCGTCTATTGTCGCTGTCGTAAATAATTTTGGACGATTGGAGAAAATTTCGGTTCGTAGCGGACATAATGTTGAAATACCAGGTAGAAAGAAAAGAGACCTCGCCTGCAAAACAGCTGGTCACCAAAGACGTTCGCCTCGAGTAAGTGGTAAGGCTAAGCATGACACAATAGTAGAAAAAAGGTTCGGGTCCTGTAGTAAAAAGTTATGAGTGCCGCGTCGCAACAATAGTTCTTGATTGAAAGATTGGTATTTACGTTCTATGATATGCACTTTTGTCTGTACGTCCTGAATGTTTTGTTGAAAAAGGATTAGAAGTATTGATGGAGTAAATGATTTTCGATAATTTTTATACCGAAGAGTGGGGTGAGTGTTGGTCCTTGATTGAAAAATTGGTCTATACGTTCAAAAGTATGCACTTCCATTTCGATATTCTGAAAGTTTTGTTACAAAAACCATTTGTATTAACAGGGTAGGTAATTTCCTGAAACAGCTTTTACAAGAAGCGCATGTTTGATTTTTAGGTCGTAACTATGGTTCTTAAAAAATTGTTAATAGTATCTAAGATACGTACCACTCTCCATCAAAATTGTTATGAAGATTTTCATCGGAATATAAATATAACCCAAAGAAGTCTGTTTTCCATGCAACAAAGTATTAGCCAGTCGATACGACAGTCAATCGAGTCGAACGTGTCTATCCATCGCAGACCAATTCTACTTGCAGCGCGAGGACGCCGATCTTATCGTGCCGCGGGACTTTTTGTTTAATTTCCGCCGCGATACCGCTGCTCAATTATTCTATAAAGTTAATACCAGATTTTCCACGTGACCCGTAGATTACTTTCTTCGATCGCGTAATTGCCACCAGCTGCCAATTAAACCCGGCAAACGCTTTCTAACGTTCGACGAAGGATTTTTTACGGGAACCTTGTAATTGGCTGGCTGCGCGATGAACGCCTCCCGGTCGATTGAGTTTTCACGTGAATCTTTGCGCAATGTTTATGTAATTCCAGCGATTAATTAACTTTCCAGGAGAGCTCCGCCGCGCATCGCGTTCCACGGGGATGAAGTTATTTGCAACGTGCACGGGCTGTTTGACGAACCGGGAAAAACAAAAATCGAGGGAGTAGCGGAATCTTCTACCGTTCCCCCCCCCCCCATCGCATCGAATAATAAAATTAACACGGAAACTCGTCTCCAATGATTTTCGCGAAGCCGGTACTGGTGAACGCGCGTTTAAACTGCGCCCGAAGAAAACGACACCCACTTAATAGTTAGTTAGTTGCAATGTGGCGTTGCTAGAGACTCGAGAACGACGCTCGACGTAACCACAGCCTGCAAACGAAACGCTTGACTAATAACGGGATGCGGACCGCTCGTAAAGGTCTAAGAATATTCGAAAACCTTTTTACTCGTGCCGCAGCAAGGACACGGGCCATCAAAGAAACTGCTCGCCTCGAGACTTAATCATACCTCTCTAACGTAATCGCGGCGTCCTACGAGCTGTCTCTTACACTTTTACCGACTCCCGTCGTCGGGCAGGCTGTCGGTGATTGTTACAAAATTGCTTCTCGCTTTTATTCTTGCTTTTCCAGATGAAAACTATTCGCGATGTTACCGTGAAACTCTTTGGTCCAGTTTTTAATTGAATTTACGGACCTTCATGCGAGATAAACATTCTCTGCAACAGTTACGAATAATCAAGGCCAAAAGTTCTATCCTTATTTAATTTCGAAAAGTGAAAAAATATTTCTGCAGTTTTTGCTTCAACACAAACATCGTCGGTGAGGAGTTACAGGAAACTACCTACCCCATCAATACCGTTAGACTCTTCTCAACAAAACTTTTAGGACACACAGATAGAGCAAGGCTCTACACAGGGCACTTGTTTAAAAGAGAAGTTCATCACTGTTCGAAAAATTTTTGGAAATCCATTTTTCTCGCGTTGAAAAAATCTGAGCACTTTTCCCAGAAAAAGAAATCGCCATCCATTTCTAAACACTTCAGTCTGGCTCCAAAGCACTAGGCACAACCTCCCCCATGCAATCCTCCAACCGCCATGGCCCCGATGCAGCTCCCAGTATCATTATTCCCCGAAAGCCCGGACCGCTCCTCGATCCGCGGCTCTGACCCGGAAAAAACCAGCGGAAACCGAAAAACCGTATCTCACAAAGGACCCGGTTCATCCCGTTTCCTTGGCTGAAAACTTGCGGGAAAAAGGGGCGCCGTTTCCTTTTTCCCGATGGTGAAAAAAGCTCGCAGCAGAGCCTGGCGGCCGCGCCGTGCCGCGCCGCGAGATTCTAGACTTTTTTCGGCGGCGGCGGTTAGGTCGACGAGAACCGGAGTTCACCGGGGCCGTCTTTTTCCAAAGAAGTCAAACGCAAAGAGTCAACGACGAGCTCTCTGGGAGAAGGGTGGTCGGTTCGATCTAGGGGGTTAGCCAGGGATCTTCTTTCACGGTGAATCGAGAGATGCAAGAGGCAGATTTTGTTTCGGGGCCATTCAGAGACCGTGTGCTGGTGCGACTTCGAGACTGTTTTCTGTACACACACGTTACTGCCAGTATGAGAGAGAGCGAGGGAGAGTTGGTAGAGTCTCTCGCCGACTGACAGAAGAACTGGCAGCGCGGACCTTCGAAGGGAGAGCGAGGCGAGAGAGCCATTCAGCCATTCACCGGGGGCCGAAGGTTGAACCCTCGCGGGTCGGCCCTTTCCTTTTATACATGTTATATTCGCCGGGTTTTAGGCGCAGAAAACTAAAAAGCTAATTTACTTTAAAAGTATCCCGGCCGCGCGCCGCGCCCGGTCCGGTGCTGCCTCCGCTTCATCAAACGGCCGCGTTTTCAAAAGGCAACCAACTCCCGCAGGGGCTAATGCAGCCAGCGACAGATTGGCGGTGGCCGATTCTGCCCGGCCTCTTTCTCTCTGTCGAACTGTGCGCGAGACCGCTCTTCCGACAGCGATACACACCCTGCCGAATGGTCATTTCGCTGATAGCTGGAACCGATCGCGAAAATGTGTCCAAACAAGCCGATATAAAGACGTTGCCCCCGCGCGCCGCGACCGAGGGACCTGGAACAAGAGGCACAATGCAAACCCTGTGCCGAATGGTTTTAAACTGGACACACGCCCGCCACGGTCGTTGATTAATGGGACAGACGATTCGGCGAATGAAGAAACCGCGGCTCCAATCAGGGTGGCCGATGGTCATTTGGAAATTGGATGTGCAAGGCTGCTGGAACTGGAGCTCTGCATGCTAGAAGAATACTAGACTGTGGATTTGATGCATCTATGACGTAGAAGGATAAAACGGATTTCAGTTATCGTTGGACAGCGGATCTTCATGCAAAATAAAAATGTTCAATTGCAACAATCTTGAGTGAAATAGAAATTTATTTCCATTCATATTATATTTACTAGGTTGGAAACAATATAACAGTGTTTTTAAATTCTTCTAATATTTTTACTATTTCATGTGGATGAGGAATCGAACAGAATCTAATGAACATGTATGTTACTAATTTTCTTGAAATTATTTCATTTTCTTATATAAAACCAATAATTATGCAAAATTTCTACTGCGATCGTAAAGTAAATAGTGCAAGGGGTGAAAGGAAGAAACAAATTTTTCTTTGATTCAAGGCAAGTCTTCTAGACTGGATGTATTCGACCACGTTATTGTCCCAGGAAGCAAGTCCCGAGGAGTCTATAAGACCCCATGGATCTCGCAATTCTGGTGTTTTCAATTCATTTCTGCAGATGGTAGGAAGTTATTCCGTGTCGTCGAAGGGTATCGACACCGGGGCGGCTGCACATGTGGAGCAGGCCGAGATCGAGCCGACGGAACGAGAGGCCATCTAATAAAAATGTTAATTGCACGGCTCGTTAGAAGACCCCCCGCGATCTCTGCTAGAAGTTCAGAGCCGGGGTCGCCTCGCGGGGAGTCCGCGAGTATTTGCCTTTAAACGTTCGTCGTTTTGCTCGCTTTTCGGGCCGAGGTTTTTCTGCCTCCCGGCCACGATTATTTATCGCCGGCCCGTCCCGGCCCGACGAGGAATCTGGATTACGTTTCTCGCCCGTTTCCTACATCGAACACCAGCCGGAAACCGCGCTCCTAATGAGAGCCGCTCGACTTTCACGCCGTCCCGATCGATACAGATGATCTAGATACGAGTACGAATGATCGACACTTTTCCTGGCGGGATGCTAAAATATTTCCTCTGCTCGGAGGAGTCATCGTTTACTTCTAGGTGCGCGTGGAGATCCATCATGCGAGACTGGTTCCCCGCAGCAAGTCTCCTTCCTCTTCGTCTTCGAGAGAAGCTCTGGGCCTGCGAGCTTTTACAAGTCTGTCTAAAACCTGATAGATTGTCCGAAAAGAATTTTACGTTTGGCCTTCATTTTCGGAGTTCAAGGTTGTTGTAAACTGTAGCTTGATAATGGAAGGAAATAGAATTGAAGGTCGACTGAAGGTCATACCATCGAACGTAATACGAAAATATATGGGTGGTAAATTGACACAAACATCGACGACCTTGAAAACTACGAGATAAATTGCTTAACAATTTCATACCTCTGTCGGACAGTCAAGATTTCCAGTGGCGAGATTTCGAATGAAATCAGGATCGTGTCGATCCGAAATCCGAGGAGGATCGGTGGTTTCGATAGTTATTGCAGGATCCATGTGGCGTCCGTCGGTGCACGGCCGGGCCTGTTTTTCCTGGTCATTCGGTCTCGTTTGGGCAGTGGAAACGCGAGCGAAACGTAAATGGAAACCGCGTTACACGACGCTGCGCGAATTTCTGAACAATGCTATGGTGGAAAGGGGGCGTGGGTGTCGGGGCGTGGAGCGACGCTGGCAACGAGTCTACACGCGTAAATAGATGCCGGGTACGACGGGTACGTGAAACGAGTGGAGGGAGAGGGATGTTGTAGAAGAGGGTACAGAGAGAGCGGGCCCGGGAATCATGCGCGCATCCCATACGAAACGCAAACGTAAAAGCGAAACGCGAATTGGCCTCATCAAAGCGAGCAAACAATGCTGGATGCCGCCGATGGCTCAACAACGTGTGGTTAGCCAAATCACCGTACGGCACGTAGCACACCGATGCACATCGAATGCCGAACAATGCTCGATGTACCGGCCAGGCGCCGCGCCGCGCTGCACCGCGCTGCACCGCGATGCAACGCTCTCTGTGCCATTCCCGTCGTCGTCTACCCTCTTTCTCCCACTACAGCTCGCCTCTATGTAGGTATCCGCCATAAGTATGCGCCGATACACCTCCTCCCCTTCGACGATAACCCTTGTTTGTTTTCCGCCGAGGGACCGAGGGATAATCATAATGCCAGGCGCGAACTCGCGGTGCCATTTTTCGCGAGTTCAACGATGGTTTCGCGAACCAATGGACCGTGACTCTTCCGCAGCTGTAACTCGTCTTCCAGGCGCGAGCCCATAATCTCTTCCTCTCGGTCGGGCACTCTGTTTCGTTAACCGCTTTATGGGTACTTCCCTGGTAAGCTCCCCAAAATCATGAACACCATGAAAAAAAGTCTAAAATGAGAAATGCAAATTCTTTCGCGATTTCGCATCAACAACGGGGTCCACACGATCACAAAGCACCCGGTATTGCAAGCTTATAAGTATCTGTATCCTAACAAGAGTCTCCCCAAACCAATGAATCATGTGGAAAAAATTTTAAACCGAGAAATGCAAAACTTTTCGCGATTTGACGCCAACAATGTAGTTTATGCGATTATGAAGCACCCAGTATTGTAAGCTGACAAATATGTGGAGCCTAGCAAAAAGATCCTTTAGACAATAATTATAATGAAACGCGATTTTGAAATAAAGAATGTAAATTTTAGCGCGTTTTAGAATAAATGGATTTAGAGGACGCTATCGCCGCGTCCGCCAGCTGAGAGTAGTGCAAGAAACAATTCACCGTGCTCGCATCCTGCCATTATCCGCGCAACACGTGATGAAACGCGAAGGGAAACCTCGAACTGCTCTTGTCGATGCGAGTAACTATAATCTGCGACAGTGTCGTGCCAGTAGGGATCGTTAGAAAAGGCGTAATGGAGGCCCGTGTGCACGGTGGTCGGTGTTGATAGCCCTGCCACGGTGAGAGCGAATCCCCGGGTCATCTCCAGGGTCACTAATGACATACGCAGCCCCGTACACGCATACTCTACACACGTACACACGAGAATACAGATGCACACATACACACGTAATACAGCTCTTCAGAAATCCAGTTCCGCGCCGAGTCGACCCCTCTATTTCCTATGGATATAGATTGCAATTCAGTCTCGAGAAAAGAGACTACCACGCGGAGATCTCAATTTATTTCTCTTTTATAGAATACACCACCTTTTTACGGAATTATTTATGCATTAGGGGGAATTCGTGACATCAATGGTTGTGCATGAAAGCGAATTCGAAAAATAGGAATTTGTAAAGTTCTCGGGGAGCGTGGATATTGTTATTTTCTTTAATGATCTAGCAGACAGTGCTAACTAATGGACAGAGAATTTTTATTGAGAATTAGAAACAACCGCAAAACACATTTTACTATCTCAACTGTAATTAATGCATTTTCATTTTGATGGATAAAAAGTTTAGATCTACTGATTTTAGTAAAGATTGATTATGAGAACTGCAAATTAATTTGTGTTAATTTGAACTTGAGTTTCAACAAAAGTTTTGAAGAGACGAAGACAGAGGGATGAAAAATCTTTCGGAGCTGGCGAAGACCAGAATTCAGAGTGGCGATCGATCCAGCATGGGACGGCTGTAAGAGTGTAATACCAAAGTACGTATGCGAAAGGTTCGCCTGTAACGATACTGCTCGGTCGTCCTGGGTTGCCTCCACCGAACTGGTAACTGCTGCCGCTATTAAATGCAGACACGAGCGAGCACAGCCCGGAAATTGCCTAATTTCCTGAGTGCGCACGCCGATCCGTCAACCTGACGTGACGGGGACGTGGTTGCACGAATACCGTGACTTTTAATGTCAAGTGTCAAAAGAAACTCGGTGAACACGCCGGTAATACCACCCGCTATACCACTGGACCCTGTTTCGTCCCTCGAACAACCTCAGACCTACTCGAGCGTCGAGCATCCTTCCAAAAATTGATTCTCTTTTTAGCTCCCTTCTAGCCTTGAAGCTTTGGGAAATCAATTGGAAATTACAGTGAGGATGATTAAATTATTCGAGCCATTTTTCAACATTAACGATTCGTAATTCTGTACTTCGTTAATAAACGATTAGAATGTATTGAAAATAACCGAACGGAATAAACATTCACACGCAAACGAAACAACATTTTCTGCTTTCTCTCTGTGTACTGCTATTCTAATGTTAACCTTGTCCAGAGGGTAATTGTACCCCATACATTTGTGAAGCGTCCGAGATATCGCAAGTTCGTTTTGCCGAACTTCGCGGGGTCGTAAATCCCGCTTCACTTACTCGCGACGATATTCGGGGCTTTATCGATGTTACAAAGTAACAGCGACTAATGGAAATTAAAGGACGACACTTGTGGAAAACACTTTATACAGGGTGTCCCAAAATTCGTGTAGTTCCCGGAAATGGGAGGTTCCTTGGGTCATTTGAAGCGACATTTTCCTTTACAAAAATGACGTCAGCGGCTTTGTTTAGGAGTTATTAACGAAAAACACGGACCAATCAGAGCGCGGCTATAGCGAACGGAGTCTGACTCAGCGACAGGTCCCGCTTAGCGTGGCGGCGCCATTGGCTGAGCCAGAATCAATTATTTTCGCAAAGTATTTGCGAAATTTTATTGAGTTTTTAAATATCACAGATAGGATACCTAGAATATTTTTGGTAATTTCCCATTCGTTAACTGTTTAAGTTCCGTTTCTGTCCGCCTGGGGTGCGTCTGCACCCCACACAGACAGGGTTAAACAGGTTAAGGCGTCGTTGTATGACATATTTTCGCGGAGTGTGTTGGTGCGCACCTAAATCTGCAACAAAACGATTGATCTGACGAGAAAGACAGCCCCGGGATCGTCGACAAACGATTTTCCAGAGGTTCACGTGTCGAGCGCATCTCGAAGGATTGACGTCTCTTAATTGTGGCTTTTCTCTTATCTACTGTCACCTTATCCCCTTGTTCGGCGCTAAGTCCCCCGGATTAGTCTCTCTATCACCGACGACCCACGTCGAACGCCTAATCTTTCCCTCGATAGCCACTCTCTCCGCGGGGGCGAAGAGAGGGGAGAGTGTGGGAAGGGTAGTTTATATTGTATCGATCGGTCACTCGGTTTGCTCGATACATTCCTGCTCGAAGGAATTCTCTAGACAAATGTCGGCGTGTCCGTCTGTCCGCCTCCGCGTCGAATGTATGCGCGCCATTCCGTGGCCTCTAATTAATTACCGTCAGGTATTAGGTACACGTCGGGGCATCGATCGACGGATTAACGTGAGAGAGCGGATCCGTCGAACACGGGACTCGAGAACTCGTTTCGGCAACTCTTACCTCCGTTATCCGGTCTCTCGCGAAGTCCTCGAACGGCGAAATCGCTAATTGAAGCGTGTACCCGGCACATTTTCGGCTCCGTTTCCATCCCGAAGTTCCACAACCGGCCCGAGCCCGAAACGAAAACCGACACCCGAGGGATATAGCTGTCCTGAGCCCTCGATCGATTTTTAGAACGACCTTCGGATATTCCACCCAGTTAAAGGGTTAGACCGTTTTCAACTAGATTCGTGTTAGATACATAGCGACCCTTTGCAATTTTTTTCTACATCAATTCAAACGATTAATTCTGTATTTATCTTTTTCCACAATAGAGGTTGAATAGAATTTTTCAATGCACCACCAAGTTGTTCGTGATGGCATACATTGAGGTTCCACAGTTTGAGAAAAAAATATTTTGGTTCTACATAAGATGCTAATGTTTGTGAAAATTGCACACTGTTGTAAAAACGTTTGTTTAACGTTACTGTTAGAACTCACGCATTTAATATGCAACCACCACTTATGTTTAATTTGTCAGGGCGCAAATTAAAAAAATTCTGGAACGCAACGAGGATGCACGCGACAGATTAGAAATCAATTTACACATCTGGATGAAAGTTTAAGCAGCAATCGCGTCAGAAGTTCGGACCGCACAATGTTGCAAGAGTTCGTCGTCGTCCTTTCACGGCGAGCGCAATTTTCGCCAGGTTTCGCGAAATTGGCCGATCTAATCGGCAAGAAGCGAGCAGCGAAATGCATTGCAGCAAGTGCACGCGACGACGCTTCGATTGCAACGAAAGAACGCGCGCGCACAGCTATGCATAAAGTTTTCCGGTCGGGGTTTTACGAGAGCCCGCGGATTTCCAACAGCGGCAATTGCTGCGGTGCAGCGATTCCTTGTGCGTCTCGCTTAGGTCAACGGTGTCGGCGCAGAGCGGCGGGTTTCTTTTCAACGAGAGAGCGGTCATTTTGTTCGAGTAGACGTCCGTGGCCACGAGCCATGACGAAGAAGCCCCGTAAGGAAATTTATGCGCATAGCTACCGACTAGAACCGGGCACCGTGCGTGCCCATGGACAGATATTCCGCAACCAGACTCGCCCGCTGACAAAGCCTTCTGCGATTTTCACGCGCGAAAGCAGATCGACGCGAAGCACAGCTCATTCTTGCTTCGAAGTCTCCTCGACGCTGCTCCGTTCGCGAGATTATGCTATGTGTAAAGTACATAGCTGATCTACAGAGCTTGATCTTCAATTTTTATTAAGATATGTAATTTTATTTCAACACCAATCGATGGGTCCGTCATACATTCTTTTTACACAAGTAAGTGAGTAAGTACTGACGAAAACATTACGTGATGTTTGCTCAAAAATGAACGTACAATTTATAGTTATTTAGACAAGATCCACTTGCAATAGCTTGGAACGATCGACGGTCCCAGAATTTTGGGTATCACCGGACACCATTTCGAGACCTCCTTATGAACGAACCTATTGACTTCTCGTGAGCGAGCCCATTGAGAGGGCAATCTTATACGAACACATAGTTTAGTTTCGTATCGATTTCCATATCCTTCACACCTCATTAATTGCATGCCCTCAACATATGTAGTTTAACCAAGGCGCACCTGTTCCGACGTCCAAAATGCACCAGCCACTCATCAATAGAAATCCTTTTAGTTACCTCATATAGTTTTCTGATAGCCAATAAGGGAAGATTCCGAGCTGACCTTATACATAACGCGACACTGAAAATCTGAACTAAAAAATCGCTCGAACCAGACGCAACGAACGTTTTGCCTTTGAACCTTGTTCTACTTGTACATTGTGAAGTTTTAAAATATATATTAAAGCGTTCCAAGAGTCGCATTTCTTTTCAAATAGTCATTACGTCTGTAACATCGGCAAAGCCCCGAATATCGTCGCGAGCATGCGAAGTTCGATATACGAATTTGCGGTATTCGGACGCTTCAGCAGTAAATGATAGAAAGCGCTGAATAAATTTTTATCGTAGTCCCCTGTATCGAATGAAAGCACGTTTCGACTCGAGACAAAGGAATTCCGGAGCCGCGGGTCCCTAATTCAGTGCAGGAGGATATCGCCTAACGGTTCGAAGCGATTCGTTTGCTCGGCCGCTTCTGGCGCACGTAGCTCTCGTACGCGTAGAATCGGACGCCACATGCGCCTCGGTCGGCGCAGGCCAAGACGTTCCCCACCACACCTGCTGTGGGCGTGTGCAAGCATCCCCCACCTCTGAGCGGATTCCCCTACGACCCCTACACCGCTCTCCCCACCAGACGACCCGGCGACCGTGTGACCGTGGTCACCGACACAGACGCGGCCGAAGAGCCGAGAGGAAAGGAGGGACGGCTCCTGTCGCTCGAGAGTCCCCTTCTTTCTCGGTGTCGTCCGCTTGCTGTCCTCTGCCACCGCGATCCACGCCTCCCCACCTTCCCATTGGCTCGATCTGTCCCCCGGCCGCTTGGTGACACACGCCCATTCGCGAGCGTTCTCCAGGAAACGCTCGATCAGACCCGAGAGCCCCTCGGACAGGATTCTTCGCGAATTCCCGGCCGCGAATGCTCTCCGCCTTGCGTACCACGGCTTCTGACCCGGCGAGATTGGATTTGCGAGCTTCCCGAACGGTGGGAAGCTGATCTCGCCGGTCCCGAGACTGCAGAAATGAGATTGCTACCGTTCGAAGAATTTTACATTCCTGTTGATTTATTCTAATTGTTAACCCGTTGCACTCCAAGTGCACTTTTCATCGATTTCCATTGTAGATGATTATACATTTATTGCAAACATGAGCTGGTGTAATTTATAATAGTACATAGAGAAACAGAGTTTATGAATATTAGTTATATTACTATTAATTTATTAATGGTACGTTCTCTAGTGGTGTATGTATATTTTTAAAGCCATCGTGCCCTCGATTTTATTTACTCCAGTTAAAAATATTGTCCCACTGCGTTGTATCACTGTGGAAAATAATATCTGTTATATCAATGAATCAAATTTTTTTACTTTGCGTTTAAAATCTAGCGTTAGAGTTTCTTTAAAGCAGCAGGCCTAGTCTACTATACACAATGCAGCAGGTCTGAAGCGATTAAAGGAGAACATTGGGGCCAAGAATATTTAGAAGATCGATATGTGGTTTAGGGTTTGTTTCCTCCGAGTGCAAATGTGTGTTTGGTGTGCATTTTGTATTCTAAAATTGTTGTACGCAGAATTTACCTTATTGTAATTTATTGAAGAGTTTTTCCAATATACAACAGTATTTGATGCAGTTCCATCTTGTCTTCTAGTCAATTTACTGGGTCTATCTTGACCCGTAGTAATCGTCACACAATTACAATTAAATAAATACATGTTACATTACGAACAACAAAGAGACTCGCAAGGAGCCTTTAGAAATCGGTTGAAAAAATTTATAGATACATTGTTCTAAGCCAGACCCGAGGGCTAACGAACAAACTGATAAACGATTGAAATTTTAGCCTAAATGGGCCGAAGTTTCTGCGCTGGTGCGCCCAGTCAGAAGCCACAGACCTCTTTCCGAGAGGTAAACACTGCAGTTATTATTAAAAATTTGCGTCAGCGGGGAAGCAAAGGCGGTCAGCCCGGAAATAGGACTAATTTCTCGAGGATCGGGTGGGCGTAGAGGTGGGGTGCGACGAGGGGGAACGTAGGTGGGGGGAGGAAGAGTATCACCGTGTAATCTAAACAAGCCAGTAATCGATGTACGCGGCTGACGTCGGCTTGTTTTTCTTTGCTGTACGATACCACGCAGCCCCTCGGCTCCCCTTCCGGAGCTGCGATCGGACAGCTGGGAAGCGTGGTCCGATTGCGTAACGAGGACCGCCACAACTCGGCCTCGTAAAACATAATCGTTTCGCTTGGACCGATCTTCGGTTTATCGCGCGGGAAACCGCGTTATCTAGCGACGGGCTGCGCCGCGGAAAGCAGAAACAAGACCGAAAAATCGGCAACGACGTTTGGCAAAGGTCGCGGCCGATTTCCTCTCGCATTTTTCCGTCCCGATACGTCGCTGTCAACCTTTATCTGCGGCTGCTCGACAGCCTCTATCGACCGGCGATTTTTATTAGCTTGATCGCGATTACGGTCTTGCTAAATGTGTGTTTATAGGACGATCTGCCCGGCAAACCAACCACTACATCGTAAAATAGAATAAATTAATTTTGAAGGTGGTGCAAACATGTTTCAAATTCGTACTAATTTTGGACAATGAAACAACGGGTTGGAAGAGTCGATAAGGAAACGATCCTCGACCCGCGGAACAGGGTATCCATCATTTTCGATACCTCTTTGCCGATGAGAACCCCCATCCGCGGTTTCGTACGCGCCGTTACACGATATATCAGATTACACATCCGTTGCGTCCAGTAAATTGATACTCGAACCCGCGGCGCGCGTTTATTCCCGTGATAAATTATCGTAACGTCGAACCGTCATCCTTTCAATTCCAATTTCGCTAACTAGATCGCACGGGGGACGTCGGCGGGGGCGGGCTTTAACTTAAACGGACGCCTAACTGCCTCCCTGCGGGACGGAGACAATGGGGACGCGACGCACGCTGCTCCAAAATTAGAGAAACCGGAATTCAAACTCATACTGCTGTAATTTATTATCTGCCGGAAGTGTTCGGACTGTGGAATCTTCTCTGAACATTGCTAGCACTGTAAACATCCGCGTAACGCGGATTATAAATGTTCTGAACAATTTTTTACTGACTCAAAGGTACCTAGGGAAACCAACTTTGAAGTCAGCTTCTAAAAACTGCGAGCGTTGATTCTGAATTGTTCTGAAAGTTAGAAATTTTTTACATCGTTGTCATGCTGAATTAGGTTTGTAAACGTAATTTGATGCGGCGAAGTCCAAGAACTCTGGATGTTCAAATCACGCAAAACCCGTAGCGCAATCCATGACGTCCCATTCACCTACAGCCCTCGAAGCTTATCCCAGTTCGCTAGTCCCGCTACGTTCCACTATGCCAGCTTCCTTCCCCTACTTTCTAGCCTGCTGTCGACCTACGATGTTATATTATGGCGTTTTTGGACTCCCTACAAAGAGGGGCACACATATTCGGCAGGCCCTCGTTGCAAGTAACCTACGTACGCCTACCTGTGCTCCGGTTTCAGCACAAAAGGGACGAGACCCTTGGTCTCCCTTCGGTAGACCGGCTCATGGGATTGGTTGGGGTGTACCTATACAGCGTGTCCAGGTAATTCTTGAATGAACGATGCTTGCCCCTAGGAGAAATAAAATCTATGAACTTTACTGACAAACTGCTATTCTTACGAAATCCTATCCGTTTTGATCAGTGGAAATAAATGGGTATCTGTTCCAGTAGTCAGCCATCTCGAACGTTTTCATCAAGTGTGTATTTTTCAATTAATTCGAGACCAGTAATCAGACATCTTGAACAATTTTATTAATAGTATACATCATTTCATGGAACGTCAAATTTGCATGCTGCCCCTTGAAATCTAAAAGCTACCCCTTCGCCAGGACAAAAGGGACACCGTGTATGTTCACAGCAGGATGACTGGTGAGAGAATTCAATTTCCACCGTCGTTATCGTGCCTCCATCTTCCACTCTCTGCCCGTTCCCCGTTTTTTCTCCGGCGGACATCGAATCTTGTGCGAGTACCTCCGCCTCAGAGCAAAGGGGGCTGCAAGGGACTTGAGAGGTGGGGGCAGTCGATAGACCTATCGTTTTGCTCGAATCTACCCCTTTGTGTCCAAGACTATTACGTCAAAGGAGAGGACTTCGGTTACGCGTCCCGCCGTCAAAAAACTTAATGGACCCGATTACGCTCCGTTCGGAGAATCGATTAACCAGTGGCGCGGGTACAGCGAGTTTCCGTGCCGGTAGAACCGGAGTACCCGTGACTGTTTAACTTGTCGCGCACTCGTTTACCCCGACGGAAGAGTCGTCACGCTGTTTTTATCCGGGCCCGATACGCCGGAATTAATTGGACTTTTTTGCTAGGACTGTAGACAGCGGCCCCCGGTTCTTACCCGACATTCTTCGCGGGACCGTCGTTAATTTGCCTTCGGGGAACGTTTACATTTTGCGCGATGTTGCAAATTGGCCGTCGTGTGGGAAATCGACCGGTCAAGCTACGCTTCTCGCGTTTTTGATTCGCGCTAAAACTATCAAGGTACACGATCAAGTTTCATGGAACATATTTTGATAGTACACGCTCGGTCGACAACTGGTGATACAGCGATTAATTCATGCTTGTGGCTGATCGACGTCATCGTACGCGCGTGAAATCATCTGTTAAATAATTATAACAATATAAAATAATAACCATGAACGCTTAATTTACGTTTAAAAATTGAAACTTGTAATATATGATGATCGAGCTTTATCAGGATTCGCAGTTCCGGTCTAATTTAACTGAAACGTGATGATCGCAGATGATTTTTCGGGGCGATTCAGCGGTGAACTCGTCGACGAGTGAATTATGATAAACTATAACAGAATGATAGATCACGGAGATCGTGGGGGTCGCGATAAGTTCGAGAGCTAGAGCGGAATCGGCTCGGTAGGTTTGACGAGTGCGCGTCCGTGAGTAATTGCACGCCTGGCCGCTGCCAACTTAACGGAAAGAAATATCGAGCGCGAGCAGTTAGCGAGCACTCCCATTCCATTAAAAGATCATTAATATACGGCGGAGCACCGCGAGAGAAAAAGAACGAGCGATCCAGCGCGCTCGCGCAAGAAACGCGAAACAGGCGGCGACCCTTTGATGTGCACGCGTGTACACCGTGCAGCGTGCGGCCATCGCTTGTGCACCGAGTGACACGCGGTGGTTGCTGCGCCTAATCCAGTCTGGATATTTCTTTTGCAATTTTCTATTTACTCAATCGTCAGCACTTGCAGTTATTCGAATTATTTTGAATTTCTCCCAGCGACTATTGTCATGAATACATGAAATGAAAGATGAATTTTCACGCTAATATGTTCGTTACACAAAATTTGGTTAACAGCTGCAAAATGCTAGGAGGTTGAAGAACCATCTTACATTTCAAATTGCAAATTTTCAATGTTATGTCATTCGATAAATTAGTTTGATTTCACGGACCCTTTAATACTCCTACAATTATTGAAATCATGAAGTAGCCCACAACAAGCACATATGATAAAAATTGTACAAAATATAAATAAATAGACTCGTGTCGCTTTTGTAAGATAAAAGAGTGCACGGTAGGTTCAGTGTAAAATGATCAGTTGTCATTTTCGGAATCAGACATGATCACCATAGTCCAAACCAGAGTTGGGCAAATTTTATTTGGAATAACGAATAAGGAATAGCGAATAAAGTCTTATTCTAGTAGGAAATAGATACTTGGTCCCCTCAGGGTTTCAAGTCCATACACCACTACTTTCCTCCTCCTTCCAATTTCACCTATCGCCTAATTGCAACCAATTCCAGCGGGACCTACTGTTTTTAAGGTGGGTTCCGAACCACCTTGAATAAAGTCTTATTCGTTATTCCAAATAAAATTTGCCCAACTCTGGTCCAAACTATGAAACCATCAAATCGTTTAAACAGACATTGTACATAAGGATCATAACACCTGAAAACAAATAGAGATACGATCGCTGATCATTTGAATAATTAAATCCTAAATGAATTTAGCACCCTGCGCAACAATCAGAATCTCCACCTGAATTTTCCAGCCTCGAAGCCGATTCGCCAGCTTCTGGCCCATACCCAGAAACCGAGGCCATGGCTCAGCCTCTTCCACGCATACCGTAGAACGAAATTCACTGGTTGAGTAGAACCCGTCGGCGTCCGTTCGACAAAAGAGCAGGGCTCGGTTCTATCGTTTCGAGGAGAGAGCGTGCACCGCCGCGGAAGGCGGGAGGCCTCCTCGGCCCGACTCCGTCTCGGTATCTGGCGAGTGTAGATATATCGTGGTGCTCGGGCGTATTCGGTCGGTCTCGTGCGTTCTCGGTGGTTGGTGGTGGCCGCGCGCACCTCCGCCAAGAGTTTCACGCTGCGTGGAACGAAACTCGTACGCGATCAGCCCGACCGAGGCCGCAATCCCGGGATCCTTGGATACAGCGTATGGCCGCGTCGTCGTGTGTCCGGCGCTGATATTCGTGTTTCCGTTGACCGGCGCGACGGTTCGAACGGTACGACAACGTAAAGAGAGTATACAACACCGGGGTGGATAAAGGTGGCGGGTCGCGAGTTCGTCGGGTTTCCGGCGGGTCTCGGGTTCGATCCACCCCCGCGCAGAGCCGCGTCGGAGCCCCGGTCGCGAGCTGGTATCGGACGGCAGCACGCCCGGAGAGGCCAGTGTACCGTAAAAAGTCCGCGGACCACGGTGAAGGAAAGACCGCACCGCCGCGCGCGCGGTCTGTCGAGAATCGTCGCGTCTCGTCGCCGCTTCCGGACGAAGGAGGAGGAGCCCCGGAGCCCGGTAGGAGGGAGAGAGAGCAGCCTAGGAGCCCGGCGCGCGTTGACAACCCCCGTGTGCCGTTCGGTCGCGAGTGTCAACCCCCACCCCTCTCCCCGTCCCAGTGAGATATACCCCCCTCTCTCTCTCTCTCGTCTCGCACCATAGTCGTCTATCCCTGTCTGTATCTCGGTTGTGTCTGCAAGAGAGGTCGAGAAGAGCTCCGTGTGCGAATCCCGCGAACGACGGACGGCGAATGACGAGGAGGCAAAGGTCCAGCTAACGATCCGTCCGCCGCCCGCAGGAAAATCGCGGTCGTAGGCGTGGCCTAAGGTCGGGGACACGTGACACGGAAACTGTCACGCCGCCCTTGTCGCCTCCCCTCCTCCCTCGGCCCCCCTCCACTCGACCGAAAACCAGCCAGGCTATACGAGCGCCGCTTCTACCAACCGACTGACTGCGTGACGCCGCCGCGCGCTTCTACAAGCTCCGTCGAGCTACTGGCTACCTTTTTCAGGAGACCCCACGACGACCATCGCGACGCTACTACGCGTTGTGATCGTATGCCTGTGAACATGTCGCAGGAACGACTATACCCAGGTGGAAAACGATGCTGATGCTTCTATCCTGCTTGGATGATTCTACAGTGATTTGTCGTTCGGCCAGCTTCTTCAAACTTTCAACCGGTGTCGTTTCACACCGATGAGATAGTGATCAATCTAGCTGGATGATCATGCTTCATTGTTTAGGATTCTCCTTCTTTTATGGAAAGTAGAAGCTTCGGACGAAGGGAGACTCACTGCCGTCGGAAACTGTGACCGCGAGGTTTGCGAGCATCCTGGATATTTCATGACGAAGCATTTAGAAGAGAATTTCGAACGTTGTTTAACTCTTCCTCTGGCAATTAGTTGATGCAGAATTTGTTGGGAGGAGTTGATAAACTAACGTGCTGAACAGGATTATTGTGTTGAACGATTTTATATGGTAGCTGCGTCCAGGTGTACTTTAATGCAGGGCTTGAGAATCATCTTTCAACCCTGTTTCTAACGGTCCATTTTATTTGACGAAGAATTTATTGATGCAGGAAACAAGTTTCTCGTATGGCAGACAAGTTCAAGTGTATTTTGATGCAGACTTTAAAAATTGTTTTTAACTTGGTTTGCGTTGCTATCGACTTTATTGTAGCAACAATTGAAAGACTGATATGTGTCGAGAAGAAATACTTTCGTAAATATAGTATGGGAGTGGTGTTCGAGTCGACCTCGATGCAGTGCTTTAAAATCATTCTTTAACTCAGTTCCCGACGATCAATATGAATTGTTAGACCATTAAAAATAATGGGATTTTCAAGATGACGCTAAAAAGATTTGTTTAATACACGTGTAAACATTCCTAAACGTCTTCAACAACGTTCAATCGTGAATTCAGTTGAAAGCATCGAATGCTTTAGGAGCGTCGTCCATCGATTCGCACCTCAGCCTCGAACCTTCGATTGAATCCGTTCGATACGCCCATCGACGTTCAATAAAATCGACAAACTAGGCTGCAAATAATCTTGAACATTCTCGACAGTGTAACGAACAAAAAGTGTCGGAAAAGTTCAGACGTCCATCCTTCTTGCATCTTCTTCAATTCAGAAGTGTGATTCAAGTGCAAGGATACTTCGACAGTGTTGCCATCAACAAGATCCACAATTCTGTTAGAGACTGCGAGTCTAACTAAATTCTTTATTGTTAGCCTCGACACCTTCTCAATTTTTCACAAAATTGATCCTGAAGTGTGCGAAGGGTCCCAAACCAATTCTCATTGAGGATCGTGAGCTTGGAAACATAATCTACTGTCATAATCCGACTTCTTTGAAGATCATGAACTTCTTTACACCACGTTGAACGTACCTAACAAGTTCATCAATCGTGCAATTACCAAAACGATACGTCTATCGCATAGATCACCTTCTCGGATCGGCACAAACTGATCCAGAAGTGTAAACGATCCCAAACATCATCAATTTCACAATTAAGAAAATGATTAAACAATCCCATCGTGAAAGATCGTGAGATCCATAGGTCCACAAACGATTCAACTTCACCAGTGCCGCCACTAAGACAATCCCATCACCGAAGATCGTCAACCCGAGGATATTACTTGAGTTACTCGTCTGAGCAGAAAAATGCGCGTTCAATCGCACCCGCTGAACACTCGCACCACTATCAATTCGAAAACAGTTTGACGCGAGTCCTCCGCGATTAGGCCAGCTCAGAACCATCGCGCGTGGCTCCTCGAGGATGCAGCAGGGCAGCGTGGGTAGCTGCGACGGGGACTCGGTCCCCGAAGCTCGCAAATCACGAGCCTCTTACAAAGAGTCTGAAATCGGTAGGAACGAGTCCGAGAGGGTGCGAGTGAAGGTCGAGGTACCCGATTCGAAAGTGTTCGAAGTGAAACGAGAGCCACAGGACGACTGTCCAGGTGGTCAGCAAGACTACCAATACGACAGGAAGGCAATAGTGTCATCTAAAATCGAGGGAAACCCTGAAATCCCAGGTCACTGTCATGTCCAGCATCCAGGATACAGGCCGTTGACGGGTTTGCCGAATTCTTATGGCTTCCCGCACTTCTACGCTCATTCTTCTATGTCGGCCATGCTGCCACCTCCTTTCCCAGGTGCCAGGCCCTCTCCTGACCGGTCGATGGTCAAGTTAGAGGATCACGAGCACGAACAAGAACGATTGAGAGTGCCCGGTGACGGTTTTCTGCATCACGAGCATCAGCGGTACGATATCGGTGATTATCATCATGGAAAACCACCTGGATATCCTGGGATGCCTTATCCACACTTTCGACCGTCCATTCAGCAACGATACGCTGGACATCAGAACAACAGCTATGCCAGGGCTGCGCACTTTCAGAACAGACATAAGTGGAGTGGCGCTGCGCTGAGGGGAATGCATCCTGCCATGCCTGTGAGTTGCGCATTTTTTCTCAATGAACAATTTTAAAAGTCGAATTTTAGAAGTCTAATAGTGGACGCTTTGAGCTCTAGAATGAGCCCAGAGTGATCGTCCTGTGATCATTACTTTAGGATTTATGGCAATTTTAAATGTGGGAAATTTATTGACTAGAGACATCAAACTGATGTTTAAATATTATTAATATACACAGGTAAACTAGGGTGTTCTGTTAGTATAAAAGTAAATTTTTCCACTCACCCAATTATCCAAGCCCCCAATGCAAATGAAGTCTCCAACTATTGTTGCAAGTTCGATTAATTTCTCGCTGTGTGGTTTAAGGGTTGCAAACAATTGGAATCGTCGAGCCGATTTTTGCTATCGCGAACACCAAACGAGACTTCAGCGGATAATGTTAGGAAAAGCGCAAACAATAGGCTAATGTTTCTATCCGACTTTCACTCTGATTGCTTGGACTACGTCCAATCACGGAACACCACCTGTGTGCTAGGAATCGATAATGCAAACGCAGGCGTCAAGTCCCGAGGAAGAATGAAGGGAATGTTAATGGCAACGGTGCCAGAGCAGCGCTGGGAACGCGGTTTCGATAGGCCTACGGTTTCGATAGGTCGTGGAAAGTGAGCTGTTAACTTGACCCATAGCTTCGTATAAGTGTCCGCTGCATTTGCATTTGATTGCTATTATTAGCGCGCGCGAGTGGAGCTTGCTTTTTAAATAGGCTCGTCTACAGTTCTCTAGCTACCCTCGCACGGCCACTTTGTACCCATAATATGTGGACTACTGGAGCAAAGTGCACGCCTATGGTGTCTTTGTTATTGTAGGATTTCTTAGGAAACTACTAAGAACACAGAGAGACATCAGTTCGGATAATCGACGTTCCATTATATCGTAGATCAAACAATTAAACATGACCCAAACTGCATAGTGTTTGGTCTCATTTTAACCAGCTAAATGACACGAATATATTCGCAGGAGTTGTAATAAGGTACAATCAAAAATAAAAAAAGTTCTGTCAATAATTTAAAATTGTCTCTGGAGCAGTTCTAACGAATGTGTGTGTAACTGATCGCCATAAGGTTAAATATTTCCTAATAGGAAACTTATAGTGACTGATTGAAGTGTTGTAATTAGAAATGATTTTTGTCGCCGAGTTTTCAGTCCCAAAATAGGACTAGAACTTTAATTGATCGATGCTCGTATCGCGTATTGAACTTGATCCCACCGCTAATGATGTTCGATGTAGGCGTCCAGGATGCGCTTGCGATGCAGTTATTATTATACGCGAAATCGAAACGCAAAAGAGTCCATGTTCTCAGTCGAGTTCTCCCGCTTTGGATTACGATACCAACTCGTTAATATCGACACATACCTGAAGAATGCCTTTTGTTCCGGGACGCGGAAGCACAAACGTTGGCGATTTTACTTGCAGATTAGTTTTAATTGCGCCCCGCGCGCTAATAATCCATTGAACGCCGCTTTCTTTCGTTGCGTTGTAAACAGCGTGCCGCATTATGTAAGAGACGCGTTTAATCGGTTTCGAGGATATTTTCGTTGATATGGATGCTCGTTTTTAATATTCTTTGGTAAAATTTTTTTACTCATTAATTTGTCATATTCTTTCTGGTTTCGATATTATTCTTTTATTTTTAATAATGAAAGTTACAGATCCAATTATATTTATTTTTCCATCGTGACAAATTAGTTCAATTCTATTTTAGTTTGACAGAAATTTACAAACGCAGCTATTTTTCCAGCACGTTTCCCTTCATTTTTCACTCCTTTCCATTTTGTGTTCTCTCGTTCTTCGATAAAAGAATTTAGGAACTTCAGGTATTTGTTTTTCTACAAGTGAGAAAGAAGCAATATTTATTAGGGAATTAGAGAATTTATTTAATCCAAGTAAAGACTCTTGGCACTGATTTTTATCGTGTTCATTTTTAAACGAAGCAGGTCATTAAAATTGTACAAACTGAAAGAAAATATTTTTCTTCGTTTATAGTTCAACCCCCACACGAACGGCAGTCCCGTCTATATTATTACGAGACTGTGGAACTTTATGCAAATTCACGTTTTTGTACGCAAATTCAAAGAAACTGCAATCAAGTGAAATTCTATTCCCTTCGCGAGCATATTCTCAGCCGAGGATAAAACGGAACACTGTATTCCATTTGACTACATTTTTATTTTATAATTCGCATGCGTTGTACACGCATAAAGCTTTTTGGCGAATGCATGTACAATTTTGTAGACAGTTTGACTTTTCCAAATTTAAAATGGACATTTTTAACTCGACTGACTGTTTAATATCGGTTGTAATGGACATTTCTGGGTTCCATTGGGAAAATTCGTATTTTCACAATCTGATTTGAAAACTACAATATTTGATAACAAACGCGATAACTTGAACATTACAAACTTTGTAAGAAACTCTTTTACTTTCATAGACAGTAAAACAACGTAAATTTTATTTGACCTCTGTTTAGATAGTTTCAGAAGATTTAAATTTTTGCATGGGGTGGTTTGATCATCCAAAATTAAATTGTTATGCCAGCAATAAAATATATACAACATTCGACAATATCAAAATTGTAAAAAAATGGAAGATATAACTACCTGTATGTATTATTAAATTTATTTAGGAACAGTTTTAATCACCATCGACGATAAAATTTCAGAAAAAGCTGCAACAGAACGCACAGCAAAACGCGTCAGTGCGACAGAAAGCCTGGTCGACCTGCAGTTGGCACAGTGCCATTTTTCTTGGGATCGTAAAACAAAGGCGAGCCGGAGGGCGACGTGGGCGTCGAGATTTTGCGAATCCTCGCGAAACCTCCGCTCTAAATCACAGTGGTAGATCGATCGACCCTCAGAGTACACCTAAGAGCAAAATGGCGTGTAATTTCCATAACTGTGGCAGAGGTCTTTATCGTAACTGTCAAAATTTTATCCCCACCACTGTGCGAATTCCACTTGGAACCAGTGAACCAGCCAACCAGAACTGTCACTCGGCAGATCCGACGACACGACAGTTACTGAGATGCTGCTATAACTGGGCCCATGATGGACAGGGTCTTGCTCGGCGTGGTTCTCGGTCACGTCGCGTTATCGTCGCACGACCTGCGAAGAACTGCCACGAGGGTTAGGCGGTGTATACCATGGGAGTATTAATGAAATCGAATGAAAGCTCGCGATCGCTCGGCCAAAAATTACCGGCGGTCCGCGCCCGAAATTACAGTGATTACACGCGAGCGTGTCGGTTTGGCCCCTGCGGGAAGGACTCTCTCTCTCTCTCTTTCGCTTTATTCTGTTCAGAACCGCGTGCCCAGATCCATGGGTCCCATTCAGTGCAGAACGCCGTTCGATTTCGAGCGGGAAATGGCGAGCACGCGGAACGGTTTACTCAACGATTATTATAAATATTTAAATAAATATAAATTTTTACAGAATACCACGTTTTTAAGACGGACTAAAAACTATAAAATAATTTTTCCTAGCCCCGTGATTGTGAATTTTGAATAGCTATGAAATGTTTAAAGTTTCAAATCTCTATCTCATCAGGAAGTTAGTTTAACATCAATCGCAAAATTTGTACCGAACAAATAAACAAACAAACAGACAGACAAAAAAGCGAGCTAATAAAAACGTGGTAATAATATCGGAGTATTAAAATAGATGCGTTCTGTGTTGGACTTCTCGGGTCCCCGCGACTTGCCACCGAGCGCATTACGTATTCTATCGTTATATAATGTGTTGTACCAAATAACGCGTGGCGTAATGTGGTTACTTTACAAATTACGCCCGCGGCCAGATGCCGGGGAGGCGGGCTTCGATTAATTCAAATTGCCCGCCGCGATACACTCGTCGCTTTGCCATAATCCGCCGTTCATCGGACTCTCTTTCGTTCGAGCATAAATCGCTCGGTTTTCTTTGCTAGCGGATGATCCCTGTGCCAGGGCGAGAACACGCGCAGGCACATGAATGGAAAACGCGGATTTGAAGAAAAACGCAACTGCGTGCAATAGAAATCATTCAAATTATTAAAAGAACTTACTGTCATTTAGATCGTATTCCTTACAATCGACATAGAAGATTTTTATTTTGCATTAGAATCTGTAATCCATTGATAAATAACGCCTTGACTGTCACGTCGGCCATATTGTACGGACACAATTATCTTATCAAATTTTACTGTTCTAATAGGCCCAAACTGAGAATTGTATTTAATTCGTATTTAACACTAAAGCTACCACGTCCGCTTCCAGATTTTTTATTTTATAATATTGAAGTTATAAAGGTGCATCCTTGGCAATTATCATACCCACTTCTGTATTCAATATTGTAATAGTGTAATAAAATTATGTAAATAAAAATGATTTTTTAAAAAATACCACGTTTTTAAAAACAGACTAAAAAGTATAAAATAATTTTTCCTAGTCGCGTGCTGATTCCTAACCTCGTATAGACAGTGGTGAAAATTTGTGATTGCGAATTTTGAATCTCTATGAAGATACTTGTAAGACTTAAAACAAAAACGTGGGGCGCAAGATGCATCAATTATCTATTTCATGCGTCCCACGTTTTTCGTTTTAAATCTTACAAGTATTTTCATAGAAATTCAAAATTCACAATCACAAATTTTCACCACTATCAGTACGAGATTAGGAATCGGTATGCGACTAGGAAAAATTATTTTATACTTTTTAGTCCGTTTTAAAAAACGTGGGATTTTTTAAAAAATCATTTTTATTTAAATAATTATTTTCTGCTTTTTATGTAAAATTCTTCAATCGATTTGTAACATTTTTACCAGGCTATGAAATTATAACAGAGACATGTACTCAATTTCAGATAGTATTGCAACCGCGACATATCGGAAACAATGCCGTATCGAAACGTATCGAAACGATAACGTAGCGTTTCGCGGAGGGATGTAACGGTAAATATTTAATTGTTATTTCTCCGAAACGGATATACTTCTTAAAAAGAAGTTTGAATATTGCATTGTCATCCAGTTCTAAGCTATATGTATTTCCAATTTAACGTCTCTAGCTCATCGGGAAGTTAGTTTAAAATCAATTGCTAACTTTGTCACCGAACAGACAAACAAGAAACCGAGCTAAAAAAACGTGGTAAAAACGTCGAAGAGACTGACGATCACAGTGCGCGATAGCGGCGCCGCTCGTGATTGCGGAATCGGCTCGCGTTTGCCGCGATTCCACCGTGGATCGTCGAGTTAACGACAACCAGGCGTACGACAAAAAGCGTGTGCTCGGCGTTATTACCTCGAAATGAGGCATCCCGATGATATACCATCCCACGAATCACGGGGACGACGGCTGTTTGTACGCGTGTACGCACTCTATCTCTCCCGGTCACCCCTTTCGATACTATTCGCGGTCGCTTTGCATGTCACTCGGCACGCCGTATGAATAATTAATGGACACCCCCTCCCCTCGGTGTGCGAGGCATTTTACCCCGGTTCTTTTTCATTCCCGACTCCGATCACTGCCGATCGACGCGTTTCCGCAAAGCGGAGAGGAAAAAACCGGATAGCAGACTCGACCGTCACGGCTCATTGCGAACAAGTGATTGTCGCGATTGCGTTCCTCGTTCGCCGGGTAATTGCTTGTCTCGAGGTTCTACTTGCTGTTTAACCATTTCGTTGACTAAATTTGAAAATAAATTTTTACCGTTGGATCAAAGGTTTCTATCATATTTTTAAATAACAACTTTATTAATCAACGATGCAGGTTGTCCCAGGAATGTACTTCCTTGAAAGTGCAAAGGTCAAATGTCTAAGAATCACCTGTTTCATGCACGCATTTTTTTAGTTACAGCGTCTTGCAATTGATGGCAGCAATTCTCATTTTGCAGAAATATCCGGGCTATTGATTACTTGTCGAAATTGCAACGCAGGGCCCGGTTAAGGCGTGTACGCAATAAAGGCAACGTAATAATCAGCGATATTTGCGTGTCCCGATAGAAGCACACTCATTCCGCCTCATTTCCTCGGAAATGTCGGCGTGTCCACGGTGAGTTTTTTTTTCGTGCGTGGCTGCGGCGTGCGTCGACTCAATTAAATGCACGTCGGCTCGGTGTACAAAACTGCATTGTGCCGGTAACGTGGCAAGACTTGTTTTCACGGCGGATACGAGTCGAGACGAATCGGCGGCGCCATGTGTTGCGCCCAATTGGACGCCCTCCAGGTAGAAAAACTCGGCTGGGCCCGGGCCCAGAGGCCCAGAGGCCACGGACGCATCTGGCGAGCGGAATCGCTCCGGGCCCCGTCATAGTGTGACGCATAGCGCAGCAAAACGCGAGTCGAAATCGAATTTTCGGCCTCGTCGGAAATCCACGCTGTCTTGGACACGGTGGTGGCCATTTTATGGATTAGGGTACTTGTCTCAATCACTGTGCCGTTAGACTAACTTGGTAATTCATGAATTATCTGATTAATATTTTTAAATTATGTTGATCATCTATTCATCCAATTCTGTTATTTTATATTCATCTAATTGCATTATAATTTAATAGTTAAAAAATGTCGACTATATTTATGTTTCCAAGTTGATTTGTACTTCTTACTTGAATAGAACAGTATATTGACGAAATGTCTGAATAATATTTTCATAAATTTTGTACCGCCATTATGAAGTCTCAGTAATGTCTCTGTAAATTAGCAAGTACAACAGATAAATGTCACACCGGATATTCTGTTTCGAATCAATGTCACGTTTGTACGTCATCCCGTACGGATAACTATGCAAAAATGATTACGTCGTCAGGCAGACCGAGCATGGTCGCGCTAATTACCTCGCAGACGAGTTCGACTCAGCCGGGCACGGTACAATGTTTACAGTTACGCGCGTAATTAAGTGCATATAATTATGGAAATCTGGTGCGTGCGGGCGCGCGCGTGCGCGTTTCGAACCACCTAGAATAGGGGAGAACAAATTGTCCTGTGCGCGACCATGTGCTCGTCCCTGCTCCCGTTATCCTCTTGTTATCCGCGGGACAATGGAACAACGAAATTATTAATTAAGCGGCTGTCTCGTGGCACACTAACGGGATCGATTAGATCACTGTTCCCTGTGAGACCGCGCGGAACTAATCTACCATTAACTTAAATTTGCCATCGCTGATCTGATGACCAGCTTCAGTTCTTGTCGGTCACTATTGTTGTCAGCAAATTGTATTCGAACTTTCAAAATCAAGCCGGTCCATTTTTTTAAATAATTAACCCCTTTTTGTATTTCAACGAGTCAGACTCGCGATGTAGATTTTAACAAAGTCTGACAAACATGAATGTTATTAATTTCAGACGAAATCAAATTTGATTCTGTTTGATTGATAAATGTAGCTATACAAAAAATAGATACAAGATTTCTTTTCTTTTCTACGACATTTTTGGGGATAAAGATATTTAAATTACTGCAAGGAAAATGTTACGGCAAGAGGTTAAATAAATTTCAATTCAGTGTTTTCGTTTCAACAAACCGCTTTCAGTGGCACGTTTACCGGATGCAAGCAGATGCATTTGAAGTTGCATTGTGACAACGAATTCAGATACTGCTCCAGCTCTGTCGAAATAGAGAGCAACGAATAAGTAACAGGTGAGAGTAACAAGTGTCTCACGGTGAAAGGCGAAAGGCGGACGCAGCGCGAAACGGTCACACAAGCCGAACCTTCATTTAATTCCTAGACCGACGACTATCTGCTTCTTGTATTTGTTTTCTGCATTATTGGCTTAAAACAGCGTCAAGCTTCTTGTTACATTATTTAATAGTGCTCTTTAACACGAACCCAATATGCACTCCATTTCGAATTATTTCAATGCGAGGAACATTTTTGAAATTTCATGCAAACAACATTTTTCCGCATCGATTGAAAGTGGTACAAGTGAAAAAAAAATGTTCTCGTGAACTCTCAAAATCCGCAGCCCGATTACCACGGATGATTTTGAGTACATGGTGTATTTAAGTTAATCAGCACAATCTACAATTACCTTCACCCTATTTCCCGGACTCGGCTGTATTAAATCCTTAAAGTCTCTTCACCTCGAGCCCATTCTTCACTAAATCGTATTCACCCTCGGTAAGACGATAGCACCGATTCCGCAACGCCTAGCGTCGATATTATCAGCGCGGAGGCCACCGGTCGGCGATAAATCATACCTCAGAGCGCGGCGTCAAGGAAACGGAAACAAATAAATCAAGGCGGCGCTGCGTTTGTCCCTGGAACATCGCGAATTAGCGTTTCGGTCGTCATTCCGCGATCGTTTATCCGCAAGATCTCGCCAAAACGGGCGACCGACTCGACGACGAACAAACCAGCGAGAACCCGGCGAGAAAATTGTAGCCGGTCTCTCTTTCTGTGCCCGTTGTGCCAAAAGTGTCCAGGATCTCTCTTGCCGCAGCAAGCTTTTGCTGCGAGCCTCTCTCGTTCTCGAGCTCTCATCTGCATACCGTTTCCTCTCTCTAACGACCGTTCATCTTCCGCGGTAGGACGTACGCACCTGTATCGAGATAACGCGGCGTAACGTATACCCGCGGCGAATAAGGGCATTGAATCGAAGCCGATCCCTTCGGGCCGGCTTTCCGCGGGGTCTAAGAGTCAGGCCCGATCCGATCCGCGCCGATCCCGCAATCCGCGAGGCGGATAACTCGCGCCGATCGGTCTATAAATCGAGCGGCCGCGAAATCGCGCGCACCTGCGCTCCGGACCGCCGAATCGGTCCGTAGATTCTGCCCCCGTCACTTCTCGATCCCCACGCTCGAGATCGGTCGCTCCACGCTCATGTCCTGTAACTTTTTAACCGTCCATGGGATTCTGACGTAATGTGCGAACGTACGGGGTAGAAAAGAAATTATACGTCGCAAAATTAAACGCGGAAAGAAAGATCAACAATTTTTTTCATGCATCTTGTTTTACTAAAAAGTGCTGAAGAATACATGTATCAAAGAAATCAACCGTTCTCTTGATAAATTATGATACAGTTTCAAATATGAATTAAATCAGTTTGATAATGAAAAGACTTTACCATAAGCTTTTGAGAGGACTTCTTATCTTTTCTTCTATCAATTTTTACCCTTGTCATGAATAGAATCGCTGCAGTTGAAAAAACTAATTGAACTTTTGATATTCAAACTCTTCTTATATCATTGTGTTTGTTGATTATGGATCGTAAGGTAGTTTATAACAAGAAGTATAGATGATCTCGGCGCAAAGGTTCGATCAGAAATTAAATTAAAGTAAACGTGCTAGTTTGTTTAAACTTTCTACGTTTCGATCCTAATATGGATCCTTTTCAAGAAAGAGGAAACAACTGCGTTTGTAAATTTTTAAAAGTGTTTTGAATATTAATGTACTGAAAAACAGATTTAAATACAAAATTCAAAATAACGGTAATGAATTACCAACCTGCTTTATGAAAAAATTAGAGACAGGAATATATGTATGTATAAGCAGATGTTGTTCTTTCTTCTTATATCAATTACATCGACGGATTGAATTGAAAAAACCGAAAAAGCAGTTTTTTCGGGCAAAAGGCATGATTGGCAGATCCAGAGGAGCGCCGTGTGTCATCTTGTTCAGGGATCAGCGATGTTTTGCGATAAATAACGCGTCACAGATCTCGGCAGGTTATACTTACACGCGTCCGTTTAGCGAGCCGATACGATGTCACGTTCCTCGTGGTCGCCTCGGGCGAGGAACGAGGCACTTCGCCTCTTTTTCATCGTGGTCGCGAGAACACGTAGGTCGCTATCAATCGAACGAAGAAAAAAAGACGACGTCGAATCAACGTGTCTGACTAATCAGCAGGCTTCGCCTATCCACGGGACGAGGTAGTACGCTTTTTGTCTTTCGCTGATCGATTAACCTCTTTGAGGACGCTTTTTTCACCGGCTCTGGGACGACTTCAGTTTCCGGTTTGTTCTTGCGGCGAACGGTTCGAGCAATTTGCTAACTGCTACCTATTTATAGTCCTGTCGTTCCTTAAAAGGGGAAGACTCTTTTCCAGGATTTTCAGGGTATGGAATGCGCCTACTCATTTTTCGGTAATGCACGGATGAGGGTTTCGATAGTCAAAAGCGCTAGATAGAAGATCAATGTAGGCCAAAATCGCCCCCAAAAGTTTTATTTTTACGTTTATGTACCTGTCGCAGCTTTATGCTTCCGAATAATGCAATTACGTTGCCAAATAATGGAAATTACGCCTCATAAACGTAAAAGTGGGACTTTTATCTTCAGTGTTTAAATTTCGTTTTCTACATCTTTTATCTGGTGCTATTGATTACTGAACAACCTCATCTTTGCATTATCAAGAAATGAAAAGACGCACCCCGCATTCTTGCAATCCTGGAAACAAGAGTCTACCCTTCTACCCCATTAACGCGCGACGATTAAGTCGCGCAATCAGAAAATTTTGTTAATACGCCCCTATATAAACCATTAACAATCGGCTTACTGTCGGACAGCTAACAATTGCCCACAAAACCTGTAATAGGCCTTTTGACCCACCTGAACGATCTTTAACTATCGTTATCCTCGAATGGTAATTTGTCGAAAAAACCACTCTTATTACCAATTGACCGATCTAATACTTTCGACCGG
This sequence comes from Lasioglossum zephyrum, assembly GCA_028455615.1. NCBI lineage: Eukaryota > Metazoa > Arthropoda > Insecta > Hymenoptera > Halictidae > Lasioglossum > Lasioglossum zephyrum. The sequence goes on along the minus strand of CM052329.1, from coordinate 18,794,100 downwards.
TAACGTTCTTGTTCAATTTTGCCGGCTCAGATTGCCGGTAAAAAATGCCCGGCAATTTATTGGTAGGTTTGCAGCTAGAAGACTCGTTCCGGATACTTGGTCCGCGGCTAGGAAAGAGAGACTCGGGTGACGGGTGGCCAACAGCCTGGTATATTCGACTTTAAGTGAAAGTACTTAAACTGTACATCGTTCTCCTAATTACCAGAAGTTTAGTCGGACCGGCCGGACTCATCTGTCGTAAACGTCGGCCGCGAGATAACCGTATCGGTGGATTATAAGCCGAGGCAAAAAACCGCGGAGAATCGGAGGAAAGAGAAAGAGAGAGGAAGCTGTGTTGCAGATAAATGTTTAACGATTACTGCAGGAAACGGATCCTACGAGCGAAATGTCACTTACATCGTACAAGCATCTGATCTGTTGCCAGAAAGAAACTTAAGTTGCAATTTATTTTGTAACGTATTTCAAAGTATCGTACCTATCACGCATAAAGAATCGCGGTGTTTAATATATTTACAAAAATTGAAATCCTCTGCAATACATTCACTTTCCAGCACATTACTCTTGAGTCCTGTTTTACGGCTTCAATGGTTTGTTATGGTGCACCCATGTACCAAATTTCAAGCTTGTAAATCAATGGGAAGTACCCAATAGGTTTTCATGATCTATCAGTCAGACAGTCAGTGAGAAATTTAGCGATTTTTGAGGTCCTATATCTCGGAACCTACTAATGTTGGAAGATTAATGTTCCGCCAATATTGAGACATGATAGCATTTAACAAGTGTACGACATTACATCTCTCAGTCTGCCTCCAGTTCCGAGTTACAAGCCTCTAAAAAACGGCTACGTTGTTTCGTGTAAAAGGTGGTAGCGCGAGAACTTGGCTGGTGTACTACCGTGCACCTAGATACGACTGCTGAAAAATCGATAAAACCGAAATACCACATAAAAGCAAATAACAAAAAATGACTCGTGTAAAACTGTATCGTATAAAAAGATATCCCGGTGCATTCAAGTTTTTTCATATTTTCACGCACTGTTAACCGCTGGGAGAATTGAACAATAATCTAAATCCATTCTTCGATGTATAAATAAGTGTCTACCCGATCCTAGACGCTTTCAGCAGCCGGGGTATTTTATTAAAAAACGAAGTCGAAGTTTCTACAAGTTGTAAAAAGCTCGAAGTCAGGTTACCCTTTCAGCAAACAGGATGGGGTTAATTAAAAAGCGGGGCGATTCTCGAAGGTTTCTCTCTGTCCCTCCGCGGTGGAACGATCTGTTAGGCGTTCTGTTGGCCACAATTCACTATGGTAGAGGATAGAGGGAGAAAAAGAGGAAGGGCTCTGTCGACAGCCCTCGCGTCGTTATTAAAGGACCGGACGTCAGTCGTCGACAGCCGACGCGCGTGCGCCGAAACCGCAACCCTAAAGCCGCACGCTAATTATTTATTCTTCGTTATGCCTTCCTTTCGACCTAGCGTGACCATTCTCTCTCTCTCCCTCTCTTTCTCTCTCTCTCTCTCTCTCCGTTGCAGTCGCCACTTGTGAGTCTCTTGTGTCATTGTCGTCCACTTCCCGCCTTTTATTAGCTCTTCAACCCTTCGCCATTCTGATCGTCATTGAGTTTGTCCTTCCTTGATTCATCGAGTTGTTCTGTGTCGGAGGTAACTGGGTCTGGCGGGACCCAATTTGTCATGATTCCCGATGAAGGTGGTTCAGGATCAATTAGTATAACCTGTCCAATTTATTAGACAGTTATATGACTCTATTAAATACTATTAAAACAATTATGAATATTTCATGGCAAGGGACTGTTAAGCGACACAACGGTCTAAGCTCTCAGGGAAGTACGAAGCAGTTTATTCACGGAGGGCATAATCGTCATAGTTGTCCATCAGAGCGGCCACTTCTCGGAGAATTTTCTCGCATAATTTCCACGATACCGAGCAAAATTTCTACATGTTCGACGGCGGCCGGGCCCTCACACGCGATTATCCGCGGCAATTACCATTCATTTATCCGCGGCGAATGGTAATTAAGTTTTTGTCGGTGGGACTCCCGAGCGAGGATACTCGGTTAGTATGGCGGGCACACTTTCCCATATGCATCCTCTCAATTATTTCGCTCGCCTATCCACCGCGCCGGGAGTCTCTCCTCCTCGGTGCTACCCTAAGCTCTCGGCGTTAGTATAACATAGAAATCGCTCGCAGAAATTCCGTGAGGACCGAGCCGGCACGCACTCGCATTCCTCCTCGATCGGAACACGCACGCACGCAAATATTTTCACACAACCGGCCCAGCACGCTCCTGTCTATCTCTGCGAGCTGATATTGACGTCATGGAACGCAATCCGCGAGCAACTATGCGCCACCAACTATTATCAAGGCGGAGAGAGTCTGTTGGAAATTCTGCGTGAAGGTGCCAACTGAGCAATGACCAATTTTACCAAAGAAGTTTATATCCTTGATTGAGTCATCTGTTCGATAAACGAACACCTACGGAGAACTTCGAAACGTGAATCCTTGTGTCAATAACCCAGGTATTTTTTAATTTCTCTTTACGGAACTTCTTTAATAAGGTTTTGTGGCAGATATCAAATGTACGGGCGATTCCTGAGATCATTTCAAGAAACTTTTTCCTTTACGAAAATCTTCTCCGCGACTTTGTTCAGGAGTTATTCATGAAAAACACGGACCAGTCAATTTCGGCGCAAGGTTCGATCAATTTTACACAAGGCAGCAAATGTGCAATTATTTATAAATGTATCTTGACGTTTCCCTATGTGGATCATTTTCATAAAGAACATATATTGCGTCTAAAAATAATGTAAAAGAATTATAATATGATAAATAAATTTAAACCACAGCCAGGTCAATCAACAGGATCAACAAAATTATTGTACTTACTTGCTACGTAACAAAAAGCGAAAAAAAAACATATAAAACAAACACTAAGAAATACCGGAAGGCAATGTTCACTAAATGGTGGCAAATATGTGACTGAAACCATGTGTTAACCCCAAAAGTATAAGAGCGTGAAGTGTCATACATATAGGCAAACAGTATTTCTCATTGGTTGATCGATATCGATCACTGGTTTGTCTATAGACGCCGTGTTTTTCGTTAATGGCTCCTCGACGAAACCTTGCAGAAGATTTTCGCAAAGGAAAAGGTTACTTCAAATAATCTCAGGACTTCATTCAAGGAGATGCAAAATTTTTCTTCTCTCTCACACTGCATCAGCCAAAAATCTTTTAAGCTGCACAATTTCGTCTCGAATGCCTAAAATCATATAACTATAGTATAGCCAAACAAAGATGTGAATATTGTACACGTCTTCAGGTATAATTGACCACAATGGCTTGTGATAGAGGCTTATTCTCTTCCGTGAAACGGTTTCCGACTCGACGAGGATCCGCGGCGAGCACCGTGGACAATGCACGATACATTGATTCTTTACGAGGCCACTTTGACTCTTTCTCTCGCTCTCTCTCTTTCATTCTCTCCTACGATCCTCTCGACGTTATTGTAATGCGGCTAACGTTCCACACTTAGCCGATTATGTTACAAAGACACGGAACGGCCGCTTACCGGATCCCCGACACCTACCGACCCGCGAGCGCTCCACGATCCACACCGGCATTATGATCGCGGCCATTAAAGTAATCGATGCTATTTAGAGGCAGATACGCTTCTCATACGCTGACCCGCGTGACATCCTAGAGCGTACCGTGGTGAATCCCGATTTGCACGAGCCGAGCGTTAGGCTGATCGGAGATCCGCGCCAGCAGGACAGTGATATCGAACCCTCTTTGTTCTGCCTAGGAGCTGAATCCTTAAACAAAGGGACTATTGTAAGATTCTTTAGATGCTTCGCTCGATACTCTAACTGTTTCAGAATTTTTTAATTAGCGATTTTCCTGGCGGAATGCTGATTCTACCGAGAGAGGACGATGAGCAGACTGTTGGTCATTATGCAGTATGTGTTAATTGGAAGAAATGGGAATAGAAATGTGGTTCTGTTTCATTCGATACTCTGTTAGGAAATTTTGCTGGCAGTAAAAATGATCTGTTGTAACTGAAATAATAATAACAAAGCTCTTCAATATATTAGTCGGAAAGTAATTTCACTTTTCGTGTAGAAACGGCATTGCTTCCATTTGTTATTATGTACTCCATCTTATTTTAAATCGCAACATCGTGGTATATCTAATAATTAATTCTTTTATTATTGCCAATATTATTATGGAATATTTAGATGTTCCTTTTGAGCTTTTCAAAAGAATTTTTGTACGGTGAACCTGAACTACTAAATCCGGATTTGCGACCACTGTGCTAGAAAACCATTTTAATTAAACCGCCAGTATTCTTACTGCGGGTCGCGGAGCTTGCAGCAAAGGGCGAGCTAAGAGAGCGAGAATGAGAGTGCGAGATGAAGAGAGAGACAGAGAGGGACATACAGAGAGAGCAGCGTTGCAAATCGTCCCGAGGCAGCTCGGTTTCCGTCCATGAATCAAGACGTCTCCTCGCGAGGAAGAGGGCTCGGGTCCCATCGTTGGTGTCAGCGCTCGTAAAGCGGAATCGCGACCCTAAAGCAGTCGTCCCGGCGCGGCTTCGCAAAGTAATCGGCGCGGCTCGGTGCGCTAGTCGGATTATAATAATGTTTACCGTGCGACTATGACTCCTCGCGGCTTTTAATGGCCCCATAAAGAATCACCGGGTCGTGTTTGACCAGCCACCATATCTGCTCGTTATGGCGTCGAACGAGAGCGTCGAGGCGGGAACCTCCTCTCGCGCACACAGTCGTATGAAACAGACAGGACCGGATATCCTATGTAGGTGTCTCTAACCCTTTACTCTCTGGTTACGCGTATGAAAAACTGAAATTGTTAAGGGCCTGAATTGTCCCTTCCAACACGATTCGTCCTGCCTCGCGTCCTGTAAATCTCGCTGACGTTAAAAACGCTAAACCTGTCCTCGGGGCCGAGTTACACGGATGACTCGCGTGATTCGTTCGGCGAACTTGAACAACGCCGCCTCGGGCTGAGTAATCTACATCGACCATGCCTGGACACCAGTGTCCTACGGAATGCTAGGGGAATAGGTGTATCAGTTATCAGGCAATTACAACGGTTATTGAAAAGCTGAGCACTGTAACCGACCGCATGACGATGTGGAAGATTTCCACGGCGGCGAGCAAGATTTTGACGGTTTTCTAGGAAATTTTATTCTTACGAGAGTACATTGAAATATTTTAAATACCGAACGTACTTCTTTAAATAATTAATTAATTAGTTATCGATTGTAATTTATCTTTAAGATATCATGAATTTTTATTCGCGGCGCAAAGGTTCGACCATTTTTCTACACAACAAATAGCTATTTTTGCAGGAATACTAAACGCTGGATTCGGATTTGTATCTTCTGGTTCAAGAACCACGTTAGCTATTAAAATGTTTTAATACGAGGAAAAGAAAAGGAGGTGTTTCTTCCTACTACTTCTTTAACTTCATTTTTCGAGAGACCAAAATGCACCCTTAACGCTCGCTAAAGCGAAGCGGATCGCAAACGCGGCCCGCGAACACTCGCCAGACGTGCGCCGATATTACGAGCTCGAATATTAAAGTAATTGATGCCACTATAAAACATCGAACAGCGGCACGTCTCCCGTGTCCCTGCACCGTTCCTTTGCTCCGGGTCCCTGCGGTGCTCGATTTAACGCATCGACGAAACGTTTCGTCATACTATTACACAGTCGGAATTACAGGATTCTCGAAAATGGCAGACATTTGTATCTAACACGAGTTCATCACAATGCGAACTTTCAATGTGCTTCAAATTTTAAAAAAATACACCTTTCTCTTAAAAAGTCTATGTAAGAACACCTGGTAATAGAAAGTGCAATAACTTCCATAAACAATACCAGAATCATTAAAAAATAGCTCGCAACACTTGCAACTGAAACTGAATACATCCTCCAAAGCAGTCGAACGCTGGCAAACCGGTAGCAAATGCATTCCTGCATGCAGAGAGCAAGACAACCGAATAACGTATCGATTACTATGTCCTTGGAGCTCACGAAGCTCGCGTCTTTCATCTCGAATCATTAAAATCGCCACGTATCCCGATAATCTTGGCGCATTACACCGAGGATTTCGAGTCGGGAGGGTGGAGATAAAGAGTCGAGTATTATAGAAGGGCAGAGAGGAGGAGAACGAGTCAATCGAAGCTGTGGCCGAGCGTCGGCTGTGTGTTAACCCTTAAGACGGGTCGAGCCGAGGGATACGAAATTAATAGTGTCTATGCGCGGGAACAAGACGAGAGCGAGGCATTATCGTCCCTCGTTTGGGCATTGGGAGCGTGTAAAGGCATGATGCAGAGCCGAAGAGCGGCGCGGTCCAGCTCAAAGCGACGATCCACCATCGCCGGACACGCCAGGGGCGCAACAGCTTGATACATCGTTACACGCTGTTCCTTCCATGTGCCCTTCCATCCTGCTTCTCTCCCCTCACCCCTCTCGGTCTCTCTTTCTCTAGAGATCCACGCGTCTTCCTCCGCCGTTCGATCCATTTCTCCGCCTCTCCGTCCTATAGTGCACTGCAAGACTTTGAACCCACCGAAATCTTCGAACATTCGGATTTTTCAGTCAGGAGCCTGATCTAAAGTGATCCGTACACGATTCATTGTATGCAGTATGTCCTGAAAAGGTTATTAATACGATCTGCTTTGTACATGCTATATGTTTGTACTCATTTGAAAGGAAAACTCGAATAAACAAACTATGTCCATGGAAAATTGATCACTCATCAATTGCTAAATGCATACGCTGTGCACAAGAGAATCTTTAAAAAAATCTTTAGAATGAGACTGTTCTGTAAAGATTTGATAACCTTCTATTCTTTGTTAATTAAACTTTGTACTAATGACGTAGGTGTAGGTTTAGATATAACTAATATATAAAAATTTAAGGAATAAAATTTACCCCAGATTTCCTTCTGTTTCTCATTTAGGCGAATCACTCGTTCTCCTACTCGTCCCCTCTCAGCCCACCGTTCTCCCCAGTCTCGAACTCGCTGAAGAACAGCATCAACTACCTTTGCACTCCGTTTTCACCCCTCTCGCCCCTCGGGATATCGCCGACACCATTGGCCTAAGCAAAACTCGGAACCGCTCTAATACGGTCTCTTACGATCGACGGGGCCACGAGCGCCGTAAAGCTCAGTTTACACACCGAGAACTTACATAGAGAGAGGATATAGAGCCCCGAACTCTCTCTGTTAGGCTCGGACGCCTACGCGGTCCTACGGTTCTGTCTTTAAATCTTGAGGATACACACAGCCTCCGCGGGGTAGACAATGTCGCGAGGACGTACAACGGCCTCGGGGAAGATGAAGACGTTCCGAAACGGCCCCAAGGCTGATCGGGAATTATTCGAGGGCACAAGCTGCGTGGAACATGGACACGCAACTGTCTCACACTTTCGCAGTCAAATGCTTCTCAGACCTCGGCAGTAGATTTTTATTTTGTTGAATGATCATAAATAAATTTATGAACTGGGAAATGCAACTTCATTGAATTATCATAGATAATTTTGTAGCAATCGTAAATAATTTGGTAGAGAATCTTCAAAATTTAATATCATAAATAATTTTGTAACAAGTCGTACAAACTTAAAATCGTAAATAAACAATTTGGTAGAGAATCTTCAAAATTTAATATCATAGATAATTTTGTAACAACTCGTATAAACTTAAAATCGTAAATAAATTCGTAGAGAATCTTTACAAACTCGAACATCGTCAACCATTTCGTAAAAAATTTTCGAAATTTCATATCGTACATTATTTTGTAGAAAATCGTAGAAAATCTTGTTTCTTGACTCCACATTATGAAATGTTTACTCTTCACATGATTCCTAAACCAAAAACAAAAATCCTTCTCAGGATAAAATAGCGCTGATTAAAAAATTGTCGAGCCTAATGAATACCGTATCTCTCGGTCTTCTTAATGCGGATAGATTAAAGGTTTCCCATTGGGCTGGCTGTCTTTCCTTCGATAAATTCCATTAATAAAGTAGCATGCAATGTTTTTTGCCGTGGCAGAACTGCGCTCGCGCTGCTTGTGTATGCCCGCGTATGCGTGTACGTGTATACGTATCGAGAACGGTACACATAATTATTATACGTGGAAAGGATCGCGGTGTTGCGTGTGACGTCGTAACCCGTGCCTAAACGGCCGACGATAATCTCTCTGGTCTGGTCTTGTTCCCGGCCACGGATACTATTAATTTCGTGTCCCTCGCCGCGCTGCCGCGAACCCTGCCACGCCGTGTTTTTCGATTGACTCGTTTATCTTGCTTTCCGCCGATTTCGCCTGTAATTAGAACCCTCGATGCGAAATTAATTCGTCGGGGCCTCCGAACCGCGCCGGCCTCGACCGATTTCCTCGCTCTGGGAACATACTCCGTGCTTAGAGCGATCGAATCGCTCGTTTGCAACCGGCGAAGTTAAAACTAGATATTATACTGTAGCAAAAATTGCTGTCTACGTTAAATATTACAGAAACTCCACTTCAATTTTTACACGTTTTCTGCATCTCGTGGTAATCTGCCGACTGTGGTCCACGCGTTAGATATTACAGAAACTCTACTTCAATTTTTACACATTTTAATAATTTAAGTTGGCCACACACACGTACACAACGAGGACGGAACAGCATTGCGCCCGAATATTACCGTGAGTAACAGTAGGATCTTCCGAAGCGTAACGGCGTGCGTGGCACGTGCGAATCGAGCGCACACGCGTTTCCTCGCACGCATCCATCATCAACACGCATCATCGACACGCGCGTGTCTCTCAGTGGTCTCGAGCACGGTTCCCATTCGAGGTCTCGAACACAGTCGCAATCCGAGGTCCCGATATCGAACCCCCGTAAGCTGTACGCACCTGTCAACGTATCATTATACGTCCGGCAGTTCTGTTTCGCGCAAGGCTCGCCTCGTTGTTCGCGGAAATAATGGTACTTTGTGGTGATGTACGTGAGACAGGAAGAGACAGAGATGGAGAGAGAGCTTCGGCTCCCGTGATGTTGAACGTCCGCAAAACCAAGGCAATAAAAGCTCGGCCGAGTCCTCCGACTCCGTTTACGACGAGCCGATTCGAAAAGACGACGCGATCCGCGGAAAAATCGCCGGCGAGCCGCTCTTGCTATTTACGAGCCGACGTTCATGCGTTCTAGGAACACGCTCGTGCACTTCGGGAACGAGTCTTTGTACCCGAGGAAGGTACAAGGTTGCTGTATACTCCTCGAGATTCTATCCTCGTCGCTTTTTATCGTGGGAAAACGAAGAAGTCGCAGAAAAGTGCTGGGTCTTGGGAACTATTCTCGATTTCGGTTTTCCCAACTAGGGTGGCCTGGACATAATTCGTATCAATCCTGTACTGCTCATGCCAGACACGATTTAGGTTAGTATTCGCGTGGAGATTCACGTTGCTCAGTTTCAAAATTCTTGAAGTTCTTGTGAGACATTCTAGACTGTCTATAAACCACCTAATTAATTGTTGAGCAATAAAGGAATCAGATTAACAAGAATTTAATTGATCAGTAATACAGGTTAAACGAGACATATCATTCAAAGGTTAAGATAAGGTTCATTATGATTTATACATCAGCCACTGTGATTTTGTAATTTATATTATACATATTGTACTTTGTATTTTATACAGTAAAAATAATGGAATAAATTGACGAGTACAATCAAAGGTGTTACGAATTCGTTAATTGCCAAAGATTCCTCCGATTCGATAAACTAAAAACCGACAGCCCTAGAACGCAGCTAGCCAGGGCCGATCTCGAAGGGCTAGAATATCTAGAATTTCTTAGAAGGATAGTTGGTATGGCTGACGTAACATGACGCTGAAATACCCGAGAGCCAAGCTCAACAGGATCGTGGAGAGGGAGTGAGGAAGGGAGAGGGGGAGAGAGAGATTCGCAAGCAACCCTTTCGCCTCTCACCCTTCGGCGAAAGGGTCCGCGAGACAGAAGCCCCCGGGAAAGGGTATCTGTTGTCATGGTCCCTGATGCTCCATTATTGATTAAAGATGGCAGGCTGGCTCTCGACGGATGGATGGCTGGCGGAGTCGTGACGCCATTTTAATATGCGCAATTATAATGTGTACCCAGAAGCCCCCCCGGGGTTTAGGGAAGGGGAACGATGGTTGGAGGGGGTTGGAACGCATTGTCGATGCCCGAGCGGTGACCCTGCTTCTTGAAACCGGCCTGGCCTGACCCGACCCGCCCCGCGCCAGTATTCTTTGTTTGCCCGCGTAATCAGAGGGGAATCGCGTAATTGAGGAGTTAATTAGGACGCGTTCGGCGCTTTAATTGGGCTCCCCTCTCGGTCCGGTTCTGGTACGCTCTCTTATTCCTATTCGAGACCCCATGCTTTTCGCGACTTCTCAACAGGTTGCTCGATTGACATCCTATATTCGGTTTCGGGAATTCTTCGATTTTGGGAAGGTATTCGATATTCTACTATTGAGGCACAGAAAGAAGTCCGAGTCCTTTTTTCTGGCACCGCGGATGAATCAACGAAAAACTAACCACATTAACCTTCATTCTATGTACTGCTGTTCTAACATTAACCGAGTACCCCATACATTTTTGGAGCAAAATGAAAGAAACAGTTTGTCTGCATAAGTATTTGTGAAATTTTACTAATTGTTAAAAGATAAGTATATGATACTATAAAAATTTTAAACATATCACAGACAGCATTCCTAGAAAATTATTTGTTTTGGGTGTTCGAAAAGAGAAGGCTAAGGAAGGGTATTCTCTCTAAAATAGCAATAAAGAAGGCACAAATTCGTAGAATCTTAACAAATCGCATTGCGTCGAAGTTTACGTTAATATTTCTCGGGTCTGATACCTTACGCAGCGTGAGGAGAGCAAAAAGCGGTCTGAGATCGTTGGTGACTCGGGTAATCGATCCCAGTGCGGAGATCGGCCTCGCAAACGAGCGTTGCGAGAGATCGCAATAATTCACGACACGGTCCACCACACGGTAAATCCCCCGTGCAGCTGCGCCAGAAGGTGAGATCGACGTTTCCCCGACGCGAAACATAATTATTATCTTTCGCGGGAGACGTATGGGAAAATTCTAGCGCCAGCGCCAACGCGGAGCGGAGCGGCGGCGCACCTCCTCGCGTCACCTGCAAGCGTAATCAATCGGCTCGGACGTGAGTCATACCTGGTCCAGGTGAGTATCTCTCTCTATCTATCTTTCGTAATGCGGCTTGTCGCTCGTTTGCCCGAGCGTGCCCGGTTCTAGAGGTTACTTTGTACCGAGGCGGCTTGCACGCCGATCGACGACGACGACGACGACGACGACGACCATGAGGAAAACGAGAATTTTCCCCGTGAGCAAGCCGGGAACCTCGTGTCGGGTCCCGGTTATTGGCTATTAACGCACTAGTCCACTGGATATATTACCGCTATTATAGGCACCGAGCATATAAATGGCCGGTTACACGGCAAAGGTAATAATGCGGAGTTCAATGTTACATTACAAATGTGCCCACTTAGTCTACTTTACGGCTACTCGATAAGAATCGTTTTCTTTCTCTCTCTCGCTTTCTCGAGCAAGGATATCCAGTTTCCGCTTCCGCAATTTTAAGTCTAACCGCGTGACCACAGGACGTCAGCCTCGAAAAAATTAGTTGTTATCTTCTTCAACTATGATGCACTCTAGCTACGAAAAGAAACAAATTTAGAGATAGTGTTGATGGGAATACTTCATTAATAAATTAATTTCAGGGTGATCGTTCTTGAGATTCGCTACGAGATCTATATTTTTTCAAATTTTTTCTGGTCTTTCATTTTGTTCAACCAAAGTCTGCAACTAAAAACTGGGAAAAAATTCTCGAATGTGTTAAATTTTTTTCAAGAAGTGTTAGATACGATTCAATTGGAAAAATTGGGTAATAACTGGTTTAATCAGTTTGATCCCCGTAGCTACTCTTTCAGGTGAGGTATGGTGTTGGAACTTGGTAGAAGGGGTTCTTTCGGCTGGAGGGCATATTTTTGACTACCCTCATCCGGCTAGACTAGACCCTTTCAAGGCAATGCAGCATGACGAGATTACGCGTTCAACTTTCTGTTCAGTTTTTTCATTTTTATTCTAATCTGTGGTCGAAGGTTGGCGAAAAGACACGCCTCGCGTTTATTAAAATACATTTCCCGCGTAAGGGAACCGTCGGAGGAGGCGACGCTGCTGCCAGGCCTTCATTGCGAGGCTCCTAGTCATTATTACCGCGAGGCCGGTCATTATCCTCTAACCGAGGACGACGAGGCACCTCTCTTGCGAGAGAGTGACTTCTATCTCCTCTAACCTATCGAACGAACAGTCGCCGCGTCGTTTCAGGGTTGCGTGGTGTCTCGCGCCACGGACATGTACACGTCCGCTTAAATAAGAGATGCGATAATGCCGAGTGGAAGCCGACGGTCGAGAAAAAGGGAAGAACCGATCCACCGGTCACCTCGCTGTCGATCCTTCCCCGAACTCCATTCGCCATTTTATTCGTCGTCCTTTCCGCGTTCGCATACTCACTCTCTCCGTCGCCTCGTCAATATTGCAAGAAGCGTGCGAAGAAGGGCGAGACCATTGAAAGGCGATAGCAACAGCACGACTGCAGTCGCCGTTATACATATTGTTAGCATCAACCCTATCGAAGGGCGCAAACGGGAAGATTTTCCTTGCGGAAAGACGCGAGGAAATATTCATGCCCTAATAGCTGGGTGCTCGGCGAGACTATTATGCGATAAAAAATTGCATAGCGCGCGGACTTTCAGAATTGTTCAGAACGATTTCTATCGGATTGTGTGTCTGAAGAAGTTGCTTCAGGGCTGGAGCATACAATGAATGAAACGTATGTATTGTTCGACAAAAAAGCGTTATTCAAATTTCATTTTAAACTTTTTAGCTCAATTTTTCAGCACACACATGTGTCAAAAAAATGTATAATTTTGTACAAGAAAAAAAGTTTGGCTATCTTTTATTTTGGAATGGGTGGAAGGAACGCAGCCCTCGGTGCTGCATCTCGGAGCCGCGTTTCACACGACGCCATTAAATTTCCATCAGGTTTCCTCCTCGACCGCGTCCTCCAATCAGCAGAGTCTCCGGGCACTGTCGTCGACGAACGGTTTGTCAGTGGAACGAGGGGACGGGCGATGATTACAGGGGGTTACGCATCGGTATCAGGAGACTCGTGGATAGATAATGTCGACGACAGCTCGTTAGCGCCGCGCTGCTGGGGTTGCAGTGACGTCGCGACGCTCGATACTCGATAACCTGCCCGCCGCCGTTCCGTGGGCGTCCGTGTTCGCTTTGGTACAATGCCAATAATGCCGATGTGTACCCGATGTCCGCCACAATGCCCGTAATAGGAGAATTAATGCGTGTTGTGTGTGGTCGCATCGCGGCGCCCTGGGGGGCCCGCGAGATCCGTGATAGCATTGTCCACGTAGAATTCCTGCGTGCAATTAATTGAACCCGAAGGACGTGCCTCGACAGACCCGACATTCCCCGAACGACCCCTTCTTTCTACGCCTAGTTCAAAGATGGCGAACGTTTCCTATTTTACCACGTTTTTATTTTCCAAGTTCGGGTTCAATCACCAGTCCAGTTGTTTCAGGAAATTCGTCAAACAAACTTGCTGATTAACCCCTTAACAATTACCACCAAAAATTGCTGTACCATTATTCGCAATATTGTTTACATTATTAAATATGTTGGTATCCAATCAAGTACTTCACTTTTATTGTTATATTGAGTAGACTGCGGATCTTTATGCATTTATGAAGAAATTGATTCTGTGAAATCTAATAAAGAAAACGATTAGAAAAATTCAAGAATATTATGATGTCGTTTTTGGCGCAACAAAGTCATTGAGGGGTGAAATCGATTTTTTATTTTACTCCTGCTGCTCACAATCAATGCAGAACATTTTTATTTTGCAGTTTATGTGTGAGGTATCATATCAATTTCATATATGTGAAATGAAAAGATCATATATGATGGAATTATTGTAGGTCGGAAGAAGTGTTTTATTTTCAAGCTAAAATAGTTCCGACTGCAAAGGGTTAGAAAATTGTCGAGCGTAATGATTACCGTATCTCTCCGTCTTCTTAATACGGATAAATTAAAGATTTCCCCTTGTGCCTCAAACATCCTCTTCTTTCTACGCCTAGATCAAAGATGGATCTTGCTATTTACCAAGTTTGGGTTCAAACACCAGTCCAGTTATTTTGGGGATTTCGTTAAACAAAAGACAGCTGGTTACGAAAATAAAACTGTGATAATTAGTGCAGAGACGTGGCAAACGGAGGACAACGCGGAATGGTACAGCGATCGCTATAGTTGCACGTGTAAGCACGTCGACGATCATTGCGCCACTCCATCATCCGCGTCATTAATACATTGCCGGTGACGGGCTGCGTTAATCTTGGCTGCCACGAAAAACAATCGACTGGCTTTATGGAAGTTTCAATGTATCTCCGCTTCGCGGAACGACTGGTGATGTATTCGAGACTCTGCGTACAGCATATATATCTATTTTCGTTCTCGAACGATGCGATCTTTCCTTTCGGTTCCTCTTGGCAAACGTCGCGTCGTGGGGATCGCGCAAGGTGGGACACAGTCGTCATCGAGTGGCAGGACACGCGTGGATGAATCTCCCTAAAATTATTGATATACTCTTTCACGCTTTTCATACGATATTTCCGTATTAATCGCTGCATATTTGCTCGAGGTGTGGCCACTCGGATACTTCGGATTTTCAAACGCGATAGGTTTAAATTGTCGTTTCTTACGCGTAAATCAGTGAAACCCGAGCTTCAACTTTTTCGTTTCCGTGAGAATGCGCTTCGGGCTCTTGGCTTGTCATTCTGATGTATTGCCATAGTTGATTTGCAACGGTTTGAAGAAACTTCGTTTGTGAGGATGTGGTATGAAGTAAGTTATGTACTATTTAAAATGATTCAAAGAATTCAAGAATGTCGATGTACTATTTTCACTGCGTTGTAAATTATTAATGAAAAAAATTATTTTGTACAGTATTTTATTAATTTAAGTCCCTAGCACGGGTTTGTTGAGGGACATTTATGCGCCAGGGACAGTATTCTTTAACTTATGCCGAACATAGAGAAAGACAGCCGAGCTCGAGAGGCCTCGGTCGCCGAGAAATGTAAACATAGCTAATCCAAAATTTCCAACTTGTTTATTTTTCATTATTTTTTGATGGGACTTCGACGACCATATTTTTAGCATTTTTCTGCTGATATTTACTTGTGTAATAGACAATTAAAGTTTGGGGAGCAGGGAAGGATATCGTATGGGAAAGAAAGAGACGCAGAGGGTCGCAGTCGTCTGTATATTTCAAAGGCTCGCCGGTGACTGTCATTCTTTGCACCCGATACTTTAATTGTCTATTACACAAGTAAATGTCATCGGAATTATATCATACTTGGTGTGATTTACCACCGAAATCCCATAAAAAAATAATGAAAAATAAAGAAGTTAGAAATCCGGATTAGGTGATCTCACCGATATATCCGAGCCGCATGATGTCATACTTCTCGGCGACCGAGGCCTCTCGAGTTCCGGGTCCCTCAAGGGGGTATACCCCGCAGTAGTGAGGATAGATCTGAGACATTTACAGGTCAGACATTTGGGACAGTTATGGATAAAATACTGTACTTGGCGTCTGTAATTGATGCTGAAAAATTTGATCTCGATAGAAAGTATATGACGCAAATCAAATACCTTTCTGTCTGATAAACTGCAAATGAGAATGAACAAATAAACGGGGAGATCTTCGTTGAGGAAGGACGGTGTATTCCGAGTTGTACCGAAAAATGGGAACAGATGACGTCGTGGTTTTCCGAACAAGGTAGAGTATGTCAAGCTCATCGGAATCGGTCGAGGATCGTTTGGCTCTGCTAACGAGCATGAAATTCGAGGGATAAAAGCGACAAGAGTCACGGGAAGCGTCATGCAAGGTGCACAAGGGACAGCTCCGTCATACGCTTAGGTGTACACCTATGGCTTTCAATTGCGACTGGTTTAACGAGCAGTTAGCCATACAGCGTTATCTGATGGCGTCTGTGGCCAGCCGGTGTGTGACACCGTCGTGTCGTATCACACGCTTGTCACACTCTCGTGACTGTGCGTCGTGGCCGTCCGCGACATACTATTTACCATGCTATAGTTGGCGAGGAGTGTGTGCGCGCGCGCGCACGTGCGACACGCTACGCGCCGCCCACTTCGTGTCCCGTAATTACCGGCGACAAAGCGACCGGACCATCAGCATAACGTGACAACGGAACGAGCTCTTTCTGCACCGCGATCCGCCACGCACCACGGCGACGAATTAATTTGCGAACGCGCAATTTTAGCGATTACCATCTGCCGAGATTTTTTCCAGCCGCCGCCGACGCTGACACGAAACCTTGCGCCCCGGAAAATCGGCTTGGATTGACGGGGGCGTGGCTCGAATTAATACTGCACTGCCTGGAAGACTATTAGGATCATACTCTGTGACGAAACTGCACCCCTCACTCGCATAACACGGTTAACACTTGCGCTGTCAACTCGATGATATATAGACTACGGATTTTATTGTGTAGCAGAATTCAGATGGTGCAATTTCAAATTGTAAGAAAGGATCTACTCAAATTAGTAAGAGAATTTTGTTCGTTTAGTGCGTATCACCACGATTTTTTATATTAAATGAGGAAAAAAGGGTGTGTCTGTTTTGGAGTAACCTGGTCCACGATAGCCACTAAATATTGTTACGCTATTATACCATGATATACCATGGAAACAAATTAAGGGAAGAATCAAATTTAAGTGGGGTTACGAAGGGTTAAGTTTGGGAGGTCCGGAGTCCAGCAGTCAGATTCTTCGGATACAAGGCAGCGTTCCTCTGGAAGGATTTATCGAATCGAGCGACGACCTTCTGGGCTGACAGTAAGAGAGCCCAAAGAGCCTAGGAGTATAGGGTATCGTGCGTGCGCGATCGCGTACTCGACAGGGAAATATTCTGACGAGGCCAGGAACAAGGGAACCCGCGACATTAACGAGCAGAATCGATCGGGCTTTACGGTGTTTACCTCTGGCCCGAGCCCGATGATGAGCGGCCCCGTGTACCGCGGGATTTGCATAGGTCGAACACGAGCCTGAACCTCGACGCTCTTAGGCTGTTAGGCTCTTAGGCATAGCTCGCTCTCTCTCTGCGCCATCAACATCAACCGGCGCGGCGGTAGCGTGTCCCCTCTTGAAATTGATGCTTGTCGCGAAATTGCATCGTCCCGAGCGTAATGCTCGGTAAAACGCGTAATCAACCCCCCCTACAATATCTACTGATAAACGGCCGGGGAACTAACGACGCGATGGCACGTCACTTTCTTTCGGCCCACCGGGAATCCTGAGGGCCTTATCCGCGAGTTTGATTGAGGCATCGAATCTCTCAGCGTTCCACGAATCATCCAGTTAAGATGCATCCATTGTGTTCTACAGTATTCACTCCATAACTGTCCACATCTTATCCTCACTACTAGAGGAACTCCTTTGGAACCAGTCAAACGGTAAACACGCTCGACCACCAGACTAGATCGGGTCGAGTATCAGAAAGACTCAGACTAATGTAAAAAGAATGTTAACAAGAATTTTTATATTTCATACGCCCTGTAAAATACTTTGGGTAAAGTTGCTCAATTTGAAGAAAAATAAATACATATACATATTGGGTCATATAACGCAACGAAAATTCGACGTTCTTGTGTTTCTTTGAAAGAAGAGAAGATCGGCACCGCATTCTTGGATCAGGGCAAATTGATATTATGAAAATCAGCGTAAGCACGTCAGGGGCAGAAAAAGACCGGATGGAAATCGCGATCGATAAGAAATGTCCGTCGGTCGCCAATTTGACCCGAAGGACCCGCGGTTCGAACGTAATCAGTAATCGTCGCTTAAGAATCATTAAACGGGCACCACCGCGTAATTACAGCGTCGGGACAGATTGCACGTTACGGGGGAACCGTGTGGTTATCGATTGCGATCGGCCAAATTGATTCGGGGAGCCCGATCGAACGAGCCCTGATCGTATTTCGCGTATAGAGAGAGAGAGAGAGAGCGAGAGAGAGAGAGAGAGAACCGATCGAAATCGGGACGAAGACATCTGTGAAACGGATCGATGAAATTTATGCGCGACACAATGATATATAATTCCCATCGGATAAATTAGGGGACACGTCGAATTACATCGTTGCTTCGCCTGCAACCGCGGCCCGATGAAATACGGGCCGAGTTGCGAAATCTCTGCGAAACCAACCGAAACCAGTGCCGCGAGATTTAAGAACATTCCGCGTGAAATCGGCGAGAAACGAAAATTGAGTCACATCTTACGTACACTTGCTTCAAAAAGTTCCTGTCTCTGACATATCTACGTGTATAAAGTATATT
This sequence comes from Lasioglossum zephyrum, assembly GCA_028455615.1. NCBI lineage: Eukaryota > Metazoa > Arthropoda > Insecta > Hymenoptera > Halictidae > Lasioglossum > Lasioglossum zephyrum. The sequence goes on along the minus strand of CM052329.1, from coordinate 18,775,584 downwards.
ATTGTCATAGCTCTCTAGCATGTATAATTACATGTATCTGTTTAATTAGTAAATTGCGGACTTTATACATGGATGACAAAAATGAGGAGACACACAAAACAATAGAGACATAAAAATCGTTTAAAAATACTGATGTACCATTCCCTCCTGACTAAAATGATTAATGCAGACAATTTTCCCACACTAACCGTGTGAAGGTAATTAATTGTTGAAGTGAACTGTCCAAAATCGTGAATATTTTAAGAAAATAATCGAACGTTGAGAGTGTCGTCTGCTACGTGTGCGTACAATAGTTCGCAATAGGATCGATGGAGCAGAGATCTCTATTATTACCGCGATCAAAGGATGGCCCATATTCGTCCGTGGCGCCTGCAAGAATAATTACGACCGTCGGTTCGCTGCTTTTAGAATCGCCTCGAAGCGAAAGAAGGGAGCCATCCTGTTCGTAGATCACGATTATGATCCAGGCTCTCTGTGAACTCTGTCGTGGAGCATCGTCGCCGAGGGGACCCGTGATTAATTCGAACGCAAATATTTTTCTCCGGCCCGATAAGATCCATGCGCTCCGTTCACTTCCAGCTGAAAGTTCCAGCTGAGCATTCGATGACTCCGTGCTATGGTATTCGAAAAATCCCGCGGCTAGTTTCCCCCGAATCGTACGAAAATAGTCCGCGTACACGTGGCACGTGTGTTCGGATAGCGAAGGTGCGATCTCTGAAACCGCTTTCTTAAAATTGGTGATAATTAGATGTAAGACGTGCAAAACGGTCTAAACAGAGGAATTAATAATAATACAAAATTTTTATTTCGTGTAAAAAGATCCGCTGTCTTGTGATTATTATAAGTGTTAATTATTGTTATTCTAATATTACTTCGCTCCATTATCTATTTCCAGTAAATGTCATCAATATTATTTACAACGTTTACACATTTGACTGTGGATTATTGAGATGTGTAAAAAGATTAGTTATGCACCGTGGAATAACTTTGTCGCGAAATAGAAGTGCGTCAACGTGGATACGGACGTAAGCATAAGTGGGACAGTGATCGCATGAAACGTGTTCTTGTTGAGCAAGGCCGTGCAAAGGATGCCGGTTGCGATCCACTGTAAACGATTTGCTCGTAGAATGGCCGCGGTAAACAGAAAATAACAGAGCGCCGAGACTAGTCGGCTAGCCGGCGTTAACTCATCGAGTTTAGGAGTTTGTTATTTCGGTTTTGCCGTTAACTCCTGCTAGCCGACGACAAGAGACGTTCGCCAGACCACCCTGGAACCACCCTGCACCGGCTGATCGAACTTCCTTTACCTCCGCCGGTGAAACATAAGCAAAACATGCGATATTGCCACGCGTGACGCAACATTTTCACGTTAACCGCACGGTCTCGGCAAATCTGTCGGCCTGATAAATAAATCTGAATTTACTACCAATTTTAGAAGGCTTGTCTCTGCTTATCATTGGCTTCGTGATCTATTGATCTACGAGGTTATACGGTGCTTCCCATGTAACTCTTACTTTCAATGATTTTACCAGAACCATTTCATCTGGAATTAGCATTTTAATCACGATCACAGCTTTTTACGAACTGTTTTATAGAAATTGAGGTTAAACATTAAGCTTCGTTTTATTCCAATATTCCGATTCGTGTTTTTCTTTCGTGTCGGATTGTATACGACGCAACTACAAAAACAACACGTTTCAAATTTCAATAAAGCTGTTCAGTGTATCGTATTTATAAATCCATTAAATCATCAATAAATTTACAAACGCCCAGCCCGTGTGCATGTAAATTCCAATTTTTAAATAACGGAGAGTTTACTCGATGTTTTTATATTCTGTCAAATGCTGAATTCAATAATAAGAATAATCTTATTTTATCGAAAAGTTAATTTGACAATGGTTCAATAAATGTAAAGTTCTCTTTAGTTTTATTGTGCATACATTTTTTACCGAAATTAATTTTACGAATTCAAATAAATCCTTTTATGCAGGACATTTGTGCTTAAAGAAAACGTAAAGGAGAGATGGCTCGCAGGATAAATCGCACGACACCCCGATCAAAAAGGGCTTAACGCAGGTGGCGGGCGCAGCATTAATGCACCTCGTCGCAGCGCGTTGCATCGGGCCGCGATCAGCATCGGATTCGCGAAGAATCGCGAGGAATTCGTGTCGCCCGGCCTGGCCAGGACGATCAAAAGGTCTTTACGTACCACGGTGAACGGAACAAGCCGTGGCTTCTTTTCATCCTCTCCCCAGGTTCCTCCTCGCGAGCATTTACAATGGACCACACACGCATCGGTCACCTCTCGCAGCCGAGTGCGCTTCTTACGGGGTCAGGGGCTTCTGTCATCTATCTTAGAGGGGTTCATATTCACTCGGTGACACTAATGCCTGGTCCCCGGTCACAGCGAGAGCTTTATCTGCTGGTTCAGGAACGCGGAGTCTGGAGAAACCCTTACTACTTTTTTTCACTGTGAAAGAAGAGCGTTCGATGACAGGCAAAGGGTTCAAACTGTGTGCCACAGTTTTCTCGATGGGATGAGTGATTATCCTGGTTTTAGGTTATCTGCGTATATCTTGGCTGTAAATTATGTGCTGACGAGTTGAAGAGTGGTGGGATTCGAGGAGGCGTTTCACACCACAGTTTTAGATTAGGGCTGTTTAAGAACGATCTTCCAAAACATTCAGAATATTTTCTTCGGAGATGTTGGATATTCGTGAAGTTAGAGTTTGATAGTTGTTTTGTACCATGCATTTTGTACTACGCCTTCCAGGTTGAAATTCAAGAAATTGAATAAATGAATGTACTTGTTGAACTAAAAAAAATTCCAAAGTCTGAACTTGTCCAGTTCATACAGCAGTCTGCAATTTAAATTCCGCTGAAATCTCCAAGCCACGTTATAGAGTAGAAAAATACAGAGACATGGAAGTTGAGGAATCTAAAGCAAAATGTAAGATTGCTAATAAGAAGTATTGGCAGTGTTCTGCTACACGAAGAGCAGTAACTAAATTTAGTTTATTTTGAAGTAGAGAAACCTATCGAATAGTGATCACTGTGTGATGTTGATGTTACAGTGGCCGACATGGTTCTTCCAACCAGAACTTCCTCTCAGCACGCCACTGCCAACCACTCACGTGTCCAACGCCAGCAGTATACCTACGTCGTCGCATCTATCCTCCAGGACACATTCTGATTTGCCGAAGGCACCTGACATAGTCGACGGCACCAAGATCCATGGACAAACGCCAACGATATGCACAGTAAGTTTCTCCATGAACTATACTTTTTTCAGGAATCCTCCAAAATCGAAAAATTATACATCCCTTATCAGATCTGAATGTATAACAGCACCACAAAGTTTAACAGAACAAAATCTTGAAACAATTTTAATCAATTGAACAGGCCGTGTATAAACATAGGAAAAACTAAACAAATTCAGAACTGCATATTCTCTCAATTAAAAAAATTCAGAAGATGCGGAACCAGAAAAACCTATACAAATTCAGAACAGAATATTCCCTTCGAACTCCTCTTAATTGCAAAATGCGAAAGGTCCGGGAATAGAAGCAGCTAAACAAATTGCGAGCAGGATATTATCTTTAAACTTCTCTTAATTGAAAAAATTCAGAGCGGGATACCATTTCCAAACGTTTCTCAATTAAAAAATTCCCAGAAATGAAGGAAACTAAACCAATTCAAAATATTATCATCAAACTTCTCTCAATTTATTTTTCAAGTTATTCTTCTCTCAATTTCTATAGCCTCAGGTGTAAGAGAAATTGACCAAATTGGAACAGGATATTATTTTTCATCTTCTAGATTGATTAATAAATTCTGGATAGTGAAAACATTAAAAAACTACACTATTTGTTTTTTCGTTAAAATTATTCGGCACAAGTCATACATTTGGAATCAGAAAATAATATTTCCAGTAATACAAAAATTAAAAAAACTAATTCGAAATTCCTCAAATATTCTGAACACTAAAAACGTCTAAAAATGTATAAACGTATTATGTTCGAGCCGTCAAAATTATACGGATAAGAGATAAGTGTGCACGTCGCTGCAACGACCGACGCAAACAATTTCGGTTCTGCATAAAGTACCGTGCGGTATAATTATAACACTCGGAGGCGCCCGGAAGAATCCAATCTCTTGAATTTCTCCGTTGTCACCTGGCGATGGCGGCCACCTTGACGAAATTACATGTCGCCGAGGGAAATTGCCAGTTGATTGCCAGCCGGCCTGCGACGATCATGCGTGTCCGCAGCGCGTATAGTCCGCGTCTTTAGAGTCTCATCTGGCCGTTACTCGCGGCGTCTTTCACGTTCGCCAAGGATAAACTGCGCCCGTGTTTGCGGTTTGATTTTCTAAGATACCCTCCAGATTGATCCTCGGGAGATTTTACGGATAACTGTGCGTACAACTACCAGACGTAACGAGATTGGTCCCTAACTGAACACCGAAACTATCTGAACGCGAAACCGCTTCCTTGATGGAACGGTCAGTTGATAATACATGTATGTATCCCGGTCTGAATTTTTCAATCGAGCTGGAAATACACGGAATAATTTAATTGAAATTATAAATTTGCGGCTGGGTTTTTAAATGAAAATTTAGGGATTCAATTAAGATATTTGTTCATAGGTGTATACCTGTAGTATACCATTATAAGTAGATTTCGGATTTCATCGTGAAGTTAATATATTCTCACATCTCGATTCTATTTTCAACTTGAACTTATTAAAAATTCTGCAGTTTCTTTATAATGACCAGCCAGCTGACACTATAACCGGAACACACGATCGTCTTCTTCGAAGAAAGCTGCCACGAACATGATCGTCGCAGACGATGAATTATCCATCGGCGACGAGTCACACGAGCGACGCTGTTCACCGAGAAATTATGATGTTGGCTGGTGTAAAAAGGGCGAGGGACTAAAACGTTACATTGAGCTCGATCTTGCGGTGGATAATTGGTACATGCGACCGGAGTTGCGTTCCGCGTTATAATAAATATTGATGGTAAATTTGAACTTTGTTTAACGTCACGTTTTATAGCGCATGCAATTTTATGGAAAAAGGAACGGATGGGTAGAGGACTTGTCCAACATCGCTATTCTGGGCTGTAATAATCTCGATAATGTTGCGTTTACTCAGTTTTATACCGTAATTTACGCAGTTGCATATTTTTGCTCAGAAAACTATATTTATAATTTAAACACTGAATACCTGACTCTCGAAAAATTTCATACATTTAAACTGCGTTAATATCGTTAAAAACGATCGTTAAATAAGACTCATTTTAAAGCTTAAAGATTCCGTTTTCGCACACTGTAGTTCGTTTTATTCCAAAAGCTTTTTCACAACGTAGCCAGCGATTTTTCTCGAAAGTGATGTTCATTCAAACGTCTGTGACAAGTTCGAAAAATTTTTCCCATCACTGAAACGATCGTAAATTCAAAGATTAAAGCTTCCTCTTTACAACGAGATTTTAAAAATTAACATACGATTTTTGTTAGTCATTTTATCAAGTTTTGGCGTCTTCTTTTTATTCCATAAAACGGTAGGGAAAGATCGTACATCAATTCTCAATCTTCAAATTCACGATATATTTATTCACGAGAAAGATTTTTTCGAGTTTCTGATTGCGTTTGAAGTTGCGCAACTTTTCAGGAGAAATGGGTCTTTGGTTTCCCACTTGCTACGTCGCGTAAGAATGGTTTAGAGGAAAAGTTATGGTTGTACGCGAACGCGTTTCGTGGGATCGTTTCAGACGGGAGCCTGCGTCTAATGGGCACGCATGATCTTTCACTCGGCGTTTAATCGACGTTTCTCCCTCGCGTCTAATTTGCGCGTTGATTTACGAGCGATCGGCTCCCTGTACATTCGGAACTGTACCAATTTCGCGATCAAGGCGAGCTGTCTTCGTCGGAGAACGTTCGCGCCGCGTGCTGCCTTTGTTCCGTGAATTTTTCACGGCGACGAGGTTACCTCGTCTTTGTTTCGAATCGTATTTACCGTATAGTATACTCGTGTTATCGTTCTACCGGGCGAACCGGCAGAAAAGTCGCCGGGGCTCGGCGATTCGAAATGGTAGGTACATACACTCTGTTGTGATTTATCGGCAAACGTGGCACATTCGTTTCATGATTTTTCCCTAGTCGCCAGGTGCGGATATTAACGTTATAGCTTGTCATTGATATCGGCGGCGAGCATGTGCACCGTTCGAGTGGTTCCGTGGCTTGTATCTGCTCGGATTAGAAGGAATATTATGGTTGTACGGATACTTCATTCTTGCTTGAGCAAGCAGCGTTGACGGTGTCTCTATAGTGATCGATAGTCTCGCGAACGGTGCCTTATTATTATGGTCTTTCAGATATGTGTTTAGCGATCTTTTGTTTGAACAGTGGAACTGTGCATTAATAAATTTTTTAACGAGCTGAAACCAAGGATGACTTTTAAGATAGATTTTTCATTGTCATTTCATCGAGCCTGGAATGAAACCTATGGATCTGAAAAATTTAATAAAAATTCGGCACTCCTTTAATACTGTGCATCGCATTACGTCGGAGTATAATGAACCGTGGAACAAAACCGTCGGATAAAATTCTAATCGCATGCTCACAAAGGGTTGAACAACTTTGCAATCGAAGACGGTCTTTCGATCTCGATCCTGACACAGTGCATACATACCTCGAGTTACGTGGTTCACGTGGGTAGCCGAACATAAATTATTCTTCGACTGTCCGTGGCCACGCATTTAATTGTGACAACGAGATTGATCGATGCCGCGACTGCTCGGCCGGTACGCGCCATTAATATCGCGGGACACGATTTACGCGGCGGGATAATGCATAATCGAGAAACAAAAGTGCATTGAATGCAGCCAGGGGACCTGAGGACGGTGCGCGGCGTTATTAAGTATTATATTTAAATCATTTGTTGCATCGGGCCCGGTGCATCGGTGCTAACGAGGGGCCACGACACCGGCTTAACGAGCCCGTGCACGCCCACGCGGTTTTATCGTTTCAGGGTAAGCATCGGTTTCGATCTTGACGAATGACTGCGCCTCTCTTACCCATCGCTAAAAAAAACCACCTCCGCCACTTCCACGAACCACCGGTAATGCCGTTGTGACAAAACTGTAAATTGAATATCGACCTGTGCTTGCTTGATGGTCTTCTGTGTCATGTCGCCGGCCATTAAACCACCCTTGCCTTCGCTTTTACTAAGCCCGTCCTCCCTACGTAGAACCTCGAAAATTAGTTTCGTGTGCGACCAATCGAACCGATCGAACCGACGACGCTTTTCGAGGAATCGCTGGCCCACGGTTTACTCGAACCTCGGCGATTGCGTTTTCCCGAGGCACGTTTTGTGCGAGTGAACGTTGCAGTGTTTCAATTAGATATACTAACCTTAGAGTACTGTTCAAAAATATAGATAACTCATGCAATTTTTGTTATTTTCACATGGAGAAAATTACATATCTACCTGTAATACCAATGAACTAGTGTGTTAAATGTCGACGCAAAATATTCAATAGTTTTCCCAGAAAAAATTATTAAAGTTCACACAATGTCGATATACTAAAAATCTGTTTAAGTGTTCCAAGATCAAATAATCCAAATGTTCCAAAGAAGCTAAAGAAACTCGATATTTACAATTACATACAGTATAGTAGCAAAAGTTAGTTGTCAAAAATTTTAGTGAGTATACCAGTTAACATTTTTCAGTGCCTACCGAGCAGCTTGAAGAGTTCCATAAACTCAAAACAATTTATTGGATAGGATAAAACCAGCATTAATGAATTAATAAAAGAGTAGAGCCTCAAATAATTTCGTACCTATGAGAAAACAGGTCGTAGGAATTAAACAGCAGCTCGACAGATTCGGTAATTGGCTCGCGACCAATTTTCCAGCCTCCTCACGCGGCGCAACGCCCACGCTTTTGTTCTTGTTCGCACTGATCCACGAATTGTGCGATGCCGAGAGGTAAAGAAAAAGGAGAGAGAGAGGAGGGAGGGAGAGAGAAAGGGAGGTGGCATCGAGTATAAATTTGATATTGGCCAACGATCAGCTCGATTTAGCGCCGGCTAATTGTAGTTGGCGTGCCGAGCACCATAACGGAAGCTAATCGTTAACGAGCGAGCAGGCGGTATCGGTCGTTCGGTTGCAGAGAGGAAGGCGAAAATCGTCTCCATTAACGCCGTAACGAGGGCAAGTTTCGAGAATTCAAAAGAAAATAGCAGTGCGATGTAGACAGCCCGTCGATCGAGCGCAAGAAGTCGGTTCGAATGAGAATGAGAAAACACCGGCCCTCATTAGGGGAGCAGTAATCGGTCTTATAGCGCCATTAAAGTATCGAGGCTTTCACGAACTGCGGATCTAGGTGCAAACAGTGCTCAAAGCTCGCGTTTAATCGCCTGTTAACCAGACCACGGTTTAACCCTTCGAGGACGAACGTTTCTTTCTGTATGATGGATATTCCGTATGATTTCACGATTTCTATGCATTTTTAATCAATCGACCTTGTGAAATATAACAAAGTATTTATAATAGGTAAGGCTATTACTTCGACAGTTAAATGTTTGTATTTGCTTGAGACCCGTCTATGTTTTTCGGAACAAAGAGGCAGCGTATGGAGAGTTGAGAAAACCGGAGAAAAAAGGTGGTGAAAGTGCACCTGCGAACACGCGGCCGATATTTAAGGAGGCGCAAGTGCAGGGGGCAAATTGAAGACGTTTAAAATGAGAACAAGCCGGTCGGGGGCTTCGGGGAACGAACGATTTGTACATAAAACTGTTAATGCACGCGTTTCACGCGAGCAAAATCGAAAGGGCGAGTCGCCTTACTGTGAACCACTGCTTTGGGAATCAACATGGCGGCCACAGTCGACGCGAAGAACTGTTAAAGTGTTGTATTATTTTCTCTGAATAATTCTCTTCGATTCTAACTCCTTTCCCTGCACTCCGGAACCAGCGTTAGAAATTTGCTTTGGGTCAGACAATTTTTGGACGAGCCCGAAATGTTTTCCCAACTTCTGACATCTACTATTTACAGCAAGTCGTTTTGAGAGTCAGAAAATTTTCTCGTCGTCTCCGCGTAATTTTCCCCGACTCTGACAGGTTCTCCAGCACCGTGGAATTCGCCGTAGGCCCCGCAATTAGTTCGTAGGCCCTAAAGCTTTTTCGTGGTACCGGAGGTGTCTATTTAATAAGACAGTCCCGGTGCACCGCGGTCGCTTAATTGCCGCTTAAATTCACATTACACGATGTCAATTACGATTTCATGGGGACGGATCTACAGTGGTCGGGTGGCATGCAACCGAAAGGAATCTCGCTACCAGAAGTCGGCCAATAAAACGGAGATGGCCACGCAGAGAGTGAGGAGAAGACAGAGAGAGAAGATGAGATAGAGAGCGGGGGAAAAATCATTAACTAATCATTAACTGTTAACCGTTCGCTTCGCCGGGGCGACGAGAGATTCAAAGAGGAACCGACGCGGTGACGAGGCAGTGACGACCAGTGACCAACGGCTAATGACGATGACTTTTTGTCGGCACGGGAACCTTGTTTCTTTTCTTCTACTTTTTTCCCCTCTTTTTTGTCCTTTTTCGATTCTCCCGCCCAACCAGGCTCCGCTTTTCACCGCGCACCTCCGACGGAACGACTTCGTCCCCATGAGACGCGGTCTCTAATTACAGTTATTACGAAAATATTTCTCCGGCCGATCGGTACTTCCGTATTCGGCCGCGATGCTTCTCGCTCTTTCTCTCTTCCTTTTTCTCTTTTTCTCAATGGATACCACTCGCGATTACGAGCCGAGCTACGACGCGGTTTATGGATTCTCCTTTTATTCTCCGATGACGAGTGAATCCGATCCGGAGCACGCTTTGTACGATTAAACCAGCCTGGCAATCCAGAATGTTCTTTTGCGATTGTTCATGAAGGTATTGAAATGTTATTAGTATTGTTGTTAACAATGTGCACAACTACACTGTGAAGGGCACGTAATAGTCTGAACGTAGGAAAGGATTGGGAGTCAATAACAACTTTGTTTTCGTAGTACTCGAAACAATTCATTTCTCCATACAATAGTACATCCATACAGTTTAAAAAAGCAAAGCGAAAATAATGAAAAAAATGGAAAGATTATTATATCACCTGAATGAATAAATTATAGATTAACGGGTTGATACTTGTTTCAACAGATTTGTGACCTGGATCGACCGATAAAATTATATGACTCCATTTGAAGAAACAAATTTGACCTTCAACTGTCTTCTACGCCGTTAACTTTCCGTTTACCCTACATGTTAGCCGGAAGTTATACGGAGAAAACAGAGTGAACAGACAATTTCCCGATGCGCTATACCGTGCGATCGTTGGCGTGCACTGCGGCAAAATCCGATCTGCGGGATCGACGTCGGGAATCGCAACGATGCTGGCGCAGTTGTAACACGCGGGGGCGGCTCCGTCCGCGCGTTCTTTCTCGCTTTCTCCCTGGGAACGGGTGAGAAGTAGAGGCGAAGTAATTAGCGTTTCGAAAGTTTGGTTGGACTTGTCGTATCGCGCCGCGAAGTAGAACGGTCCGCGAGACCAAGTCGAGTCGAGTCGGGATCTAATTGCGCCACGGCGCGTTTAATTAGATCGTTTGCGCGCTGGCTCGCTCGCTTACTCGCGGGACCGCGTGCTGCCCTTCGTATCAAACTTGCCCTGTCCTTAGCGATACGGATCAGCCTTAATTCACCGTTCCTCGGCTCGCGGCATTAATCTCACTTCCGCTCCGCGAGGAACCACGCTAAAATTAGCGAGGCACACTAATTCGCCTAGCATACGAGCGCCACATATCCATAGACGCATCGACTGTTACGATTCTTAACTGTTTTCTATAGAATACAAAGTACATAATTGAATATCCTACAAAATTTTGGTTATTGACATAGAAAAAAAATTATTAAAGATGTTTATATTCTTGCACGACACACAAATTCGAGGCATAAAAACACACATTGGAACCATAAAGGTCGTCATTGAATATCGTGGAAAATTTTTGATATTGATATAGAAACAATATTATTAAAGATTTTTATATTCTTGCATGACACCAATTCAAGGCATAAAAACACGCATTGGAACGATAAAAGCCGTGATTGAATACCGTAGAAAATTTTGGCTATTATCAGAGAGCATTAAATTTTGATTACTTTTACTTGAAAAGTATTATTTATCTACTCCAAATAACCACGAACATGTGTGCAAGATCTCAATGCAACGAGTTCAATAACTCTTTCGAATAGAAGTACTAAAAATTTGTAAAATGATGGTACTGGAAACCAAACTACCTCTATCAATTTGGTAATTCGCAGTACTCTCTGCGACACATGTGCGTGATGAATTGATTAAAAAATTTTCTTCATAATGTAGAATTGTAGATGAAAGAGAGCTGTAAGAAGGTTATAGTAACTGTCTCATTGCACCTCTTTCCTCGCGGCAAAGAGACTCCAATAAGCGATCGAGCGAGGAAGATAATTCGTTCGACGGGTCCTTTGATCGGGTCCCGCGCATCCGTCCTTTGATATCGTTTTCTCGGAAATAATTAACGAACCACGATAAAGTGTCCCGAGCCGATGAAACGTCGTTCTGTGCGAGCACCATGAACGAACGCGTTCATGAGCGGACGGCGACATCCGAGCGAAATAACTTATATTAACAGACTGCGGTTTTCATGTACGAGAATGTTTTTACATTGACAGCGCTGACATTTTCCAATTCATATCCACAATTTCGCTAAAATAATTTTTTTTAATTCCGAGAACTCCTTGACGATACTGGACGTCTGCCTGTTCTACTATTCTCTGTTAATGGAGTCAAGAATTATTATTTAATATCTTTATTTTCATTATTAGACAGCGGATTTTATGCATTTGTGACAAAATGTGTGAGCAGGTCTAATTTAAATGGCTAAAAACATTGAGAGAACATATTAAAAATATTCAGGAAGATGAAATAAATTTCTATTCCACTCCAGTTTGTTGCAATCCAAGTAGAAAATTGTTATTTAATCTTTCCACGTTTTACATCCCTTTAACACTAAAGTCAAAGCGTTCGCATCCAAACTATCGTGCTCCTTAAATTATTATGACGTTTTCGTACAAATGAGATTTCGCGATTGCGTTTACGTGGGTCGGTAGGATTGAGAATCATTTCTTGAGACCGAAGGAGGCCAACGAGATCCGCAAGAGCGTCTATTAGTCGCGTTCCGATCTTGTAACGATGACGACGCTTAGCCGCGGCGACTCCTAGGTTGATTGTGCATCATTTGTGACGGGAGGAGACGAGACGGCTGATGATCGTTCATGGGGGACGTTGAACCATTCCCCGTTCCATTGACTGATGCGCTAGCTAGCCGGTCGCTATGCTGATTCGAGCTTTCAGAAAGCATTCGAACAAGACCACCGCGAGCAAACGACGCGTCGTCGACTCTGGTCGATCGAGATGGGACAAGTCTACGGGGATTATTCGAGCAAATTTATTAAACGGCATCTAGCGTGTTCTAGGTGACGCTGAAGAACGCTCATGCTCCTTGGACATTAAAGATTGGAATTCCATGTTTCGTTTTCACTGAGAAATTCCTTTTTACTTCTTTAAATTCCCATTTACACTTTCCCAGGTGTAGCTGACTTTGTGCTGATGGTTCGTAAATTTTTAGTGAGCAGCATTGATATTATTTTGTGCTCTTAACTGTGGAAAGGTGTAACCAACTAATTTTGTTTTGCTCTTCTTCGATGTGAAGTCCAACACTTTCTTCTTCATCATATCAACCAGTTGCGAGAAACGTCTCATTCCTTGAAACACTTCTAGACATTTCTAAATATCAATAGTACAGGTTCCTGCGAAAGATAGCCGATCTTTCTCGCCAAAAAGAAAGGAATTGCTCGGTTGGAGGGAGCCTGGGCTGGAAAAGAGGATCGAGGACGACTGTTCGGTTGCTAATGATCCCTGGACTGGTCCGAGGACATGAGTTACGAGGATGACATCCGGTTCAACGATCGAACGCCGGTGAAATCAGTACCGGTCGGAGAGCCCGTTCGCTCGGAGACCGCCGATTTACGGTACCGGAGCTGGAGATTGCTTATTAGGAAGCCGGCCGGCGATCAAATAGAAAGGCCAGTGACAATTTGATAGATTGAGCTTTTTGTCGAGGGAGTCGTCGTTAGGGCTGGCTACGGCGTGCCGGAATTATTGGGTTTTTTGTTCAGCGACCGTTCGAATAACTAATAACGAGATGCGAGACGCTCTTGAACGCGTTGCGGCAATTCCTTGGTGACGAAAAACTGTCTTCGAAGACCAATGGAGCCTGATGAAGAAGGAAAACTGTTCTGAACGGCGATTAGAGGTGTTAGGGTACGAAAAACTGTCCTGAACGATGTCTAGAGCTTTCCAGATGATAAAAAAAAATCTCTTGGAAACCATTGGAGGACCAGGTAGTCTTAGAGGATAACTAGGGGCCGAACTATTGTATTGAAGTATGTCTAAAGTTCACCAGGAGATGGAAAGCTGTCTTGGAAACAACTGCAGGACCAATTGGTCTTAGAGGACAACTAGAGGATGACAAGAGTCTGCTGGAAGATGACTAGAGGCCATAGGATACAGAAGACGAGAAACTGTGTTTGAACACAACTAGAGGACCAAATGGTCTTAGAGGACGACTAGAGCCTGCTGGGACATTACTGGTAAACTAGTAGTGGTAGACTGGTAGAAATACTCAAGTTTCGCGTACGCAACCGATGACGTACCGGAGACGTCATTGCAAGGCAGGAGGTTAAAGCGCTACTAAAAACCATAATAGTGCACAGCGTAATCCTCGCTGATAAATAAATAGACGCAATTGGCGTTCCGCCGGGCAGGGATTACGATCGTGATAATTCCGGAAACGGTGCGTTCCCTTTAACTCGACAACAGTTCCCCCGGTTTTTCCACCGCCGTGCCGTAGATCAAGGGGTTCGTGCGAGCGGGGAATTCCGATTTTTTCGTGAGCTCGCGAAACCGTACAATTAGCTTAGGATCGACCACACGCGAGCCTCGTAAAACCAGCGTCGGTCCCCGAGAAAGATAGAGAGAAACGGAGAGAGAAGGCAGGCTCTCTCTCTAGCTCTCTGCCTCAGCAATCAGCTCGCTTCTTCGCGCTGGATGCGCGACGATTAACCGCGGAAGGACAAGGACGAGAGCGCGCACCACGGCAAGCAAAAACCTAACTGCTAACGATTCGCGTCTGTCCTGCCTTAATGTCAGCGCTCGTAAATTCGGCTCGTTCTTCCGAGAACGTGGCTATACTGTCTCGAGCCTTTTACTCTCTCGGAGCAGAGAGCTCCACCTTGCTACGCGGAGCCTAATTGATCGTCCGTGAAATGGAAATCTTTGGGAAACTGCCACTTGCACATTAATTAGAATGTTCAGTTCTAATGGAAATTCGTTCCGTCGCAAATATCCGTGTCTTGTAGTTTTCAGGATTTAGCGATGCTCTTCACGTTTCCCAAATAAGACAGTGCTGGACAATTAACTTTCACCTTGAATGCAAAAGTGGAAAGGTCAACAATTTCTAAGTTGATTTTCCAACACTTTTCTTACATTGACCTCCACTAACAATAAACCGAGATTATAGAATCCCGCTGTATAATTTCTATACACCTTGTTCATCGAAGACAAGGCTAGAACGTAGGAACGGGGGTACGTGAAAAGAGTTATAGTAAATTTTGGAAAGTTCCGCGTGTGGTCTGCGATCGGGTGGGGTTTCCGGTGCGGCATTTTAATCGGCAGCATAGCCTGTTATCGTCGGTTACGTATCTTTCGCAAGAGGATCGCGGAGTGGGAGGATGCGGAGGATGCTGGCCGTTTTTTCGCAGGCCGCGGCGTATTATTAATGGTGTCACGTATGCGTCGGCTTGTACACACCGTCTCATCATGGACAGTAACCCAAGGCAGCGGTAGATGGCGAGATTCCGCGGTTAGTGGAATTCTTTCCGGCGCTGCTGATAAGAAACTGGCGAGAGGAGAGTATACACGTCTCGGTGCCAGGGCGAAATTACGGGGGTCGCCAGGCAAATTTAATAAAGCCCGAATTAATGTATCGCTGTTAGCTAACAGCGTTGTTTTCCATGACGATGTTCGCACGCGTGCGCGCTCACTCCCAGTACTCCGGGAGAACGGCAGCGGTCGCTTTCTCGCCCCGAAACTACGGGGGATGCATCATCGGGCCCGTTAAATTACGCAATATCCCGTATTATTACACGCACGACCCCGATCCACGGCAGAAAAAGATTATTAGCTAAAAGCGGAGCATTAATTCGTGCCCTTATCGGCAGCATAAACATCGCCGAGCGTGACCGACATGCAAAATGGCCCTGTGCACGGTGTATAGAAATTACATGTCGCGACTAACATAGCAAGATTAATATAAGAAAGGTACCGCATATTAACTTTGACATTAAATTTCAGGGTCAGAAGGTCAACAATTTTCTCGTCTCTTATTGTTATGTTTTTCGACTCTTTTGCGCAGGATACAGCGCGCGTACGCGAAATGGCCGGTTCCTTGGCCGTAAAAAGCTCGGTCCTGCACCAGTCTGGCAGCGATTCGTTACAGTTTGCGTTTCGGAGTTCATCGCAAAGAATTACCACCATCAACACGTCCTTCGATCGCCTTAAGTATCCCGACATCGTGCTATTAAACAATTTCTCGTGGATTCGCGGTGCGAGCGACACGAAAAAGACAAACCCGGCTTCCTCTTCTGCGGGCGTCGTTTCAGGAACCCGGACGAGTCCGTTTCAACCGGCAAGCTGAAATTAACCACCATAAAATTAACCGTCCGAGAGCGGCGCATCGAGGAGAGCTCGCCCCTCCGATCGAACCAGAAAATAAAGCGTTAAAAGGGTTACAGTCTTCGCTCGATCCTTGATCATTCTCCTTTTTTTCTAACGAGCCCGTTCTCTCTACGCTTCCGCTCGGGAGTAATGGCGATCCAGCCAGAGGATTTGTCTTAGCTCTATCCCGTGAGAGTATCCGCGAGCATCTGCGAAACCATTGAAATGTGACATCTAGGAAATAATAACTTATAATCATTTTAACAATAATTTTTTTGCACGTCATTTAAAAAAAATCATATATAAATTTTTAAGGAGCCTTGCCGAAGCTTCAGTCTTCAAGTGCATAGTGATCTCATGCATGAAAAAACATGGTTCCAGGTCCACACAGATTTTCACACAGTGAACAGAGAATGGTCCAGCTCTCCGCGAACTTAAGAAGGCTGCGGGTAATGGCTGGCCGCGTGTATATCGTACTCTCGTCCACACGGACGCGAAGTCACGACCTACTAATGAATGATTATGCTACAATTTGCCCCGGGACGGCAGCTCTTGTAATTTATTAAATTACAGTGATTCGCGGCCGGGCTCCGGGCATCCGGTAGTCGCGCGTCCCCGTTCGCATCGTTTCCCGCTGGTCTTTTCGATTTCGATCACGACTCGCCATTTTGCGAAAATTTGCCGCGAAAATCCAACAAATCTAATCCACCTTGTAAGCAGAATAACCAACCCTAAAACATTTAATAACCTAGAAAATTTTTTCCAAAAATTAGTCACCGAGCTTGGGCTATAGATTATCCAATTGATTTCCAACGAGTCGGGTATCGGCTCGCGTTTGATCCAGCGAGAGCAACTCGTTCTCGCAACGAGGCCCAATCGACCATAATTGAAATAGGGTACTCGTGTAAACAGGGGCAACCTCGCGCTGCCATACTTGGTCATACCCTCGCAATAAAAGGACGAAGCAGAAGACGACGGCGGGGGTTTCTTCTCGTTAGAAAAATAACGAAGCGAACGAAAGACGAAACACGGTGGTAGGGCGTCTTTGCAGAAGAATGGAGAGGAGAGAGAAGGGAGAGGGTGTCGGTGTCTGGTGCTGCGGCGGGAACATCTGCGCCCTTAATTATTTTACAGATTTAGTAGATCGTTATGGCTTGTAAAATTACTGCCAATTTCACGCCCCTAAACTTATTTTATCCGCGCGTTAGCTGCCTATCGGTGGATCGCCGCAAAAGCTTTCGAAGGATATTGGGCATTCTTCCTGGGCTAAATTAATGGCCTCTTGTTTATGACTGCATCGGCACCGGACACGCAACGATTCCGTCGCGGATTCCCGTAAATACCCCCGATAATAATGCCGCTCTCCTTCTCTCCTGTCTATCTCTCTTCCTCTTTCCTCGCTCTCCCACTCTCCTCCCATCCTTTTAGTTCGCTTTCGATCCTCCCCACGATTCGAACACACCGACGCACAGTGGGCCGAAACCGTAAAAATGTGAACCAAATTCGAACTGGCTTATTAGCCGTACACATTAGGGTCGTATTCTTCTATTACAAAAAATAAATTTCCTTTTATATTTTCTTTTTTAGTTGAGAACCATCTTGAACGTTTCGTTATACGTTTCTGTCAGCGTCGAACAAGATTCTTCGTTTTATCGTACGTTAAAGTATCACATCATTGAAAATAAGAGTACCTAAATGATAATTCTAACATACGTACATAATTTCTACTTTGTAATTAACATCCGTCTAAGGATGTTTTGCTTATCGGACAACATTATTGGTAGACATAATTTTTAATCTTTTTTTCGAGAACGGTTTGCAATAGGAATAGAAGAAGTCTAAGGATACGTTACTTGTAGGACAACATTGTTGGTACACATAATTTCTGGTATGAAAATTAAAATGTATCATCAACAACATTTTTGCAATGGGAATAGAGCGAGTACGTGGTTACGAAGCTTATAAGACAACGTTATATACATACTAGAAAACTGTTGCACGCCTCTCCATCGAATAAAGACAAGAATAAACGACACCGCTTCGGCGCGAATACATTCACGAAGTTATGGAGTTTGTTCGAAGTGGATGTCCTGCGACTTCAATTTCTAAACCGTAGTTTAATAGGTGTATCCTGTTTCGCGGGAGACGCTAGGTCGAAGAATATCATTTCAAACTGAAAAAAATATAGCGCGACAGAGTTGAATGTCTTCCGCGTTCCAATTGCAACGCGGCGACAACCTGACAGTGATCTCGTTTGGAAATTCAACGTTGCACTCAGATTACACACCGTGTCCTGTTATATGGAAACTTGCATATGCATATGCACTATTTTTAGACTGCAGATGTTTATGCAATTTTAAGTTGAATTTTGAGAAAGTGGAATCAAATACAATCTTATCTTCAGCGGTGGTAACCTTTGCAGATTTGGAATAAATAAACGTACTAAATTTAGTCAAATGTTACAGTCTAGCATATTTTGAAAATTTCCATTTCCATTGGAGTTCACTTTGAGTGACCTTAACCTAATAGATTATTGTCTTCGTCTTGATACACACTAACAGAATGTGAATAAAAAATCGTACCATTTAATATCTCCATCTATAAACAAATTAGTAACATCAGGTTATCATCATTTTCTTCTACCTTCAAAAACAACGGAATTGTTTAGGCTATCCGTTTCAAGTGCATCGCTCAGTATATTATTTCTTAAGCTTTTTTCACATAGACCGTTCCCCGTAAATTTCGAAACGCGATATCGACGAGCGCACTATCCATGGAAAAAATCGACTCGCGTAACAAATGAAATCCTCAGTGTCGGGAGTGCGGAAGATTTTACGAATTTCTGGCAGCGAAATGAATCGGATCAGGATCGTGTAACCAAGTGCGGCGGCCCTCGTCGCTTATTAATATCGCAGCCGCCACCGGCGCGATATTCCGCAGCTATAAAGCGCGCGAAACATTTGATTCGTCCGGCCGAAAATCCTGTTGAGAATTTCGCGTAAATAAATGGAGAACCCGGCAACGAGCCCGCCCCATCCCGCCTCGTGGAATTGCTCGACGCGCTAACCTCGAGTTCCACAAGCTCGGAATCGCGAGCACGATTAAGTCCGCGATGGAAAATCAATCCGTCAAATTGCTCGATGACCCTCGTTCCTTTATTTTTCAGCGCTGCTAGATTTTCGATCTGTTTGTTAGGCGAACGATATCTCGAAATTGTAGGGTTACCCTGTCTTCGGAAATCATTCACTACAAATCGTTAATAGGCGCAATTTGAGTTTAGGTATAATTTTTAGGGGTGTGCGGGCTCCCGAAATTTCGGGCCGGGCAGGATATTTTTCAAAATATGGTGATTAATTACAAAATAATAATTTTGTGAATGACCAAAAAATTCGCTTTTCACATTTTTGCATTCAGAAAAGAGCGTTCTAATCGGACATTTCACATACATCAGCCTAATAGTTGGCTGAGCATAAAGCGCGCAGATCATTTATGGGGAGACTACCGTAGTGTGTGCGAGGGTTTCGAAGTAATTTCTTTTTGGCCTGTTAGCGATTTTTTCGGCGTCTAAGAGGAGCGAGCGAGCGGCATCGATCGATCGGCGGATCGATCCTTGATCGCTCAATTCCGCGGCGATCGACGTATCTCCGCTGAAAAACTGGGAGCCCAGGGCTATGGTGGCTATGGCGTGAAAAGGGTCCCGGGGAACGTCGTTGCTCGAGAAAATTACAGAGCTCATTGTTTCGTGTTGGCCCTCGGGACGAGCACCGGCCCGTTTCATGTTTCCCGCTCGTCTTGCCCGTTTTGCGAAACTGCGTGCGCGAATCGATCGAGATACGACGCGTTGTCCGACCCCTTTGTTCTATGAAGACAACGAGGGGATGGTTCTGACAACAGTCGTTGCCACTGTCGCACGAAATTGCGAAAAATCGAACTACGTTTTAAAAAATCAACTTTGGACGAAGCTTATCCATTTCTTTACATTCTTCTTTAGGGTGTAGACCTAAAATATATATTTGACTTTTTATTTACAATATTTTTCGAACAATATAACTTTTATTCCGAATCCTAGAATTTTTCCAACTTTTCATATTTTTCTTTCGTAATAGGTTCAATCCCAGCAAGCACGTGACTTTAAAAATTAACAATGAGAATTTAACTAAAAAGAAAAACATTCATACTTTAAGAGGGTCTGCCAGTCCTCAACATTCTCCTCAGGACAGCCAACGCCGCGCCGTCTCCGAGTGTCTTGAAAGCGCAAACGTTTCGATAGCTCGGAAAGTTTACAAACCACCCCGGCGACCCTTCGAGTACCATCGATACTCGATGGAAATCCTTTTAAATTCCCGCAGAGGAGGGAAAAAGGGCTACGAGTAGCCTTCGAGGGCCGATCGAGACCCTCTCGAGGAGAATCGCAAGCCGAATACAGACTATCCGCGGACCCGATGCGAATAAATGTCGATATCAATGGCTCGTGCCCTCTACCCCGATTTACTTTCATTGATCCCCACCGCGTAAATTATGATTCCTGCCGGTAATGTTCTCTGTCGCTCATCGAAATTCAATGGGACTCGTCCTATTCATTCGGCCGTTCAATTGCGAAATCATTTTCTTAGTTAGGCGAACGTGCGATTCTAACGTGCGGAAATCTTTGATTCCTGATCACGGGATTATAAAAGTTCATTCATGGAAAAAGTGTTCGATGTAGTTCTTGATATTTTGTGAGAAATTCAAAAACACTGGTTTTACATTATACTTTTTAAACAATTAAAAAAAATCAGTTTTCTACCACCATAAAAAAATGTATGTAATTCACCATAGTTTTAGATGTACGGTTCCCTGATCAGGATTAAAAATCGACAGCCGCATTTAGTCGACGACCGGACTCGCAGGAGCGTCGGCCATCGGCTTTGGCTCACTGGATCCCACGTGTAATTTCAGAGTTACGCTCATTGGCGGATACAGTTATCCGCTGATTACACGTCTCCGCGGCTCTTAAGAGTAATACCCTAAATATCAATTACTGTGGATTTCCTTCGCGGCACGACTTCCTACCGGTCGCGCGTAGTTCTACGCGAACCCGGCACACGAGGCCGACGCTAATTGGCCACGGACCTCTTAATGAAACCCGGGGCCCTATCTCTGGACGGGATCTGGAAAAGTCGCGGATTATCCGAGCCGGTGATCGGGTTCGGGAACGTAAATAAAGACGCTCCGCTGCAGCGGATAACCCAGTTTAACCTGGACGATCCGTGACGAGCCTCGCGATCCTGCGGCCCGATATGTTTCACGAATTTAGCGAATCGCCGGAGAGAACGAGAAACTCGAGAGAGAGAGAGAGAGAGAGTGATCCTTAAGCTGTGTGTCCACAGGAGTGATCCCTGATCTGAATAAAATTTTTAACTTTTACAAACTAACCTATCAAATAGCAACCTAATCATTGTACCTTCACTTCGAAACAATGCAAATTATTATAATTCCCATTGCAAATTTGTGGCTTCACACGAAACGATATAGTGTGAATATTTAATCTAAGAAAATGGGAACTTTACTGTTGGCTTGAATCTAATGCTTTGAAATTAATTCGTACTTCAAGGATGAGAAATTTCGAGATGTGCACGCAGCTTTAGGTCGCGAGACAAGTATCGAAGATCCATGTGGTTACATTGTAGCTGCGTAGCCTGGGAAAATTCATGGGGTATACTTCCTCGTTTGATAGCGACCGCTCGCAATTATCGTTTCGAGCTGCGCCGATCCTGGAATTGGCTTTTAACCCGACTCGTGGGATCTGAAAAATCATGTTGCGACGCGGGGATTCGTTTTTAGGGGAGCCTCGCGGCAGGATGCGCGTTACGAGCCGCCATAACTATTAATGGGACAGCATAATCGAGCCTGTACCCTGAACGAGATATCGTGTCGTGAACCCTTGCCAGTGAAATTCGCGACGATGTGCAGAGATTCCTCAATTTGAGTGGCAACGTTGTTATCGTAGTAATTAAAACAATGTATTCCATTTTACAATAGTACGTCTATACGTATATAATTTAAAAAACAAGCCCGGTGAAACGGTGCTGCGAACAATACGCAAATCAGCTTATTGGCTTACAAAAGCAACACGGAAGGTGGATCGCTAACGCCCACGCTCTCGCTCTCGCTCTTTCTCTCGGCTCCGCTTGGATCGGTTTTGAATCGGAGAAAGGGAGACGGAAACTGGAAGAAACGGCGAGAGATGCCTCGCGGCCGATTCGGCGTTTGTCTTTAACGAGGTGCGCAACGTGCAGCGGAGGATGCAACGCAGGTGTACGGTCCGCTTGCGCAGGGCGTGGCACTTCTATTCGTTAACGCGGACAGATTCGACGGAGGAGGTGCACACCTTCACGACCTTTTCAGTACCGCGATGTTAATCGACTCGCCGTGGGATCGATTCCGATTTATTTCGCGGCCAGATAATATGCGAGAACATCGACGGCAGGATTTCTCATTTCCGCGAGCAACGCCGATTCGCAGCTCTTTCCGATCGAGCACAATGGTATTGTTCGAGTGACGATCGAACGGTGAGAACGTTGCGTTCACCTTTGCATGGGGAAGGTGTGCTGATTAGGTTTCTTAATAATTCCATGCGACGAGGCGCCAAATCGCAAACTTCCGGAGCATCCCCAATAAAGTCGTCTAACCAGGTAGCAAATCGCGAACTTCGGGAGCATCCCCAACGCACGCTGCACTTTCTCCGCTGGCGAGAAAGTGCAAGGATCTAACGAGCGGCCAGGGTCCTCGCGTGGGAAATGCATCTTCGTCCGCTCTCGGCACGGAGCGGATCGACGCGTCGAAGAAGCACCGGAGGAGATCAGAGGCCCTCCGGCTAGAGATACTGGCAGGGTGCTTAACGAGGCAACGTCAAATTCTTTTTCTGCAGCTCGACGCAATTAGACTCTGTCCCGTTCGACGCAGAGGGACGCGCGAAGAGTAATGGCGCCGCCGCTAAATTGCACGTGGGTCCGAGCTGTCGAGCTTCGCTCTCCCTCTCACTCTCTTTCTCGTTCTCTCTCGACCCGGTCGGGTCTCTCGGACTGTCGAACGCTCTGCGAAAACGGCAACGAGGCCTCAAACCGAGGCCTCTCCTGTCCGATCTCATTTTTCCAACGTGTCCCGCTGACAAATATCCCCAGCCATACGCCATACGCTTTTTCCGACCCCCGTTAATGGCTTCGTTACCCATGCATCGCGCAAATACTGTTACCGCTTCTTTCGTCGGCTCTCAGCCTCGCCAAAAACAACCAAGTCTCTTCTTCCTGATCTGCACTTTATGCCGATGCTATCTGGATTTTACGCTGATTTTTCTACCTGGAATATCACCTTTAACCCATCGAATCAGGGTTGCCAGATTAAGACTTGTCTCCTCGCTCTACCTTCCCCTTACACGTGTCGCAATGCCACGTGGCCAATCCGATATTGACAGCGAGAGGATAACTGCAGTTTGCTCCAATTTGAATTTAAATTAATATTTTTTTAAATGAATTACTGTTGAAGAAGACATACATGCTCAAAATTGCTATTACTTGTAATAACAATAATATTGGATGCAAGGTAAATTATTGCTGCAGGAAGTCTCTCTAGCTGCGTCTTAAACTCGTGAATGAAAATAAGAATTTTCATGAACCCGCTCTCAGTCTAATTATTGTGTATACTTATACTTGAACTTTTCCACCAGACGGAAAGTCTGAGAAAGCTGGCCCTCGGCGAAGCAGCGTTGTAACAATGTAAACTCTTTCTCTCTTGGTTACCTCCTTGGCTTGGCTATTTCTTTTTCCGCTCTTTATACCCCCCGGAGTTTAGATTTTGCCTTTTTTTGTTCGCAAATTGTAGACTTCTTCTAGGAGAAACATTTCTGGAGAACAGGTTCGTTTTTTCTTGTGATCTTCTTTTTTGAAGGTGGTCGTGGAGAAATGTTTATTATTATTGTACTATTTGTTTTAACGAAATGATCGTTTGAACGTGAACAATTTCTTTTGTAGCTAAATTAGAAAACTGTTTTACATCGGCCGATCTTTCGCCGCACTCAAGACTCATCAGTCCCTGAGATTGCGAGAATTGAGAGTGCACAGAAAATGTGCACCGAATTCGAGTGTCGAGCGGCAGAAAAGAAATCGCGTTGATCCACGACCCTCCCCGGCGATACTTCAACGCCATCCCCTCACGACTCTCGATTTTTCACCGGCATCAGTCCCCGTTCCCTGGTAATTCTTTAATTTAATCGCGCGCGTTACACCGGCTCGTCGGTCACGGCCGGTTTAATAGATCCTCGAGCATTAGCCGGCGCGACTTAACAACCGGCAGATCGTCCAGCTCTTTCGCGAAAGATTAACGCGAACGCCTGCACGGTAATGACGCTAGACGCCTAATCGTTTCGCAGCCCGTTCCACGGGCTCGCGATTATTCCGCGTCGGTGGGACACTCGACTACCGTGAACAAGCCTCGACAATCATCCTTGCCACTATGTTGCGAATTAATGATACCCACAAAACCGTTTCCTCAGTCTCTGGTTCAAACGTTTTCCGTCGTCTCGACGATCCGCTCCGTTATCCTGCCAATTTTTCCGCTCGCGAAACATGATCCGCCACTCTACCATGTTGCTTTATCTCGCTATTTGCGAGATTCTTCCACACTTCTATCATTTTTGATCAATTTATTGCTCGATGCCGGACTGCGAATTGCCGTTTCACAAGTTTCTTCGGGTTTCTGATTTACTGCTGTTGCGCACTGTAAAGTACCGTAGAGCGCGATCAAAAATTGTTTAGAGAGAGTACATATACTTTTAAGACGTTTCCTCTGACTGTGATCTTGATTAATTAGTCACTGAATTACTAATTACCGGAACAGGGACATTTAAAAAAGAAATTGATTTAAAATGGTTAAAGAAAGAATAACACATTTTCTGTTTAGCTCCCGATAATTGTCATCTAGGCATTTGTTATTTTGCAAAAATATCCGCAGTCTAGTTACATGATTCTTAACTTTCCTCATGTAGGAATATTCTATGCCAAATCATTATTCTATGGCAAACCTCCGCTCTACTGTTAAAAACATTGAACGGCTCGCCGTGATTGATGTGTCGTCACGACGACAGCATATTCAGACGGAACACGGTTCGACAGCTGTAAAGACGAGTAACGAAACCATTAAAATAAAGTTAGTTTTCATTCTTTTTGGATACTACACTCATGATTATTAAAATCGAAAATACATTCTCACCTAACTTCTGTTTATCACGATGGATATGGACAATTTTTATTTTGCATTCAAATACGCAGTCTAGTTATAATCGATATTTGCGCCCGACACTTTGGGTGTATATTGAAATGAATAATTGAACGGATCTGTTTCATCCAGATCGTATTGTGCTATGTCAGAGTTGCATAAAACCGATGCAACTTGCAGCGCACACGATCACCAATAAAGTTCGAGTAGAGGCACCGACGCCAGCAATCTTATCGTTAGAAAGGATCGTTTGTGAGTCGACAACCGAAAAGACCAAACGATCCGGTCATTAAACATTCCCCCGACACCCGAAACATCTACTTTCCTCTTTAATTACCCGTTGATTACTGGACTAGCCCGAGTTTCGGAACGAGCATCGGTGGTCTAGCCATCGTCGCTCGAATAAATTCGGAAATTATCGCATAGAAAAAATCGCGCAGAAATTTAATTGTAGATTTTAAAGAAATACTACCTATCCTAACCCTATCCTAAACCAGAGACTTCACCCTATGATGTGAGCCTAGTTAGATCGCTGTCTGATCTTTTTCCGCGAAATTATATACATTGATTCAGCAATCTATGAGAAAATAATAAATATGGTTTGTGTAACTAGTCAGAGACTACAGGACATAATAAAGCTATGCATCATATTAGCAAGTTGAACGGATTAATTTCGCAGGGAACGTTGATAAAAGTGTTGGGTAAAAATGATTTTCCCGCGGAACAAACGGTAACGTTGATTTCCATCGTGTTTTTCTCCGCGGGAGGTCGAGAAAGAGGTTGTCGCTAGTTCGAGGCTGTGGTTCGGAACAAAGGGGCCGTTTATCCGGGGCTCGAGATTTTTCAGGGGCGGTCCCGTCGCTCTAAAATGACTCACGGGGCCCAGGTCGTGTAGCCGGTTATCCCGATAAAAGGTTTCGCATTGGTAATATCGGTATCGGTGGTTTCCGCTTCCACGGTAAAAGGCGAACGTCACGATACAGGCCCATTGTTCCCCGGGTAAAAGTGAAAAATGCTAATGTACGGCCGGGGTGGCGCAGGTGTGAAGTCGCATATTTAAACATCTTATTATATCCCCGGCGATCGGGTAATGTAAGACCACATTAATTTCCACCCACGTAGCCGAACAATGACCTAGGGTCGCCTGGTGCCGGTATAGTGCTCATTAAAACCCGGGTGGTACCGTTTCTCCGTGTGTTACTCGCCCGATCAGATATTCTGCTTGCTTTCGATCCTTTCTCCTTTCGGATCTGCCTCTTTCTCCTCCTAACACCCGCGAATATTCGACCGCCCATCGGTCAACATTTCCCGTCGCGATCTATGTTGTTGCAGTCTGTAATATTCTCTCACCTGCGTTATTCTTTTTAAACATGTAGGTGACCTTTAATTTTTTTAAATGCTGTGCATCTTTTATATCCTATGGTGCTAATTAAGCGTGTGCCGAAACGAATTCGTCGTATACAACGTAACGACCTACAAGGTCATACAAGGTCAAAAATTATGCTTGGTCTGCATCTATGAGAAAAAATGCAGTAGATTATACACAGAACAGTAAAAGCAGAATTTAGTCTTGTAAACGATTCGAACAACTATTATTTCACACAGAAATCCAACGTCTAATAATTACAGAGCGATACCCGGTTGCAAACATCGACATCAACAAAATCGGGAGTTGGTGAAACATTCTCGAGAGGATATTTCCCGCGACTATTTATGCGTTAGGTGGTTTAATAGCGAGAGTAGCGGCGATCACGCGAATCACCCATCTAGCATCGCTGTGTGGAAGGTCGGTGGGAGCTTAGGTAGCAGAATCGGCTGCTAGACTCGCTGACTATAGCTCGCTAACTCGCGTATGACGTCCGATGTCGATGCCGATGCGGTAATTATCTTGCGAGCAGAGGAATCGTGCAAAAGAGAGAGAAACACAGATGCAGGTCAGGGAAGATGGAGAAGAGGAGAGAGAGCTGTCCGGCTGCTCGAGTGCACCTAATTACGAGCAAGAACACTAAACTGCAATTAACAAGCCTGGCCGGCCGCGCCATTTTGTCTTATTGGCAGCGCGCGGTGGCTCCGTTCTTTTTAGCGTGTCTCGCGGAGGATCGACGTCTGACCTCAGCCAGGATCCATGGATCCTCCAGGAAATCGGCCATCCATCGTGACGAGGGATGCGTTCGTCTCCTGTCAGACCCGTTACTACAGGAATTTCGTTCTGTAATTAACCCTCGACCGGTCACGTGCCATCTGCGAGACTGCTTAATTTGCGAATTTTATAACAGAACTCTCCCTACGGCGTGTACAGCTTCATTTCCATTGAAGATGAAGTTTGTTCGGATTTGGAAAAAGGCTGGTTAATTTTCAAATTTTTTAGCAATCTTTACGAGCGAGATTAGAATTTGATTCTTATGGAATTTCTACTTCTTACAATGAATGCAGAAAATGTTTTATTTAAGATTGGCTTGACAGTAAAGATTGAATTTCTTTAGGTTAGGACGTGTATATTGGCAAAATCATTTTTTCCAGACTTAATCTGCGCCAGCTTGTACCTCAGACCTAACTCAGATTAGTCGATTTATTCGAGCCAGCTGACCATGGTCTGCGCAATGCTTGCAGAAAAGACAATGCTATCTTATCGATGCAGATAAGGCGTTACATCGAATAAAAGGAAATTATAAAATAAGCTGTTCATGCTCGATCACAAGTACTCGGGACAGAAATAAATTACATTCTATCAACCAAAGTGAATCGATTCAAACAAACTCTTTCCAGATGTCTGCAAGCAGTACGTCCAAAAGTACGTTTTCGAAATTAGTCAAATAAAGAAGAAAATTGTGCTGAACATAAAAACCTTTCTCTGTTCAAGAGTGAAGAATTAGATTGGTCGTCAGTTTCGGGTTCGCCGCGCGTTGCACTTGCATAAGAAGGAAGGCGCCGATTTTAGCGGTCGACGCAAAATCGTTGGGAAACGCGGGCTCTCTTACGCTGACGCGGAAACGGTGCGCGCGCATGCCGATGCATTTCGATCATCGGTATTATCGCGTTGCAGATCGCGCGGACTTTCTCACGGATCGGCAGCCTGGAAATGACTCGTTCGCGAAACGAAGCCGAAGTCGATGCCGCCGCCGAGGCGAAAAGTCGAAGCTTATAGAGCTCTCGATTCGGTCGAGCGACGCCGAGACGCCGACACCGCGATGCCTAAATTAATGCTCGCCGCTCGTTACCGCGGCAGCTTATTTGACGAACCTTTGATCCCGAACGGTTAATTATCGAATTAAATGCCACGAGAATCGAGCGCACCGACGCCGCACAGATTTCTAAACCGTGACGGCTCAGCGACGGATACGTATTTAGTTGTTGCGCAACGGGGACAGGTGAGACAGCTCGGAAGTCTTCTGCGAGACGTCTGCCAACAGAGACAGAGACACTTGGATAATCGTAGAAACGTAGTAAACTTAACCCCTTGCACTCGGAATTGTTTTAACTGGAAAATATGTTTTCCAACAAAGCATACATTTCAAAGATGTGATATTTCCTTGAAAAGGTCGATTTTTGACGTCATTTGAAGTAACTTCTCCCTTTCCAAAAATGTTCTTCGAGGCTTCGTTAAGGTTTTATTAACAAAAAATACAGACCAATCAGAGCGCGGCTACTGAGAACTCATGCGGGACCTGTGCTCTGATTGGCCAGTGGTTTTCGTTAGTACATGACTCCTTAACAGAGACACGGTGATTTTCGCAAAAGAAAAAATGACCTCGGGAATCACCCCATTGCAAAGAGCAGGTAATAATTCTTCTTGGATCATTTAAATAATTAAAAAGATAATACCATGCCGTCCATAAATTTATCCACCTATTTTTCTCACGTATGCAATCATAAATTGTTCAAAGAAATTTTTTGCGATGTCATTTCCAAGATACAAGTGAATCTACAAAAACGAGTATCGAACGTTCGAATATGTTCAATTTCGATCGAAGCTCGTTTCGATCATGTTGAAGGTGTTTTAATCGGCTGCGAGGGATCAGCTTTCTTTTTCGCCACCTTCGGCCGACCCTGTCTGGTCGCGAGAAGAATTCAACCGTTACACGCCCACCAGACTAATAATTTCCTAGGGAACGCGAAAACTCCGCGAGCCGTCGATTCGTTCTC
Organism: Lasioglossum zephyrum; assembly: GCA_028455615.1. Taxonomy (NCBI): domain Eukaryota; kingdom Metazoa; phylum Arthropoda; class Insecta; order Hymenoptera; family Halictidae; genus Lasioglossum; species Lasioglossum zephyrum. The sequence goes on along the minus strand of CM052329.1, from coordinate 18,746,328 downwards.
CGCCGGAGCGAATAAAACAAACGGGGAGATTAGGATCGCGATCTCCCCGAGTCATAATACTGACTCGGATAGGTGTACGTTACATAGGTGTGTCACGCGACCGATTACAAGCGAGCTGTATTAAGCTGCAACAAGGATTATTTCTCGGGTCCCGTTTTTCTCTTTAACCTGACCGCTCGGCGCTTTGCCTGTTGCCTATCCATTACCTCGGCCCGGGGAGCTCGATTTTCTCGGCTTTCCTCCGGGAAATATTTTTCGAACATTGTAATTGCAAATGGAACGGGTCAGCTGACTCTCTACAGTCTACCGCGTCTTAATTTTGCAAATTGACCTAATCGAGTCTCCTCAAGACTTCACCACTAATTTATCCATTTCAAATTTTTTACGCTTCTCACAAATTCTTGTTACTTTCTTACCGTTCTAAATTACACCTACTCGCGTTTCTCATAAATGCATAAATACTATATTTGATTTTTGACATAGAACATAAAACATAGAAATGATTGAGTGAACAAAGCATTAACATTAATTTTGTGATGAAAATTTCTTAGTTCTTGAATATTTTTTTACGAAAGCTTTGTCAGCTCATCGGCGACATTTTTCTGATTAAAATGATATGTCATACGGCATGATTCGGAGTGTATTTGTACATTTAATCCGTCATTTTGTAGAACCTCGTTTATCCGAACTGATCACTAGAACAATTCGGACGATAAAACAGTTGGATTAAGTCGTTACTGGTCTGTATAATGAATTATGAAATACAATGAATATTTTGGTAAAGTTAATAATGATTGCAGTAAACCACACCGTTGTTTATTGTTAATAGTCTTTGCGCGAGGAAACGCAGGATCTTTGGGATACATAAATATTTCTCTGTCGGTATCGCTTCCACGGTACGATTAGTTATAGTCATAAAATGATTGTAACCTTCTCGAACACTATAATTTCCTTTATCTAGATCGGGGTCGGTTGCACGTGGATAGGGGCGTTAGAAATCGTCGATAAAGTCTACCCCAATGAATCGGCTGATCTACTTATTATATCAGCGTTTATGATATCTATTAGATTGTTTCTACAAGTGATTACAGCTATTAAATCACACGTATAATAGATTGTAGATCTGCGCGTAGATTGTAGAATTTTATGGACTAAGTTGTAATAAACTCGGACAAAGAACTGTACTTCTGATCCATTAAGACTTTCTGTATTCCGAGGAAAATAGAAGCTCATTACTCTTCTCTGTATTCAAGCATTAATTAAAGCTCTAACTTCGTGACAACGAATTAGAAAAGTTTTCAAATAATTCGTTCTTCAATATTCTAAACTTAAAGTAATCCATAAGTTAATTTTGAAAAATTCCGAAATAAATCTTGAAGTATGAGTCCTACAGTTTAAAAAATTAGTAAATAATCATTATTAGATTACGTATAATATAAAAAAATGTTAATATTCAACGTACATATAACATACACACGTCCAACTATCACGACTGAAAAATTCACTAATAAATTTTTAACTCCAAGTTCCAAATATTGAATACTTATCGAATACTCACTGATAGAGAAAATTTAGAATAAAGAAAAACTATCTGCTAGATTCCAATGGTTGTTTAATGAAACCAGGTGAAAATCCACCTCACGGCCCTCCAAGATGTCCGCGGGCGACGTCACGGGTCCGCGCGATACCGAAAACACAGAGCGAGATGTATTCAGATAGACTCGGTAATTATGCGAGCGGCATGAATAAAACTGTTTCCCGGTGTTGTTTTAATAAATGCAAAACCAGGTCTGAATATTCATTGGCGGGTAGTAGGTTCCTTTTGTCGTCCACAGCGACCTCTGGAAAAAATGCGGAAACCATGGAAAGCATTCTCTGCGAAGACGTCCCCATTTCCGGAAATTGAAAGTATAAGCTATCGGGTTATGAAAGTGTCTTACAATTACGAAACATTCCACGGCGGAGACGTGTAACGAGCCGGTGCCGCAATCGACTAGGGACCATTACATAAAACGATTATTATCGGGCCTATTACTGCATAATGCCGCTAATACGTTGCTATTAACTATTAACTATTACCATCGGTTTTGTATCATATTGCATAGGCAGTCAAAAAGTTGCAGTATTGCAGTGTGTATTGTTCTGAGAATTTACTGTAGCCCATGATTTTTTAATGTGTGTGTCGTTTCTAGATTTCGCCTAATTTTTATATCTTTATACAGTGTAACAATATTTTTCAAAAATTTGTAAAAACTCTTCCAAGTACACACTATAATACTTAAAAGTTCATAAAGTATAAATAATCATTTTCTTATACGCTACTCTCAGGTTTGTCGTGATTTGTTTACCTGCAAATAATGCAAAAAAATCTGTAAAAAGAATCCCGCACTAATCATATGGAAAATCTATCCCGGTTAAATCATTTATGTTGTAGCTTATGATCTACTAAACAAAAAATGTACTGGGCAAAAAGCTCAATAATGGACAGTTATCGAGTTATAATCAGTGAAACATGACAAATTCGAGCTGCCGAACACTTAAATCTCGGGATGAAATGTGTGGTACATAATAAGATCATTTTTGTACAACATATGAATAATCCAACTGATTTTACCGGGATAGATGTTCCATTTCATTAGTGCAGGGTTTTTTTGTAAAATCACTTCCAAGTATGCACTATAAGACCACCATACCGGAAAGTACGAAAAGTTTAAGGGAGTTACATACGTGCAATCGTTTTACTTTTTATCATTTTAAAAAAATTAGAAGAAGACATTTCTGCTGGAGTGGTTACAAATTTTTAGCTCGCGCAATTTGCCAGATTGGATCGTAGTCGTAATAAAAATCGGATTAGACGGAAACAGAAGTTTCAGCATCTCCGAGCAGTTTATCGACGGCGTCCGTTGCTTATTTCAAGTTGCACGAATATGCACACGGTTGACCGTCCGTCTCTTTCGTTGGCACGGTTACGCCGACCGGTCGTTAGGCGGGAGATTAATTAAGTTAAAATCACATGTAACGGGCCCGGGACAGCGTGTAACGGGTCGCTGTACAGCTTCACTTTGTCGAGGCTCCCTTAATTTGACAGGGGAACGAACGGAAAGATACTGTTGCTCGCTTCGCGGATTAATGTCTGATTAATAGACGCAATAATTCAACGATGCGATCGTTTAGCGGTAATTAATAAACGTGCTTTATTGCCCGAGAATAATGCATATTATATCGTCCGTGGCACCTTGCGTTGTGACGGGTGCGCCGACAGGAATCGACGATTCTATGACAACTTACAGATTTCAAGACCACGAATTTTTCGTAAAATCTTACTGGAAACTGGAAATTCGTATTCTAGAATTTGTTCGATCTGTTTTCTCGAACGATTATTCATTATGGCATTAATTGTCAAACTAATGACTCACAGGAAATCCAATAGAATCAAAATAATTTAATAAATGAGAATGTTTAATTTAATTTTTGAACGTGAAGGAAGGCCAAAAATATTCTTAATTAGTGAAGTGAATCATTCAGAATTATGATTTTAGTGCCACTGGAGAATGTTTTTGTTCAAACATGCTCCATCAAAATGCATTCGGTAGAAAAATTGTTTGTGTTCTGTTTACGAACTTTAGCAATAATTCATTGGTCGGCGAGGTTTACGATGGTGTCGCGACGTCTTCGACGACGGCGTCTGAAAGAACGAGCGAGCCGTGTGTGTTGCTGGCCGACCTCCTTATCGATAACGTGACCGGGCGTAATGCAGAAGATCGGTAGAGTGCAGCGCTGTATGCACGCGGGATCGCATTATCTGAAATGCACAGCTGCCGGTCTCCCACACGAAGATTCGTCGTTCCGTGGCCCCCGCAAAAACAAAACTCCGCGCGGCAGGCGATACTGCTCGCGTGATCACACGTGTGGCATGTTAATACACAATAAGAAATTAAGAACGTCCGCCATTTCTCGGCCGCTCATCCCCCAAACCGGGGGATGGATTTCGCGTGATGGCCGCAACCGTTGCGAAAACTCGCCCGACAGGGGAAGATTCACAACCAGGAAATTCCGAATATTATGAAACTTTCGGGATACGTACTCGGGCGGCATGTATTCTGGATCTGAGTTATACGCGATTATTTTTCCTGCACGTATTACTCCGGCTGGCTAAAATTAACCATTCGAATTCGGTCCCACATTTTGTGTTGTAAAACAATTGATTTCGCCAGAGCTGAAACTGTCAAACGATCAATTTATAAATCAATTTTACTTACGGTTGATAGACTCAAATAATTCTCGTGTTAAAAATTGCAATTTTTATAATTTGTTTCTTTTTTTATGGATCATCACCGCATTTTAGAATTCGTGAACCTGTACCGTAGCTGTTAAGTTCGAAACTTTAATCGAGTACACCAGTAATTATATCATGTTGGGCGTCATGGTAATCGGAATAACATGACGAACACAATAGTAAAAGTGTCGTTGACCTATCGAGTAATTAATTCAGTTTAATTGTCAGGGATTGAGTTTGAAAAGGACGATTCCGATATTGCGGATCAGGATGAATCAAAATGTATAGAATCGAGCCGAACACTTCCGTCAGCAGAATCGTCAAAAGCATTCCCTTTCTAAGATTTAATTGACGTCGGTACGGACCCGTGTTTCTCCAGCGATCGAATGATTGGTCGAGCAAACGTCAACGGTAAATCTCGATAATGAATGATAGATAAGACGGTATTCTAGGGAGCCGGGCCGCATAATGAGTCCCAGAGAGAGCGTCTAGGGCCTAGACTCTAGGCAAACAGAGTTTAGCGCTCTCGGGACAGCTACCGGTTCGATCAAACAACCGACGTGGACCGGTAACAATGAAACGTTTCTTTTTTTTCCGCTGGTTCAAGGAAAAGGAGAGAGACAGACAACAGAGTAAAAAAAAAAGGAAGGAACTGGGCGAAACGGAGAAAACGCGGCCGAAAAGGCAAAGCCCGGGAGCCCGGGACACGTTAACGACCCTGAAGGTGCTAATTGCGGTGGCGGCGAGCCAAGACCCTGGACAGTTTCTGGACAAGACGATTCGGGGACAACCGAGCTAAACACTTCGGCAAACAGACCCGAACCTGTCCGGACCTCCTGTGTGCCACACAAAAGGGAAAACTCTTAACGTTCACCCTTTAATAGGCACTGCGAGATCCGTTCGGGGGACTTACAAATCGCCGCTCCGCGCCGCGATGCACAGTGGTCCGGATTCATGAATTTCATGGTTCTTTTTTTTGTGTGTGTGTGTGAGAGAGAGGTTCCATTTACAGTTGATAAGCTATTCTATTTTCCTGCTTTTGGAAAGCAAAAATGAAGAACTTAACACGTTCACTGACAAATCGGTGCTTGTGTTAGTTGCCCGAACTTGGAATGAATCTCGAATCACACCGATTTTATAAATATTCTTTATGGTGAAACTTCTGATTACGATTGAATTGAACCTTCTTCAATAGCTCAAGAATTATATTTGCATGATTTGTTCAAACATTGTTTTTCATGGTTTTATGAATGATATTTCTAGACGGCTCGTCCGAAACAATCGCATAATCGAGCGACACAATCAACAGCCGGGTTGCAGCGAGCCCACCCTCGCGCAAGAGGGATCAACACCTAACGAGGGAATAGTGTGTAAACAAAGGTGCATGGTCGCGCGCCGTGATGCAAATGCGAATTGCGAGAGAGCTGGAGAGCGACGCGTTGTTCCCGGTGAAATTTCGCGCGCACGCTTAAACGAGCTGTCATCGTAGGAACGCGTGTACAGGGGTGTTCAAACGCAGCCGACCGTACCACTGTCAACGGAACTGACTGTCACGATGGCGAAATTTGCATCGGCGCGGTCGCTTCTCCTTTCACGCCTTATACGAGGAATGACAGCCTCGTAATCTGCGTCCTCCCACACTGGCCGCGGTCTTATTCTCGGCCTCTCCTCTCCCGCTATCTCTCCTCTCCTCCTTTGTCTTCCTCCTATTCCTTCTCCTCGTTTTCTTCTCCATTCTACTTTTTTGCTCGTCCCTTACTCTTTCGTTCTACACCGTCGTCATTTATCCCGGCGTCAGCTTCGCGATCTTCCTGGCCCAAGGCCTCGAACTAGCATTCCCAGAGAGGATTCTAAACGGAACAACAGGGCGAACGAAAGCGAACAAAGTGAACACGGAAGATCGGTACGCCGTTTCATTGATTTCGTTCGGCCTCTGCCTGGTGGCGAATCACCTCGTCGAGATCGACCAGTGTAATACGCTGCCGTGCAAAATTATAAGAGCACTGCATTTTCACCGGAACGTACCCGATCTTCAGACTGTTGTAACTTTATAACGAAAGATCGTGCAGACATCGCGGTACGCTCATTCTGAAGCGTGGAATCTTTGCTTTCGTTGTAACCTAGCGTTGTTTCTCTCAGATCTTTCTGCGTCTTCTGGGCTTACATTGTCTTACATTTAACTACATTGTTAGAGTACACGTTCGAGAGTACTTGCACTCGGAGAAAATGCAAAGAAAAATTGATTGTTTCGAGGCTGAAGTGACTCGTCGAGCGGCCACTCTAAATCCACTTTATTCGACGATTCGCCTAAGGGCCGGAGCTGTTCGCTATCACGATCTCGCTCTAGGATAGGCATCGAACGTAAAACAGTTTCCGGCGACTCAATGTTGCACGCATCCCGTAATCGATTTGCAACAAGGTCGGCGCGGATATACGCGAGATTGTTGCACCGCCGGTATATTCAATTCGCCGAGGGAAAGGTACCGTTCGAGGCTGCAGGTGAAAAGGAGGAGAGCGAGGTAAACTAAAGAGGACGAGGGAGGGGGTGAGGGAAAGAGGGGGAGAAGAGAGGAGCAACCTCTCGGAGAGAGAACGGGTTACTCGTAAAATTCCTCGGGACTAATTACCTGCACGGGCTGCGAGGCGCGAGCGCGAGCAAGCGGACACTGCGGCGCGTCATCGCCGTTAATCGCGGAGTAATTAATAGGCGATCGTCGCTAATTGCGCGATCGGATCTCAAGGATCTTAATGGTGCGTGACGTTCGCCGATTCCCATTGGCTGCTACTCGTTCCATGAGAAATCCTTTGGAACGTGGACGAGAGAATTCGGACCCTGAACGGTTTCATTTTATCGAATGAAATACGATTATGAGCTTAATCGCGTTCGATCGATCTCGCTAATTTGAACGATTCAGTTGTTATTCATCGCAAATGAAGATGGTGATTCACGCTAGAAATATTGCACGGGAGCAAAATGATTTAATTTTGATTTTTCCTTTCCAATAATTTTGTCGTTTCTAATTATTTCTGCAGGCAACGGTCATTAATATATTCGTGACACTTCTCTTCAAACGAGACCAAACACGATACCGTTTAGTTTGTATTTGCTTGTTTAATCCATGATAGAGTATAGCCTCGATTATCCGAACTAAGCTGTAGAAATCTAGCGTTAGGTAATGGAGAATTATCTTCACTGATTTTAAATTGAGTCATCTCCGGTTCGGGTAGTCGAAGTTCTATTATATTGTGGAGTAAACAAATATACTTCAAATTACGTCGTGTTCGATCTCGTTTTCATTAAAAAAATGTCACGAATGTATTGATGAACGTTCCATAAAAATATATTTTCCCCATAAAATTCGTACCTCTATCACATGTATCGAGGCATTACTGTGCTTCTAAAGTAACGTCGCTGGAATCTCATCAGGCCCAACCTCGCGAGTCGGTTAGCCGTTCAGGTGATATTTAGACGTCTCCTAAACCGTTTTGGAGTGGGGGCCCGGGGTCCGGGACTGTTATTTACGCGGCGTGACGAGTATCTCCGGTCGGTGGACGGTGATTCGGCGGTTCCTCGGAATCTTTGTTCCCCTCTGGAACCACAAATTGTCTCGTGTTACACGCGTCGTTCTCAAAGCCGCGACCGAACGAGAGAAAGAGAGAGAGGATTCCCGACGTTCAACGGTTCCGTCGTTAGCTGCCGCGCCGTCCCATTCGCACCTGCAGCATCACTGTTCATTGTGCACCTGTCATGTTTCACACCCTTAAAACAACAATCGCCGTTGACCCGCCGTTGGCGAGATTACTCGACTCGATGGACCCGACTGGACCCCGTCTCTTTTGCTAGCCGGAGTCCGAAAAATCGCCGATTTATTTATTTATTTACCCAGCCAACGGGTAACGCCAGAAAGCCACCACTCGGCCATTCTGCTGGCCTGTTTACTTACTCGGGCAACCCTAAACAAAGATCACCCTGTTTCGGCACGCCGATCATGGATCGAGGTGCGGATCTTGCAGATTCGATTTTCACAATGGAAATATACCGAGCACTGAACGCGACCAGTCTACAGTTACAATATAATGATAGAAATTAATTTATTCAGATTTCATTAAAAAAGAAACTCAAGGTCAAGCGATTTCGTGGCAAGAATAAGTACGTACAATTTAAGAAGAACGTCTTATCGAAATTATTAAAAGTACAATGAAATTAGTAAGTTCAAAATAATAATTAAGGTGCCAATGCAAGAGCTGTATTTGCCAGTATAAGGGAGAGTGTAAAATAGTTTAGCGAGGCCTCCAATTAAAATCTGGAGCATGATCGCCAGCTGGAGCATCTCGAGCAGCATCGAAGCCGAAGGAATGAATAAAGGGACACGGTTTATGAAGCGGGATACCTTATAGGGCTGCTACGTCTTGGACACGTACAGGTCGAGCGGCGAATGTGACCAACGCGACGTGGCAATGATAATTAATCAAGCTGAACGCCATGCTGGCGTCCTCCAAGCACCGTAATAATAACGCTAGCTGTGTGGTCCATCCTTGTTTTGTGCGGGACCATGAAATAGTTCTTCGCACGTGGAAGGGTCAACGATTGGGGACGTCCAAAGTAATTCAATTCCAATTGGAACAAATACTTTTCAACAAACTATACATATACTGCCACTAAATTCCTTGACCAAAAATACACTAAATAAATAATCAAGCACACGATCAGAGTTCTTGAAATCTACCCATAATATCGTTAGCACATTGGAACAAATACTTTTCAACAAACTATATACTGCCACTAAATTCCTTGACCAAAAACAAACTAAATAAATCATCAAGCACACGATCAGAGTTCTTGAAATCTACCCATAATATCGTTAGCACATCGAAAGTGGTATCGCTAGGCTTCATTGCCGTGGAAATTGATATTACCACTGGAAATGTAACGAGGAACGAAGGAAGACAGCCGTGGCCTATTCTATACCAGGAAGAAACCTCCCGAGGGCGGGGGAGAGCGAGGAGAGGCCACGTCTGTTTCTCCTCCTCCTCCTCCTCTCTCTCTCTTTTTCTGTGGAGAACCAGGTTACAGCATCGCCTGAAGACAGAAACGCGCACGGTCGGAAACGTCGGTCGATCTGCGGCGCGGCGGTCGTACAGGTGCGGCCCAGCTCGTAAAGATGCAAATCCACCGAACTGATGGACTCGTCAGCGACTGTCAAAGCCGCGATTGCCACAGAGAATGAGAGAAAGGGAGAGAGAGAAAGAGAGAGAGAGAGATGTTGAACGCGTGCAACACGCTCGCTGGTTCCCTCCGCGAAACAATATTCTGTTGCGGCCCCGAAGATAAACAATGAGGAGCCCTTCTCCGGTTCTCTCGAGTTCCCGGAGAAGAATCGCAGCCTTTCTTCCCGAAGCCAAGCGACGCCCTGGCTCTTATTTTCTGTTTGCTCGGCAAACAAACCCTTCCCGATCGGCCCAGCCATGTCCTCATCCTCCTCGGAACCATCGCCTCACCAATACACCGAGAGATACTCGGAGATTCTTCACGGAAAACGACGCGTCGGGTCACGAGCGCTGCTGCTCTCCGATTGTCACGTTGCTACACTGTTCTCTAACAGTGCCGAAGTAGCCGCGATCGCATTTGGTTAGGATCAGAATGGCAAATACACCGGCTCGCTCGGTAAACAGCTGATCGCGCAGCTTTCGCGAGGAGTGAGGCGTAGAGATCGTCGGTTGCCAAGTATCTTATTGAGTAAATCAATGAATAAATATCTTCATTTTATCTTCGAATTTTAACTTGGACACGCTGAGATCTTTATTTGAAAAATCACTCGAGATCAAAATGACTTGTTTAATAAAGACCAAATGGACAAGTGTGTATGGATCATGGTAAATGTATCCAGCAGCGTTGCCAACTATGTACTATTGACCAATATCAAGTCTCTCACGTCTCATTCGCAGACCCTTTATTTTTGCGGTATCTCGAAACCGTCGTGTTCGAGAAACCTTCTATCTTTCGCCTTTTGTATTCCGACACAAATACAATAAGCGCGATTACGAAATCAACTCGCACAGATGTCCCTTCCAGTTTTTCACATCGTGGGAAAAGCGTTTTACTGTCTCGTACACCGGCAACCGAATAAAACGTCCGTTAATAATTATTATACTAGTCCTCCGGATTTTATGCGTTCGTTTCGAGAGTAGATTAAACAGGAAGCACGTCGGAGAAGTTTAAAACTGCTGTTGCAATGCTGTACAACAATGATATCTGAAATAACACTGGAAACCAAAAAATGGTTTAATTCTCATGACACGTTGCAACGTATTCCTCAATTTATACTGAGCAATAATACACATTACTTAAAATTGCTATTCTTATTTTTCGAAGTTTCTTTTGCGTTGCTCCTGCATTCTCAAAGAATCTTCTATGTGGCTTCTGTTTCTCGAAATTGAGGCAGGCAATTTTTATTGTCACTTTTGACAGTTTAGTGTTAACCACTGTGATCCAATTTAGCAAATTAATAAATATTTCGCGTTACAGTATCAGCATTTCAAGTAACGTCTTAGTGTCACTATTCGAGTGGCAAGGGTTAAGAGTCAAGAAAGACAGTAGGCTTGGAGCTTCGGGCAAAAGAAAATTGAAGAAAGTAAGATCGAATGAAAGGAAAAACAAGAGACAGCAAAAGGGAAGAATAGCTCTCTCCCACTCTGAGAGAGAGGGAGAGAGAGATTCCAGAGAGCAGAGACGGAACGGAGTAAAGTGCAGATCGTACTCGTCGTCCGGTTGCCAGGCAACGCGCTAATTAGCCCACCCAGCTCTTTGGAGTGGATACTCGACGGTACTTGGCAAGCTCACTCTCTCTCTCTCTCCTCTCCTCTCCGTCCACCAGTCTCTTTGTCAGTGGCTGCACCAGGGTAGTGACATCGTACCGGTAGGATCATTAATGCGGCAGTCATCGCGGTCACGTCGATCGAGAGAGAGAGAGAGAGAAAAAGAGAAAGAGAGAGACCGTTCGGTTTTCCGGCTTGGCTTTTCTGCGCAAATCAATCGAGCGATAGAATTCGATCGTAAGAGCTCGTCGATTCCTTTCCTCGTCGAAGCCGTTCCTTTATTTGTTTACGTCGAACATCGATGCCCCATCTAATTACAGGACGGAAATTGAACAAGCGGCTAGGGTCATCGTGTAATACCGCGGCCCAACCGGCCCCATGCCGGTAATAGATACTGATTGGAAATTATCGTTATTAGCTCGCCGCGGAAAAATCCACGATCAACCGCCGAAGGATTTACGCTGCTCCACTGATATCAAACCGATCGTTTCGTCTCCAAAGCTTGTGAAAGATTCAGTAAAATAGTAATGTAATAAGTAAGTAATGCAAGATAAAAAATATCTTGATCAATTTTTCGTCCACCCATTTTTTCCATAAATGCATAAAATCTGCAGTCTAGTAATTATATTCTTCAAAACTTCTAATTTACGATTAAATAATACAAAGTCCGTATATTTTACTGACTGTTCTCAAGATTGAAAAGAATAACGCAAGAACAAAGATGAAATATTGAACACCTTGTAGGTAACACTGATATGTACGTAATCCTGCGTTAAAGGTTATGAATTAAATATCACTGAGAGATGGCGAACTTTAGGATCTGATTCAAACCTGCCACCCGTGGAGTTGAATGAAAAATGACAAAGGATCTTGCGAAAACGTCGATCAAAAAATCTGTTACATTATAATACTAATTTTAACCTATAGCGCCTTTTTGAAGTGAATGTTAGTCGTGTAAATGAAACTAAAAGTTCAATCGTTGGGTTGGTTCAATTTTACTAACATTAAAAAATTCATTTATTAAACATTTTTTAAATTGCCAGCTACCACTGGACACAATTTAGTAAGCTACAATTCAGCTACCTAAAATTTTGACTTGGAAAAACTCTGAAATAATTGTCGGTAACTAACAGTTACAAAAATAAAATCATTGATGTATCTTAGCAACCGATTCCCAGTCTCCGGTTAAAATGATCCGTTAACGCGACCGTATCTCGATCCCTCGTTTCCTCGATCACGTGCCACATGTTCCTCCGTTTCGGATCAAGGCTCCAGGTTTCGCAAAGCAGATTAGTCGCGTGGATTCAGCTGGTTGCGCAAGGACCGCGTTCCAACGCATCGATCCGTTGTTCAAGGATCCGCGATTCCGTCCGAGTTCGTCAAACCTTTCCATTCCGATGATTACTCACTAGTTCGACGTCCTAACGGAATTCCCGAGTTGCGAAAAGCAACTTCGCTGTTCCAAGAGAAGCGAGATTTTGCTTCGAAGATTACTAAAAAATTTACGAAAATTATTTATTTATAAAATCTTTGCCAATGTATCTGTGCCATCTTCCCGATTAAAAAGGGTTCAAGCACGACATAGTTTGGATCATATTTTCACGTTTAATCCACGATAGAGTAGAGCTTCGATTATCCGAACCGAAGATATCTGAATTCACTCTATAACTAAACTGTTCAATTTAAAGTAGTAAAGATTTAATCTATAACTTTAATAAAATAACTTTTCTGTTATTTAATCGAACAGTTTGGATAAGAGAGGGTTCAATCGAATGAAGTCTGAATCGTATCATGTTGGGTGTCATTTTACTCAGGAAAATGTCACGTATATCTTAAAGGCTGACAACTAGAGCCAATAGTAATAATCTCATCAACAACATAGAGAGAAATGATCCACGAATGGAAATTCTAAAGTAAATTGAGCAATCTACGTAAGAGAATCGACCAAGTACAATTCCTCATTTGTCTCGGACAAGTTTGAAGATGCAGTATGTGTCGCATGCGATCAAAAATCTTATTCAGTATAACTACAGTCTAAGTGGCCGTCCTCCCGGCACGGTGGCAAAGAATAAGGTTTCAGAGGAATCTCTGCGTGGCATCCGCTCGTCTGTTTTGTCGGCGCTTCAAGCTGTGAAATTGCTCCGACTTATCATTCGAGCTAACGAGTCCGTAACCGTCTTCACACTTCACACTCGCCTCGCACTGTCTATTCCCTGCGTCTTCCTTGCAGTGGCGGCGCGAACAGGGGACCAAGGATCTTCTCACTCAACTTCTCTAGACATCATTCTAAACTACTCTTTCAAATGGGCTTTTTTCGGGACTATACGTTGATGTTTTCATCAAAATTTTTGGGTAACTTCAATTTTTTTACGAGTCAACTTTCCCCATGATCTTCAAACCTAGACTGACTTTCCATTTTTTTAATTGGCTGACTATCCATATTAGAATTTGTAATAAACTTCTCTTAAAAAGGTTACTTTCTAAGGATTTTCAAATCTCTTACGAGTCAACTTTTCTGAAAATTTTCAGAGCGGGACTGCTCCTTTAAAACAGGATTTTCCTAGGATCTTCAGATCTAAACTGCCCTTTTAAATCAGTATTTTTATGGAGATCTAGGCTAATCTTTCGAGTCAATTTTTTTGGGGATTCTCAGATCTAGATTTTTATTTCAAATTGGAACTTCTCAGAAGATCTTCAAATTTCTAGTGAGTCACCTTGTCTGGAGATCTGTAGATCTAGTTTGAATTAATACTTTTGGGGAACTGGAGTTTGAAGTCAACATTTCTGAGGATTTTCAGGTCTAGATTTCGCCGCCACTGGTTCTCGCCGATCAAGAAAGAATCCTCGCCCAGGCTTGTCACCCTGTGGAACGCCGGTGGTTTCGAGGGATGGTCAGCCAGCAATCGCCTGTAATTTGTGCCTCGGCCGACATCGATGGCGTTCATTGTTGTTCCGTCTCGCTTTCGATGGGCACGCACACGCGTCAACCTCAAAGACCCGTTTTCTTTTCGGAGTCTCCTTCGAAACGATCACCGTAGCAATATTTATCAAATCGTCTGAAAGGGATTCGTCAGGGTACTTAACACTCGGCGCGACTCAACATCCCTTATCAAAATTGTAAAGTTGGGAAACCAATCACTAGACTACGAATTTTATTAGACTGTCGATATATTCTATTTAATACAAAAATGCTTGAACTAAATTCTCTACCTAACCAAAAAAGTGGATTTAGTTGCTTAAATTATGCACTAAGATATCCCTGTAATTTCAGAAAGATTCTCAAACATTGACACAACTGCCAGTCACATATATATGATATCACGGTTTTGTATTTTGAAGTTGAATCAATTTAATTCACGTTGTTACTTAGTACGTCAGCATTTTGGAAACGATATATTAGTATTTAATAATCCCTTGAATAAAATATAACAACTGTTGTAAGGCGAAGCAAGCGTCAGCAGCGAACGTGTTAATTTCGAAGCAGTTTACATCGTGCTCCCTCCTTAAGGTCCCGCGAAATTACAGAACGGCGGTTACGATTGAAAGATACGGTGCTTCCGAGGCAGGATTTACACTTGTTCCATAAAAATGCAAAGTAAAAAAAGGGATCGGTGACGGGGATCTGACGCGTCAACGTTCCACATACATATCCATACGCATTACGGTGGCGGTGCGGTGGTGTCCATCGTTGCGTGGAGCATGTTAATGAATGTATTTGGGTTAATATACATTTCAATTTCTGCGTGTTGCCTGTTAACCGGCCCGTGCAATTTCTTTTATCATTCGGAAACGTTTTCGGGCAGTGATTACTGTAATTAGAGCCGGCTCAAAGGAGCCGAAAAATTGGCGGACCCTCTTCTCGCGGATGCCGCGCGCGTCCCCTTTTGCGGAGAGGGGCGGATCCGCGTCGCGGAAACGCGCCGAAAACAGCTGCGCGTCTCGAAATAACGTGCGAGAAGTTAATAAATGCCATCTGCGAAATATCGCCCCCGGAGAATGTCAAAGCGTCTTCATAAATGTCGATCCTTGCGGTCACAGGCCGCCGATACGTTTTAACGAATTACGGTAATGCTCCGATATGTGTTCTGGGGATGGACAAGCTCTTTGCTAAAAATTTAACGTAGCTTCACGAGGAAGCCCGCTAAGTTCTGTTACATGATACTCAATCAGAAATAATTAGACAGAGCTGTTTTATTTGTAATAATTTTTCTATGGCATTTTGTTCGGCGTACTGGAGGCTTTTTTCTATTTAAAACGAGTCCGAACATGACGGAAATCGATGTGTGTTTACAATACAATATGTGCAAGATCTATAATCTGGGCATGTTAATATATTTTGCGTGGATAAACTTAGTATACTTAGGTAGTAGAAAGAGGTAACAAACAATGAGAAGGATGAGTGAGGGAATGAGCGAATGGATGAATGAAAGTTAGGGTTATATAAAAAATATATTACTATATTATAATTGTATATTTTGATTTATTTACAATGTTGGTTAGATAGAAATTGTCTTTTACTTAACTTCTATGCAGTGTCTTACAGTCGCACAGTCCGAAGGAAGATCGCGTGACAGTGTCCTGTCATTTCAAAGAGGATAATCGCGTCTCGTTGTGCGGACGTCGCGACGCGTCACCGTCGAAAAATACCAACAATTACGGTCCGCTCGGAGTCGGTAAGGTCGCGGTCTGCAAAGAGGATGCGAGAGGTGGGAACGGTCTTAATAATAACAAGAATGAGAATAAGAAATCGTTAACCGATCGTCCTTTCGAAAGAAGGCGGCTTCGTGGGGACCGGACAACGCTCGACAGCTGGGAGACGGCTCGCGATCCAACGATCCACTGGATCAAGAACCGTGCGTGTAGATCCGTATCCCTTTTTCACTCTCCTCTTCTCCCTCTCTCTCTTTCTCTCTCTATAATACCAGTCTCATTGTCGAGTCGTTACGTCACTGTTGTCGCTTCCACGAGGACGCTTGTCACTTGTAACAAAATCGATTGTCGACAGTCATCGGGGACGATTGAGCGGCGCGACGACCTTCGCGCAATTAAAACCCCTTGAAGTTTCAGTCGTCATGGTGAAAACGGTTGACAATGTCGGGATCAGGATGAATAAGCTTTTAATGTAACGGAGCCGGCAGGCTCATTCTGTCAGCCCCAATCCGCAGAATCGATCGGCCGATGACTGGCCGTGAAATTTTTCCTGGGGACCCAGCGCGAAATCATTTCTGGATTATTGAATTCGTTCTAGACTTTGAAACTGTACGATGCTAAAGATGTTTGCACAAGATTTCTAATTATACTGGTCGTAATTAGACTGCGGATCTTATGCATTTATAACATAAATAAGTAGGTCAAATGTTGAGCAATGAAATCGGTTAACCATTAGCTCGTGAAAAATATTTGGAAGATGTAAATATAAGGTACAATAAAAATATTTTAGCTGAGGTATCTTGCAATTGACGTACATTTTTCTGGATTATTTTGTGAAATTTGCTAATGAAGAAAGTGATATCTCTTTCATCAGGTGTTTCAATATATTTCAAGGAGTACAGAAAGACAGAGACTTCATCCAGTCAGAGTGGCTCGTGATTCCTGGTACACATTCTAGGAAAAATTCCTATCCGATTCGGAATTTGAATGGTCCAAAACCTAGAAATTAGCATTCAGAGGCTAACCCAGACGCGTTGTTTCAAATTTTGCGTGATTGGTCGCGAATCGATCCTGTTCTAGGACGGTGATTATTACCCAGCCGCTAGTTTAAAGACACACATCGTCTTCTGGAAACGATCAACCTCGCTATGGAAGCGAAAAAAGCATCGAGGGACAAGATTAGAATAATAGTCGTCGCGCCGGGTCGTTTCGGGAATAGTTTAAACTGTTTAACATAATAGCGACGGACGTCGCTCCGATTCGGAGACCCAACAATTTGCCGGACTGTTCTCTAATGTCAACAGATTAGCCGTAATAGTGAAATTACACGTTCGCGTAATATCTCGGCGTATGGGGGCCCCGGACCATGGGGCCGTAATTCACCCCCGTAGATTGAGGACGCTCTCTTATGTCCCCTCGAAAAAAAGAGGCGACTCCTCTCGATCGTCCAAGGGTCCGACAGATTTTGGTAATGCCAGGGTTAGACGCTGTACCCTGGGACGAGAGGTCAAACGGCTTTGCCCGTCGCAGATTACATGCATTATTTTTGTACTCGCCGACGCCGCGATCGCGAAATCACCGGTAATTCGCGCCGGAACAATTCTACACCCCCGCGGACCCCCTGGGCCAGATTTCGGGATGATCCACGATGATCCCCACGATCTCTTTCGATCGAAAAGTCAATTTAAAATGTTTTCGAATATACGGAGAATCAATCAATATTTTTTTCTCTCACTTTCCAAAGCAAAATTCGTCGAGAAATATACTTAACTATTTTTGAAACGCCGTTCATTTTTCAGCGATTTTCATATGTTTGGAAATTGTGTAAATTTTTCCACAATAGAATATGTATTTTGTTTTTCACTAGGAACATTCAAAGATTCAGAGTCGAATCGAGAGTCGGGTTTCGTGACCGTTCGCCAAGCACCAGCGGCTCAAGTTAGTACTTTGTCCGGTATCTGGCTAATCGTCGTGGAATCAACTGTTTTTTAATGGTGTTCGAAGCGCTCTCACTTTCACCCGGGACCACGGGGCACGCTCGAAAGTGTGAATACCATTGTTCGAGCGCATCGGACCATTGAGAAGAAGGGGATTAAGTAACTCGCGGAGGGACAGTCCGTTTTTAATCCCCGAATTAATAGCCGGCGATAAATCACCGGCAATCCGTTCCTGCACGGCAATGATTACTTAAGAACCGCAGTGCTGGGCTCGGGGAATAGTTTTGCGAAACGTGTGACACGTTGCACTGCAATTTTCGCGTGATATACATCGACCATTTGCAATTTTAAATAGAAAAGTCTGAGCATTATTCACACTAGCCGAGGATTAAAATTGACCAGTATGCAGTATAAAAATAACAAGACTTAATTTATGTAGTTATTCAGTCAATTTCTGTGTGAAGGCATTTTAGAACTTCAATAATTATAAAATAATATGTGCGAAAATTTTTTAGTTTTATGGAGAATTAAATAATATTAGTTTTATATTAGGTCAGTGCAGAAGTCCTTGTTGTATTTTAATACGAAATCGGGCACGAACTTTTGCCTGACCTAATGTTGTTTCAAATTTCACAGGATTCTGCTCAAATTCATTATTTACAAAATCTCGCAATTGACAGCATGGCACTGCAAACAGTCAAGTACCAAATTTTGGCACGTCGACTGGACAAGTAGACGGCAAACCTAAATAAAAATCGAGGGGCAAGCTGGTCGGTGGCAAAAGTTTCCGAAGGATTTTCCGTTTCCGCTCACGTCAGCGACTGTCGGATACTTTGCTATACTAAGGGCGGTCGAGACGTCGAAAAGGATCGTGGAACGTGACGCGCGTCTTTTGATCGTCGAAATCGTGGGGTTGAGGAAGAGGATGAAGAAGAAGTAGAAGAAGGGGGGCGGGGGAAAAGGGGAGAGGGGTGGCAAGTAGGAAGGAAGGAAGCGATGTACTCCCTGGATAATAATGATCTCAGGATCGACGGATGACGTACGACGGAGTCCCCGAGGGGGCCAGGCAGCGGTTGATCCATTGTTACGCTATCTCTCCTATTCTGGCTCGCGTTTAATGCATAATCTATTACCGGCTTTTAACAATGCGTACCACCTCTCGCCGATCCGAGGAGGCACTCGGCCTCTTCATCCGAGGGTCGCAGACACCGAGGATCGATCTTTCCGCGAGCGGAACAAACCTCTCGCACCCTCATATTTCACCAATGTTTTGACGTCTGCTTCGTAAGCATCCGTCGCGCCGCAAGGGTGGATCGACCAGGGGACACCACCTTTCCGTGGGGTTGCGACCCTTGGATCAGGATCCGCCGTCTTCGGTAACCAAACTAGGCTAAACGGAATCCAACACTACTCTGCGACTCTGGCACCCTTCAATCAATTTCACTGACGAAAATTCTCTGAGAATACATTTGTGAAGAAATATTAACCTCTCGAGTACCCAAATATCTGTCGTGGTCAGACATATTGTAACTGATAATTGTCAATAATTCCTCTGATGAGAACAATAGCGTGGCTAGGACTGCCAACAGTTTAATTGCTTGATCCTAATCCCCGCACAGTGGGAAGAACAGCATCACGCTCAGTGATTCCCGAAAGCGTTTGGAATTCCAAGGAACAGAATAGAAAAGCAATCGATGTCCCAAAATCTTTGAACGAGGAAACACAAGGGTAGGGTGCCTCGTCGAGGAGAAAAGAAAGGGCGGATCTTTGATGAAAGAAAGAGCGATTATACGATCTCTTTCGAATCCTATTCCCCTATCTCTTTCTCTCTCCCATTGGCCTTTATTCTCGTTGATCTGCTCCTCTTCTCCGCCACTCCCGTTGCTCGACCCTGCGGATTCACCTTCGCGAAGTCATTCGACGATTCTGAAACGTCATTTCCCGTAATGCGATATATACCAGCGAAATCCCGAGCATCACTCCGCGGCTATTAATCTATTGGCGGGGCTCCAAGGGCGATGCACTTCTCGATATACATATTCAATGACGAGATCGCGTGGAAGAGGCCTCTTCCTTCACCAGCGGAATCGACAGCCGATTTTTCGCCGGCTGGATCATTCGTCTCTCTCGGCAAAATCATTCGTTTGACCGGGGTTGACAGTTTTATTTACAGCGGGGTCGATCGAATTCTATTCGAAATGATATATCGAACGATCGTTTGGAATAATTAATTGTTAATAGGGATCATTTACCAATTCTAACAAACAGGAATATAAGTAATTGTTTACCGCGATCGACATATTAAGATAATAGAAATTTATTTAGAAACGCAAGGTTCGATCAACCTTTGAACATTTGAATAGCAAAACGTGGCCTCGAGCATTAAGATTCCACCGAATCGACACGTGTGGGTATGATCCAAACTTTGCTAGAATTGTTGTAGAAACTGATCGAACCTTGCGCTGCTAAATAAATTCCTATTAAACAGGAATATATTTATGCATCGATGTGACAGTTTCATAGGATCGCAGAATCGCGGTAATGGGATCCAGGAAAATTAGGTAAGAAATGTCGACTGATTCAGATACGCCTACGCGTTTTCAATTGCGGCTCGCATGATCGCCGCTTCCGGAATCCCGACTGGAGCCGCGGCTTTCGAGCGTGTTCGCAGAAGAACACAGAGGCGATATTTAATTCACACTGGCGGGCGCGTGCAGTCATGGTAAATCATTAACGAGCGCACGGTGGAAGATTAAGGGCCGGCGTTTAACAGGCTCGCTTTTAACGGCCCGAACGGCACGGCGAGCTGAATAAAAACCGGCGCTAAATCGACGCACGCTGTGTCTCGATCGAAAACCATCCTCGATCTCTACAGTTTTTTGAGCGGGTACTCTGCGTTTGAAAGCCATTTTTCTCAGCAGCATTATTATTTTCTTGTGAAGAGAATCAATATCACACGAGCTATATTTTCAATATCATTCTCAATGTTCAGTGTACTATTCATTCAATATGCACTATCCTATGCTAGAAAACTGTTTTGTCACTTAGTTTAGTTGTGAAGATGTATTTCCACTGATCAGTTCGGTTAGTCGAGGCTGTTCAGTAACGCAGATTAAACAAGTAAAGTGTTTGGCATGATTTTATGAGAAGTTCCACAAAAAACATCATTAAAAATCATAAAGTTCTGCATAAAAATCACTGAATGTGCTCCTTGGCAGAATTAATAATTCTAACTTGCACTTTCATCGCAGAATTTAATTTCTACAGCTATAGACATTTCTATTGTCACGTCTACAAAGATTCCTGAGTGGTATTGTATCGGCCGAGATTGATTTCACATGTTAAACGATCGAAGATGTCGCGAGACGAAGTCCATCTTCTTGAAAACATCCTGCGGCTTGTCAATTCCAGCGAGATGTCTGTCCATTATACAATTAATCTGGTGGACGAGCGATCAATTACCACTGAACGACAACGACAGGCAATCAGCGTCGAATTATGACGACATTGCAGCGATTGGTCGCGGTTTTCCCGATGCTGCCTTGTCACGAGGACTATTCTGCTTTGCTATTTCCTTCGAGGACGTGTTCGCCCGTTGCTTGAGAATCTCTTCGATATCGAACCGTCGCTGGAAAGACTGGTTTGCGAATCTGTCACTATATTTCATTAAGACTGCATCAATAAGATTTTTTATTGAAAATTATTACCCATCAAATTGTGGATTTTTTCGCTAAATAAAAATTGACTGCACTAACTATAAGATGCTGGACAGGATAAATTACACTGATCCCTTATAAAAAATAAAATTCTCAGTTCACTAATCAGCAATAAACCAAACGTAAAATCGTTCAACCATAATAAGAATTATAATAGGTTACCCTTGTGCCATCCAAATGCAATTGACACCCTTCAATTCTTTGAATCCTCCTGTTGTTTCAAATTACAGTTGCCAAGACTTTTTCCAAAGAAATGCATAATACTACACCAGTTCACGAACAATAAAAAGAGCAAAATGAAAACTCGTCCAACCATAATAACGAGATAATAAGCAGCCCGGGACACCGCCACGGGATTCACGGACACCAAACTTTTCAATTTCCACGCCGATCGCGAGACCGTTCGAGAGGGGCGCGGCTCAATTTCGAAATTCCGCGCCCTACGGGTCTGAAATTCCGGGCGAGGATGTTTTTGCGCGCTATTCGCGAAAGAATTCCGCCCGTAACGATTTTAATAGACGATCGAACGAACTCCGAGCTGTCCTTAACATTCCACGATAGGGGTAAAAGGATGATGAATTGTCCCAGGAAGGGATCGAGGTCCCTAATCGGTACATCGGACGAAATTCTGGGCCCGGTTATTTCGTCGATCGGCCGAATCGATCGGAGGAAAGCTCGAGGGCGGTCGAGTGGGACTGAGGAGATCGGCAATAGGATCTCGAAACGAAAGAGAGAGATAGAGAGAGAGAGAGGGGGGGCTAGTACCCGTGGCCAGGGCGTAGACACATTTATATATCGATCGGATATTTATGAAGATTCGGGAAGAACGAACGATGATCCGCATCTGCCGCGCCATTAGGCTAACCCGGGCCCCGTAGCTGGGGGCGCCAGGTGTGACCTCCGTGGCTCTCTAATGGCCCAGAGCCGCGATAATCCCGACAGCCCTTGCGATCCCTCCACGGATACTACCAAGAGATTGATACCGCTCGATGGGAACCAAACCGCCTTCGCCGATTCCTAGTTCGCGTGATCGTGCCCTTCGAATATTCAGCCTCGGTGGAACTGAACTGCCGATTTTTTCAGATGCTGCGATGCTCTCTGTTCCGTCGAAACGACCGTCAAACGTTTTTATTTTATCCTTCGAGATTAGTAGTTGGTTTGTGAAAGAATGCTTACTTGAGACTTTTTCATATCTGAACGGGCCAGAGTGGATTTTTGAAATTTTTACTATGGGTTAGATGAGAGTACGAAGAAGAGATGAACAAATTTTCAACCTAATTTCGTTTCCAGTTGGAGGGGGTGTGCGCTTGTATACTCACTTCCAATGAACGCGGTTACTTAAGAATTTTTTATATCTGAAAGATCTAGCGTGAATCTTTGCAATGATTAGAAAAGTGTTTGAGGAAGGTATATGAAAAATAGTTAACTTACTAAATTAATTTTCCTAGCCCATTCCTGATCTGAATCAACATTCCCACCGAATCACATGAAAGTCGTAGAAGAGAGCGGAAGAGACTGAAACTACGAACAGAGTCAACGAAAAAGAAGTGATTTTTCTCGCGAAACAAAGTCCCACAGCTTGCAAGCGTCCGCAGGAATTTCACCTTTCACCGCGGAGGCTGTGCGCCAAGGTTTGGCCGAGAGGACCTTGTTATTAATCACGTCGCTGCCATCTCCCAGAGCAACGTTCGCTCGTTAGCGAGGGGGTTGGCGGGGCATCCGGGGGTGGCCATCTCTTAATTACTTCCGCGCCAATTAACACCGCCTCGAATAAAGAAGGGGCTACTCGACCGCCAATGGGAGCACGCTTCTGAAAAAGCTAGTTGCCTCGGAAGCACTCGCTTTCGATTTAATATAGCGGGCCTGCACGGCGCACGTGGGCTCACGATACACCGTGCGTGTGCATGTATTCGCAGGAGTGGCCCGCCACTTTCGCGAAATCGATCCCTCGACGTCGATGACGTTGCCGTCTTCCTCGCGGATTTTCTAATGGACGATTAAACCGGAATAACGATCGATTTTTCAGGTGACCTTCGAGCACTGAATTTGTTGTATTGTACGTGCAAGGTGGTTGCTGTTGAACGGTTGTATCTATAAAAATTCTGAGGGGAAGGACCGAATTTTTTTATTTCCAATTATTTATTTATGAAAGGACTACCGGCGTATTCTTCATATTTTTCTGATTAAAACGAGTACAAACACGACACAAATCGGAGTTCATTCGCATGTTTAACTCACGGTACAGTGGAACCTCATTATCCAAATACAACCTAAATAGTTCAATTTTGAATGGATATATAACCTGATTTATTGGGTACATCGGTAACGATTTAATCTAGCATTGCAGCAAGATAACAGTTCTATTATTTGAACATGTATATTCCAGTGCGTAATAAAAGAGATCCAAATTAAGTCGTGTGGGAGCTCATTTTAATCTTAAAACTGTGGCGAATATGTTCACAAAAGTTTCATAAAGAAATTATGGAAATAAAAATGAGGTTGTCATTGGATTAAAACTTTTCTATGCTCGACTTCAGCAGCAATAGATTCAGGAGTCTGCACACGATACATGAGAATGAGGAATAAGAAAACACAGAACCAATTCATGAAGTAACTGAAGAAGATCGATTGTCGAACAAATCTAGCCGATGAATTCTCAAACACAACATTCTCCAAAACGAGGTTTTGGCGTTGGATTTTTATAGAAATCAAATTTTTCGAGAATATCGAGAGAATATCAGTGCAAGCAGCTGGGAAAATTGTTTAAGGAGCATTCGTTTTCATCGGGGCCTCGGTCGTCCTTCAGCGGGCTTCGATAGTTATCGAGGTCGAGGAGATTCGACCCTTAGCTCCGGCGATAGCGGCTCCATGCATCATACGCGGCGGAAGATACCGGAAAAAATATGAGGAGGGCGGTTCGCTGTTAATCTGAGACGTCCGCGAGGAGGACGGCCGAGATCGCCGGTAGATACAAGCTTTTCGTCTACTCGTGATTTACTCGAGTAGTTTCGCGGCGGACGGGGAGCCAAGTAAACCGGTCACGTTCGGATAGAGTTTGCTGGATTCCGAAGGGATCCGGGGGTGAAGAGAGAAAGAGAGAGAGAGAGGAAGGGAGAGGGCGAGGTGGGACAGAGAGAACATCGGCTGGTCCAGGATAGCCAGGAGGGATCAGCTGTGCTCTTCCGAAACCGGAGTCCCACGGGAAGTCAATCAACCGGCCTTTCTTCGGCCGCTACATCGCGAAGGGGTGACTCGCGAATCCCACAGAAAAGTCCGGTTCATCGAGTTTTGTCGATGCTACGATTCTCGCAGACGGTTCCATACGTCTTCTTCAATTCTATTTGCTGTCCCACCTAGAATTATTTTTGAAGACGCCAATTTTTGTGGTCGCAAAACAACGTACCCATTAAGACATTCTTGAATTCTTCTAAATCCACCCACCAAGCAACAAGCTCATCTCAAAAGCTTTGCTGCAAGTACATCCCTAAGAAACTCCGTCGGGTGGAGACCCAATGAGACGTAATGGTTAGGGGTGTGTCCAAAGAGGACGATGGCAATAAAAGCTCGGTCTCAAATAGCGGCACCGTGATACTTGCCGTAGGAGATCATATGGCAAGCAATCAAGGTGAAGGGTGTGGAAGACACGGTGCTATCACATCCCACGACGCTGTGTTCAAATCGTCGCCCAATCAGGAGTAATCACAAGGGGTGTGTTCGAAGCGGACGATGACAATAAAAGCTGGCTCTCGAATCGCGGAAGCCAGAAGCTTGCCGTCGGAGTTCGTGGAGGTAGCTAGCAGGGTGGAGGGTGTCGAGGACACATATTGTACGCTATGGCGGTGTGTTCAAATGGGACGGGTTCAGGAGACGGGCGACCTCGGGTAGTACCTCGGGTAGCCGTAGCAGAGGGTGAATTGAGTGGCGTCGGAGGGAGAGGGTGTGCCGTGCCGGTGAGATATCCTGAAGGAGGGGCGGAGGGGGCGAGGACGAATGGGGGTGGAGAGGTTGACGGGGGTGAGGTCGGCGATTGGCATTTAATTAGCGGCCGGATGACCGCCGCCGCCTCCGGATCAATACGCCGCCCCCAGGGGCCAGCGTGCAGGAGGCAGATCGACCCTGCCGTCCTCTTTCTCCTCTTCTAACCTCTTCCGTCCTCTCCTCTTCCTCCCTCTAGCTCCTCGTCCCTCTCTAGCTCTCTTTAGCTCTTTCTCTCTCTGGCACTCACGGTCCTCCTACTTTCTGCCACCCCTTCCTCGAACCCGAGTGGAACCGAACTCGTTTGCTCCGCGTCGGTGAAACCCTTTTCCAACCCCTCTGGTCCCCCCTGGCCCCCTCTAGCTCCCTCTGGTCCCCTCTGGTCCCCGCTGGTTCCTCCTCCGACGGCAGCTGGACCGAGGAGAGAACTGCCTTCGTGCTCCTTAACCTAACCTCCTGACCGAACACCACGTGCGGGGAATATCCGGAAGCACTTCGGTAAAATAAAGCGAATCGACGGTAAGTGCCGCGGATCCTCTTGTATCCGTGGCCTCCGGGGCTCACTGGACAAGGATTCCTGCCCCTCAACCCCTCTGATCCTGATGCTGTGCCATGGTTTCTCTGCCTCCACCCGTCCTCTCTCACCCTGCTGTACCCTATCGCCCTTCTCTGTCTTACTCTCTTTTGCTCCCTCCCTCTAATTCTCTTGCTCTCTCAGTTTCTCTGTCTTCCTCCCTCTATTTCTCTCTGTCTTTCTTTCTCCCTCTTTGTCGAAGCTATTCTACCGACTGCTCCCGCTGATCACCGGGTTCTTTTTTCTCGTTTTTCGATACCGATAGACCGCCGATACGTTCGACTTTGTGCCCGAGCCGATATTATAGGTGGTACGCCGTAACGAGACCGATCGTTACGAAGATTGTAATTGCGTTTTGAGACGGCACCACGGATAGATGGGATGAAAGAATGCTTCCGGTGGAAAATACGCGGTGCCGATTCCCTCTGATGAAGTGTACCCTGCTGATGGCCTACCTGATGATTAATTGGAGGGTGAGGTGGTTTGGTTGACACCTATTTTGTGTTTCGATGACGTCGTGACTTTGGGCAGTCCTCTAGTCAATTTTTGTTTCATGAGGTTTTGAACTGTCTTTCTCTTCTCTACATTTTTATTGAAACCCTGCTTCTCTGATAATTGATAAAGACAATTTAAGATAAATCCCAATCAAATTGATTCCCAAATTGTCAACCGTTTTGTGGAAATAAATTTATAAAAATCACTAACCTGTTCACCAGCCATATATACTACAGAATCCTCCTTGAAAGGAGATTTTGTTTCTCATAAAGATCGACAGTCTACTAATAACGATACGAAAGTAATCTACGGTTAAGGAAGATCGATCAGCGTGGCATTCGCGAGGTCTGATGTTCGCGGAGGGGTCAGAAGGGCGAGGAGAGTCGCACCCCGGCCCTTTTCGGCGGGCCCTGGAACCAGTGTAACGGCAACCCCCCTTGGTCGGGAGGGCCCCGGTCGATGCGTGATATATCGGCTCGTAAAAATCCCCGGGAATAAAATATCTCCGTTGGATCTCGGGGCGAAGGTCGGCGTCGCCGAAAGGGCCCCTCGCCGCGGCCGACCGCGTTTATGGGTGACCAGGTACACGTATGCAAGGCCCTCGCACACGGGCCCGTAGGTGCGAACATTGTTAACAAGTCCCGTATTTTATACACTCCTGCGAGAAACAACGAGACGGCTGCTGCCAAGGGAACGTGCAGGGGTGCTCCGTCCAACTTCAATTTCTTATCATTAATAAACAAAATACATCTCTTCATGAACAATTTCTTTGCGAAACTTTTGTAACATACTCGCGACATTTCTCTCATTAAAATTGGTCCAAACGGGTTTTTCTTGATGTTGGAACGATTAGTATACTGGGTATGTATTGAGTGAACGATTTTTGTTAAAAGTATTGATTGTTATAAGTATGAGTTTTAAAACATAAGGTTGGTCCTATTTATAAAAAATTTATTTGTTTCTAAAAACTGTAAAAATATGTTTTACAGATACTGAATGTATCTAGTTTACCACGTCCCGCCCTCGCAACGAAGAGTCAATACTACCGAAGACGATGCTCCAAGGTTGAACCACCGCAATGATTCATCCCGATGATTTTTAAAGCTCTCGCTCGGGAGAGTCGAAGTGTAAATCGATGACCGTGGTCGGCATCTCGCTCTCGTTCGCGCGAGGAGTTAATCACGGTAAACGGACTTCATTCACTTCATTGTTCGAAACGAGGCGTCGGAAAAGAGCGGCGAAAACGATGCTCGTGCCAAATCAGTGTTTATACATGAAATTATAGCTGGCCGGGTAACAGCCTTCGGAAATATCGTCTCCGCGTCATCCTAAAACGGTTCTCAATTCTTCAGAGTCGTCGACATTGTCGTCGATTCTTGCACGCTCTCGAAGAAATCGAGAAAAAGGGAGATGGGAAACAAAGGCCTGGAAACGAGGATAAATTGATATACCTGTGGATTATTACCGTAATAATTTACGTTGACAGCGCTATCTATAAGTAAATGCAAACGATCTCTCGATGGCAATCGATATCCGATCGATCAAGGATTATTTACGTTGTGTGGATACAGTGAATTTCAAAATAGTCTCCGACAGATTAACGCCGCTCGAACGCGTTAATGGACGCGTCCTGGATCCTGTAACCTATCCTTCATTACTCCATCTTTTAAAATTATCTTTCGGTTCGAAAAATCTGTGATCTTTCTTAAAAGTTACAATTTTTGCGTGTGATAAATGTGACGTTCAGATTTATATTATAAATTTTTCTTTCGTCAAGATATTACGAAACGACGGAGTTATTTACTAATTTTGAAACCTTCTTTCTTAGAACGTTGCCGGATGGCCGCCATTGCTGCGAAGACCTGCAACGTCCAAAGTAAGAAATCCCTACTGATCTACAGATGCGAACGTATTAGATACTATTGCTATATTATATTAATCATGTATAACTAGTAGACCAATTCAATGAAATTTTCAAGAAAAGAAACATATATTTTAAATTTTTGTTAACAGCCCAAATAAAAAATACGTAAGAATCAACTTTAGCTATTTTTCGTAATTCCGACTAAAGTTCTAATCATTACAATCATACAATAAATGATAAGGGTTAACGAGATTAAAGTGTAAATTATCAAGCAATTTTCAAGCAGTATTGGAGTGTCATGGTTGCGAGACAGTGAAACAGTTGAACCATTGGAACGATGTTGCGAACTGTTTCGCGACCTTTCGATTCGATTCGCAATGTCCTTGCTCCGCCCGCGGGAATTCCGCGGATGGAAGTTATCGGGGGCCGTCTCTGCGTCTGTCCGCATTGCCACGCCGCCGCTGGAATGCCATAATTGGCGGTGGTTATTATTTATTTTCCGCTCGCTGACACGAGCGTTCCTTTCGATCGGGGACCTTTCTACTCTCGGGAATTCCGATATTCGCCCGTTGTCCGGGATCGACGCCCGTCCATTCGCTTGTCAGCCGGAGTTTCGCGTCGTTAACAGTTTTATTTGCCAGCCGGGCACACGTTCTCCGCGTTCCTAACCTGTTAACACTTCGTAGACCCGCGTTCTTGCTTAATGAGGCCCGCGGAAAACTTCTCTTTGAAATTGCTAATAGAGTGATCTGTCCACTGAATTAGCAATCCTGCAATTCGAAGTATTTTAACCCCGAAAAATTCTGTTATGTAATCCAAACAATAGAATATAAGTATACAAATCATCAATGCGAAACGATCATCCTATTACTATACAAAAATTCCCAAATGATTTAGAACGATCCCTCTACCCTCTTTAAAAAATCATAGCTCCTGTAATTTGAGGTACTTAGTTTCCAAAAACTTCTTTTATATAGTCCAAATAGTAGAAAACAAGTGTGCAAAACTTTGATATAAAACAGCAGTCCAATCTCTTTACAAAAATTCCCAATCTTAAGGGATTTAACATGTTCAGGAATTCTTTTTGGAAAAACTATGGAATCTTTTGCATTGGGATTTTTCACACATGTTTGTTCATGTTTGAAGTACGCGTGTGATTTTTTAATGGCAGAAACAATCAAAATTATGTCGAGGTCAAGCGTCGACTTTTCGATGTCCTTCGCGAGATTATTCGCCTAATCATCCCCCGATGGGCGTAACCGATCGAACGGGAGAAAGGCTGGGAGTCACGATCCGTTCTCGCGAGGCACGTTTACCAGGAAAGGACGTCCCGTGTCAGGAAGCCATCAGACATCGGTGGGGGGAGCCCTCGAATGCTACTCGCCGGAATTGACGAAATGCAAACTACCATCGACGCAAACTTCCTCGAGGTGATGGTAATTATAATAATGAAGCCGAGTGGAAATTGTGCCGGGGCGAAACGGATCGGGGAACCCAGACCACTTCCCGAGCTCTCCAGTTCCTTAGCAAACTGTACGGCGCGATTCCCGAATTTATTCCCTTACTGTAGAAATAGTATGAAATTTAAATATATCCAATTTTGTAATTTTCGTAAATTTCAGTAACGTTTCGAATATATCCGAGGTTTTATTTCAGAGCCACGAAAGCATAAAAATTCTCTCCGTCGAGCTACCAACTTCACGAACCCCTAAACATTCCTTTCACTCTTGTTATACTACATTTGAATCAACATTTAAATCAGCGTTCCAGCCTCGAGTAGCGTAGAATTTTCGCATCCATTTTTGATTCGCAGGGCAAGATTCGCGAGGTTGCGAGTAAATAACCGGTACTCGGCAAAATTTACAGGATAAATATATGAAAAGTTACTTGAAGTAATGGTCATTATTAAATTTAAATAAAACATTACCTGTATTAAATGTACGGTACAATAAAATAGACTCATTCGGAACATTCTGTCCAAAGTATTTTATAAACAATTTCAACGATCTGTTTAAACACAACAACTTCAAATATCGCCTTAAAAAAATACGAGAATGTTTCGGAATCTTCATTTTGGCAGACAAAAATATTTTTCATTGAAAATTGATCTGGCAAGCATTTTGGCAAAGCAAGCAAGCATGCAATAATACTGATAATAATAGTCGTGGGACGCGATATCTTCAGGAAGATTTTCGTGGTAGATGAGCAGCTGGCCGCAGGGGAGGATCGACAGGATCTTCTCGCTGGATCTTGGCGAGCGTGCGTCGAAGGCGGCGAAAAAAATGACTAGACGTTTTAATAGGGCGAGTTTTCATCTATCGTCCCTATTCATCGGCAATTTCCGATTGAGTCGCCGTCCCTTAGGCGATCGATCGCCCATTGTCTCGGCTGGTCTTGACTTTTCATCCAGACCCGGCCACACCTTGCGACGCGTCTCGACATCCACCACACCGGTCGTTCGACGAAAATGAACTATAATAGCCTAATGGCCGATAGACGCCGTTCGATCCAGCGAGCATCGCTTCGGGAATCACTGTCGTTACACGCGACACGTGACAGTGTACCTTTCCGTCAGAGATTATTCTGATCGAACACGAGTGATCAGCATACTGCGGAATTTATACAAGTACATTTTCATTTCGCAATTTAATTATTACAGAAATTAGCAGGCTTAAATATTTACCGAATTTTCAAATTAAGTTGTACATCGATCGCTTTAGAATTAGGATATCATCGATTCGGATAATCGAAGTTCCACCATATTGTGGATTAACCGATAAGAATATGTTTTACTGGTGTAATCTAGGTCGTATAGTTCTGATCAAAACCATTTCTCAGGGGTTACAATGTAAAATATTACACTCGGAGTACTCTGCACAATTATTCAGCGACAACAAACAAGAAAACACGGAGTCTCGGCGATTTCCCGACGCGTTAATGCGATTTTTTCAGGAAAGAAGACAGCGCGGGTAGTTCATCCCCATCGCGCGCGATTTTCTCAATTAAAAAACCCACCCCCTGGCTCTCCATTTCCGGGCGTGGGAGCGGTCCGAACGGAAAAAGCGAGCGAATTAAATCCCCGGTGGTGGGCGTGGACGCGAAATATCGTGGCATTGTTCTCCTTATCGCATTAAAAAAGAAATCCCCGACGCGTGGCCGGGGCGCGATCGTCGTTTTACGAGCTGAGCCCGTAGGATTATGCTCCCGTGACTACCTCCTCACTCCTTCCACCAATCTGGTGGCCCCTGGTGGCCAACGAACCCCCGGACCAACGACCCTCGTCGTTATTTTTCGCGTTGCCCACCAGCTGTAATAATGAGATTTAAAAAAGCACACTCCTACATGCTACCTGTCCGTTCGACACGGAAACAAAAAGGGACCGAGCAATTTTCTGCACTGACGATGGCACCGGACCATTCTCTCACGGCTCTGTACCGCGTTGATTCTTTTCCTTTTATTCTTTTGTGTCCCTTTTTTGCGATGGACAATAGGCTGCAGCCTTTGAACACTATTTTTCAAATTTGTTGCGGATTGCAAATCCAAAAATGGAAAATAAACATTTTCTTATATCGCTAATGCATGACGAGAATTATTGTAAGAATTTATAGAGGCGATTAAAAGAGATAATACATCTTATTTAATTTCAATTCCTCACGATTGCCTTTCACAATTATTATTTTGCTACATTAAAAATGAATATGAAATTGTCCAGATTCTAAAGAAATTTTTGACGAATTTGACAAAGGAATGTCTTCAACTACTACTAATTTTTAAGCCCACCGACTCTTTTCTTCTTCCCCATTTATATCCTTCCTTTTGGCCACCTTTGTCTTCCGACAATTTTCAAAAATTATCGTGGAGTTATGACTACAAAGTATTTTCCAGACGATTGCACCCCCGTCAAAGCGACAGATAATCCAATTTTCCCCGCTTTTGTTTCTTTTACGGTCCTTTCGGTGGCTGCTTGTGAGTGCCATTGTTCGGTTAACGTTTACGAGTCGAGTCACCGGAAAGAAGAAGCAATTGAGCGTCCCTTAAGGTTTCGAACGCACCGAAGAAGGCTTTAGTAACTTGGGTTTAGTCGGCAGATCATCGGCATGATCAGTTTGAGAGTATAATGGCTTTTCTTGGGGATAGTTGTCTCTGAGAGATCAGATTCTTCGTGTTTACCTTCTGGGTCTTTAGAGATATTTTTACATTTCTTTATGCCTGAAAATAAATTTTCAATTTCTTGGATAACTTGTGTAATTTTCTTTCAATAACTTGTAGAAATGTTATCGGATTCGCTCCAAATTTTATATACATAATCTTGGTAGCAGTGTCTAAAAGTAGAGACAACATTATACTCAGATCTCAAGTCCGTAGATTTTATTTATTTAAAGATCCAGCAGCTGTATTTTTAATCGTTACGGAAAACATTCCCCCACCCATGCCGAAGCCATCAAAGCATAAAGGAAATTTTTCATACCTGGAATTTCTCCCTTCAGAAAACCGTGCATCTTCGGGATCTCGTGTGTGCATCCCTTAGCGATTTTCCTGGCCGACTTGCTCCCGGAGCATCCCTCTTGTGTTCGAGCCTTCTCGTCGGGACGTTTCACGGTACATGGATCAAGACCGGCAATCGGGGTGATATTATTTCATCGGTCGGAAATAACGCGAGGGGGACGATACAACGCGGTGGTCAGGCCTGAAAGTTAGCATAGCCCGTGACTTAGTGCTCCTGAGGGTGCTGTCTGTCAACCCCGGGCCGGAGAACCTTTCTTATTTCGCGATATTTTGTCGTCGCAATATTTATCGTCCACGCAGGACTTTGCCCTCGATACACCTCTCTCGCTCTTTCTCTTTTCCTCTCTCCACTTTTATCTATCTCTTCTTCGAAATAATCTTTGCGCCCTGCTCTCTCGGGGGTGGCTAATCGGACTGCCAGAAATTTTTCACTTTGCCTCGAAAAATATATCGATGAATTGACGGTGTCTGTTTTGTGACTATTCAATCCAGGTTTCATACCGCTTCAAAACATTTTTATACTATTGTATAATTTATTCCTATTCCCACTAAATTTTTGTAGATTTTCATTCTCACTTTATTTGTATACATTCTTGTATGTACTATATTCATTCGCATTTTTATACACTACTAAATTTATTTCATTTTTATACATTTTTATTCTCGCTTTATTTTGGTAGGTTTTTATTCTCACTTTATTTGTTCACATTTTTATACGTTCTTATAATTACTCTATTTTTACTCTCACTCTATTTTTTGTACATTTTGATACATTTATTTTATTTGTACATAGTGGCATACATACATTTCTATTTTTCAAACGACGGCGGAGTAGAGAGAGGAAAGAACCAGAAGCAGCAGAAGGCGGTCAATTAATTCGAAAAAGTAATTTCAAAGAGTCACGGGGGCGGGATATAAAAGCCGGGGACTTTGTTTTATGCTTTGCGAGGCAGCCTCCCTCGCGGCCTTAGGAGGCAACCGCTAATATCGCCATATAATCTGTCGCCGTTCCGAATAAATAACCCGCTGCGAACCTAATAAAATTCGCCGGCTGCGAAATTTTGTCAGCCAGACTGTGAACGTGCACGATGCTCTCCGACGACAGAACATTTCCCGCGAATGAGCTTGCACGGTGGCGCGGGTCGCTGCCTGTATAAAGACACATGGCCGACTATGGCAGCTTCATTTGTCTTTATATTAGCGGCACACGCCGCTATAGCGATACTATAACGATACTATAGCTCGCCACCCCCTTCGCAACACCGTCAAAAACGGCGACGAAACGTCTTCCCTCGGCTTTCGCTTCCTATACGTGCGAACGCTTTATGTACAATGTATGTATGTATAAATATGTAGATGATACATTTACACATACATATAGATGACTTTAGATTTTTAGTCAGCTCTTTCAATTATTCGTTTATCTTTCTGACGAGTATTTCACGTATCATCGCAGAAATTAGTAGATAAAATTTAAAACTGTGAAAGCATTCAAAGTATTCTTTTATTTTGGAGATTTTAATAATACAAGCGTGGTCATCGAATAATACGGTCATTAAATACAATTAATAATTCTAGATTTCTGGAATCTTTCAAGAAATTAATTTAATTGATTGCTATATATTAATCAGTTTCAATGGCCAGCAACTTGTTCAGGAAACCTTGCGTGCAACTCGCAGTCTAGTTTGTTAGTTCTATTAAAATTTAGAATCAGTGTTTAGGGGGAGGAAGGCTCGAATGGCAGATTTTCTCCGATTCCTATCAGAATTTCGATTCCATTTGTTAACGAGTTTGAAACCAGGAACCGGATTCTCGACTCCAGTATTATAATTAACAATGCGCGGACACACACAAGCGCGCGAGCACACACACACACACATGCACCTCGTGTAACTGTACCGCTACGGTCGCGATTATAATTATGATGATCATCGCTGGTACCGCGATATCGCCCGGTGTTATTGACTGGCAACACACGTTCGCGTAATTTTCTGTAATCCATATCTGCGCAATTAATTATCGTTCCCTGATACGTTGTAATAGCCATCAGCGTGAATCCACCATGGGAACGTTTTGTTCGTGTTCTGGCCGTGGTACACGATACCCACGGCTCTCGGTATCACTGTCGAGAAACATCGTATTATGTGTCCGGCTTCTAAACATCGCCATCTAATTTTCCTTGATAGCGTCTGAATCCAAATGCAAAAAATTTGTTTCATCGACAAAAATGAGATATTTAAGGGACAATAGATTTAAGGGACGTTAAAGGTTCAGCATTAATTGGTTCGGATAAACGAGGTTCTAGTGGAAGTTTTTCGAGAAGCGGCATTTGGCAGAGAATATTCTGAGAATGGAGTGGGGCCAGCAGGACGTCCTGTTGGATTATTTATTTCTCGTTTTTGGCAAGCGCGGTCTCCAAGGCGAAACGCACGGCCAGTTAATTCCAGTACATTTGAACGGTACCCGTAGAAAACGCGTAGATATATCACGTAAATTGCCATTGTGGCCGCGACAATATGCTAAGCGCAGCCAGGCTGTTAGCATATCGTTATTCCGCCACAGAAACGTATCAGGATGAGGAACGGCTGTGCATGAACGCCGCTCCTATGTTTTCTTTTCCGTTCTAACGCGTTTCCCTAGCTTCGACACGCGTTCTCGCAGTTTTCCGATACGAGGGGACGAGACTCCTCGCAATTGCTTCTTTTCGCGAGCGGAACGCGTGTAATAAGGGGATGAAAGTTTCACGACTGCACGATGCAAGGGCTCGATGAATCAACACGGGAGCGAGAATGCTCTAACTGCCACTCTAAGGGGATACAGTTTTGTCTCGAAAAAGCGTTGTCGAGAAAGTTGTCTCACGGATCGGGGTACTCATACAATAAATTTTCTTTCTCTTCTGTGAAATTATGAACGTTAAAGCAGTTTTAATCATTGCCTCATTAACATAGTTTTCTTTGATGTACCTTCAGAAACACAACACAGTATTTTTATATTATTCTTAGTTAGAGTTTATTAAAAATATATATCAAAACCTTGAAAAGTGCTCTATTTGCTAGCCAGCAATCGGCATTATACGTGAAAACAAACTGATAAAAATATGATTATTATTTAAAACTAGAAATTTTCTGGTAACGAATGAAAGATAGATGAAAATGTATTTCTTCGTTCAATACTTTCCAATCATTCTACTAACGTTTTTATAGCTTTATTGTTCATTTATCTATTTTTGCCATGCATGCATGAAATTCACGTTATAATGTCCGACTTTTGCAACCTACGCATACCGAAAGGATTAAAGTGTAGCATATCTTACGGTAAGTTGTCGCTTTCTACAATTCGGTTGCATTGATTAAATAACATTGATTTTGCGGGAATTTTTGGATATTCAGCGTGTGCGAATAACTGTGAAAATGTCACTGAATTCTTCGGCGAATGTACCACACGGTATGCAGCGGAGCTGGGAATGGAACGGAACGAGAGATCCGATCAGCGAAACGCATAGACCAGCTTATGCTCTCGAACGCATTAATGGGCTGCAGCAGTCGACGCGAGCCAGCTTTATACTTGAGGTTTAAATCGCGCTGGTCAAATTAATTTGCAAACGATGAACGAGTTGCCGCCCGGCCGCGGCGCTGTTAGCGGTGCATTTCGAACGGGGGAGATTAGCCCCGTTCATTAAACACGAACGCGCTGCATCCACCGCGCGGATTTGGCCGCGGCAGATCGCATAGACGTCATCGTCGCCGAGTGCTGTCGAGTTTTCGTATTCCCGTGTGTGCCTCGAATCATACTTCCTCTCTCTCTATCCATCCACCTCTCTATCTCTCTTTCCTCCCTCTCTTTCTACAGCACGCTCTCGCCCCGACTGTAATCAATCTCGAATTCGGCTACAATTTCACCAACCCGGATGCCGAGTTTTAGGTAGATTAGCCTCAAGTGCGTTTTCCTTGGAAGCTGCTTCCGCGGAACGGATTTTCCACGGAAATATCTCCCGTTTCCGAACGAACATTGTTAAATGATTTTTATTATCCCCCGCGCGTTACACACCCTAATTCACCTAATTATCTATACGTAGGCACTATAAAATATCTTTTTCTCTCTGTACTGCGAGTTTTGTTTGTAAAATATGAACATTTATAAACGACACATAATTCGTTGCTTTAAAGTGAGACACAAAAAATAGTCACTTTGTAGACCTTCTTTTGCGAGCATTTATAAAGGTACCGGACGATTGTGTTGTATCGCGATTTGTATATCAGAATTTGTTGAAGTCGAAATACTTCAAATGGCAGGAACTATAATATTTTAATGAGGGAGGGGGATGACCTCCTCGTATATAACCGGCAGACAGACGGTTTCGAGAACCGGTAAACTGATGAACTCGTTCGATGTCCTTGTGCCGAGTCTAATCGAAAGATACACAGCCGCGAAAAATATACAGAAGCTACTCGCGGCGTCCTTAAGCGGGAGTATTAAAGCGGAGGAACGACGATGATAAAACGTGGCGTGCGCCGCCAGAGAGCCGGGGCAATAAATGTTTCGTGGCTCGTAAAAATGTTATTGCCTTCCGTATGCCACGATAGCGGAAGTCGCGGAGACGCATCAACCGAGTCCTATGTGCTGAAGAACAGGAGACAATCCGGTTAGGTCCTCGCGAAACACCGGGGGCCATGTGGTATTCGAGTTCCATCGGGATTCATTCGAATTTAGGGTGATCTCACAAATCGACGAACGTTTTTACAACACGAAGTCGTGGCAACAACTAATTATTGCATAAAACTAGGAATACACTTCAGGACACACATACTGGGGTTATTAGTCTTTTTGTATTCAACTCTGATTTTTTTAGCAAAAATATTAGCGCATTTATTTCTTAACAATAAGTTCGTAAACATGAATACAAACATGAGCTAAGTTAAATAGCTGAATAACTACAATAAAACAATTTAAAAAAATAACAATATATATATATGTTATATACAATGAATGCAGAAAAATGAATTAAAATCGAATAGAAGTATACCGACTCGAAACCCCACGCGTTAAGGGTTGATTCTCGTTGTTCAGCGAGTTCGGAGAGGAGGGCGTGTTTCGTGGGAGAAATTAATATTTTCCGGTCGTCGCGAGGCGGAAGGTAGACGGCCAAGGATACCTGTAGGTAATTCGGAACAGCGGAAAATAAACTTTTCCGGCGCGTACATAAAGTAATACTCGATCCGGGGAGAGGTAGCTCGGTTCCTTTCAGCCGGGGGGCAGGATTGGATGGTGGCTCCCATGGGGTTAATTCCGCGCCGAAGGGTGGAAAATATTCACGGTTCCTTAAAATCCGACGAGCGGCCTCGTCTCTTACGAGCTTCCTCTGGGGTGGCGTTATACCAAACGGTCACTCAAAATACCACACCCCCTCCACGCTTCTTCTTTTTTTTCTGCCCGTGGCAACGATCCTTTAATCCGCGCCAAACTGTCCGGGATATTTCGACCCTACCTTCCTCCGGGCTGGAAACTCCAATAAAATTCCACCCACCCCAGAAGACGCTTCTCGCCTTTCCGACTACGTCTTAACGAACGAACGACTCGATGGGATCGTGTAATCCTAACTTGCCGATTTTACAGATTTCCCTGTCGTGATCGTTCGCACGTAGATTTTGTGATTTTAGGGAGGTTTGTGTAAAAAATCGGAATTTGAATTCAGTAAAAGAATTTTTTTGGCTAATCTAGAGAAATTCTATCAATCGAATTTTTGTAAGTTACTGTGAAATTCAGTGTAGGAATATGATTAAGAAATGTTGAATAAGATTTTCAACTTTTCTGGAAAATGATCACTCAATAATTGTTATCCTGTGCTCTTGATTGTAGTAACAATGTCATGCCAGTAAACAGATTGTTAATAAGTTGTTGTGCTAATTTCAGAACGAAATAATAATGCTTCATTTTTAATGATGTTTAGAATGAACAGTTTGTCTGATTAATATTGTTAACGATGTAAATGTGTTGCGATGTAGCTGTTTTGTAACCTGATGCAATAACGATCCGAATATTCTGTAATAAACGAGAGCATGGTGTAATTTACACTGCTAGGATTATTATAGTACGATTAAATGCTGATATCGAACAGCTGACCGTTGCGTTTATGCGTTAATGCAGGAAAAATTGAAATTTGTAAACGATAAGCTCAACAATATTCAATTAAACAAGGTAATACACCCTCTCTCTCTCTTACCCTAAATTTAGCTATTTGAGATAGATTAAAATATAGAAGGTGAAATTAACTACTATTAATAACAAGTTATCACAGTCACTAGTGTGAGCCAGCCTCGAAAAATCTCACAATATCAGAACAATTTATAATAGTTAACATTTTGAATCTCACGTCGGTCATACGTAGGTGAAGCTAGTTTTTAAAAAAATTCTCATTGTTGTTTCAGTCCATCAGGTGTACAGTGACCGGATGTTCCTGCGACTCTTTCACCCCTGGAAAACGTCACATCAGGTGCTGCGAAAAATGTCACCACGGATGGGTGCCACATGGTGAGTACTTGAAATCTCTGCAAACAAACAATATCACTATACATATCTATTATATGTATATACTGTATGCTTTATTTGTTAATGCTGTGTAAACATTTAACGTTCCAACGAATCTATATTAAAATAGAGACTTGAATACGTATATTCCAGTATTTAAAAAAATTTGAAAGCCAAGAATAAGTA
Organism: Lasioglossum zephyrum; assembly: GCA_028455615.1. Taxonomy (NCBI): domain Eukaryota; kingdom Metazoa; phylum Arthropoda; class Insecta; order Hymenoptera; family Halictidae; genus Lasioglossum; species Lasioglossum zephyrum. The sequence goes on along the minus strand of CM052329.1, from coordinate 18,706,808 downwards.
AATAAAAAAATTAGTGGTGAACATAAACGAGCGATATTTAAATAAATTCTACCAGGGAAAATATTCCTAAAAAATGAAATTCAATGCGAGAATTAAAAGCTTGAGGATCCACCTCGAAGGGGCTGTCGAAGATTCGCGAAGGGGTGGGTGGCCGCATGCACACGGTTAAACGCAAATTTTCCAACTGTCAGCATACTTCATCCGAGCGGCCCTCTGGGACGAAATTCAATTTTCCGACGATGACCAGTGCCCTCCCTTCGCCCTTCGCCCTCCGGTGCTCTCCTTGCGCGTGTATGCATACGTATCGCCGATAGATATAAGAGGGCGTGCGCTTTATGCCCTCGTAAGCTTTCGAATGTATGGAAGAACCGATTGGCCGGCGTTCGTCGCGATCTTGACCCTTATACTGGGTGTTAGGATCCACAATTTACAATACACAGTAAATAATTTCGACTGCTCGACTGAACGAATAAATTTTTTTTTAATTAATTCAGGTGTCTTCAGGTGTCCTTGACAAAAAGGTTTAACTAGACAGTGCTGATTAATAATTTTGAAAACATACATAGTTAAACAAAGACGTAGCGCAACTCATAAAAATAAAATTTAAAACTAACCGAGCGTTTGATTCAGAAATTAGACAATTTCTGGCCACATTTCGGGAACGCTTTTGAACTTTGAAAAATTGACCAGGACACCCTGTATATTACGGACACAAAGCACCCCGTATCGATATGTCTGGAACCCGGTGTGTATCGTGCTTAAAATTCCGGCAGCTTGACCCGCGATAGATTGGACGGGCCGCGGAATACATATAAATTCCGGTCCCACGGGAACGCAGTTGCATTTTCCACGATGGTGGTAGCTTCTTCTTCGGCCTCCTCCAGGATCGGGGAAAAAGGATGTGTCGCTGGGAAAGCCGTCCATCTTGCGACCGGATGGGAATTTTGAACGTGGCCTCGTCAGCCATTCTTTTTTATCGCGTCGATTAACCCCCTCGCCGAACCCTTGTGTCTATTCGATACATTTTTTACTGTTTTGCTTTCGAAATACCAGCTCGTTCTTGAAGTTAGTTAACCATTTCTAATCGGAGCCATTTCAATTTCGGAACCGAGACATTTCATACGATCTGTATAATTATGTCTTAAACAAGATCATAGTATACTAGGCCGTTGAACTCGTCTTCATGTGCTGAAAAATATGTGGTGCCATTTAAACAAATGAAGATTGCCTTCTACTTTCGAGAAACATTTATAAAAATCCACCCTGTAACCCAGAGAGCGAAACATAATTTATAAAAAGTCTGTTTCGATGTAACAATTGAAACAAATCAGATATTTCTTTCAGTCTGTTAAAACGATTAAAGAATAAAATGCCTATTTAACTGGAGTCTCTAGCAATTGACGCACAAGATTTATATTTTGCAAGATTCGCAGTCGAATTATTAGTTAGCGGGTTATGCAAAGCCACGGGCCAAAAGATTGTCGGTTCTCGGGTCTCGTCCGATTGTTTGACATCGAAGGAACTGGTCCGGTGGCTGATTGCTCCTCGATCGAGACAACGACCAGGATTTTTTGCCGGACCGAACGAAACCGGTCCGGGTTAAGAACAAAAGGGGCAGCGACGGCTCGATTTCTAATTCCAGTGGGCCGATCGGCCATGTCGAAACAGAAATGACTCCGTCGGCGTTTTCGAGACCGATCCCGAGCAATTACCGAGATCGTCTTTTGTACCAGCGAGTTTGATGAATGCCAGAGGGCTGATTACCGTCGACACAGCTGACAGTGCACGATGGAATCGTTTCGGGACGAAAGCGGGCCAGGCTCTTTCGATTGACCCACCAGAAAAATCTCGCATACCCTTTGTTGCAACATTGCTTTCCTCTGGCGTAATTTATTCGGAGCTTTCACAAGTTTTGTATTTTTTCAGGACTGTTGTTGACAGGGTTGCTAATAGAATTATTTAAATTGTAACAGGTTCATCGGTTTTTTTCAAATTTATTATTCGCAGCTGAGGAACGGTCAAACAACTTTTTTAATGATAATATAAATTTTACTACCAGGCTATGGTTATTTGTTAGAAGTCTCTACTAATTTTTTTTATCTCGAGGAAGAATTTTGACTATTTTTTATGAAGTTACTGGCTATCTTCCATACTTTTGATCAGAAATGCATACAGATCAGCTCACCATGCGTTCACCTGACGAATTCAGTCGACCTGCTCCGCTTCCAGAGCAAGTCCCGGAGGCGTCGCATCCCGAAAAGGTGACAGGGCCGTGACACGCGGGCTCGTACGGAATCACGGTCGGGGGTGCGCGCTGACAAAGGCCTTTTTAAATTGTAATGAGCTGCCAAAGAGTGAATTATGTGCGTTGTCCGAGTGGCATCGAGTCCTCGAACGAACCCCACACCCTATCCTATAAAACGCGTGTGTCCGTGCATGCATACATGCATGCTTCTGTGCATATGTATTACAGGCTTGTATCGGGGCATCCCCGTGCCGCGAGCAAGCCACCCCACGTCATGAATATATTTACATTGATCGTCCGTCTCGGCATTTTTCATTTGGCCCGTCGTTGTGTCAGCCACCGGCTCGCTGGAGAGAACTCTCTTCTCTCAATACATACATATATTCCCCGATACTTTATTTATATCGGTCGGACGTGTCTGTCCTTCCGAGAGGACCGCGATTCACCATCGAAAAATCGCTAATGATCCTTTCGTCCTTCAGCCGCGACCCCGGAAGTTCCATGAGTTATGGAGTCTACCTATGTATACAAGGGGTCCCATGAAAAACACCGGCACAAGTTTCACCGGCTCCAGATTTGTCCGACATTTATTTTAACTCACGACTTTCGTCGACGGTATTATCTAGTAGTAAGAAAAATACAGGGTGGTGCAATAACTATTTCCACCTTGAATATCTCCGTTATTTGTAATAATATGGAAAAATGTTATGAACAAAATTTGCACGGTACAGACTGGGATATGTGACAGAAACATTTTCCACGAGGGTGTAGGCATCGAGAACATTTCAAAGTCACCTTGATTTTTTTAAAATGGAAACACCTACTTTCTGTATCATGAATGGATAGACCATCGAATTCTGAGTAAAAATGTAGTGGCCTCTATGTGTCCCAATTCTAATAGTTAACGAGATATCATCGAAACAATTGTCTTCTTTAGATAATATCTCGTTAACTATTAGGTTTAGGACATATGAAGGTCAACACTTTTATACGCAAAAATTTGATACTCATCGATCTATGGTATAAAAAATAGGACATTCCATTTAAAAAGAAAATGGAGGGAACCTTCAATTGTCCGAAGTACCTCCACCTGCAAAAGAACTATTATCGCCACCGGATGGACCCCTTCGTAGCGTGCAACTTTATTTCAGCAAATATTTCTGGTCAGCGGATATCTTCGAAACTATAAGTTTCACGACATGTCCCCTCTGTACCGTGCAAATTTTGTTCATAACATTTTTCCATATTATTATAAATAACGGAGATATTCAAGCTGGACATAGTTATTGCCCCACCCTGTATATTGTATCTAATACTGTATGTATGTACATTAATTTCGTCTCTTCGTAAATTTGTTCTTCACATTCAGTATATCAATACAAAAATATTTAATCAATGAGGTAGCAAGTGTGCTGGTCAAAAACATTGTCGGTGAAACATTGACACGTCCAGCATTTCGCTGCTTGCCTATTTTACATTAATTCATTAAAACAACAAGAATATATACAAATTTTTAACGATTTTTTGGATAACATATACACGAAGAAATACATTTTTTTTTACAATTCTTTAGAACGCGTCATTTTAGTACTTTAATGGTACTCTCGCAATAATGAACAGAAAAATTAGTGTTGACCAGCCCGGAAGTAAACGGAAATTTTCGGACCAGTCCGAAAACGCGTAACCGGACCGCATGACCCGCAGCATCGACAGGAAGCGCGGTGCATCGAGTTTTGCATTAACGGCGCATTCCCTCGCAGTCGTTACACCGTCTCCGTTTCTATTTCGAAGTGTACGAAGGCGATAAAATTGTGAATGGCAACTGGGACTGAATCGGGAAGAGGGACACGAGTTTCCCGGCCGGGCGACACGTTAAATCGTAACGACAGCTTTCGTCGTGTTCGAATCCGAATATAAATTCCAGTGGTGCACGCTGCTCGAACGGTAAAGTAACACAGCTGGACGAAACCAAGAATTTGCTTCTCTTTCTTCATATGCAAACAGTTGGTGCGCCCGATTTTCCTTTTCCCGAACTCATTTCATTTCGAACGCACCGAGAAGACACCATTCTTGAAACAAATACAGGGGAGCTTCAAGACGATTTATTTTCTCTTTCAGTTCACCTCGAATAATTTTCACAATAGGCCATTGTATTAATTTTTGTAGTCAGAGTTATTTTGAATTTGAAAATTAAACATTTCTTCCTACCTAGAGCAAATCTATTTCTATATAATTTTTATCATTTTATACAGAAATGCATATGTTGATTCGATATCAACGTAGTTAATAATGTAAAATTGTAGTAATGTAATGTTTTTAGTGGCGACTCAGAGTCACCCATTTACTGTTTCATATCTCCTTGACGCCTTCGACTGTAGAAAAATTAGATCGTGCGAGAAGAAATTGATTTTCAGAAGTTCGAAACCAAAGTGCTCCCTTACGGGCAACGAGCGGGGCGTATCGTATACTTTCGCAGAGCCGTCGAACGCATCCGTCAGCATAGCACGCGCGGAAACGGCGAAATTCAGTCGGCAGCTAGTAGTGGTACGTGCATCTAATAAATAGTTGGTGGCTGCAGCGTGTATGGCCGATTAACTGGGCGCACGGCGCAGAATTTCTTTCTGCTCCCGTATAACCTAAGACGGGAGCGGATACGCATACTTTAAATTCCAATGCCCTTCCTGGTAATACAGAGGGAAAGAGAGACATAGGACGAGAGATAGAGAGAGAGCGAGAAAGAGAGAAGGAGTATAGCGAGCAATTTAGCGTAGCCCGAGCCGGCCAGCAGAATTTCCCGAAGTTCTCCTTCCAATACTTTACGTGCCTGGAAACCAGTCATCTACGTCGTCCGGCTCTCCTGGGATCCACGATCCAACGATCCACGCCAATTAACTGTTTTTCATCGTCTGTCCGGTCCGGCTGGCCCCGTGCACGACCTCTTTCCGATGCATCGCGTGCACCGCGATGGTCCTCGATCGTAGAGCCATCGATTACGCTCTTCCCCGATGATGATGACCGCCGCGCCGCGCCGTTGCGCGTAGCCAGAACGAATTTATAGGGTTCTCTCTACTCTACCCTCCTCTCCTCCCCTCTTCATCCTTTCACAAGGAATTTCAAAAGTCGATACAAAGTGGATAGAAACGGGCGGGGTCAAACTGCTCGACAGTTACCGCCCCGTGATTCGCTTTGTTATTAATAGACTGCGACCCGGTCTCCAGGAAATCTTGCTATTCCACCCGTTTCGGCTCCGGGAAACGAGAATCCAGAATTATTCTTCCTTCTAATGGATGCTACTCGAGCATGCTCCTACGGTTTCCCAATGATTCGAAGCTTTTGTTCTTCGACCACCCGCTCTTCTTCGCGTACATGCTTGAAATCTGAGGGTTATTCGGTGGTATGAAATGTCCGATTTGTAACAGTTTAACACTAAGTTTATGCAGCACAACGGTGGCAATTTTGAATCATTTTAGAAGAATAACAAGAATATTTTCAGTCTGATTTTTTATAGAATAAACGTACTGAATAAATTTTCTATAAATGCATATTTACAGTAATTGCAAATTAAAACTTTTAAATTCGTCTAATCATTTCACCGTTTTAAATGAGAACAACTCATTCTTGTCATAAATGGATAAAACCCGCTAATACGTAACCGAAAACATGTGTTTTCAAAAAAATTAAGATTTCTAATTGAGCTCGGCTATCGATCGCAGGCGATTTCCATAATTTCCAGCGATCCAGTAGCGAAAGGACCCCGGATAATCGTTTCCGTCCACAAATCACCGTGGCCCAAGGTCTCGCGATTCTCCAAACAACGATTTGTGTCCAGGCCAATTACAGGCAAATTTATTCGGCTTTCTCGTGTAAACGCGAAAGATTCAATGTTTCGATATTAGCGGTCGAACGCTTGCGCGCGTGGCAAAACAGAGAGAAAGAAAGGGAGACAGGGAGACAGAGAGAGAGAGAAAGAGGGGTGTGGTGGGGGTGCGAAACAAAGGGCGCGACACAGGGGGTGCACAACCCCTCGGTGTGTAATTCACGGTTTGCCGGTGCATTTATTAACTGTGTCACTCCGGGCGACGCCTATTCGATGATTTATCGTGCACGGTCCAAGACGCGTAAATCCCTTGCACTAGGTCCGATACTGTCTTCCCTTGCTTCCACCCTCGCTGCCAACTTGCCGGTGTTGCCTCGTTTCGGTTTCTTACAGCTGCCAAATCGTCGACGGCGCAGATGGAGACGCAGATGGTTTCAACCCTCTCGCTGACCAACAATCCTCGTATACTGATCGTAGACTGCGGATTTTAGAAGAAAAAGGGTTGATGAAATACAACATTATAGGCATTAGAAGAATTGTAATATTATTCTCGATTAAAATTATTCGAAAGTGGAATTCTGGATCCTAGTAAACCAAAGTTCTTTTTATTAATGTCTCAAGAGTGAGAGTCTTCATAATGAATTGAAAAATCGTCGAAATTCGGAATTATCAAAATAGAAAAATGAAAATTCTAGTAGAATTACGTTGTAATGATTATTTTCAGATCTGTTATAATGGCCTATGAAAAGCGGCATAGAACCACTGAGAATTCAACGAAGAAACCGTTTAAAGAATAGCATATTAGAACCGAAATCCACCATTCCGTGTCCCACGAGGTGCGGGCGAAGAAACCCAATTTTCAACACTTAATAACAACTTAAGTGACTGGAGAGTCTCCAGTGGAGACTTTCGAGACGGTGTATTGCTGTCTTGTGTAACAATAACAAATGCCACCATCGATCTCGTCCCATCAAACCGCAGCGTCCATCCGCATCTAATCACAGTCGAAAAAACGATCGAGAGAAGAAGAAATAATCGTGAGGCTCTAAAGAGACCGAGAATGATGTTCCCGCGGCCAGCAAACCGGACGATGATTGATAATCGTCTATTCGGTCGCTGGAATTTGTCAGTGCTGGTCCAGACGTTGGCCATAGGTGTTCCTCCGACCTCGAGATATCGATCTTCCTTTATCACACGGATTGGAATCAAGAAAAAGAAAGAGGGAGAGAGGAAGCTCGTGGAAGCAGCATTCCCTGTGCCCGGTGAAAAACTAAGTCTTAATAAAGCTGGGCTAAGATAAATTGGTACATTAGCATCTCGGCCGTGATTCATGGTGACGTCCTCGGGCTTGTTGGACGAGGGAGTATGATGTATGACCGTTGGCATTGGTTTCGTATTAGAGCAAACGGCCTCGTGTTTTAGGTCTTAAAAGCCGCGACCGTCCTTAATGGGGTGTAATGCACCCCCGGGAAACGCTGCGCTGAAACTTTGTCGTGACTTGTGCTTTTCTCCGCCATCTGGCCTGCTATTGTCTCTGTGCGATCGTTCGAACTCCCACAGAACGTAATAGCACTGAGGACTGTTGTGAAAAGTTCAACACGAAGTTCGACAAACAATTTTTTAAAAGATTATTATCGTTTAGAGAGTATATTGTTCACAAAAATTGTACAATCCGAAGGTTGTCGAACTAAACAATTTTTCTGAAGATTATTAGCAAGAGGATATCAGCAAAAAATTTTCAGGACATACCTCATGCGACTATCCATCAACGAAATTGTAATCAAACTTAAATAAGATCAAAAAGATCAATGACCGAACCTTTTTGCAAATAAGGTATTAGTGGGTTAAATAACTTTAAGAAGCTGACTATTGAAGCTCTTTAATTCATCTCTCATTTGAAATGGCACCCACTCGTTCTAACTATGAATGCATAAAATCCGCAGTCCAGCAGAAGGGCACAGTTACAGTACACTTGAACAGTGCAGTAGTAATGCAATGAAAGGATCGCGATGAAGATGGAGTTCCGGATCGAATCCGGAAGATGCCCGATCTTCCTCGTCGTCGATCCGAGTGGTTACACTTGCCGAAGGGGATCGTGCAGATCGCACCTCGCCGCCGAGAATAGCTCGCGTGGCTACCATATGGGCACGGCACGGGCCAGAATGTCGCTCGATAAATCCGGCCGGCGCGCGGCATAGAAGATTTGTCACGCGCTCGAAAATAGACCGGGCCGGAATAAGTAGAGTGAATCGACGCGACGCGTTCGCATGAGCGAGACCGAACGATCGGTGTCGATGGAAAGGGATGACGCGGTTGGTGGGCCTCGACGTCGCCCCGCGTAAACACCGAGGCGCCGCGGCGCTTTACGACGCCCCCGGACCGCGGCCCGTGTTTAACTTATCCCGAGACTTTCTGGCACAAACCATTTTCACTGCCGGCTTCGACGCTTCGAACGCTTCGACGACGACACGCGCGTCAAGACGACCCGTGTGCCAACCACCCCCCTCCCACCCCTCGATCCTTCCATCCACAATCTAACAGCGCCGCGACGCCTTCCGTAAACCGTCAGCCTGCGATGCATTGACGTCGCTCCATATGGCAAACATTCGACGACCGACCTTTTCCTTCGATATTCCCTTAAGATTCTGGACTAGCTTCTCGAAAGGGAACACAAGGATTTTGCGAATTTGTTTTGCACCCTTAGGATCTTTGGATTTTTGAGAATTTTTTTGTTAGTAGTAGTGTTACACCTGGGCTATGTGTGTGAATATTTTTAACGGTGAGATTCGTTTAGTTCACTAACCTTTACGTTCTTCAATATTTGGTACAATAGTTCTGGAATATTTCTTTGGTTATAATCTCTTTATTAAACAGTTACAATATTGATGTACAACTGTGAAATTTTCTAGCGATTTTCTTCTTGCGAATAATTTTTTCATTAAAATGAAATTATACAGGAAGTCTCTTTCGTTATAGCAATTTTTATTTCGGTCACTCGAAGTCAGTTCGACCAGCAACACCTGAGTATAAATAGCCATCGCGACCAACAAGGTATGAACCCATACGACGGTACTTGAAATCGAATCAAGTTGAACAATTTAAAAAAGCCTCGGCATATTTGGTCAGTAGCAGCATTCCAATGAAAGTGGCGCGATAAAGTACCTTCTGGACATGAAGGATTAAATAACAATACATATCTCATTTTATAGCGCGTATCTTACACTACCCCCTCATCTTGTCAGGCAATTATTTTTGCAGTCTCGTAACATAAACCTTATAATATTATAAGGCGTCTTACAATCATACATAATGTGCACCTGCATTTATGGCTTGCAAAACGTCCCCAACGAAACAATCGAAATCAGTTCGATAGAATTGAATCCAGTTTTGCGTTCCATATCGGGTACATTAACGATGAAAATAAAAATTACAATTCGTGGAAACATTCTTAGTACATTGACCTCAATAATTTCTTTATGCTCGCAAGGGCATCGAAAGAAAAATACAATGTTCCACCAGATTGTGTTCAACTTGTGTTCCATTATTTCAATAATTCAACTTTGACCTGACAGCTGTTTCCGACACAACATAGTGAATGATAAAGCAGATATTAATTATAATTTTGTGCAATTTAATTTTTATTCAATGCGATTCAAGTGTGAAGCAATGCAGCTGTAGATGTAAGAGTGATTAAGTAAAAAGTACTTGCAGCCTAGTAAACAATATTGCCGGCCAGCGCGGGTTGCAAAACAAAGACAAATCTACTGAACTTCGTTCAGTCAGCAGACTGGTCGACGAAATTTTTCACACACGGTCCCTTAATCTTATGTTATCGCGAATCCCGGCGCTAATAGATTCCCATAGCAAGCTGGTATCTCATGGTAAAAACGTTCTCGGGAAGAGCAGTTAATCATAGCGTAGCAGAGGGTCGAATTCGTAGATAAAGAGAGAAACGGAGCAGATAAGAGGGCCAGGAGGATCTGCACGATGTCCTAGGTGGTGATCAGCCTTTGCGGGGGCGGATTCGACCCAACCAGTGACAAATCGCTGTCGGTTTCGTCTGCGGAGGAATCCACATTAATCTGTATCAAGCTGGCCATCAATATTTAATCCTAATCCCGGGAATTGCTTGTTCCATGGGATCGGTCGCGGGATCGGTCATTCCGGGACATGTCGACTTGTACGATGATGTTATGATGTAGCAATGTTGATTTCCTTAGTGGACGTCCATTGTTAATGATGCGGTCAGGAAAAATTGGATACGTGACCGAGAGGGGTTGGAGGTACCTTGACGATATATTTTCAAGCATTCTTATTAATATACATTGTATTAACATTAATTTCATTGATGCAAGTCAATTTTTACATATAGGGATAAATTGAAAATATTTTCCGATACTTACAGTTCACCTAACGTTATACAGAGTGTTCCAAAAATGTTGTACTTCCTCGAGATGATTCTTGAGGTCATTTCAAGACAGTAAATTTTCCTACATTGCTCTCAAACGAATAGATTGCGGAATAAATCAGAAAATCATCCAATTGTAAATACTGCGAACAAACATTTAGAAGGAACAAACGAGGCCAAAGGATTTGATCGACGCCGGTTAGTGACACAGGAGGTCGGCAACAGGCTAACAAGAGTTATACAACCGTAATTATATTATCCTACTCCAGAAACTCGCAACACTAAACAGCACTTATCTTCCATTTCTCTCGAATTTATCGTCGGAGGCGATCTGCGCGGCAAAACGAACCTCGTTGCCCAATTATTGCACGATGTTCGGAATCGCCAATTAAACGGAGCTTCTATTAAAGTTTTATAAGGCCCAACAACCCCGCGAGACGAAGAAACAGCAGCCCTTCCTGTCGCGCGAACGCCTCCCCAAAGAAAAAAGGGAGGGAAAGAAAATAAGAGAGAGAGAGAGAGAGAGAAAGAGAGAGAGAGGACCGCGATCGGTTACAACCGGACGCAGAGGCCGCAGCGAGTCCAGCCGATTAAAGAGTGCTGCGTAACGAGTGTTTCGCCCGATCGTTCGTGTAATTAATGGCGGGACAGTGCGCCCGGACAGGCCGCGCCGTGTAATAATCGGTAATTACTCACGGTAATTAAATAATGCGTTTATCGGTGTGCAATCAGCCGGATGGGTGGCCCAAGTCGCGCTGCCTCTGCCTCTAAGGCTCTTCCTTCAATCCTCGAACTGGCCTCCACTGATAAATCTTTTCCTCTTTGCTAACAGACTGCTTCCACCCGATCTGTTTTCGAACCAGAAATTCGATTTTATGATTTTTCCTTCGGGCGTTATTGAATATCTGCACGGAAAGGATTCTCTTAAATTCTTGAAATTAGCCTTTGCGAATCTTTAAACGCGTTATAGTACAAGGCACATGTTTTGGGTCTGAAACAAATGACGTTATTTCTGCTGGAAACGACGCAGTTAATCATGCGGACAAGTGTACCACAGTTCGGTGCTCATCCGTGAAAACCGTGTCCAGCTTAGCCTCTTCCAACATTTGTCAGCTCTGGTCAGTTTTCGCAAGATTCGCGATTCCATATTAAGCATTCCCCTCGCGTAAAAGATTGTATAATGCTTGAACAAGGAGTGGGATATTCTCGAAAATTCTTGGAAGAACTGGGTGGTGATCAGAACGAATTTAAAAGCCATTATGAGTACAAGAAGAATTTTAAAAAATCTCTAGGTTCATTTAGAGGCACCACGAAACATTTAAAAAGCTTACACATGAGCTTAGAGGCTGCATAAAATTGTAGAATACTCAAAAATTATTTTTCCCCTATTCAGTTAATACATTTTGTTTCTGTCGCTGAGATTCAATTCGAACATACCTAAATTATTATAAGAAATGTTTCAAGAGATGATTGACAATTCGAATCGGTGGCTTTGGATTTGATCGATTTGGTGTTCCCGTATTCCCATTTCTGTGCCGACAAAGAAAGTCAGACGCGACATGAAAATAAGATGGGCGGCCGTGGATGAGCTTTGTTTGACCGCAGAGGAGGAGAAGATGTCGTGCGGTCAACAGGCTGTTCCTCGGATTAATGTGTCGCTTCCTATCACCGGTGATTGACAGTCCCGAGACCGCGACAAAGCGCCGACTCTTAACGCTATTCTTCGTTATCCTCTTCATTGTCGTCCCCGCCTTTCAACCGCGGCTTTTGTCAGCTTTCAGACGGCGCTGTCCGACTCGAAAATACCCTGGAACGACAAATAAAATCGCGTTGCCCGAGTCAATCCTTAATCGAAAATTTTATCTCTCGGTTAACCATAATGCCACGAGAATTTAGAGACAACCGTTCATTGGGTTTCTCAATATTGAGTCCTTCAGAAAGACAAAAGTCTTAATTTCCAGATTGTGTGTTCAGCCTAATATAAAATTTACAATTTAATTAACCCCTTTCAGTACCACAGAAACTGAACAATATGAAAAACTCATTTGCATTTTGAAAATTGTAAAGTACTAATATTGAATATTTCACAAAGTCACAAGTTTCTGTCGCGTGGAAAATCTCACAACAAATTCCGCACTATCGATAAAATTTCTTAATCGGTCAGCCAGCAGTAAAAAATTAATTACCAAGCAGTTAAAGTAACCTTATCTCTCATAGATAGTGGGGACCGTTTCGGTACAATTCTCAGAACAATTCCACTTCAAGCGTATCACTGCTACGTTCAGCGACGACGTTCCAGCAGAAAAACAACATGACAAAAATGATAAGCAAGGTTCCAACCATTTTTCTGTCGTCGTAAAAAAATTTGTACAAAATCCATGATCTCTTCATATCGGTTACGCGTGTTTATTTCACAACACCTAACATAATACAACGTAAGAGTTTTACAGTGAAAAGTAAAATTTAATTTTTTTCTGAAGTCGATTAAAATTAACTTAATACTTAAATATTAGTATTTTTTGCGATCATGAGTATTTTTGTGCTTCACTTTGTATAAATATTGCATAAAATCAAAATCATAAAATGCTGTAGAATACGCGATAAAAAATACCCTGTATAAAATATTGATGATCACACACGCGTATTAATAATTTAATTGAAACTCTCTCTCTCTCTCTCTCTCTCTCTCTCTCTCTCTCTCTCCTGTTTTCAAGACGCGTCTCGCAGCGTATTGGAAAAATCGTGAAGCTCTCAGGCGGAATCGTTTTCCCGTCTATCCCGTGGGCCGGCCGGCAATCAGTCTCGCTAATTAGATGACGGTTTAATTGCACGGAGCGAGGAGAAGGCTCTGTCTCCTAGGTGCAATTCCCCGCATATTTACATCCCCCGCGGGAAACGGTAAACGGGAAACCGGGGGAACGTTGTTCGGCAAAGGGGGTATGGGTGGGTGGTGTACATAAGGCGGGAAAGAGTATCGGCGTTGCTTTCTGAACCCTTTTCCTGCCACGGCCCCGTTTTACCGGTCCCGCCGGCCGTCTTAAAAGAAAGGGTTAATTAAAAACAACAAAAGCTATCCGCGCCATTAGCGGCCGTTTGTATGCGCCGCGTTAGCGTTATGTCCGGTGCTTTTCGAGCTACAAGCACCCCTTCCGTCGACGATCTTAACGAGTTCGAAGCTGCGTCACGACCCCCAACAATTCTCCCCGGTAGCTCCTTTCATTTTTCCCTCCCCCCCTCGCCCTCACCAGCCCCATCAACCCCCTGGAAGGATCAAAGTGGAAATTGTTCCCCGATGGAATTATGAAACAGGACTCCTCCCTTTTTCTCGCTCTATCAAGACGTTTGACTCCGAATAATTATATCCCCTGCCGAATTATGGCTGCCAGCTACCTGAACACCCATCTATACAGGGTATCTAACCCCCGACTCTGCCATACTTAACTCAACATGGCGGAAGTTAGGTCAATTTCCACTCAGATTTAAGAACGCTCTTCTACTCGCTGCATTGAAACATTTGAAATTATGGCTGCCAGCAACCATGACAGGCTTCTACAGGGCCTTCGCGCTAACGCCAGCGGTTTTCTTGGAAATAGTGAACACTAGAAAGAAATGAAAGAGGAAAAAGTCATGCTTTTTGCAAGCAAAATGTAACCTTTAATTTTTTAAATGGAATGTACTTTACCACGTTTTTATTTTAATTCATTCGTATGGGATCTTCGAAGTCATACAAGGCCAGAAATGTACAATGGAAATATTCTACGTCAAAATTTAAACACAGCTTCGAACGCAAAGGGTTAAACCAAGATGAGAGCCATTGCGACACATAGATATAGAAAATTGAGGGCCAGGAGCTTGAAAATCAGCTCTCGCTGAGCACCACGTCGAGTTACCATAAAAGAGGAATAAGAGAGGGAGAGAGAGAGAAGTTCCATCCTGCGATGTCAGCGAGCGAGCACGTTGTCAAGAATTTGAACAGAAACTTTCTCGTCGGTGTGTCTCCGTCACTCATCAGCGTTTCCCCAGTTGGGATAAGTTAATAGATAACCGGCGAATTGTTCGTCCGCGTTCGTCAGCTTGTCGGACAGGTGTTCCGAGCTTTGGGAAGGTGAGCGACTTCGGTCCTATCGGGTTTAGGTTCGCTTTCACAGAGTGCCGGCAACAGTTATAGTTTCGCGTGTGTTCGCGGGCAAACCAAAACGTTCCTCTTCCTTCTCTCTCTCTCTCTCCTTCATATAACACGCAGCCGAAACTTTCTGCCCGACAATTTCAGCTCTGGTGCAATTTCGAAAAAATAGCATCGCGTGCTTAGGGACCGTCCAACGTCTTCGACGAACCTGAGACCTGCAAAAACCTGGCAAAAACCGGCAGAAATTCTGCTTCTTCAACGTCTTCCCACAGACGGGAGAAAGAAACACGGGCCTCAGGAACACTTTTGTAACGCTCGCCTCGACGCACGCGTAATTATCGGCCACCGGTAATTGAGTTACTTTCGCCAGGGCCGGTTTGGGATGCGTCCCGATCCCGATTAATTGTTTCCGCTGAAACGCGGACCGTACTCGCGTTAATATTCACAGTAATCGCCCGAACGATCGTTTATTGCCAACGGAATGGCGGAAGCACCTCGGGATCGTCTGCAAACTTCTCAAGATGCTGCAAATGGAATTTTTCAATCGTCTTTATGTGCGCTATGTTATTCAGTTTACTGGAGAAGTATCGGAAGTTTCTGCTGTTGAATTACTTCTAAAGTATCACAGGATACCTGCGTTTTTTTATTTATTAACTCTTCCGTGAACGCGAATTTAGATGATTTCTTGGTTGTTGATATTACATATTTCGTTCTAGTACAAAATATCTTTTTATTCCTTTTTCATCCCTTGTTTTTTATTGTGATACATAATATTACTTAAGAAAAATCGTTCTAATGCAAACTACCTTATTCGTCGAGAGTGAATCGTTTGTGAAAATGAATTCAATACTAATCCCGTGAATTTAGTTTCGTGGAATGCGATTACAGGTTTTCGCGAATCCTTGGATCTTGGGAAAGAAAGACCGGGAAGGGTGAACGATGATCTCCGGAAGTCCGTGTAAATTGCAGGGTCCCGTAATTATAGGTGGTCTCCGGAGTGATACGGAACACAACGAATAGGTGTTTTCGGGTTGACAAGAAACGCGAACGCCGAAGAGGGGACAGGTGGGAATGGGGAGGGATCGGTATTATCGGGGCAACCCGGTGAAATTGCAACCAATTCCCCGGGGCCAATTAGGTTGTCCCAGAAACGATAAAATGCAAATCGGCCGCTGATACTGCCCCTCCTAGCGAAACCATTTTCCTTGTCCCTCCTCTCTTTCCTCTTTCTACGCCTCCTGAAGGACTTCCGTCGACTCCCGGAACAGCACTGGGTCTCGTAAGCATTTTCAACTCCTGATTAACCGTCTGAAATTTTATTAATCGATAATTGTTCTGCGGTTAGACAACACAATTTTAATATTCTTTTTTAAAATCAAGTGTTCGAACTAGTTTAATTCTTTTTCATTAAATATCACATTTTTAATCCTTAATTAGCGGGCATTAATTTTATTGATCGATAGTGTTACATACCTTGTTCGTATAATATTTGTGAAACATTGATCTTCACTATTCATTTATGAGAACTTCACCACCATATTTCTGGCAGTTTTCTGAGTAAAACGAGCCCAAACATGACACAATTCGGAGAACATTTGCTTATACAATTCACGATTTCGTGGAACTTCCATTATCCGTACTGATGGCATCCCAATTTAATACGAGTTCAATGTGTGTTCCGAATTAGTTCAGCGTGTTTCGCCGCGGTGCAGAAATTCAATCAACGTGGATCGATATTCGAAGTGAGTTGTTAAGGTTTTATTGGTCGACGTAAATCTGTCGTCAGCGTCTTGAATATAGCAGACCGAGGGGAAGAGGAGTCTTGTAAACGGACAATATCATAAGCAAATCTCGCGACGCTGATCGTAAAACTTCTTTCGCGAGGACGCGACTCTGGTTTACAGTGACGCGCCGTAACGAAGCGCGCAATAAAAGACGAACGATCCACCAAGTAGTTTATTTGGGGAACGTATCATTTCCAGAATTTTATAGACTTGTTCGATCGTTAAGCTGGAAATCACGCGAGGCTCGATCGCTCGAAGCTTCTTTTTTCACGTTCGAATTGAACCCGTTTAATTTTTGACGGAACGTGTCCGGACCAAATTAATGAGTACAAGTTACGATTCTTTTGAATTCGATAAGTATGGTCTAAAAGGCCTACCCTTTTTTATTGGGTCTTATTCTACTCATCACAAAAACTGATTTTTTTATTTATATGTATTTCTATATAAATAAGAAGAATTGAGTTATAATATAAATAAGGTCAATTTGATAATGAAAAAATTCTACCGTAATTTTTTAAGAGAAGGATTGAGTTTTGACCGATGGTTTCTGTTGCAATTTGCATCCTCGCAATGAGTAGAATACGATGTTATAAAAAGAAATTGACCTTTTCAACATTTCCATCCAACGTAAGGCGTAAAATGTCTATTCTATTCTTCTGTAATATTCTAAAGAGTGTTGTGTAAATCACGGAGAATTAAAGAATCGCGTTTGGAGGATCGATAACGAGATTGTCGAGGTGGCAGCTGGTTTCTCGATCTCTGCGGTCGGCCGCAGAAGGCATCGGGAAATAACAGAACCGAAGTTGTTATGACAGTCAGCGGTAGGCAATCCATCACCGAGATTTGGTCTCCACGGGGCGAGACCGCGAACCAACTTATCCAATATTTAAGGTTTTGTCCCTCGCGGCCGTCCTGATATATCACTCGCATTAATATATATTTGCGGGGGAGATAACTCCGGTTACAGGACCAAGAAAGGAGGCGGGGGTGGACGCGATACTGCGATACTGCCCGGTCGCATAAATGCGACTACGCTCGCAGACTGTTCGCGAATAATGGATGTCGCGTTATTTATTGCGCTGCCTCCAGAAATGAATCGCATCAAGGAAACAAATTAAATGAACAAAACGAATGAAACGAATAAAATGAACAATATAAATATAACATGAAAAGCACTGATTTCCAATTAAAACAGGAATTGGACATTGTGGATTCTGCAGCTAATAATAGAACAAACAATGCAAATTATAAATATAACATAAAAAGCATTGATTTCCAAGTAAAAAAGTATTAAACATTGTTTCCTCTAAAGCTGATACTTGATGAGATTTCAACTAAAGTTTCACCTCTTGTCTCTCACATAAACGTCCTGTAGCTTGTAATTAATGCAGATAATAAAAATCTGTCGGCTATTTGTAAGAAACGTGTGCTGGATAAATTTTTATCATCTTATTCTTGTTATTATTTTATACCGCACCCGAACCGCGGTGTGCAAGCAATAAATCGAGCATCAACTGTAATTTTTCGACCACCAAAGTCGCATTAAAAAATACAATATCGATACGAACGAACAGAACAACGTTTATCATGCAGCATAAATTCCGTTTGAAAGATCCATTGAGCGCCGGCTCGATATTCCTGTGAGATTAATTTTGCTCGTAAACGAACGGATTTGTATAGACTTCCACAAAGTTTATTTATTAGTGAAGTCGCCTTCTAACGACGACGGCCCCGATACATATGTATCTCCACGCATCGCTAGCTATTATATTTTACATTCTCTGGTTTTTGCTTGTTACTCGCGGGTCCGAGGCGGGCTGTAAAAGCGGCGGGTGATGCAACCGAGAGCTTTATGGGACCGGGCGCGCTGCGTCCCGTTAATGATTATCAATTACCAAGCTGTCACGTGGTGTCATCGAACCGTTCGATTAAACATCACCACCATTCTAGGTCATTTGCTTTTCGAGGAACTAAATCGTGTACCGCGATCTCGAACGCGAACGAGTCCGCAAGCTCCCACCTAATCGCGGACACACGTTTCTGAGTATAGATTATGACGCAATAAAATGCATCGTTTATAGATGCGCTTTATTGCACTCGGCTCACAGCCACGGCACATATGCCGTTAAATGTCACAACTTCTAAATACTCCGGAAACCGAGCTCCCAGTTATTGTGCGAACGAAGAAAACTTTAAGAGTAAGTTATTTAGTAAAAAATATGAATTTATATTTAGCTGATAATTAGCTTGTAATCGATGCAGAAACTTTTTATTTTATAGAAAGATCCTTTATTAGGAACACTCTTTAGTCGAATTATCGAAAATAGGCCTTGGAAGGTCTCAATCCGTCACTGACTGTATGTATTGATATGGGACAATAATTTAGAAGAATACACATCGTGATTATACTATAAGACACTGTGCAGAACGGCACGCAGCTATGTTAAATAGAAAAGATGCTCCAAGGATTAAATGAGACACTGATATCGAGTTACAAAGCTGAAAGGTTAAGACGGCTGTCAACTGGCCTTAACAATTACCAACTTTGAGCACGCGATACAAGACTCAGCGACTCTGAAACTGCTCGAGAAAGCGTACATTTTCATACAGATAGCAAGCGGACATAGACGGTTAGGCGACGTCGACGGTCCCTCGAAGAGTATTAATTCACCCCCTGTTGATGTTCTGATACATATTCAAAGGGTCTTTGATCGATACGAACTCGTAGACTCGTCTTTACCCATCCGTGAGCGAGAGAAAGATAGTACATTCGCCTGGTAAATCGGTTGTCACGAACAATATTCCACTTCTCGCCCCCTTCTTTATTACCAATTCTATATCGGACGAAAACGGAAAACGTTCGCGCGAGATCGCCCGAGGCGTAGTCTCTTCAAAGCGGAAGGGTACGAGAACCACAGCTTGCGAATCATCTTAATTCGCAAGCGTGCTGTACCTATTCCATGGTCCTCGTTATTGGATTCATCCTGATAATTCCGCCCTAAATCATCCCTCGGACCACGGGCCACGACTAATTCCGTGCTCGTCTCCATGGGCTCGTGCATTATGCAGGGACCGGCAAAGGGTTGATTCTCTAGGGACGCTTCCGTCGACGTGACACTACTTGGCCCCGGTTAATAGAATATCGTCTTCCTGTAAACAGATTGCTATGGAAGACCGGGGACCTTCGGTAACCTCGCTTCGCCGATGAACTTTACTTTTATTTTTATTTTAATGTTAACACTGATTTCAAGATGTCAGTGTCAGATGGTGGCTGTTGTTGAGGACATCGAATTGAATGCTGCAAGATAGAACATTGTATTGTTGGAAGATGGATGTTCTTGAATTGGATTTTTCAATTGGAAGACTTTTCTAGTCAGTAGACGGTAAAATTTTCAAAAAATGCTAAAATATAAATTCCACAGAATTTAATATGATTTTTATTTATTTTGGATGTACAAAGGCTGCTACCACTGAAAATAAGTTTCAATTTGTTCCCACTATCTTAAAATTTGCCTAAAAAAATTAAAAATTGCATAAACAAACGACTTACCCTCTCTTCGTCACGTGAAAGTATAGTGGGGAAATATAAACTAACTACGTATTTCGTCTTCTAATGATTCTAAGAAATCGTTAACAATGTAACAATGTTCATATTTTATCTATTCATTTTTGCCATGAATGTATAAAGTCATATTTTGGGATCATGGAGACTTCAAATATCGGAGGTTCGGATAAGCGAGATCCTACTGTACAGCAATTCATGTGGCACTCGCTCAGTATGAAATATACGAAATCGTTGAATTAGAAAATGCGATTTTTCTCGTTGTTTGCGATCAATGTAATCTGACGTTCGGTGACGTTCGCTGGCTATCGGCCCGTAGAAAGTCCGTGTCGAGGAAAAAGAATTCGGTGTGCATCGTGGGGCATTCGTGGAAACGATAGCCGGTCCGCGATGTCACGGGAGGAGGTTATCACGGGAGACAACCGGCCCATGACATCGATCAGTCTGTGTCGCTCGATGAACCCCGTATCAGCGAACATTAATTATTATTGCCTGCTCGACACTTTTCAGCGGCCGCCTCTCTCGTCGGCGGAACCCGAGTCCAGTGATAACCATAGTAATCTCTCGGTCGCGAGGCGTTTGACACGAGCATTACGAAAATCGTGGTACGATCAAGAGGTGTCCGGGGAACTCGAAAATGTCCGGCCAAGTCCGGAATTATTTTCGAGATTCTCGAGATTCTTTGGTATTACTGAGAATATTAGAAAACTCGAGAATTTTTCAGTACTCAGAATAGTTTAGAAAATTATTGGGAATCTAAATTTTCGTGGAATCATAAGTTTTAGAGAATCCCATTCATCTTCGGGATTCTCGGGAATTTTAAATATTCGTGAAAGTAATATTTTCGAGAATTACAACCTTCTCGAGAGTTCCGAAATTTTCAAGAATCCTAAAATTTTTATCGAAATAATGTAGGATCTAGGGAGCCGCAGAAAATTTTGATTTTGCATATAGATTCGTCTAATCGTTAAGATGCAAGGGATAGCACGTGGCAGGATAGAAGAACACAACAAGGGATAGAACGTAAAATGTCTATTTCTGACAGAAAAATAAGTCCAAAGTAGAGCAAACATCGAGAAAAACATCAGCAGATTCCGATGTATTTTTCTGTCACAAATAGACTTTTTTACTCATATGATGGGGCACAGCGTGGTGCAGTTAACCTTCCTCTATCAAATGATCCCTTGTGCAGCTCAAAATATGCTCGTATAATGTAAAAAAACGACAGCCTGCAAACTCATGTTTCGATACAAAATCTAATAAGATTCTAATTACTTTCTAGTTATGTCACGTTTTATCCCTTGCCTCTTAAGTACAACTATAAGAATAGTCCGAAAGTTGGAACACAATGTTTAAAGACGATTTCCGTTAGACAGCCCAACGTTGATAAAAAAATGAAATTAAAGTGTACTATAGAAAGTCTTTAATTTTTTTTTCGAGTGGCCACGGTCTAATTTCAAGTGGACACTGAAATCTCTATGCGCTCGGACACTTGGCCTTGCTCTCGGTCAAATATTCCGAGAAGAACGCGATTTTACGGTTCGTGACAGGCATCCGGTCAGCTTCTCGGCGAAGAGGATCTTGAGAGGACCACCTCGCGAGCGAGCAGTCCTCGAGGACTGGAAAATTGATCGCTTCTTTCTTTCTTTTTACTCCACTCGAAGATTCGAGGAAGGGCATTCTCTCTCGATGGGTTGTCGGGATTTTCTGTAGCTATTTCCTGAGGGACCTGGACTCTGTCAAGACAAGTTTATCCGCGGAGCGACGCAACGTCGCGCCGCGGCGATCTGCCTCTTTACGCGCATAAAGCCGGTGGCATGATCGAACGCGTAGTAGGCCGATTTCCAGGTTGCTAAAAATCTGCTAGTAGACTTGGCCAATTTTTTTATACATTTACCACGAATATACGTAGAGCGTCAGTAACATTCTACATGTATTTCTCTCCAAACAGAATTTTTAAATAAAAAAGATGTTTAAAGGGTAGAGCAATTTCTAGAGAGGAATACTTGAAAGAACTAATTTTAAGCGAGATAAAAATACTGAATTTACAATAAATATCTTAACATTTTTCAAAACTGGACATTGACGTATCGAAAAACTAGATTCTAGGATCCTAGATGGAAATCTAGCCTGACACCACGATCAAAGCAGTATCATTCACCGAAACCTTTGCTCCGCTGCGAATTCGCTCGGTGAACACCCCTGCGGCTGTGAAACCGTGCGTAACTAACCTCACGCACACTCTGCGTATCGACAAGGCTACGCCAGAATACTGACTCCATTCATCAAGCGTGGACGCGTGTAAATACTACGGTATGCATCTGTGCATTCTTATTTTATTACAATAAATTTTATTAGTCTGAAAGACAAGAAACTTCTCTATTTTTAATGATTTTTTAAATGAAACTCCTACCACCATATTCGTTACATTTTTCTGATTAAAATGAGTCCACACTCGCCACAGTTTGGATTATATTTACTCGTTTAATCCACGATGCAGTAGAACCTCGATTATGCGAACACATCAGCGAACAATGCTATAGTTTTGCTATGATTAAAACTACTAAATTTAATCATTACTGATTTGAACAGTAAATTGTGCTGGCAGGCATCGTTTTAGATTGACTTCAAATATTTTACTTCAGATTATCGGTTCGCAAAATCGAGGTTCTAAAAGATCGCCAATTGAACGGGCAAATGTGCTTCAAATTGTGTCGAGTGTGGACTCGTTTTAATCAGAGAAATGCGACAAATGTGTTTATAAAAGGTAAAAGTCTCGTAGAAAAATAGTGAAATTATTATTATTTATATATATTATATAAGAAAGTATTATAAAATATATTCTTCCAATTAGGATAGACAATTATGCCTAATGATAATTAGTAACAGTAATCTTAAAACCAAATGATAGTGAAACATTTTCTTTCTGTGTGGCCTGCACGTGTTACAACTGCGACCATTCTTGTCTCGTCGCTCTCGAAGGAAGAGATAGTTGCTATGCATGTTCCAAGTCGTTCCTATGCTTGTACTAGATCGTAGATCATTCAGGAGTGTTTCGGAGGACAAGAAAAAAATAGGGTGCTGTCGGGACACAGTGGTTCGTTTGTGGACCAAACGGGGATTATTATTTCACGATGCACTCGTCGACGTCTATGGCTGTTCTCCGGTGATTTAGGGTCTGTTTACATGGCCGGGTCACTGTCAAGTGTGTCTTTGCTTCGTGTCACCGGAGCTCGAGATGTTAACCGGTGACGTACGATCTCATGGCTGATTTACGAGGTCACTTCTTTCGTCCTGTCACAGTGAAACATTGGGATCTCGAGTGGCTCAATACTGTGGGTCCTATCGATCTTGTGGAGTGCTGATACCCTACACCAGTTTTTCAGAAACTACGAAATACTGTGGCAGATACCATTATAACCAGGCTGCGGATTTTATGTTCTCACAAAAATTGAAAAATTCAAAACAGTCAAGAGATCTGGAGAATCTAAATATTCTGTTTTATTATTTTCAAAAATTATTAACCCCTTGCACTACGATTTATTTTACGATTATTCATAAGTTCTCCGAAGAAAGGGTAAGTTTATATTTATTGTGTGGATATGCGTTATCCAGTGTCTATAATATCGATAACAATAAAATAGGATTAAGATTTAAAGGAAATTAATAACATATTAGTAGATTCTGTTCGAAATCTTCATCACGATTAAATGTACCTTAAATGTTTATGGAGCTCCTATATCTTTCAATTAATACAGACAATAATTATCTTGCTTAAAAAATCCACATTTTCAACACACTAATATTAATTCAGCAAAGAAGTGAACATGCCTACGTAGGTCCTGTATCTTAAAATTAATCCAGACAATTTTTACCTTGCATTTTCTGCATCCGCATTTTCAACTCGATAAAATTTTAAATGCTGACAATTTCTTTCGTTGAGTCACAGCCTCTTCAACAATGGAAGAATAGAATCAGTGTATTTCTAGAAGCCGTTTTCGGGAGAAACGTAGCTGAATACAGCCAGTTTTCGCGATGAGTCGTTTCGAGGAGTATCGTTCGAGAAAGTCGGTCGAAGGTGCAGAATCGATGTAGCCTCGATTGAAAGTCGACGCCAGTGCACGATGATAATGCGAGCACAAACGGATCTCTGTCCGAGCCCATCCATAATACATTGCTCCGGGCACGTTCTCCGGTTTTTTGTCACTGGATACGTTGACGGATGCGTGAAAGGAGTCTAAAGGACCCGGAGCTCTTCTTCCCCGCTCCTCCTCGTTCCTCATACTTCTCCACCGCGCGAACAGAGAACGCAAATTACCGAGCATTCGACTCGAGAAAATCCTCGTGAATTTCGTAACGCGGCCACGGAGGAATTTTGATCTCGATCTCGGCTAGAAATCGTCGACTAAATCCCCGTTACACCTCGAATATTTACGTTGATAGGCAGTACAATTTTTGTCGATTCCGGAATCTCCATAATTGACAAATCAGTTCTGTGTTTTTGAATGGGAAATTCAAAAGTTGTTTGTGTAAACAATGTATTAAAACTTTGATTTACTTTTGCAGTTCCTCCTATTTATATGATTTTTTATTCAAAATAGGAGGTACGTGTTTTGTATAATTGTTCTTAAACGTTATATTTTTGTATAAAGATTCGCAAGTATATTTCTGACCAGACTGCGGAACTTCATCCATTCACGAAGAAATAGGTTGTGTCAGATATGAAATAGTAAAAGATAATGTTGCTTTTAATGTAACAAAGTCAGTAAGGGATGAAATAAATTTTTATTTTATTCCTGTTTTCCACGATAAGTGCAGAAAGTTTTTATTTTGCATAAAGATTCGTAGTCTAGTTATGACATAGGGTATTCGGCCGAAGACTATGCAGCATTGCAACCGAGCGTGCCCGATTTTGCAAAGGACATTCGGCTGGAGGGAAACAATCGAAAATTGACTCGGACCCGGTATAAATCACGCTAGACTGGTCTAACTGAAACGATAAGTTGCTGTAATAACTGTTGCGATATCATCGGCATCATTAATTATCAGTTCCCTCCATCGACCGGGTCCGCATCAATGAAATTCAACGCAATCGGACGATTAAACGGGCAGCCTGGCGAGCCAGATAATATCGCGAACGAATTACCGCCAATATTATTTAGATATCTGACAGGTTGCTAGACGAGCTTGGTGCCCCGATAGAATCTTCGCGTTACAAAATCCCATAATTCATAGCCGGATCGAAACGAAACAACGATCTCGCCCCGTCCGACAGGACGCGATCGGTGCACGATCTACTGGTTCGAAATCGTTATCCGAATCCTTTGTTTACACACCTCTTACGAACTGCAATTAATCTTCGCGCTTGCTCCTTGGAAACGAATACTAAGAGTGACCAGATAAGGGGAATGAACACGAATTCAGGGACACGAAACATGGGTCTCTCTGAAAATTCTTCTGAGATCAAATGTTGTTTATCTACCGGTGATTACTTAATGATGTTGTAAAGTCAATGGAAAATTTTTTAATAGGCTAGATAATCAACAGTATTAACAATTTTAATCCTGGAACCAACAAGTCAGATTCAGTGCAGACCATCCAACACAACCCTTTCTACCATAATACAGCCCCTAAAGAAGGTAAAAAATCCCCTGCTCAGAATAAATTGACCTCCCCCAAATCAAGTCCGCGAAAACCCAGTAAATCCGTCGGGGTATTAATCAGGAAAAAATTAGTATGATCGATCGGAGGAGCCGGTGTCTAGACGACGACCAGCAGGAAGACGCAGCGAGATAATCGTCGGCCGTATAATCCGATGAGGCGTCGATCGAACAATCGATCTATCCGCGGGTCCATTACTTCTCCCCGAGAAAAATAAAACCGAGTTCCCATAATCCGTCGGTAATCCCAAATACGCATCTACCGGAGCCAACCGGCGGCGAATTACTTTAGTCTCGCAAGTCCGACCGATAATCACGCTCTCTTCTCTTTTTCACGAGAGAGAGAGAGAGGGGGGGGGGACCCTTTCCTCCCCTCCGTCCGACGCGTATAAAAACGACCGTTCCATAATTGATTTTGTTCTTCGAAAGTTGGCATGCACTCGGGCGTCGGCGGCTAGCCGGCTAGCTTCGCTACGCGAAACTTGCAGCGAAAAGCTTCCCCGCAAGCACTCGAGTGCTTCCTCTCGAACCCGTTAAAAGTTTTGTAACGATCCCTCGCGGAAATTCCCGATCGTGCAGCCCCTCGACGACCCGTCCGAGCAAAAAGACTCACATGCAACCCGTCTCTCGTTTCACGCACCACCTTTTTCTTCGTTTCGCCGACGTCATCCCTTGCGAAGCCAAATCCTGGACGCACCGAATCACTACGGAAAACGACTAGCAATCTTGACAGGTCTGTGGACAAACCAATTTACTTTTCACAATCTAAAAATTCATTTACTATTATTAAGAACAGGAGAAGAATCTATCGCAGCTTGAAAATCGAGGCGTTTATAACAACCCCTTAAAATTTGACCTGCTAATATTGTGTTCGATTGTTATGACATTTTTGTGAACAGCGGTAAGTTCTATCGACTGCCGATAGCACAGCCAAAAATTGTCAATCCCTCGCGAACCGCCGGGGACGTCGAACCTCCTCATTTAGATCACCGTTGGACTCTTGTGGACTTTGGTGGTCTCTGATGGACTCTGGATGACTTATTGAGGTCACCAATTGATTCTGGTGGACCCTGGAGAATATTGGTAGACCTTGGCAGACATATTGAGGTCGCCGAAAGAATTTGGTGGACACTGGAGGACCTATGTCTTCAATGGACACTGGTGGACGTCCTTCCTTTCCTTCAGAGTATGTTCAAAACGAACACCAAAATTATAAACTACTTCATCAAATGTGTACGTAATTAAAACAAATGAGTTTTCCGCACTACCTTTTTACCTAGTTCACCAGTGTTCCATTTGGGTCGCGAACAAAACCACCTATTTCGAGTCCCCGAGTTTTACCAAATGGGAAACAACCGGAAGCTGATCGAAACAAAGGGAAAACAGCGTTCGGGCCTTGAAAAGGGGGCAAGTTCTGGTCAAAATCGACACGGATACGTTCTCGCTCATTGGATTGGAGAGCGCGAGAGACGAGAGCGGAACGCGCGGCGTTGTTAATCCTCGAAAGTCGGGGGTTAAGCAGCTTGGAGAGCTTGGAGAGTTGGAACGCGTAAAATTGCGCGGGGATTTCGCCCGGCGGAGTTATTAATGCTCGCCAGTATCGTTACCTTGTTATTTAAGGGATCCCCGCGTTTTGCGAATTAGGGGATCATCGCCGTGTTCCGCGATTTTTACGAGGAAAATTAAAAAGCGCCGATTCATTTATCGGCGTTTCTTTCTTTTACGTCGAATGCTCGTTTACCGGATTAGACTCCATTCCATTCTTCCTCCATAGAAAAATGTACAAATTCCGTCCCACGGTGGTCGAACAAGACATAAAAATAATGGAAATCATGGTGCTCTGTGCTGTTTGAATAATAGAATTTGAATCTGTCACTTTACCATTATTCCTCAAGATAGAAATGTAAAAGCTGTAACAATTTTTATTTTGCATGAAATTAATTTCTAGTTTTTTCGATCTAGTTATCACTCCTCTACAAATTCTTCACAAATGACAGTAGCACATTTATCATCACTGCGAAGCACGTTTAGTCTGTTGAAAACCGAATGTGTTTACAGCGGGTGAAATTATTCGATGATCGGCTGTAAATCATGCAGGGTGAAAGGCGTGTAAATCGCAGCTCGGTTGAGAGGTCACTAAATAAATCCGGCAGTGTATCAGCGTGGCCGATGACACATTAAAATTCCGTGGATTCCCCGCGAGTCGCGGAGGGCCGATTACAAATTTCGCGAGAGCGACTGTTTCATCGCATGACGTTTACGCGCGGCCCCGGACACACCGGGTTTGATGTATGTTGCCAGGATTGGCAATTACTATCGACTATTACGGCGGTAAGCGTGCGTAATCGTCATCGGTATTACCATATATACTGTTATTTCCATTCCGACTTCGGCCGGCGTCCATAATGATAGCGTTGTTCCGGCCGCCACCCTGTTCGTGCACCGCGCCGCGTCTCGGCCGAGCAACCCCCTTCTTTTCCTTTCGTGACGATTGCATAAACACAGAACCGGATTCCACGTCCGCCGCTGGGCAAATTTATTCGCCGCGATCGCTATAATTTTGATAAATTTCATTTAATACAATGCGCTGTCGGCCGGCTACACCGTTCCCGGGAAACGAGGGTGGATATTCAAAGACGAGAACAACAATCGTAAGCACGGCTTCTAACTGTTCCGAAAATAACTGTTTAAATCTGTTTTACACAGGTGCTGAACTGTACTGACTCTGACGACTTATTAGTAGTCTCGAATAAAAGAATTTCGAACTCAATCGTTAGAAATAGAAATTCAATAGAAATGTATTTTTCTTTTAAATTATTTCACTAAGCTGAAAATAATGGAATACCATAGTCAGAAAAACTTCTGATATTTTCCGGTTACGTATTTCACCAGACAATTGTCATTTTTTAAAAAAAGTCAACATCTAAAACTTTCTGGTCATGCATAATTTTAAAACTCAGTAAAAATCGTAATGAACACTGTGAAACTCTGTATTACATTTCCACAATCGTCGACACGAAGTTCCCATCGATTCTGGAGAGCGAAAGGTAGCCACCCTTAAAAGACGAAGGCTACACAATCGCTAGAGAACTTCCGCCTCCGATGAAAAATCAAAGGGGGCTGTTTCTTTTATACCGGTTCAAAAAAGAAGAAGAAGAAGAATCAGCAAAAGATGGGGCGCAAGAACAGAAAAGCTACTATTTAAAAGGTACAGCTAGTCAGCTGGAAATCACAGGGTTCCTGTGAAAAGTTTTCATCTACTCGGAAAAGTTCCTGCTCTCTCTGAGCGATCTCCGAGAACCGGGTAAAAGAAAAACACCCCTTTAACGAAGACGTTTCCTCCCTCGAAGCACCCCCACGCGACGCAAATTACCGGCACGACGAAGAATTTAGGCGCGCGAGCTGTATGCTTAAAAGTCTTCGCAAATCGGAAGGGGTGAGAAGAGGAATGGGGGTCGGAAAAAGGAGGACACGCCACCCTGGAGTAGGCACCAAGCTCCTTAGGTTACAACCGACAGTTCACAATGTATAAATCATAGTAATAACCGTGTGGTTTCCACCTGCGTATTCGACGAAACGTACGGGGTGCGAGAAAAGTAATAGCCACCCCTTTTCAGGGTAAATGTACACCCTCCTGTGAATATTTGAGAAAGAAACTTGCTGCAAAATGATTTATAACTGGACTGCAGCTTTTCGTATAAGAATCTAAGAAACGAATAAAATTTTTTTAAAACATCGGATAATCGAGGTTCTACTAACACGTGAATTGCACAACTAAACATAATCTGAAGTATGTCGTGTTTGCATTCGAATTAACCAAAAAAATGTCGCAAGTATGATGCTATAGGCTCATAATTTTAAGAACAAACAGTGAAGATATTAATTTTTTCAGAAATATCGTACAATGCAAATGTGGTGTAAGTAAAGGATTACTAGTAAAGTTGACTACTGGAAATTGTACTTAAGATTATACCATGTCGAAGAATAATCAATTTTGAAAATTGCTTTTAAATTAAACATTGTTCTCCTTGATTCCAAAATAATAAAGGAATGCAGTACATCGACTTACACAACTTTCAAAAAACTCATACAAGGAGACAGTCTTGCGGTATTTTTCTTACACCTTGTAGAACTGACCGCGTACGTTTCGGGTGCAGCAGGCTGCAGCAAACCGTGCGAATATCGCATGCATTATTCAAGGACCACGGAGACTGGCTGCACCGCCGCGCCGCGAGAGCCCGGCTTTGCATAAGCGCTGACGAGGAAAACTGCACCCACGCCGCGAGTATTCATCGATAACCCACCCCCATCCAACCAGGTGTCATAACCACCCCCGTAGACTTTTCGCGGCGTTCGCGCGAACGATACCGTTCCGAGTGCTTTTTGCTTTTACAGTTTTTTCAGCCGTGTTTTTGGCCGGCGTATCCAATTGTAAACCGCACCGTTCCTCGTTCTGCAATATTTACCAGTTTGGTTCCGTTCTAACAATTTTCTCGATTTTGTCAAACTTTTGGTATTCTAATATCTAAAGCGATTTTTAACGTGAATCTGTGTGCAAAATAAAAATTGTATTAATTATAAGGAAGTCCAAAATCGAAGAAAATCGACAAAAATTTAATTTATTTATTACATTTATTCAAAAGAAAAGATTTATTTTAAGTACCGGTAAACATGTGTGTAAAATTCTTAAATATTCATGCGAAAATGACCTCGGAAATATCTACTCTATAAAGCAATGTATAACTCACTGAAATTTGATTATTCTTACTTTAAAAAAATCATACATGTACATGAATTATAAACAGATATGTGTGCAAAATCCAAACGAGGTAGGTTCACTGGTTTTCCCGGGAAAAATTCCGAAAAATCGTGCAATCCGACAGCTAGAATACCTCCTCGAATTCGTTCCCAGCGTGAAAGCTAAAAGAGCAAGCTGAACGACAGCATGTCGTTGGGATTCTTGGTTGGTTTCCCAGCTGGTTCTTGGGAAAGGCTTGATCTCAGAGAAAAAGTTGATGGGGCACGATTTATTGGGGGGGAAAAATCGGCATTACCCGTGGCGGATCAATCGAGGGCTTAACGATCCCCCGTTCTGCCGATGGACGATAATTTCAAACGGGCCTTAACGAGCCAGTCGAGTGCGTCAGGTGGAACGCGTGTGTATGTAGGTGTGGTATTACTCTCTTTTTGTTTTCTTTTTTTCGTTCGGTGGAAAGAACGACGCCTCGCGTCGCGACGGCCTTTGTTAAACGCAGCCTCTGCCCACGCACAGCCGCGCGCGGAGATTATTGTCAGTTGGTGAACAATGCCCATCGAGACTCTGTCTACCGCTAATCAAGCGTCGCCCCGCTAATTATCGAGTGCTAATTGAGTTGCGCTCGCTGCGGACCGCCGACGGCGAGCTCGCCTCGGAAACTGTCTCGAATACGAGTCCCGGGGACCGGCTCTTAACGAGAAACAGTCGCGAGTTACCTTTTTCTGGGTCCCGAAGAATTTGGTAATCGAAGCTCGGTCATCTGACCACTCCGACACGGCCCAAGAGCAGTGCAGTTTATGCTAATTTTTTTTAGGAAGTTCGTATACAGTGATCATGTTGTGAAAGTAAAATTTTACCGTTGTCGTATAACTGTGTATAACATTGTACGAAATAATGTGATCTTAAAAAAATATTTGTGATTATCTGATTTTTTATATACTCGTATTATTCATAATCATTTTTTGGTACGTCATTCCTGGTTGGTCTCTTTAAATTTCCAGGTCCAGCAATTTTTCATATTCATAATTGGTGGTTGTTAAACTGAATCCACTGAATTCATTTTTAAAACGAACGTCGTCAATTGTACGCTTCATCTGCAATCGAATATGTACAATTAATACAAAACAGAAAGTATCATATTTGCGGTTATCCTGTATGTTCATAATTTCAACAAATTCTAGTATACATACACGTACCGCGTTTTTATATTTTCAAATTCTGTTTGTCGGAAAGCAAAAATTTCAAGGAGAAATTGGGAAAAATTTTACACGTTGAAGTTGAAGATCATTTATATTTTTACAGTATCGTTATAATTGTTGTTCGTGAAATTGTTGGTATATGTGGTCGAAAATCAAAGAGATCTATTTCGCGCATGTTGCATTCGAGATGCACTTTCGGGAGCACACTTTACTGTCCCGTTGCAGCTCTGGCGCTCGTAAAACGTTGCTCGGTTGCTGGACAATTAAGAGAGGCAACAAAGTGTTCCCGCTAATGCCACCGCGGAGAGACAAGATTCGCAAATTGGCAGTCATGCGTCGGTAGCCGGAAGGGTTCGACCAGTCATTAAAAGAAATTATGCCGGCGACGCGTACACTTCCGGACGCTGAGCACGTCTACATACACGTATCACCGTATTCCCATATACGCATATCCGTGTACGGGGAGAACATTATTCCGAGGGAATGTATCATGACGGCTATTATCGTTAACATGTAAATGCTGCTGGTCTAATGGTGTCTTAATTGAGTCGACCATTAGACCCTCGTGTAACTCGCGTACCTCCCTGCGCGTCCAATATTAAGATATTAGGTTCGTTCGTATAATAAAGGTATTAAGGGGTCCCCTGATCCTGGACCGGTGCCGGACCTGTTCGGTTTTTCACTTTCTAACGGGAATTCGTTTCCAGTTTCGGAGAACTGCTCTCGTCCAAACCACCGCCATTTTGTGTCCATTTACATTTTCGAACTTTCGGCATGGAGGTCCTTCATTAAGGAGAACACTGCAGATAATTCAGTAATTATAACAACCTCTTACTTCAAGTAAAGAACAGTTTTAATAAGAAGAGTTATTAAAAGTTGGGACACTCTTGAGAATTAAATAGATTCTGGAGAACAATATATCCGATCTTGAATAATTTCGAGAAGAAAAATTAGAATTCGTAGCAGAATTCTGGTGTTTGGTTCGAACACTGCGGTATTATTTGTAATAATATGTGAAACTGCAGAGAGTCGTGGCAGCTTTGAATGCGCAGAGCTAACTGGCCAGACATTACACAACGATTTTCTGTCGAAATAAGCTCGAACAAAACGATAATTTTAAAAGCTGGAGGAGAGTGGAAAATGCTTGGGCGGAAGACAAAATGGACGATTGTCCCTTATATGGTTGATCCGGGCCACAGGTATGGTCGGTCGCCAATTAAATTCCGTGGCGGAGTATTCGCCATTCACCTGTCACAATGCGCATCAATCAGCGCTAACCGAGCGTAGGAGAACGCTTTTATCAGCGTTACGCGATCGAGTGGCGCGAATCACTTGAACAAGGATCGGTCGAACCAGCGATTCTCGTCGTGGCGCGCCGTGGCGGTGGTGGCAGGGGGTTGCAAGGGGGTTGGAACATGGTGAAGGGGCAAAAGGGAGGAAGGGCATGGCACACGGGATGGCCCTTCATTCTCGTTCGTCGGCATAATAATACAGACGGCGCGCGGAGCCGCCGCCGCCGGCTCGAAAAGCGAAAACCGCGAGCGAATCGCCGCCGGTGAGGAGAGCGGTAATGCATGCGATTATGCGGATCAATGAGCTATGGTCCTATTTATGGCTCTATCAGCCGACCGCTACCAGCACCCTCGATCCACCCCTGACCACCCTTTTTTTTATATGTCGATGCATGCTGATCATCGCGTGACCGTTCGCGGATTCTACATCGAACGCTATCACTCTCTATCTCGCTATCATCCTATGAATTTCTGAGTGCCGTTAACTCTTCAACCCTCCATCAAGCGGTATAAATTAAGAATAATTCTTATTCATACAACTGTATAAACGATCAAAGTTATTATTAGTCTCTTGATAACGAAGTTTCCATGTTACACTATAATTCAGCTAATCTCGAAATTAATAAATTGATGTCCAATGCTAATAATTTTAGAACAATCGTTTGTAAGCGTGTCAGTAATTAGTATCCGTTAGTCTGATTACTTTTACACTTCTTATCGATTAATTTATAAAGAGTTTAAAAAGTCTCCAGAATTTTTTCCACTGACCCACCAATTCTTGTTGAGCTGGTGAAAATTGTTACGTGAGGAAGGGAACGAGATGAAGCGAGAGGACAAAAGATGAGCAGCTGAGAATGATCATCACTGTCTACGAATATCGATGAGTAGTATCGAAAACTAGACTTCAGCTACAACAGGGCTAGAGCTCGAAGATGTTCCCGTAGAAAAACTGAAAAGTGGGCTTAGTCTGGGGTTGGCGGGGTGAGGGGTCCGCTCATGGTATCCCGCGGGGGCGGCTGCTTTGACCAGGTAATGGCGTGCCGAGAAGAATGGGAAATGTCACCAGGGGGCGCGGACCTTACTCCAGGTCGAGTCAACCTCGTTTCTTTTTGTTCGAGCCGACGACGACTGCGCAACACGGCGGAGCCGCATGGGGTTGGATCATTCTCCGTGGCGTCATTAGTCCTCCCGTCGACGTGACCGCATACTTCACTTCGGGGTATAGAAACTTAGAAATCTGATGATCTCCTGGTGCCTACTGAGAAACTTGCCACCTATGCCAGACCAATCGGAAGATGGGGAAAACTGAATAGTTTTTCAGATGCTCGAAGAAATCTGACTCTTATGCTGAACTTGAAGGAACAGACAATTCGGAATTTTATGACAAAAATAATGGTAAGACAGACAAATTTTTTCTTCGATGACAAAACACGATTCTGAATTTTATGACAAAATTGTGCAAAGACAGAGAATTCTAAATTTACTCACAAAATTTTAACATAACAGACAACTCTGAATTTTAGAACATTAATATGACAAATCATAAAAAATTATAACCAAGAGATATTTATTAACGAACTTCTATACCATGGTTTTTTTTACTAGTCCCGTTGCACAATAATGAACTGTAGTCGAAGGCTCTTCGACTACTGTGCATCTTGTCTGAAGCGAGAAATTCGCGGCTCACGAAGGTCACTGGATTTTTTTCTGGTACATATGAGAGTTCGTAGAGGTCGATGTGAAGGTTGAAGGGTGTAGGATGAAGACGACCCCTCATCGTCGACAGCATCTGGCACGTCCGGGCATCGTTCGATCAGCGTGGCGCCTTCGTTCGAGGCGCACGCGTTTCTTTTCTTCGACTGGCCGATGGATTCCGTGTAATCGCTAAGCGGGCGCGTGCTACGAAAAAGATAGGGATCTTCTTCTTCTTCTTCTCGTCTCTGCTCTCCGCGAGCTGAGACATGGGCACGGGCCAGCCTTCCCACACCTAGCCGATCTACCTGACCTACCTACCAGGTAACTACGCTAACCTTGATAACCCTCTCGCCGCGTCGGTCCTTTGTCCCGTTCGTCAAACACGTGTACGTTTCACCGAAGGACGGGTGTTAAAAAGAAATATGGATCTCTTGAAATCTATCTTTTATACAGGCACCGTATACTACATCCCTCTCTTTGTCAACGGGTCTGACACTGTCCCGCGATATTCTTCGTTCTTCGTTTTATGGACAGTTTTAGGGCCACAAGCCTCTCGAGAGGGTTCGGTGGCAACTATTGTGGTAGCTTGTTAGTGTCGAACCCTCCGAACATGATCGTTCCGATGTGGAATGTTGTTGTGGAGCTAGATTCTGCTTTGAACTGTTTTGTCGAAGATGTCGTCTGTGCAGGTGTGAACTAAGAGATATGGATCTTTCTGATGGGAGCTCTGTTTCAAACAAAATAGTTAAATTTCTGAGGAAATATCCAGTCTGAATAAACTCATTGTACTAACTCCGTCAATAAGCCACGCCCACTTGTGGTAGTCTAAGTAAAGAATAATCTAAACAGGAAAAAATAAGCTAAATATTCTTTCATTTCTTCCTCGACACAATTTGCCTCAAGATAATGCTGGAATGCTACCGGGTTCAATGCAGTGTGCTCCCACAGCAAAGTGGGCAGGAAGAGGACGCATGCGACAGACCAAAAGCGGAACGGCAAATTACGAAACACTCGTTAATTGAAAAACGAGGAGGCCGCGCAAAAGCATCGACTCATCCGCGATCCCGGCAATTAAAAGCGAGGATTCGCTTCCGTCATGAGGGCCGTGGCGTCGTCGTCGTCGTGCGCAGGCAAAAACGAGTCGAGGAGAGAAGGCAAGGGAGAGAGAGTTGTCGGACAATCAGGATCGCACCTCGATAATGGAACATTAAAAACAGAGTGGTGTGCGCAGCTGCTTGCTGCCGGAGTCGAAAGGGGACGAAAAAAGGAGCGTCTCCTTTCATCGCGTCGCGTCGCATGCGCACGTGTAATTACTTCATCGGCTGCTGGAGCTGGAACAAGAAAGGGATACACCGGAACCGGCCAGGTGACAAATGATTTTTTTTCAACACTTTCGCGACGTCATCCCTTATCGTCTGTTCAGATTCCTTTAAAATTAATCTTACAATCGAGTCCAACTCACACAGGGTATACTCACTGATGTTTAATGTATTTTTATGTAATTGCCGACTGTTTACTGCAATGGTTAAACAACTTTAAAAATCCTCGTGTATAAAGAATAGCAATTCGGTAGTCATCAGAAGCTCCTCTCCCGATGCTTAGCATCCCAGAGACGAAAAACATTGTCCCGAATATCGAACAACTATCTACCGTTGGCATCAAACGATTTCTGGAATAAGGGCGCGGATCGTAACTCCGCTAATTCGATTATTCATGAGAATCGAGTTTCTCGAGTTCGTTGCTGTTGAACCAGCAGCCGCCCGCTGCTCTCTTGACCCGTTTTCCCGATTATCGTCTCGAGGACTGTAATACACCGTGGATTACGGTTGTTGTTCGATCGACAAAGTTCAGCTAACAAGGGAACAGAGCGAAACTCAGACACGCCGATTCCGACGAAAACTTATAGGCAAACGTGGCTTCTTCAAAAAATATTTTAGAAATCGGACAACTCGAAATTGACGATTTTTAATTATTTTTACTAGCTACATACTTCTCTTAACAGCGTAAAGAGTGACACCTTGCAATATTTTGGAACTACTCGGAAAGAAATACTTTGGCTAGTTTTTTTTAAATAGTTTTGAACATTCTGTGAATCAAGAGAGGGAATAAAAGCGAAGAAAAGTGCCGACTGTCATTGTACCGCGCCCCGACGACACGGTCCGTCAGCGATGATTCTCGAAGCCCCTCGGGACAGGCCCGAGTGTCTCGCGTGACGGACGAAAGAGTGCGGGGCCCGCTATCAAGAGCAAAAGGACCGCTGTCCCTCGGAGTTGAAGAGAGTCCGTCGTTAGATTAAAAGTAAAAGAACCGGTGGGAGACGAGGAGGTGAGAGGAGAACTCTGGTGTGGTACCTGTAGAAGTGAGGAGAGGAAAGGAGAGGAGAAACAAAGAGCCGAGGGGAGAAGGTGGCCCACTCTAAAAGCCAATCAAAGGAATGACAGTCCGCTGCCCGCCTCGTAACCTTCGGAAAGGGCCAGCCAAGGGCTGCCGCCGGATTGGGCACTCGGCTACTCCATATTGATGAGAGTGACTCGGTTAGGCTCTCGCTCTCGCTATGGGAACAATCACGGCGCCTTCGGGTGCCATACTCCGATGATACTCTTTCGAGATTTCAATAATCGAACCTGCTCGCTTCGGTGCTCTGTCTTGTTCACCACTGGCCACCATAATCAACGATAATCTACTGCTTAACGCTTTCACTGCTGAAGCGTAGACAAGATCGTATGCATTTATGGCAAAATATGTGAAGAAACATTAAAAGAATTTAAAAACGAAGTTATATGAATTTTATGCATTTACGATAAAAATGAGTAAGTACGATTTAAAATAATTAAAAATTTTAAGGGTTTAGACAAATCAATGTACCATTTTCAATTTACTTAAATTAATGAACAAACTTTGGTAACTTGACCCCTGTTGCTCACAATTGATGCACAAAATTTCGATTTTGCATAAATCCATAATCTAACGATTAGTCCGAATCGGAAAGGCTGATTCATCGTGGTCGCTTTGAATTTACGAGCATCTATTCAATCGTCACCGCGAATATTTTTCCTGTTCGCGTGTATCAACGGCTTGCGACTCTGCCAACCGGACAAAGAGAAGAGAGATCGGAGAATGGCGGACGCGGCGGAGAAGAAGAAGGCAGTTAATAAAGCAAAGAGGACGCTAATTAGAGAGCCATTAAAACGATAAACGATGACACAGAGTTGACGCAGAGCTCTCGGACGACACGCCGTTAGTTGTGTCTTCTTGGATAACCCCGGATGATAAACCGCGCCGATACTCCCCACCGGACATCAAACGGCAGCGAACAACGACGGTAGTGTCAACGCACGTGTCTCCCATCAGACTGTGGATCGAGATCCAACTTCTTTCGCGGTTTTTGCCAGACAGAACGGGGAAAACGGCCCTCTCTTACAGATGCTTCTGAACCTATATGACCCTTGGCCTTGGCTGAGAACTGGCGGACGTTAGAACAGTCAAAAACTTTCAGGCTCGCAATTAGAGGATTGCAAAAATTGCAATTTGAAATTCAGTAGATTACACTTTTGTAGAACAGCCATGTTACAAGTGAATTTATTTGAGGTTGTTCTGTTAAAAAAGACCGTAGGGTCTGTTAAAAGTGGCCA
Organism: Lasioglossum zephyrum; assembly: GCA_028455615.1. Taxonomy (NCBI): domain Eukaryota; kingdom Metazoa; phylum Arthropoda; class Insecta; order Hymenoptera; family Halictidae; genus Lasioglossum; species Lasioglossum zephyrum. Next base: position 18,668,632 of record CM052329.1, on the reverse strand, counting down.
CGAAATTTTGCAATTTTTTAATCGATTTTAGCACGCTCGCAATTATCAATTTTCAAATATTCTTTTCGAATTATTATTAGTAATTCGCTCAATTTAAAAATTTTCCTAGTACATATTGTATTTTTTTCTGGAATATTATTTAATTATATATATAACCAAAAAGATAAAATTTTTTTGGAGTGCCACAATGATCAAACTATAATGCAGACATGTATTTTCAACCGCTCGTGTCAACGTCAGTAAACATAGAGTTGTCCCGCTCAAAGACAAAAATAGCATATCATTCACGCGAACTCGCTTTATCGACTTCTTAACCTTTCGCGAACGAAAGTCATCGAATAGATGACATAAGGTGTTTGCTCATAACGTGCAGAAGTGACAAGTGAGCTGGACGGAGGAATGCAGGTCTGATTGGTACTTGAGCAAACGTGTTTTCACAGTTAATACCTAATTTTCTCTGATGGAGCAAATGATTTACACAGACGTGTTAAAAATAGTACTATAAGATCTACAATATTTAAATATTCTTTACCTTAGTAATTTCTTTGTTACGTCTAGGTTTCATGCACGAAGTTTCGAGCACAATTTTTTAAATTATGAATAATAATCATTCAATTCAAAGTCTAATAATTAGAATTATTAAAAAAATAAAAAATGTAAAAATTGTCTTTGACACGGAAGTTTTAAAACCACATTAATAGCAACAGCCCTTCTTCTCCCAAAAGGTGTTCTACAAAAAAATACATAACTAGTACAATTTCGATTATTTTTACTAAAAAGAAATAGCTTGTGTGCTTCAAACACCCTTAAATGCGTGTACAAAATGTTCAACAGTTCCTACTGAAAAATTTGTGAACACTGTCGAGAAGACGACCTCGGAAAGAATACCACTCAAGGCTTAAATCCATCTGTTGGACTCCAAATCCATCTGTTGGACCCAACAGTTGGAGAATTCGGACGGAACACGGACTGGGCCCAACTCGGGTCAAAGTGAGCCCAGAAAATGCGAACCGGAGCAACGAATTGGACGGTACCGGCAAAGAGCCTGATTTCCCGGGTCTGTGGCTGGAAGGACGAGTCCGAGGTTAGTTGCAACGGGGTGGGTTGATGGGGCTCGGCGCATCCCACGCTTATGAATTAAAGGCATGGGCTGGTTAGTCTTGATTTATCCCCGAGCATCGTTCATCCCTGTTCTTTTGTTTCGTCGCCGACGAATCCCCGGTCCCGTATCCATCCTCCTCCTTTTCCCCTCGATCACCTCCACCCCGCGGGGTAATAATCCCGCGAGAAACTCGGCCTAACAAATGCGCTGTTTTCAGTGTACCACGGCGGCCAGTCATCCCGCAGGACCTCTCACGACGTGCCAGCCATTAGTCTAACAGGGAAACGTGATGGAAAGGTTCCCTGCGTGCCTAACGCCGGCTAACAAACATTGTTGTGACTTCCACGGGGTGAAACCGGGTATCCGTCATCCCGTTCATCTCACCTGGACTCTCTCTCTCTCTCTCCACTTTACATCGCCTCCTCTCTGCAGCTCTTTTCTTTCTTCTCAAGAGAGTCGATCTCCTCTCTTCACCTCGCAGCTCCTTCTGCGCGGTCGTTCATCGTCCTCGTTCGATCATCGGTTACTCTTTTTCTCTCTGTTGCTCCGAGCTGCTCCGTTGCTCTTGGATCCTCTTGTTCATTCTGCTCACTATGTTGGCCCGTTCGCTCTTTATCTTTTTCTCTGTTTCTCTCTCGCGTCGTCAAGGTGTTTCTTTAGCGAGAGACGTCTCCTCCACAATCACCGACGCATTGTCGGACTAAGAGATTGCCCTCTGTGCCCGAGAGTTATGCGGCTGAGATGACTACGCCTCCTGCGAGACCCGCCACGGACCGGGAACGCTTCTGGTACACCGGTAACCTGTTGTTTCTCGGGTCCTACGCGTCCCAACCGGACAACCTCTAACCCTGGACTGTCTTCTCTTTTTTCCCGCCTGGTTCGATCGGACTGGTCTGACTTTGCTCGAGCACATGCGAGTTTATCTTCTCTCGGTTATGCCCGAGAACAAGTCGAACCGATATTGCGAGTTTCTGGTACGGATGCTATTAGAACGCGGAACCAGAGTGGCCAGATTGAGACTTGTCACCTCACTCTACCTTCCCCTTCTACGACGCTGTCCCCCCACTAATTCCCCTGATCTAGAATTCTAATATGACTATCTTCTAAGTATACAATTTTCCAATAATAAAGTCCTTCATAACAGCCACCACATTGAACACTGAAATCTCAAACTCAGTGTACCAATTTAAAATCCCAAGTTCCTTCTCGAGTATTATTGGTGTCACGGAAATTAGCTGTTTCTTCGAAGGATGTTGGTTGAGATGGCGAGGAGGCTATATCGCAAGATTGAAATTCGTCCGGGCATCGATTTGCGAAGGGGCATTTAAATGTCCCGGACCTTGAAGGGCCAGGACGCTAAGTAGCGGCGCGCGCGCTCGCTCTGGCCCGGTAGCAATTTATTCATTGCGCCCGCTAACTGGCCGCGCATTGAAAACCCGCCACGGTAATCTGCATTCATTTGAATAAATAACCGATCAATAACCAATAATAAGTTGGCCAATACCCGGTTTGTCATCTCCGGCGATTCCGGGGCCCGTTGGTGCGTCAGGTGGTTGGTCGCGACCGACACGCTATACATTGTCGCGAATTTACGTTGCTAATCAACTATCGCGCTGGCCACGTTATTGATTGAGTCGTTCACGACACGTTGCGAATATTAAGGAACCATTCTCGACCCTCTGCGAACCGGCTCCTGCTGAACAAACGGGGTAAAGTGATTTTTAGGAAATTGTTCTTTCGATGAAGATGCTTCAAAGAGCAGAGAAAGTGAACAAATTAAAAGTATTTAATGAAATAAACGTTCTCATAATAATGTCGTTTTAAATTGAATGAAATCGAAAGCTTCGCCTGATTTCGTCCACGTGAGTTAGTGCATAAATTATATTATGGTCTGTGCTTGTGTTTATAAACATTTCTAAAACCAATGACATATTACGACTAGACTGCGGATTTTATGCATTTATGTATTAAAAATATTTAAGGCCATCGGAGTGTGTTAGTTTCAACTGTACAAGATAATTAGAATAAGAAAAATTGTCTACGTGGTCCATGTTTTTTGCAATTGCTTCTTATTTTGCATAAAGAGATCCGCAGTCTGTTTATAATTTAAACAATTGTTTTCCATTAACATATTTTGCTGCGATTTTCTCGAATGTAGATATTTTATTTTGGACTCATTCTTCCTTATAGGATTGTTTGCTCAAAACAGCGTTGATGTTTGAAATAGCAGATAATTTGATCCATCAGCGTGGAAGTCGAAGGATGACGAAAAATACCAAAAGCGATAGCAACGTGCAGGAATGATGAAGACTGGCGAAGAATAACGATTGAAGAAGAAACCGATTGAAACGTGGAAGAAGGAGGAACCCGAGGGAATGCAGCAGCTTCCCTGGACAGGGGCTCGCGAGGTTTTCGGCGAGAAGGAACGTGCGAACGTCTCGTCAACCTCACGGTACTCAATCTCACTTGCAAATGCGGTTCTCGGGGTCCCAGGCCGCGTGTGTGGTAGCGGCGTCATCCGAGGAAGCAAGAGATCGAAAAGAAGAAGACGAAGAGAAGGAGGGTAAGGGAATAAAGGATAAGGGACGACAGTAGAGCGAGAGAGAGGGAGAGTCCGGGGCCCGGCAAGCCAGCCAATTTGTGACTGACGAGGCGATTGGTAATAAGCAACGGAGGGACTCAAATTGCTTGAGTTTTTCTGCGGTCGTTCATTGGGTGTTGTCGTCGGGGTAGCCCACGAGACTCTCCCAGGGACCCCCTCTCAGTCTCCCACTCTCTTACCTTCTCTCGATCTCCCGCTCTATACACCAGCGGAATCGAGAAGCGAAGAAAAGAGTAATCGAGGACCAGGACTCGGGGAAGGAGGTGGATAAGATGATAGCGATGATGCCCAGTCGATTCGGACCCGACGCCGGTTTTTTGGTAGCTCCGACAATACGTGTGCCAGCGATACGTTTTCCTTTTTGCTTTCTATGCTATTCCTGCTAATCAAATTTGTCGGAACGTGATCTGTGGTTACAATTGGGTTACGACTAAGTAGTTCAGATGTTTATATAAAAGTTCATAAAAGTGTTTCTATAAAAAATAAAATTGTTGTTATTAAATTTAAAATTTAGCATGTTCATCGAAAATTGTTCGGCACATCTTCTAAATACGCCATCAGATTCTAGTACAATAAGGCCCAAAGGATTGTTCGCCATATAAATTGAGAATCGAGTCCCCGAGAATCGACGCAGGACAATTTCGAAATTTGGTCGTTGAATGGGGCCCGGAGCATCCCGAGCCCATTACTAACAGCGATCCCATTAACCGAGGTCCCCTGTTCCTCTTCGGCGAAAGAGCACGGGGCAAAGGGAGTCTCCGGGAGTGCCCGCCCCCGTGCTGCGTGTCCCTGCGGCCTGATCAAGAATCAGGCCCCTTCTACGGTCCTCGAACAGCCTCTACGAATAATAGAGGAAAAAAAGGATATTCTCGATCCTCTTTCCCTCTCTCCCTCTATTCACTCTCACGGCTCTTTCACTGTCAGTCTCTCTCCCTATGCACGGAGATTGATCGGCGTTGCGCTCTTAATATCTTTATTAAGCCGTCTCTTTTTCCGCGTCACGAGAAACTCGATGGCTACTCGGAATTAAATATCCACCGGTAAAATTAAGATTTCAATCAATTTTATCTCTCCGTGGGCGGACGGATCCGATAATTGCACACCCGTCATTTGCCCTGTTCCGAGCTGTTTGACAATTTTTCGGAGTTTTCAATGATGCTTTACACTATACAATTATACGTGGATAATTTACATCAACTTTGTTAGAATCTGCTGGCTGATAAATATATAGAATAAATATAATACATTAATGCATTAGGTTGGAGGGAAAGTTCTGTCGAATTTTAAATAATGGTTGTGAAGCAGTCTATAAAAATATATGTTTAATATTATTCAATGATATAATTTCCATTATATTTGTAACAACTTATTACCATCTTTCAGAGGACCAGTCACTTCCTCTTTCCCAATTACTCACCAGCAACGTGTGTTTTTGATTTACAAGCAAAATAACCTGCTTACGTAAATATCTTTTGGAGACAAATATTAAAGGTTATATTAATATCAGTTGATTTGTTAATTGTTACTGATGACGTAAATAATTTGTTCGGACATGTCAGACTCCAAGTGTGCCGGTATTTCGTCACGAGAAAGAAGGTGGCGATGGTGGGTTCGTCTCGGTGGAAAAGAAAGGTGGACAATCGAGGATCGAGAGGTCGATCCACGAGGATCCCACTAAGCAGGGCCATATTCTCCATCGTGCAGGGTGCAGGAGGATGGGGAGGAGCACAGGTGCCCGCCCTTCCGTGTGTGTCTCTGTGGGTCCCGGTCTGGCCGCTTCTGCTGCAGCCTGAGCAGTTCAAGGAGTGGGGGTAGGACCGATTCGATGGAAAGGGGACAGAGAGATAGGGGGCCCCTTCGGTCCCTATATTTTAAGCAGCCCCGAACGTGTTGCAATCATCTCGAGACAATGGCCCACCGATCGGTCCGCCTCGCAAAAAGACCGGGGCCCGATAATAGCCGCGACGCATCGTCCACCACGCTTCGGGCGATTCTTTCCCTCCTCTCTACCTGCAGTCTCCTCTCTTTTCATCCTCTTTCCACCCCACTCACCCTCGTCTTCAGCTTTCGTTTTGTTTCTCTTCGGACGGCGAATTCCTCCCGCTCACTGGCGACGCTGCACGTGAACTCTTCGCAGTTGCTTTTACAAGTTTGGGGTAGTTCAATATCAATTTTGGATTTTGAGAAATTTTTTTCTAAATTACTTCATTGATTTTTTGTTATTGTATGAAGAGGAACAGTGCTGGGTTTGTAAGCATTATTTTTGAGATGAGATTCTATCTACATGTTGAAAATATAGTATGTACATATGCATATCAGTGCCTTAAATTCATCCACTCATTTTTGTCACGAATACATCAGATCTACTTGTAATCTTTGCCGTATGTCAACTAACTTGTCGTTTCAAATGACGTGCGGGTACGTATATGTGTGTGTGCGCATATGTATACATGTAGTTTGAAATGGATAACCCGAGCAGCGTCGTATAGCACCGTTCCCGCAAGATCGAACAAGATTGGATCCCGTCGACGATCGTGCAGAGTGAAACACATGTCGTTTATTTCGGTGCGATGATGCACGGGTCCGCGGCAATTACGCAAGGCCGAGGCTTGTTCAATTTGCTTTGATTTTCGACGGCTATCAGAAAAACGACGCGTGAAACTTGAATACTTTTCAACGGTGAGACTCCGTCAGCGACGAGACGCAAATAAGGCTTCCTTTCGATCGATGATCCCGTCGGTTAAAAACATATAACTACACGATTCAAATCAGTAAATGCATAAAATCAATATGTCATGGCTAAAATTAATTTTTAATGGTGTACAATACAGTCCAATTATATTAAATACTATTTATAAAAATATAAGTCCATGTATAAATACCATTCACACAAATTAAATGCTTAATTTGTAGAATAGTAATGTAAATAATTTATCAAAATCGTCAATAAGGCCCACACAATTTCATCTATCACAAGTTTCCCAAAAACAATATCCAAAAATCCTTCTACACACATCCTCGTCAGCCTACAGCTCACTGTCACCATATAACCCATTCGACGACAGTATGTAGGGCCCAAAAACCTCAAGCAGCCAATTGTCCGTGGGACCGTAAAATAAAAAGACATGGTTTCGTCGTGCGGGGCCCATAAACTGATAAAACGAGCGTATGGGACGAGTCAGACTGGAAGAATAAGAGGCCGAGGGGAAGGGGGTGCGAGGTCCATGGACCCGTTCCTGGAAGCTAGGGGGCTAATTGGTCCGCAGGACGAGACAGGACCATAAACTGTCGCCTGCAATCAACGATGCGCGACTCTCGCCCGCGGGTGGATCCTAACCCCCCACCCCCCCGTCCTCATACTCCTCTTTCACTATAGTTTTCGGTCGCCAACGCAGGAACAGAAGAGTCCCAAGTTTTATAAGGACCCCACCGGCCTCCGGGCGCTCGGGAGAGACAGAGAGTGGGGCCCCTTTGGGACCGTGTACGAATTTACATTTAGAAAATATAATGAAGCAGCGTGAAGCGACCATTAGTCGTTCGGAGATGACAGACGATTTCGGACCCCCGCAGCTCCTCCCCCTCTGGACCGCGCGCACACTCGGGGCCCCACCGATACCAGCCAATGAAACAAAGACCGCGGACCCACTCTGGCAGAGGGAAGGGGACGGCTATGGGGCACCTTAATGACAGTGGGCCCCAGTGGTTTTCATTAAGTTCGTCGCCGACGAGCGGGATCGGTCGCGGACGATGTCGAACTGCATTCTTACGTGACAGGGCCCCACGAGAATGAAGGGACCGGGCCCTTTCAGTGTCACGCGAGGGTACACGCGGTGGTCGGCACGACGAGGATTTTTTCAGCGACGAATTTTTTAACCCTTCTCCGACAATATGATTTTTTACCAATTACATGCCTTCTATTTCAGAGCCTCGATTTTGATTATTCCAGGCAGTAAAAATGCCAGGGATTTCCTAATGTCGTCCTAGAAACAGTTCAACAGAAAGACTAATGTCTCCACAAGAAGTATCACCAAAAATATATTTTAAAAAATTGATTAACGAAGCAGTGTACAGTCGTAAACATCGTCGATTAAAAAATTGTAAAAATCGTCCGCCGATCGAGTGCTAAAATCATGGTGTTCCGGACATTTGCGAGAAAACTGGTGGCACGCATAGTGGACCTGCGGTCTAGGAGCTGTTAGACGGTCGGAGCAGTCCTCGCTGGGCATTCGGGGCCCGGTACGGTCCCGGGGCCCGTAATTAATGCCGCCCCGACGTCGGAATCGCTCCAGTTCGATTTCCACTCGCAGCCGGTCGTCGTAAATCAACGGAGACAGGAAAGGTCAGGCCTCGAGACGTCGTCTTTGGTCCCGATCGGTTGCGTCCATACAGAATCGCCTAAAGCGCGAATCGATCGAGAAACACAGACAGAGAAAAGTGGGGACCAAGACAGAGAAAGAGCGAGACGAACGACCGACGGCCTCGATTCCGGGACGCGAAGAAACGACCGGCAATTAGGCGTATTAGTTTTTGCGCAATCAGCCAGTTGGCACGAGTGTGCCCGTCAAACCGGCTGACAGCGGGCACAATCGGGCCCCGAATTGAAGTAGGGGTAGAGAGGAGAAGAGGGAGGGTGGGACAAATAATAATTACGTGTCCCTGTCACTCGGAAGGGTCCGAGACGAAACCGGCGCAGCTACGATCCCGAAAAACCTCCGATCTATCTATCTCTCTAGCCCCGGGAGGACCAAGGGGCGGGGAGAGCACGACCGCAGCCCCGAGGGGCGTGGTCACTGATTATTATAATTATTCCGCTCGGGCCCCGGGACCGTAATTAACGCAACCGCGGACCCGGGACATCTTGACAGATCCAAATTCCCAGTAATGATAAAAAATAGCCATCCGTGGTGCTGTGGGACCGTTCCCCCGTTGCTATGGACACTGGCGACGGATCCTTGAGACAATTTGTGTGTGAAACAGACTTTGCTTGGTCCACGGAGGGGTTAGATTTAAGGATATTGTTTAACGTGGAAAATGATACGATTTAGTTTAAGTAAAGAATTTATAAGAGTGAAGATAATTGGTTTGACTTTTTATCTATTTATTTGAAGTCATTATATGTAGACAATAATTATAATATACGCACTGTATTTATATCTGTTTATCGGTTTTGAAATTGAAAATTTTTTTACACCGCATAAAATATCACAGAAAGTATTTTACATATTTGTGTAAACGTGAGTTACGTTAAAATAAACAGGACAGGTAGGAATACATGTTAAATATTTCCAGTTCCATTAAAATAAAGCACTGTTTTGAATATCTTTTTAAATAGCTATATACCATACATATTAGGTGATGGAATAATATTCCACTCGAACAAATTTTCCTCGTAACATGCTGTAAATTTATTTTTCGTTTGTATTAAATTAACCACATTGAGAGGGAATATTATTACGTACACTCCAATTGTTTTCAGTCCGTTTCGAATAAAATACTTATATTGTTTCGAAAACGATTGAAAAAATATATCATTTAAAAAGTTGTGGGCATCATTTAAAATATTTTTCACGATACTTTAACCAGTCCGCAATCGCAATACAATCCGCATACTTTCAATACACATTCAGCATACTTTCAGCACACGTTCAGCATACTCTCAGTACACCTGTCGCTCTTCCCAGCACCGTAATTAAGCGAACACAATTTTTTGTTTCAACTTGATACAAATATTCTCGATAATATACACTCGGACAGTGTACGTACAGTTATCTCGCCAAAACACGACCGTAATTATATAAGAATCATCTGAATCATGCTCTAAACGCTTAACCATAACCTTCGTCGAGTAGCTTAGGGAGATAATTGCCCGAAACGAAAAGATCATCGAGCTGTTATTAATCCGGAGAACGATAAACCATGAATCTCGCTCTGTCCCTCTCAATCTCTCTTGACTCGTTAGACGAAAAAAAGAAAGCATCAACGCGGGCTTAGTGGCGCGTCTTTTTCTCGGCATTCCTTATTTTCTAGATCATTAGGCGACACCTTTCTTACCACAAACGACCCTAAGACGTTGCTGGTTTGGACGATTAATTATCCGACGTTCTCGTGGAGAAGACTAGATTCCTCTTGATTGGACATATTTGGAGCTTGATAAACATTTTTTTTATTTATTAACACGAAACATAATTAATGAAATTATGATGTTACAACCAAAATTACACGAAATTTGCATAAATAGAGCCTTGACATTTTGATCAGCAAAAACATTTTAATCCCTTTCAGTTCTCGGTAGTTTTAGTGGTAACTCCTTGCACTATAAAATATTTTCGAAGGAGGAATAAAAAATTGTTGGTCTCAAGAATAAACTGTCGCAACTTCCAAAGCAAACAAAGCATCGTCCACCGATTAGCCAGTAAAACCGCGTTGAAAGCCAGCAGTGCCAGCATCGAAACAACCCGCAACAATGCCAATCTCCCTGAAACCCACCCCCCGCCCGTCATCCGTTTGATCGACACCCCTCGTGGAAAGCTTTCGCGAGCGCGGTATCTGTTTACAGCTGCAGGTTCACGAATAAAAAGCACACAGACACAGCGACACAGTGAAACCGAGATATCCGAGCACGACACGCGATTGCGACAAAAACTACAAAACTATCATCTGTGACACGGATTAATTTCCGAACGACGAAGGTCCTCTCGATAACACTGGACAGACCCGTTGTCACTTGGGTTTATCGTACGACCGGTTCACCAGGGGTCGTCACTTTCGGCAAATTAAACAAACATAAAGATGAGATAACACCCTCCACCTACTCTCCCCACCTCGTCCTCGCCCACGCTCGAGGCTCCAGAAAACTCGGGCCGGATCGAGTCGAGCGCCAATAACGACCGGGCGATCCGATAATTAAATCGGAGAGTTATTCACGTCACGCGTCCGCGCAATTATAATTAAGGATTTATTAGCGTCGGCCGCCGCCGCCTTCTCCGTTCGACGTCCACCGGGTCCCAACGGGGCCCGCATTTCGCCCCGGGGCCGTGCCACAACACCGTAGAAACGCCTTCTTCGGCTTCTAACGACTAACAGGTCGAAAACTCCTTGAAGACCGTGGAGCAGATACATAGTTCTCTCTCTCTCTCTCTCTTGGCTCTCTTGTCTTTGCTCGCTTGCTCTCGCTCTTTTCCCTCTTCCACATGTATGAGGAACCTCGCCGACGACGTCCCCCGACCCGCCTCGGGGAGAACAAATTAAAAACTGTCCCAGTGGCCGTAAATAAAACGTTCGCCGGCATTCCGCCCATCGCTGTATTCACAACCGAGAAGCCCTCTAGACACGCGGCCGACAAGATCTGTATACCGGGTGCCGACGATCTGGATCGGTCCCAGATCCAGGGATCGTGGTCGTCGATGTGGCTCGTTTCAAGGTGTCATTCCGAGCATGTTGAACAGACGATCTTTGAAGAATTGTGGAAATATCATCGCTTATTCATTGGATCCATTCTATGGGCAGCAATAACCTCGGAATTTTATACATTTTGTTGTCCACATTGACAGTATAATACGTCGAAATTATATAGGTTTCTTTTGCAAATACTTCATTTTATGAGCAGTTGCATTTGATAAGATATTTTAGTAATGAAAGATATTTTCTCAGATGGTTGTAGAATTGTAGAGAATTTTTATTTTCCATAAAAAGCCACGGTACGATCAGCAACTTCATGCTATTGTTCCTAATTGACTGTATAATTGCAGAAAATTTTTATTTTGCATAACAATCCGCCAGAACCACAAGTTTGGTTCTGTCCAACCGGAATACTTTTCGGAATTTGTTAGTTCGTCGATACAGAGGATCGAGATCGTGATCGGCGTTTAATTAACGGTGGAACGACGAATGCAAGCGGGAGGTTAACCCGATGCACACCTGTGCGACAGTAAGAGGTGCGAAATAAATGAAGTGCACGCGATTATTATGCGTGTCACGCCGACCGTCGACGTAATTCCCTTTTTACTGTGTAACGATGCGAGCCTAATGCGAGCATCGAACGACCACCTGACAAATTGTATCGGGACAATTATCGAGCGCACGGAACAGAGTATTAATTACGACCGGGCCGGAGAGATATGCGCCGCGCATTTACGAGCAATGATCATTTTTAATCGGAGCACCCGAACACGACCGGTAATTAATGATTCGGGGATCGACATGTCGCTTGATACGCGATAATTGTCAAAGTGGGATTAGTAGAATGTGGATTTTGTACATTTATTAATTAGTATACCGTGAATTGTATTTTTTATGTATTAGAATGATCGAAAGAAAGAACGAATTTTAATTTAACACCAATTTCATATAATTGGAAAATTGTTATTTTGCAGATAGATCCGCGATCGAGACTTATAAACTAAGGGATGAAATTTGTTGACAATGTTTATTCCTTACTATAGGCCAAATATTAAACATAAGTCGAGTTTTCATGGAGACTTAATTTTTGTGGGATTTTGTTTAACGCACTTCCAGTTCAAAATTGATTTTCTTGGGAACAGAAAAATGGCTATAGAAAACAATATAAAAATAAAAAAAGGCATAAATAAAATTTTAATCAAGCGAAGGACTACATCATTTTTACCTTGGTTTAAAAAGAATGGTCCCCGAGGAGATTAATGGGATGTTGATTAAAAGGTGAGTCCGTGGATGATTTTTGGGCCTGACAATAGGAGCTCAACGGAACATTTCGGACACCCTGTAGAAGGTTGGTTCGGGTCCAATGGTGTGTTTCAAGAGAAGGATGAGATACTGGGTCCTGGCGCCGCGCGGTTCAAAATAATGACACGGGTCCCGGCCGCGGTCTCATCGGGGGAACTTTTAATTACAAACTGATGACCAAGCCAAACCTAAAAATATTGTCTTCGGCCGCCGGTCCGTATCCTTGAGAGGCTGAATACATTAGCGCAAAGATCGATCGGCGTGCGTTGCCGGCTCGGCCAAGTGCGATCCATTATTTATTTAGGGTCGCCTTTTCACACCGCGCCGCGTCCCCCGAATCGCTTTCATATATATTCACCGACATTTTATTAATCCTCGGATAATTGTCAAGTCAAGGTACTCGGGATCTGCTTCACGAAGGATTCGATTCACCGCAATTATCCCTTTGCTAGGACAAGGCAGTCATTAAGGACGTCGAAAGTAGAAGCGTTTGTGTTTTAACAACATTTCTAAATGTGTTTCGACGTTTTGTTAAGTTGTAAAAGATATGTTGATGTTCCACTACTTCTTTATGGGACTTTCGCCAACTTATTTGTGGCACTTTTCTGATTAAAACGATACTAAACACGATACATGTAAACACGACACAACTACAGGATATAAGAAACAGCACGGTCCAGAGGGTTTTTCTTAGATCAAGACTTCACTGAAATGTGTAATTAGGGATAATAAACTGCAAGTTAGTAGTATGTTCGCACTTTAACGATCACGTAGATCCTCGACAATTTCCTGACGAAGAATACAGAGAGTCAGCGGCGTCGGAGGCTTTCGCAGTGTTTCGCGAAGTTTGCCGGAATTCGAGTCGCGATGGTGCGGTTAGATGGTATCGCGTTTCGCATGTTGCGATTCTCGAGGCACGCGATTCCCGTCGTGGAACGGCGATTCCGTGACGAATCGACATCTCGCTTACGCAGGTGCGAACGCGTAATCCGCAGGCGATTCCTCGAGGATTGCATTCGCCGGGCGAGGGTGTGGGAACACGTCCTCTGTCTCGCTCTGTTCCACACTGTTTCAGCCTGTTCGACTGCACTTCTCTCCGTTCCACTTTGATTCTGTTTCTCCTCTTTCGGCCACAACATCAGCGTGTGTCTCTAGGTGTTCGCAGGCTTCTCTTTCTCTCAATTTCAGCTCCAACCAATTCCAACTTTGGTGGAACGGCGCGGCGCGCGCGTATAACGTAACTTTCTGCCCGGGCAATCTGACTCGAAATCACCGTTCGCTGAATTATCTGCCCGGTAACTGCGTGCCGTTCCCGGATTGCAGCAATTACCCCAGCCTGGGTAATTATCGAGGAGAAGGACTCGAGTGTTGTTTAATCTGTGATCTGTGAGCGCGGCTTGGGCTTCTTCGATTACGTCAGAGGACGGCGAAGGAAGGGAAGTTCGTCGGGGCCAGAGCGAGGACGAACTTCTAGCCCTTGGCGAGTTTACAGCTCGAAATGAAATAGATGAAGAACAAATCGATAAATCATCCACAATTAAACGAATATCGCAGTACTTCGACGTCTCTGGTGATTAGACTGCGGATCTGCATTTCATAAAAACTAGTTGAAAAATTTGCGAAATTTTGTCGGACGTGTGGAGAGTAAAGAAGAAGCAGCCGAACAGAATCGATCGCGGTAAGAGTTCGCGTGATCCTCTCGTCTCGCAGACCCGTAATTAAAAGCGAGCAGCGTATCTGTCATATCTCAGCTTTCACCGTGTCCACGGTGTTTTTTCCCCCATCGGCGATTACTTTACATTTGATTCCGCAGAGAAAACTGCGAGAAATCGCGGGTTAAAAGTCCACGATTTCTTTCGAGCGTCTCAGACCGGTGGCCCGAAATTGCTCCGAGTCGTCCGTAACGATCTCGCGCGTTGTCTTTCTTGCACTGTCCGAGCGAGTCGAGGCGAGTCGAAGCGAGTGGAAGCGAGCATCAACACGCGAGCAGGTTTTTTTCAGAGGCCGCTTGGAATTTCTCTTTTCTTCTAATCGGAGAAGGTGATAGATGAGGCGAGCGGATGCGAGATGTGTGACCTTAATGTGCGGGGAAATGACCTTGAATGGATCGATTATGTGATGGGATTCTAGGATGAGCACTGGCAACATTTGGGCTTTATCATGTTCCAGTGTTTCTAATTACTGAAATCTTGGAATGATGATTAAAATTGATGATCAAGGTTAGACGAGCTCGAGCGAGGACGACGCGAATAAACAGATTTTTGTTGTTTTTATAAAGCAATGTAATCAGAAGTCGTGGACATATTAATCAGACGTCAATAAAATTACACACTGTCAATCACTGTTCCTGCAATTTAGCGCGCAATCTAACTCGAATTTCGAAAGAGATCCACAGAGAGAGTGAGAGAGAGAGGGAGAGAGAGAGTCGTCCACGACCTGCTCGGCCCCATCGACGATCGCCAGCAATTACTAGATCGTAATTTCGACAAAATGAAAGAATGATCGTGGCACTTTTTCGTAGTAATAGATACGAACGGATAAAATATAACCTTTCGAGACCGGCTGGACCGATTTAATAAACCAAGGGGAAGAAAGAGAGAGATCGGTAACTTGGACTTGGGCAACGCCAGACCACGGACAGAAGGCAGTTGCGCCAATTTCAGGCTTGTCCCGACGGTTTCGACAGTTTCGGCTCGATCACCAATATCACGATCTTCACGACCGGTAAATGTGACGCTCGTAAACACCGATCTTTCTGCGGATCGCTAATAAATTATCTACAAGCGAGCTGGGCTGACGAGCCTTGCACAGCTATCGTTTCGCAAGCTTTCCTGCCTTCGTGCTTCTGGAGACCCTGCAATTTTTATCGATACTGCTATCGTCGACCTTGCAGATTGAACATAACTCGTTGAAGAAATTGAAATCTTTTTATTCCGATCTACTATACATTTTTCCCTGATCTGACGCCTTGTCGAAATTGAAATAGCTAGTTAAAATGTGAAGACGGTAACCTGCCAGTGAATGAACGCTCACATATTCTTAGGTCAACCTGAAACAACACCCCCCATTTCCCTGATCGCTCGTCTCACCGAGCAACGTCCGGGCAACATCGTAGTCTGCGGGCACCCCCGAGGATCAAGGCTCGATCCTCTTTCCGTCGCGTCGGTTTCCTCGATCCTCCGCATATTCCGCATCCCATCTCGAAGAGACGGGTGGGCTGAACGGCTGGGCAATCTCCCTGGGCGTTGGATGGCGTATTTCTCTCCATACAGCACGCACATCCTCGTCCGTGGCGACGAGGTGTATGCCCTAGAAGCATTAAAGTCCCGACGTCATCCTGGATCCTAGCGGACGGGCCGAAGACAACAAAGAGAGAAAAACGGTAGTGGAAGCCCTGGCTACAAGGTGAAAATAAAACGAGCAGAAGAAAGAGAGACAGAAAGGAGGTGGAGAAGAGAGGATAGGGTAGGGAACGCGCAGCGAGAGAGCACATATAACATCCGAGGAGCTCGAGGAAGGAGGTGGCGGCGTCGGATATAAGCGAAGGTGGTGGCCGAGGGGGGCAAAGAGCGGGGGCCATGGGGCAGAGAAGAGAAGAGAAGAGAAGAGGCCGGGAGCTATGCGTGCTCCGCCCCGCCCACGCTTTCAGAGACTCGGGACTCAACTTGTCCACCTTCTTTCTCGTCGTACAGCCACCCGCAAGAGTGCCGGCTGATGGCTGATGCACCATGCCACCCTGGCTTAGGATTCCACCCAAACCCCTCGAGCTAGCTTCCATACAGTGGACCGCAAATTGCTGCACAAAATTCATGTCTCTGTTAATCAAAAATATTTAATTGCATCACCTCCAGTCTACAGCTTCAATTTAAACAGCAATTTCAAGGCTCCGCAATTTTTTAAAAATCCATTTTGCGGTGAAACATTCGGAAAAAGTTCACAGGTGTTTGGGCGGTTGGATAGAATGTTCACGAAATTTTTTATAATTTTTTGTTAACCAGAGCAGAAGAAGTAGAGTATAATTCAATCAATAATTATCACCCTCTCTTTGTTTTCTATGGTAGTCCTATCGAATCATATGAAAATCATTTGGTACTCTTCACCGATCTTCTGAGCGGGCACTGTACTTGTGACTTCTAACTATAATTTTTGATGCTGATGCTGTTCTTCGAGCCTGGTTAGTCTGACCGCCCGATAACGCGATAGGAAGCTCGTTCCGAGGAACGTTCGCAACCTCGTTGTTCCGCGAGGCGTTTTCTCCCGGCTCGGCTGTCTCCGAGTCAGGTGGCCGGCGAGCATGGTAGCCAGCTATAAACCGAGTGACTTGGAGCTGACAGAGGGTAAATGGGATGAAGGAAATACGGAACGTCTCGTTTAGATTAGATCCGCGTGGGCGGACCTGGCGATCGCCGTCGACCCGAGAAGATTTAAAACCGAGCGCAGGTAACCGAGATGCGGGGAGCGTTACGTCTTTGTAGGATTCGGATGGCTATGGTGTGCGGTATGGTGTCTCGGGATGTGGCAAACTTCAAGATCAAAGTGTCGCTCTTATCGTGCGAAGTCTGTAAAGACACCAAGCCTTGACCTCTTCTTAAAAAGTATAAATAAATGTATGGATTTTTGTTTCCAATATTTTTTCTATCGAACACTTGTTGACATATCCGTGACATTTTTTTATTAAAATGAGGCCAAACACGATCCAGTTTCCGTCACATGTATGCCACATGATTGTGACTTGATTATTCAAGGAACCTAACCTGTTCATTGTATCACTCTCAGCTCAGTAAAATTATTTAAAACAGCGATATAGCTCCTTTTCCATGAAAAATCTGCAGTCTACTCGTCACACTATTTCCGGATCGAGGCAGAACATTTTTCCAAGTACTCAGCGGTTCAGCATCAGCCGGTTACAATTTTATGTACCCCCAGGTGGCTCGGAGGCCCGGCAATCTGCACCAGCACTGTGTTTCCTCTTTCTGGAATGACACAGCGAGTCGTATTCCAGCGAATCAAAGAAAATTTCGCTTCCCTCCAGTGAAACTGCAGAAATCTGTGGAGATGATGACCCAGTAATCAAAGTGAACATTCAGCCCTGGAATTTCCATCGACCATTTCCATCCTGTACACTAGTGGACAAAATTAAAAGACATCCTAAAAATAGCCTGAATAAAGGCTTGCTGTTAGAACCTGTTATTGTAGCTGTTTTAATTATTCGAGGAAAGAATGAGTTGACATGAAGTGTCTTTAATGATGTGTCTTTCTCCATACACGGACACATTGCTTATAGGTCCCTTTTGGCGCGGACCGTACTCTGTTAGGGTCCAAGGGCCTTAGGCGCCATAAGCTCGGTCGCTTATCCTGCTGGATCCGTGCAACCTCCTCCCGCGAGCCTGTGTCCCTCTAGCGCATTACCATACCTCCTCCTTCAGCTCCTTCACCCACCAAGAGAGGAACGTCTCTCGGAGCTGGCCATTATTCTAATAATTCCTCCACGGTTGTTTTCTTTTCCTTTTTTGCGGGCTATTTAGATTAATCTCCCGGGTTTCCACCTCGCTGCCGTACGCATAGGCTGTCCCGTTACCAAACGCCCGTGGCAGAGCGAGCAGCATTCGTTTTGGCAGTATAAACCGCGGAATCACCATTCCTCAGATTTTTGCTGATATTCAAACGTTCTTGTCATGATTGGCCGACTTCTCGTTGTCTCTCTCGCGTGATCCAGGTGTTCACCGCTAATTTTTCAAGTGATTAAGAACAATTTCATAAAGCTGACGTTGATCAAATAACGAAACGTTAGGCGTACATTCGTGGTCGCGTGGGAGTGTTTGAAAATACTGTTAAAACACAAGAGAGGGTATAGAACCGAGCTGTTTACAGCACAGTAACAATGTCCGCGGCTCGGCCTTTTCTGCGGCTGAATGGACCGTTGCGGTGTGGAGGGCGCCGAAAAGAACCACGCCGAGAACCTTTTGTCTTTTAATCGTCGCGCCCCTGGCTGATGGTCGGCGCTCAGGGTAGGCCCGAAGTCGCCTGACAAATGGCTACCGACGAGAAAGCCGCCCTTCTGAACCGCCGCCACCGCAATTCACTCGATTTTCAATGCCGTGGTTTATTTGTTTCGAAAAATCGACCGCTGTCCCTCGACGATGATCGAACGCTGCGGCCCTTTTCAGCCCTTGATAAATTATTCCCGGAGACTCGGTCTTCCGAAACGACATACGAACATACTTCTACGTCTTCGTGGTAGAAAAAAGTTATTGTCATTCTAGATTTTAGAAGCAGAATAAATAAAATGTAACAGCAAAATAAACATTGTCTAACATTAATTGCTAGATATAGTTCTTGAAATGCTTCGGGTGCAGAGTTTGATCTAATCTCTCAAGTGTTTGAGCTTATTTCGACTTCGTCGTTTCAAAATCTTTTTCCCACGATGATCGAACTTCCTGGATCGATTAGGGGGATGGTCAGTACGATGTCCGCTCCCGAAAGCGAGTTTTGGATGCATGGATCAACGCCGCAGGGGTCGCATTGTCTCTAAGCAAAGCCGCACCGCCGACCTTGCCTCCGCCTCCGCGTTTTCGCTCTCGTATATATTTCCGAGAGACGTACGCCGATCAGCTTTCGGAATTCGTGTCCAGCACCGCGGGTGGCCGTTGCTCGTCCCAATAATTACCGCCTCGGGAACGAGGTCTTTATCGTGGGACAGCGATCCCCACCTCGTCCCCAGTGTCAATAGGCTACCGGTAAAGTGTTAACTCTTCTTCTACAATCTGTAGAATCTCAAATACTTGAAGTTGTCTGTATATGGGGCATGTGAAGAGGAAAACTGTGGTGTTATTGGATCCGAGTGCATCGTCGGGAATGGGTCAGGTTGAATGGGTCCAGAAGCTGGTTTACAGCATCGGCGAGTCGGTAATCCTTGTGCAGCGCGATCGTTCGAGGACTCTTCTCGCGACGCGACGCGAACGAGAAAGAGAGAAGAATGTTTACATTTGTCTGCGGTGGCAGCACACGCGGCCCCTGGTTGCACTGCGGAACACAAAGACCGTTTTATAGTCTGGGTCCCCGGGCACGATGGACGCAGAAATTCCACCCTCGTCACGGCGTGTCGCGACCGGCGACAAAACACCACAAAGCCGGCCTTGTTAATTACAGCCGGCGTAACCGGCTCCATCTGCATCCGCCGGGCCTCCGTTTTCCGAATACCGCAAAAAAATCGCTCGTTCAATCGGCCAATCGCGATCCTATCGGTACCCCGTAGCCGACGCCGGTTGCGGGAATCGGAACGGGGCCAGCCTACGATCATCTGTGAAATCGTCTGCGGTCGCAGAAATCGTCCTTCTCTCCGGCTATAATGAACAGTACATTTTCTCGGGTTTTCTCTTCTCAAAATATTTCCATCTCAGTCGTGCGTATAGGTGACACAACTTCTTTTATGTAGCTTGCAATCTTTCTTACAAGCTAACGCTTTAGTTACCGGCAGAGTAGTCTCTTTGAAACCGAAGATCAATAATCGAAAATTTCCAAGTTTTATCATTTCTCGTTTGTTTCCTGAAAATTCATCAATTCCGAGATCCACAGAGTCATGAATTTCTCTTTAAGAAATCTGTAGACTATTTCTAATCAACTTTTTTATGGATGAACGAGTACTTTTTATAGAAATCTTTTATAGAAATCAGTATTTCTCCTACTCATTTTTGTTATAGATGATTAAACTTCGTATAATAAACTGATGGAATTAGCGATCAATTCGAAGATTCTCGACTTTAAAGATTGAGACGCAGCGTCGATCGATGGCCGATCGACGAACTCAAATTCGTCGCGTTTATTCCGGGACGTGGATCGCGGTTCGGGCTTGTTTATACTGGGTGGGACCGAAATATGTACAAGAGTGTCGTCGGGACGCGAAACATCTGTCGCGGTTGAAACCGGCAGACGCCGCGCACGGACTATTTTCGCTGCATGCCGGCCGATTACGCGTGGCTGACAGCCAGTGACAACCGCTTTCTCGCTCGATTTTCTCATAGGTAACCAAGTTGACAGCGTCCAGAGACACTTCCTTGAAGTCGCCCGTCTCCTACGACCACCCATGTCTGCGCCACCTCGCCGTTAAAAGGCGAGCACTCTCCTACATTTTCGAGGAAACACGAAACTATAATTGATGGCTGTCTATCCGATCGCTCGGGGCCTGTCGCGTGCCATTTCGCTGCAACGTGTCCCCCGAAACGCGTGATTCGCTTCATCGATACACTGTGAATCTAGTTGCGAAATCAAAATGCTTTTCTGCCGCGTCTTTCTAATTTAAACTACCTAGCTAATATTTTCTGCAACACTGCTTAAATATCGAATAAGATGCATATCTTGTTTTTTTTTAACAAACACATCTTGTACGTTAAAAACGATTGTCGAAATGGCTGCCACCTCCTCCGAGTTGAAGCTATCTATTCGTCTTTCCAATTTAACCTACTTAGCTAATATTTTCTGCAATACTGCTTAAATATCCAATAAGATGCATATCTTGTTTTTTTTAAACAAACACATCTTTTACGTTAAAAACGATTGTCCAAATGGCTGCCACTTCCTCCGAGTTAAAGCTATTCAGCTCAATTTGTTAGCAGATACTGCTCAAGCCTCATAATGATATTACAATTAAACATAATTTTATGCATAAAAAACTATTGTTCTCACATTTTTCCAACGGTTTTTAAGTATCTCCTTCAATGATTATACTTTTCTAGATATTAATATTTGAAAGAAACGTAATTTTTCATAGATGAAAGAAAATTGTTGACTTCCTCCCGTTTTACAACTATTCAAAAGTATGTTTGATGATTGTGCTTTTCCACGTACTTCACGAATACACGAACTTTATACTTCGCTATCCGTTCATCATGGAAGAGTTTCGGGACTCGCACACACACGGAGACAGGAACAAGCTCCGAGCAGCCTCGAGGAACCAGTAAACGTATGCACGAACTGTTTCTCGACACGGTGTTTGCTTCCGAGCGTCATTAGAATTCGTGTTCTCGGCTCGTGTTCCTTTGGTCCTCGCTCTCGAGCATTGTAATATCAATGACACGGAAATAGAGTCCTCGAGATATCTTGCTGAAGGGAGCAGACCCTCCCATGAAAGAAGGAGAGAAAGAGAGAGAGAGATGGGATGACGGCGCTCAGCCTCTCGGAAATATCCACTTTCGAGAGCGTCTCGAATCGAGTCTCCTGTCAGGAATCATTCGTAATTTGTTTTCTCGTGGCCAGAGGTTTGTGTACCGATGACACAGAAATAGATGCCGAGGGGCCGCGATACCAAAGGGCTGCACGCCTCTATGAGAGACGATAACGTAAACAGAACGAGATTCCTGCGACCGGATTCGAAACGAACATTCTTGCGTTCGATGTGCCGACGACTATAGCGAGGAACACCGTTGACGATAGGTTTTACCCTAACGATTGCATTCTCTGCGCGATTATATTGGTAACACATGTTGGTTTTGATTTTTTTAGTGTTTCCCACATGATTTGTGTTACTAATTTGCTTGGAGTCGTCAACGAAACGTGAATCTCAACACTGTATTTTTCTTTACATTTTAGTTTCGAGACGAATACAATCTTGGTCTCAAAGCACTGAACAGAGACTATATTTTTAACAATTTAGAAGGCATTTGAAAATTCAACCATTCCAGTCTTTGAGGCTTCACGTACCTTGTGTATCTTCTCGAACGCAATTATAAAATATAGAAATCATATTTCTCCGTGTGCCAAAAAAGACGATTTTTCGGACTAGACTATCCGTTTGTTCCACGAAACGGTTTGTGAAGTTCCACGGCTCGGCAAAGTTTCTTATTCGTGTGTTCACGTGCGAGTGGACACGTCGATCGTTCCGCCATTCGCGGCGATCGAAAAATTGGAAACGCCCCTGCAAACGAAGCGGTTAATCCAGCCAGATGGTCCCGCAGCAAAAAGGTAAACAACGAGTTTCGAAAAAAAGAAGAAGAGGAAATAGAGGAGACGGTAAAGCGAAGAAGAGAACGCGAAAGGAATTCGTTCGCCGATATAATGTGTATTATACCTACTCTTTTAATCGAGTCGACGCGGCTCGCGTCGGCGTCGCGTCCATATGTTCCACGTTCCCGAGGGCGTGATGGGAATTAGAGGTCCGCGGACGATCAACAACGCTTAACTCTTTCTCGAACCCCTTTTGTGAACGTTCTCGTCGAGGCCTATTACCGTTTCCGGCTCGACAATGGTCGGAGGGCGTTCCCCTTCCCTGCTGTTTTCCTTCTATCCTCTTCTAGGCCGCGAGTTTGTCAACTGGGACGCTGCACGCGACCTGCAGACGATCGTTCACGCGAATTACAGTAATGCTTCGGCACAGATGTGAGATCCATGTTTGCGAAAATTGGCCCTTGATACCGCGGGAAAGACTGAGAAAACTGACAGGCGAACTGTGTAACATGTGCCAAAGACAAAACTTACTTGTTCTTAACAAGTTTTTGTTACTGAAACGATTGAAACGAGCGAAACAATACATTATCCGTACTTGTCAGTAGACTGCGGATTTTCCTGCAAAATAAAAATTCTCGTAACGCATACGCAGCGTTTTTCTGATTGAAACGAATCCAAGCACGATATAGTGTTTGGTTCGTTTTTACTTGTTTAATCCACGATGTGGTAGAACCTCGATTATCCGAACCGATGAACGAGAAGTTCAGCGGCACTTTTGATTGTAGAGATGTATACCTTAGGAAGAACAAATCCTGGATATACCCGCGATCATAGTAAACGATCACTCCTCTTCGGGCCTGCACGGCTTCGTGTGATGGAGGAAAAGTGGAACGAAATAATTTAGAAGCGACGAGACCAATCTCGAAGATAGAAATTATGGAACTGAGGGGGTTCCCGAAGAGATTCGTGTAGAATCGAGCGCAGGAGGGTACTGGGAAAGATGGGGACCTGTCGGGCCGGATCGGACCGGGCCGACAAAGTCGACGCAAAATCCTCGGAATAGCAAGAATGCGGGGCCCGGGCGTTTTTGCGGTCTGTCGGCCCTTGATCCTCGACTTTCGACGAAATTACCCTGCTCCGGGTGACACCGCGTCGCGTAATGGCCGGTTCTTGTCGCATTCCTGCACGCAAGCCCGCCAGGCGACACTTTGCCTAACGATAGGTTGCCGGGGGACGACAAAACCGGGCACAGCTCCTCGGACTCATCGGGGCACGCTCGCGATCGCGATCACGCGACACGTTGGTTTTCAATAAATCCGGGCGGTGGTCGACAACGATTCCGCCTTGGAAATAAGGGGCTCGGTCGAATGGGGTGACCTGCACACTGAATGAACACTTTTGAGTCGCATGTCTGCTGAAATTAGTATTCGCAAATCGTTATTCCATTTCCTGACTGCTGTCTCTATAGGAAGGGTGACCTGTCCAGTCAACGAACACTGTACAGTTGAGTACCTAATACTAAATTTTGTGATTTCGGCGCACGGTTCGATCATTTATAAACTAACAGCGAGTCATTTATTTATTTATTTAATGCTTTAAACCAGATGTGGTTTATATAGCATATTCAATACATGAATTCCATTAGCGTATTACATAATGGCTTAATGCGCCTCTTAGCTTAGCTTAACTTAACAGTAGTTTGTTATTAAAAAAAAGAAAAAAATGGATTCAATGAAATTAAATTTTTAGTGCACAACGCTTAATAAAATCGAAAATGATTAACAGACCTTTAATATCTGGACCTCATAGGAAGCATCTTATACAGGTTTGAAGACAGTACTTGTGTCGGAATAGAGCTGAAAGTAGTGTATCACGTTCGTCTTCATATTTTGGGCATTGCCAAATGACGTGATCAAGATCTTGGGATTCAGCTCCACACTCACAAGTGCAACAGCAAGTTTTTAAATTAATTTAACTCGATGTTTCGATACCTATGTGGATCATCTTCAAGTGATACATTTTTGTGTCTGAAAAATAATACGTTTTACGAATTTCGAAAAGCTATATTGCTGCACAGCTGTGTAAAATTAACGCAGAAAAAAGAAATGTACACTTGAGTCTCGTGTCTGTTCAAATTAATATTTGGAAAATGTTATTCGATCTCCTGAATATTATTTCTATAAGAAGTTTGTGCAATTGTCCGGAATTAAAAATTCCGGAATTAAAAACAAATAACCTTTTTAAAATTGGACCGTACGGCTTGAATGTTTTTGAGATGTTAGGATTAAATTGTAGAAGAAAGTAGAGGTCACAAAAAGAAGGATGCAACTTATGGAAGGGTGAATTATCGACAGAAGCCCGTCTTTAATTAATTAAGCGAGTGTCGGCGTCCATTAGGGGACCGCGCGAGATTTGCGCAAATTCCGCAGGAATCGCGTTCCCCGAACGATTCCATTTTCCACGAAGCCCGGAGGGCTGGTTGCTCAGGTGGCATTGTTCGACAGGATGTTGAAGCATCATCTAAACTAATTGTTGACAGCCGGACAAAGGCGAGTCGGTAATAATAACTTGCCTGCTGAGAGACGCATTGTGTCCCAGTTCGGCGTCTTTACCTGGATCCTGGAAGCCGGACCAAGGAGAATGGAAAGTCTCTCTCTTTCTCTCATATTCTCACTCTTTTCGGAGTTCTCGATTGCAACATGTCCCGAGACAATCGCGACTTACTTGCAAAAGATCCGACATCGAATATGCTCAAACCGGACCGTACGAAATTGTAACGTGAGAAGGAAAACTTTCCGTTGGTGTGTTCCGAATTATGGGGATGATGCTGTGAGGCATTAGCTACTGTCCTGTTGCAACAAGCTTCGGACAGGATGAACACTAATTTTATATACACCATTTTCAATCGTTTGTAACTAATAAACCAAATATCATTTTCAACGCAACTTTTACGAATCTACAGAGCACATATTTACGATGCAATTTTTATCATTTTTTCTGTAATTCCGGCTGCACACAATTTTTCCAGAATTGTCAGTGCACTTCTACTAACTGAAGTCGTTCGGTACATTTATAGAAAATTTACAAATGGCAAATTCCTGTCATTTTTATAAAGTAATGTAAAACGCTAACAGCCGGTTCATCATCGAGGATTCTCACGGCCGGTTTCCGCGCGTGAACAAAAGGTCCGGCGCAAAAACGGACTGCCAAAAATCGGCGAGAAGCCATCGGTGACGTCGCGGTCCCCCATTCGGATTCGACTCGGCTCGAGGATCGATTTCCTCGGGGATCGGCCGGTCACGGTGGCTCGTCGACGATGGGGGCGTCGACGATGACACCAGACTTTCCTCGCAAAAACAATGAGCGCGGGAATGACTGTGTCAGCCTGTGGTCGATCGTAGGAAATCGGCACCCCCTGGTTCCTCCCTCTGTTCTTTCTCTCTGAAAAATGAGAGTGAAGAGCGAGAGAGAGAGACAGAAAGGGAGGCTCGATGGAAAGAGCTTTGAAGGTGTGACCGCGCCCCGCCTTCGGACGTGCTTCGCCACGAAAGGAAATTACGGGCTAAACAGTACTTTCACCGGACCGGTTATTTGTATTATTTCTGACACCCCGGGTGCCATTGTTTCCAGCCGGGGATCGGCGAGGCCGGACCAGCCACCTAATGACCGGCGTGCCGGCCACAAATCGGCAAAACGAGCCGATAATTGCGGCTTTCGTTATTTTTCCGGGGACCCAGCCTGACTCGACCCGGTCTCCTGACCGACGATTCTCTCGCGTCGTTCGAAAAACGCGCACCGTCATCGCATTCCCAATTTGTATCGATTGGATTCCTCGTTCTTATTCTCGAACCTACACCCCCGCTACGAGGACTTCACTTCTTTCTTCTTCTTATTGTTAGTTCGGTTTCTTGCCCGGTGCTTCTGCCTTCTGCGATTTTGGGATTCGTTATGGGGACCCGGGAATTGTCCATGGGACGCATAGTGGTCGGTTCGGTGATAATCGTGGGTGAAATTGTTGGTTTTCATTATTAACCCTCGAATGGTGGACCATATTTACAGCTATACGACGTCTGAAAATATTATTTTCACAATAATCCCAAGAGAAGTGATTACATTATTGAAGTACTTGTATGAACATACTGTAAAAAGAAACTTCTACTTTTTTTGTAATGCACATAGACTAAACTCAATTTTTCCAACTCGTCGATTGAACTATATACTTCACCTAATTTGACAAAAAGGCTGAAGTCGTTTGATTAATTTATAAAATGGTTATTTCGATTTGAAGTACGTGCGATTGGTTATAAGACAGACTGTATTTCTGCATGAAAATCGGGGTGTCGGGATTCAGTTGGGTTGTAAAAAAAGTAGACGGCAGAGGATGTTCCGTCGGAAGCAGTTCGCAGGCTGTGTCCCGCGTCTCTCAGCGACAAAAGACGGCGGCGGGCTGGATAGACAAGGGTCTCAGACTGGCGGCGCGGCGGTTGCATCCGTGGGCTTCTGGTAGCCGTCTTTCTCTCTCTTTCTCGGATGATACAAAATATTAATATTGCGCGCGTTTCCCTCATAACTCACGGACCGGTGAGCTTGTTACGCACGCTCGACGGCGTCTATATCCCTCGGGAGGGTGGCCTCGCGGCGCTCCGGGATAAGCACAGGATGCGTCGGGACTTTGGCTACGGGGGAAAAAGGGCTCGCGAGGGTCCACAGGGTTTCACAGGGTTCCGCAGGACCAGGGACCGGGCGGCGCGTGTCTTTGTGCTTTTAAGGGCTCAAGGACCTGGCCCGGGCTATTGTGACGTCCTCCGGGGCCACGAATCGTCCTGTAGCCTACCATATGCTTCTCTCTCTCTCTCTCTTCTAAAAACTCCAGGTCCAACTTTCCTGCTGGAAAAACCTCCCTTCCCCCTATCTCCACCTCCTAGAGCATTATGCGCCGACATAACTCGTCAAAAATATTGTGATTGGTCGGCCATTGAATATGACGTTACCTGGAGAATAAGTCTCTCGACAATGGGGAGAGGGACCCGCTAAAACTAGGTCCTTCTGAACTCTCCTTTTTCTCTTTGATTTGATTCGCTTCCTCTGCGTTCACCGGTGGCCCCTGTTCGCTCGCTCTGTTCCACTCTGTTGTCTATGGGTTAAAGAATATCATATTTTCTCGGTCGATGCGCAACGTGTCTCCGGAATCTCATATGACGCGAGGACAAAGGGACAGAATGGGTCCGGGGAAAAGCTTGAGCATGATCGAGTTCGACAGGTCTCGAGTGGATGCTGGTTGAACAGTCCGGCATCACGGGCCGGTGCACGCGAATTTACGGGGATGTTTAATGGTTATGGGACGCACGGTGAATTGCTTTTCTATGATTGACTCGATAAGCAGCGGAGATACTGTGGCGGGTGCTGTTTGCTACCCTCCAGTGCAGTGGACGGTGTTCCGTTTAGGTGTCCTTTGTAGCTATTTTTCTTTGGGATTGCGTGATGCGAGTGTATGGTTCACCCAACGGTTGTAACTATATTGTGAGACCCATCTCTATTTGCCAATTTTTTGGAACATATTTTTCCAGCTTTCCACGAGTTTTTCTATAACTCCTGATGGAACCGATGGTTCCCCAGAGGACAGTAAAATGGCGATTTTAATTTTAATTGATCCACAATTTTCTATTTTGCATAAACATCCGGATTCTAGTTATCCCAATACTGAAGATGAGTTAAATTAAAACGAACCGATCCCTCACCCTCGGCAATTACCAATTACGTTTCACAGGGCCAAATACCTCGTCGACAACCCTTATCTTCGCGGAAGGGAGGGGTTGGGGCTGAGTATTCGATCGTCTCGAGGCTCGGGGCTCGTTCCAGTCGTATCGGGTCTGGTCCAAGTGGAGAAATCTTGAGCCTAGAAACCGGAAGACGTTCCTTTGGCAAACCGCGAGTCAAACTGGCTGGCGGGAGCGTGTATCACGTGGGCCAAGGGGGTGGTGTCTGGCCCGGACCCCGAGCCCTTTATCCGCTTTCAGGGCTGGCACGATGATGTTGCAAATTTAATCATCTGCATACTTGCCGATTACACGGAACGCCGATCACAGAGGTCGCCCCGCGGGGGTTGTTCCGTCCGAACTCCGTTTACGTTTAGACCACATACTTTGTGCGTCCGTAGACAAGAGCCACCCCCGTGTTCCCCACCCTCTGCGATTCCAGCGGCCACCCTCCGGCTTCTGGAACATCGCGTCCATTTCCGGCGAGCTTTGTGCACGGACTGTATCGTTTAAGTGTCGCTACCTGCCCCCGATATCATTTTCTAAATAAGAGTTGAAAAAGAATCAGACTCCTTAGTGTCTCCTGTTTCGTGTAACAGATGTCTATGGTGTCCATAAGGCCTACTTTTTCAATTTTCAATATGCAAAATACATTCTATATTTCTCTGTAATTCAGACCTACTGCAATTTTTTCAGAATTTCGTTCCTTCTATCCAATTTTTTCGCCATTCTTGTCATATGTACCCAAAAAAATAAATTTCGCGAATAATGAGTGTATCTTTACATTCTCAATAATTATTAATTACAAATATTAGCACATGTAGTGTTGAAGAAGTTTTCTTTTTTAGAGTGCCCGAATATTAATGGGAAACACTGTCTGTACATATACATACAAAATGGAAATTGTGCTTAGGGTTTGATATTGTTTCGGATTGGTTTCGATTCAACGTCGATCGCGTTAATCGTCGAAACAGAGGGTCGAGAGTAAACAGATCGTCTGGCAAACGACACGTTTGCGGACACAATATTATTGCGCGTCGTTGGAGGGATCGTACGACAGTTGTATGGGTTGGCAGGGGGAGGGGGTGGAAGAAAAGCAAAGGGGCGGTTGTCGCTGGCAGGACAAGGAGTCATCGGGACACCGGAGCAACAAGTGGCAGATACGAAAGAGAGATCGACGGATGTCAAGTCGTGGGGAAATAAAAAAGTCACCCTCCTCATCCCCCGAGGAGGCGGTCGGCCGGGGCTAATAAAGGCTTGCGACAACAAGCGACAAGAGGGGTTGGCTGTGCCGTGACTGGGACGAGAGGAATCGGAGGGTAAACCAGAAAGAACCAAGAGGCTTAAACGCTCCTCAGCGACACAATAGAATTTTATCGGGGGCCGCTTTCACCTTCACTCTCCTTTTTTTCTTCGCCTCTTTTCGCACCCTCGCCACCCCTCAGGATATCCGAGTAATTCCATCGCGAATTTGATCGGTCTTTTTTCTCTTCGGCCGATTACAACGATGTTTAACAGCCGCGAAAATTATGCAAGTTCGTTGTAATTTAATAAATGAATCGCTCGGAAGCCAATCGGTGCAAGTATTATTTTCTATTTCTTTAGAAATTTAATTTGAGGCGTGCAATAAGTATTAACTTTCTTCTTCATCGAAGAAATTATGAACGACGAAGAAGTTCTAATTACTGCAACTGTAGACTAACTTGCAGCAGAAGGGGTTTAGGAAATAAAAAACAGAACTTTCATGTCTACCGTTTTCTGTAGCGTGGTCACTGTGCGAGAGTCGGGACGCGTCGCATCGCCTGCATTTGGCAAATGAAAACTTAACGAGATTTGCCAGAAAATTTTCGATCCGTGCTGTCCTCCACCCCATGGACATTCTTCAAAGTGACACGTGCCACCCCCATCTCCTGCGCCTACACCCCCTGGAACGGTCCGGCTACTTTTGACATCGGATACATTTCGTTGGAACAACACACCCGAGGCATTTTCGAATCCCGATTACCGAGCCGCGAGCCCCAGGGCCATCTCTGTTGCCAATCAACAGAGGCATTCCCACGTAATTGGTTTTTACGTAATGCTAAGCAGTCGGGGCCGATAGAGAGAGAGAGAGAGAGAGAGAGAGAGAGAGAGAGAGAGAGAGAAAGCGAGAGAACACCGACAGATTTGTTTTCCGTCAGGCTGAACTCGCGATATTCCGATCAAAGCCTCGATCTGGAATTAATTAAATGCCTCCTCGATAGGGCGGCTCCTTTTCTTTTTTCGCCTCCTCCTCACAGCTCCCGGGATCCCTCACCCCACCCCTACCACCCCTTCGATTCTAACAGGGTGCTTTTGCGATACGAAAAGTTTCTCGAATAGAATTTTCAGAAGTTTCTCCTGCTGCGGCCGGCTGTACAATCGAGGATGCGCACCGATTTTCATTTGTTTCCGCGAATCAATCGATCCTGTACAGTTGAGTTTTTCTCATGTTCTTCATTTCTCGTTTTGCTCATTGGAATTTTTGAATTATTTACACATTCCCACTACTGTTCCACACGCTCCAGAATTTTTCGTGGAAAATTTCCCTGCAACAATCTGATTTGCAGATCCTCACCGTCTCCCTCCAGGGTCCACGATTTTTCTGTACCACCGACAATATTATTTACGCGAAACTCATGGACTGAACCAATAAATCATATGGAACCGAAACCGAACGGAATACCAGAAACCAAGCGATCAGAACGAAGAATGGAAATCACCGTGAAACGTCACGCTATCTTCGTCGGTGTGTTTTCGACGGATTTCCAAAAATTACAATTCGAATTCCCTCTGGCCGGATTCCGCGACCCCACAGATCCATCCACGCGAACGAATTCATTTGTCGGGTCGTTAAAAACTCGGCACCGTCCGTTAATTTAAATAACCACCGGAGAGAGAATAAGAGAACGAGAGAAAGAAAGAGAGGAAGAGAGTATTGGGATGCCTCGGGTCGGTCGGCAGGCAGCCGGTATCTATTACGATCGGAATTTAATGAATCTTGTAGCCGGCAATGACGCGCGCCGCGCGGATCATCCCAGAAATTACATCATCCGGCACGAAATTTCGCAAGATTGCTCGTAGCGCGATATTTCTCTCCTCTCCTCTCCCCTCCCCGGGATTTTGCTTCTCATCCCCGTCGATCCTCATCTTCATCTCACTCTTTCTCTCTCGCTTCCCCTTCTCCCGGTTGTTTCGGGCCCCGAGACCGAGAGACGTCCCAGCTGGATGTTCGGGGCCTTATTCCCCGTGTAATCCTCGCTGGCCGGGGAACCACCGTAATTCATATTGTCGTTATACGTGCAAGCAGGTTCCCCGGACTTGATTACCAATAACGCCGGAATGGATACACACGTGGCCAGCGTCTCTCATCGCGACGGGAAATGCGAAAAAAATTGGGCCCCGAGAGTGGGCCCTGTTAAACTGTACGGGGGGACTGTGCTTCGATCGGTGGAATTTTAAGGGGCCCTTTCCTGTGGCGCTTGATATTTCTCATTCAGGAAATGATCGGATAATTTGAGAGAAATATATTGTGAGTGATAAAAAGAATTCTTATAATTATTATAAATAAGTTTGTTATGTATTTCTATCGTTGCCCTCCCATCCCAGCAATTTTTAAACCCATCTTTATTATTTCGTATTCGAAAAATTCATATAAAAAATTTTATAGAAACATTGTGTGTTCTGTGAGGCAGTAAATGGACACTGTTAGATAATAGAATTTTATGTACAGTTTTATGTATCAAGTAGGAACTGTTTATGAAACAGAAAATTATTAATACGGTAATTTCTGCCTCGAAAAATTACATTATAATTGCGAGTTACTTGGAAGATAACAATATATCGGATTCAGTAGATTTTTCTGTTTCACTTTAATCTAGATTAAAGCTGGCTTATCCTAGACCCTCTTGATCCTCGCGAGATCCCTCGTTACGACGACTAATAATTAGATCATCGCTCAGAGGAGACTGATCGTCGATCATCCAAGATTTAGGCATTATTATCTGACTTTTATAAATTTCAGAGGTCCCGTTTTTTAAATGAGCCTTTAGAAGGAGAAAAAGATAAACTGTATAAACAGTGCCCAATCTTTTCCAATCCCTCAACATTAAAGAAAAAATGGAATTTAACATCAATTCGTTTGAATTGAACAAAAATCTAAAATTGCGAAATTTGTTCGACATTGTTGATAAAAATGAAGCGCGTCTGAAGCACAGGCGTTCGTCGGCAGATTTTCGGCGAACCGTTTCGCGAAGATCGCCAAGATGAGAGTCGCTGTACGAAAACCGCAAACCGCGGTCCAATATAATGAGATTTAAATTACTGTGGGACTGTGACATAGTGTCCTTTTTACGAATCGTTGCCTCTGCGACTCCTCCGCCCGGTAACCAATTAGGGATGGAAATTTGATTCGAATCCTCGTCCCGAAAATAATCGATTATTTCGTAGCGGGCCAAGGTCCGCTCCTACGAGATTCGTTAATCCGCAAAAATGACTGAAGATTGCCTAACGAAGCTACCGCGGGACCAAATATTAGAATTCCTTTAGGTTGAGCCTAACAGCGTGGCAGAATAAAGAAACCCAGACCGTGCATAGTTCATATAAAACAGGACGATTCAATCCGAAGGGCGTGTTGCATTCATTAAGCAATTCTAATAAATATATTCGCAGATTGGGTTAGGTTACATTAAATTTAAAATATGTCATTAGTAACGTTCATAAAATTACAAAATAGGTTCACAGTTAATACGTCTTAATGATTGTACAATTTCCATATAAATTGTTACAGAACTGGAATGTTGCTTTTTGGAAATGATAATTGGCCGGAGCTTGAATCCCCGTGTTATCAGATTGTCGTCTCCTCCCTCGAAGAAAGAGCACTGTTTTCCTGATCGGATCTCTTTCAAGAGAATCGGCGGTTCTCTCTCATATATACGAAAAGTCATGGCGATCGGATCTCGTGACCCGAAAAATTTCCGAGCCCGCTAAAATCTCGGCTCCTCGTCGCTTCCGTTATCTAAGACACTGGATCTGCGGTCGGAGATCGAAGGGCACATATTGATTTCGATAACGATCGACCACCCTCGACCCCTCGCACCCTCGTCTCTCGGTGGAGCCGACGATATCGTGACTCAATTTAGATGAAACGATACCGGCTGGATATTAAACGTTTTCTTCTTTCCGGGGTTATCGTTGAAAACCTCCCTGGGAATGTTAACACGTTCAACGAATGGCTTTAAACCTGCTGTGCCCTTCTTTCGGACTGTGCTCCCACTTTTATTGCGGCTCCAATCTGCATTTCTATTGGAAATTATTGAGACAACATTCATTAATTTCCTTACCATGTTTGCTCAGTTACAACCTCTAGAAAATTTAACGAAATCAAAGTAGTTCAATCAATGAAACCGAAACTGAGTACATAAAATGTATCCTAGGGGTTATTCCTTTAACCCTTCTGCATTATTTCACTGCAATAAAAATTAATTTTATATATTATGGTAAAAAAACAGTGTTCCCTATCCCATCAAAATCTTTGCATATGTAGATATTCACAATCCATGTATCATCGCGAATTTTTGATAACAAGCTTTGAATCATGAAAGTAGAATAGCAAAATCAATTATATAGGGGTTGTTTTTCAAGTGAATCTGAAACACGACCTGCTCCACTCCAATATTCGTCGATAATGGGTGTCAAGGGGTGGATGGAAATCCCGTAGAACGGTCCGTAACCCATAATTCCAGGCCACGAATCGATTTCGGGGGCTGGATAAAAGTCGAACAGAAATGTAGGGGGAATATTCCTGTCGCACCCTCGCGAGGACGACGTTTATGGTTGGATAGATGTTCGATACTTAGTGAACGATGATGAAGCTGACGTTGAACGTTCTGCCGTTTACAAAAAAATGTTTAACAATAAGACCCATACCAATGAAGGGCCGAGTACAAATTTCTTTTGAAGTATATTTTAGATAAAATAAGTTGTTGGGAATAAAATCGGACAATAATGATAAAAACGGAGGGTTAATTGACGTCGGAAGTCGAAGCCGTCTAAAATTATACATATACACTATCTCATTTAAATACATTACGGACATAATTAAAACCTAGGTTACCGGACGCGGTATTATTAGAATCGCAACCCCTAAGCGGACACATACCCCTGAAACTACAATTACATGTAAGAAAATTCCAATTTTTCTTTTAAATTATGAACTCGAGGTAAATTAGTACATTATGCTCCTGGGAATGAGCTGGCGCACGATTAAAATTATTATTAGCTTTGAAATATTTACTAGGGAATCGTCTGAGTCATACACTTTTCAAGACTATTATATATTCAGCACGGGTCGAGGTAGACTGTTGATAGTTATACTAAATAAAAATGGCGTGTCTTGATTTCAATAAGTAGTTTTTAACATACGGCGTTCACTCAGCCTGCAGATTTTAGGCGAATTATAAAGCAATATTACAATCGGCGAGTGAACTTTCACCGCAATGCAGTCTAAAACAAATACCGAAGCATTCATCTTCTGCTTGACTCCTCCGACAACGCGAAGCTACAAGCCTGTCAAGGCTGATCCACTTCGTTCGAGTTCATCCGAAGAATGACATCCAGCCAGTCAAGAGCATAAACAAAATGAGACGACGTCTGTGGAAAGCAAGCCATCCGAATTTTCGAAGAATGCCATCCACTGCTCCGTCTCTCTCTCTCTTTTTCCCGGCTAAATGCCACCAAAAACAAGATCCTCTTCGAAGAGCTGAAAAAGGAGGACAGGGGAGGAAAGAAGCTTTCGTGGAGGCCGAAATAATTATCCGCTTAGCTCGGTCGACGGTGAATCTTCAAGATTGACGATCGCGTTCAACGAACCGTCGGCAAACGTCCTTCCCGTTGCTATACCTGCCCTCCTACGCTCACGGACGATTAGGCGAGATCGCACGCGAGCAAAGCGATTGCGAGTGCTATCAGCGTGATGCACCGTGCACCGGATGCTGCGTTTCTCGAATTTTCATAGATCAATTGATATCTCTTCTGCTTGAATTGTTCAATACCTTCAGTATTTCCCATGAAACATTTTGCTGCTGATACCTGATCCAAACGACTTGAGTTTCTTTTTTGAGATAAAATATTTAAATATTATCACTTTCTAGTATCTCGAAAAATTCCCAAAATATAGTGGCTCTGAGGCGCCACTAAAAATTGCTGTACCATTAAATATGTATGTCGGTATCGACCCAATTGCTAAACATTTATGTATTGTACGAGGAATAATACGAATTTCATATTCATAAAATTTAAAAAATCATAGGGAATAGAAAAGTTCTAGGTCGGATGAAATGTTTAATTTTTTAGTTAAAATAGCTCCGAGCACAAAGGGTTAAAAGAGTGTCCACGACTTTATATTCTTTTGTAAACGATTTATGCGAGGGTGTACAGCAAATTGGGAGACAATAAAATAGGACGAGGTCCGAAGCGTTCGCGATGGAAGCAGAAGAAGAACCGCGAATAACGGTCGTATCAGAAGACAGTGATGAAATCGGTCGGGTTGGCCGAGGGAGAGATGTCCGGACAATTAACTTAAACGAAGCGGGAGTGGCGTGACACGTACTTTGTCGCGCACGTCTTCTGACATCAGCCACCGTGGGAGAAGACAGCGCTCTCGCTTAATGTCGCGTTCGTGTTAGATTGCGACACGTGCGTGTCGCCGCTTCAGAAGTCGTCGGAACAGGGATTATGGTTGGGGACAGGGACACCAAAAGCGTCTTTGTGGGCGGTCCTCCGACAGGTGCGTTCAATGAGCGAAAGTGTGTCGCGCTTCGCCGAGCAATCACTCGCTCGCATTGCGAAATCATTGGTATCTCTTCTGACCCTTGCCCCATCGTGTATCCCACGAATACTTCTTCACAAATTTCCTAGAAGAAAACCCAAAATTGTTGTATCTGTATTGTGTTCTGCATATTTAGTAGCTATTCATGCTGCAACCTAGTAAAGAAACTAATTTAATCAATTTCTCCAAAGGAGTCTGTACTCTGAGTCTCAGCCAAAGGTTTAGATCTGAACAATAATTCTCAATGGCTTGCCCGAAGACGAATCATTCAGCAAAATGAAAATTATAACGAATTACAGTGTGGGTTTCTAATAATAGCAATAAATTGTGAACAAATAATTTTGTATCCCCAATAAAATTAGTGGAACTTGAAAAAATGAGGTCTGAGTCACACATTTCTTGTTTCGAAACATTTAAAGGAAAATCGAAAGGAATTCTATATAATGTTTAAATAACAAACACTACCTAACGGTTCATTGTTGACAAATAATCATCATTGCGAAATAATTGATAAACTGATTTTTTAATATTTTAACCAGTTTCATACTTATGGGCACAAATCGCTTGTCATTTCGCATTGGAATCAGATTTTCGCAGTAAAATGGGTCGCGTGGCCAGGTAAAGCATTGAACCCTGGGCCGGGTCGTTCCAGTTCCACTGGAAAAAAGGACACTTGTCGCTCTGTTGAGTAAAGAAGGGGACACGCGCGGGCGGTGGCTTTGCCAAAGGCGTTTTCGTGTTCACAAGTGCTCCCCGTACCTGGGGACAGGTGACACACCGTGACAGTTTCCGAGCGGCCGATCCGGGGGATAGAAGGATCGAGGGGGCTGGAATGCTTTCAGCCGATTCGTGTCGAGTCACCACCGGCACGGCATTGTCAATTGTCACCGGCTGGGTCCGGTGACATCACGTGCACGTCAACGATCCGCAAAAGCGTAACAGGATTATCCCCGGTGGAGATTCCCCGAGCAGAAAGTCGACCGCTTTGTCGCACCCCCGTTGACATTTCCCTGCCCCGGAATAACGGCTAGATGGGAAGATTATGGGACACTCGACAACTGCCGTGGAAGATCGCTGATCTCTACAGTTGCCACAGTGGAGGACCGTCTGGGGAGTCTATTGAAAAGACTACTGTAACCTGTTAGGGTGTTTGTGCGTTATTTACCTATGTCGTTCTGTTTTCATTCAAGTAATTCGAGGGTGGTTCACACCCTTAGCGAGATCAATCTTGAGGTTGACTCTTTATTGTTCTTTATTAACGGATTTGATTCACTCAACTCGTAAGTATGATAAAAATTCTTCTTTAATTTGTTGTTCAACAGCTCTGTTTAAATTTTTCCTTGAAAAGTTAAATTGCTCTGTCTTTTTCAAGCTTCACTTGAACTGTATTTTTAATTAATTTCCAAGAATAGTTCTTCCAGCGGTACTGATTTGAATATTGAAATATAATTGGTGAAAGATCGATGCCCCTTAAATTCCTTCGCTATCGACAGAGGTGTGCGATCAGCAAGATCATGCTCTCCGATCAGGCGTGTAAGAATCGAGACGCCCACAGTCGCTCAGCTCTGTCAAGGAACTGTCGTTACACGGTATGGTGTAAAATTACGTACGCGTGTGTGCACGCGGAAGGCTCTTTTTCGCGTGGGTCGCTTCTCCTCTCTTCTCTCTCTCTCTCTTTCTCTCCTATCCGACAGAAGTGACCGTGGATTTCATTAAACGCGAGCGTTTCGCGATGATTAATGTTTCCACGGCGGACCGACGCCCACGCGGCCCCGTTGCATCACACGTTCAGCTCCCTCTCTAATGTCTCTCTGGCCCTATTTCTGTTTCAGGTAAGCGGAACCAACACGTCTTCTCGCGAGCTGCGAATCAACTGAACAATTTCCACGGTGACGAAGGTTTGACACGCTTGTCCGACACTCATTACCATCTAGAAGTTATTAGGTGTACGAATTAATCCGCGTTTCCCGTGGTTAATCAGTCGTAACAACATTTCGACCTCGAACCTCTCAACAATATCGAAGACACACTAGTAGATTGTGGACATTTATAAAAAAGACAAATGTTGTGCATCAATTTTGAGTTAAAAATTCTTCTTTTCCTGCAATAATTCTTCTAAGTTGAAAATTTCACAAAGAAGACTGCGAATGCATTCGTACACCAAATAGATAAACTAAAAGTGATCGTTGCAATTTTGATTCTACGAAGCTACGAATCATTTTTCTATGAAACTTCTACGACACAATTCGCCTAGTATTTGGGGAACGCGTACTAATTAATTATTTCACCGAGAAATATGCAATAAAAACATTCTTTTAATAAATTTGTATTTCTGGCGTACGGTCGCCAGTCGATGAATTCGAAATCCACAAACAATTAAACAATTGCACATTGAAACATGAGCAATGTCGGCCAGCGTAACGATCGAAAAGAGAGGAAACCGGCTGTCGGAAGTAGGATCGTTAAAGATGATCGCGGAGGATCCTCGTAATCAGCAGGTTACGTAATCCAGGGGAGATGTAGTTTCGAATATCTGCACGGTCGATCGGCAAATGCCGACGCGAAGGCGTGACCGATCGTCGGCCAGCCTTGACGTGTTCGGTAATTTATGCGGGATTTGTCATTGCATGTCTGTCTAGTCGGAGAGTCTCCACTGTCCGATGGAAGAGTCATCAGCCGGTTACGCCTATCTTCGAAAAATGGGAGGGAGGTCGGTTAATTAGCGACCGAGTTGGCTAATGCATCCTTTTGTCTCCGCTTCTGGGTTTATCTGATCCCATTGGCTTTTGCCGCGCCAGTGGCTCAGCCACTGGTCGGCAGATAAGTAACTTCGATATAACGCTCGACGATGGAAAAGCCCTTTCGAAAGCGTTTCACGTGGACCGCGACGCGGACGCAACGTGGTCCGCCCTTTGATGTGCATCACTCCACGCTGAGTGGAGTTAGACTGCAGTTTTCGGGCATTTATGGCACCCGATGTCAGGAGTTGGGAGAGTTCAACAAAATTCAACCTTTTCGATAGATATTCGTGGAGGAGTGGAATGGAAAACATTTTTTTTCTACTCCTATCGTTCACTTTTCGCTACAAAATATTTTTGTCCGTTAAAACCAGGGTCGTGGAACATTTTAGTATTTTTTTTGTAAAGAAAGTTTCCCGTGTTGCGTTTAATAAAATGGTTAAAGTTGATTGTACTTCGGTAGTTCGACTGCATAGGATTTATGCTGGCTCGATATGTATACATGAGGTATGGAACTAAACATTTTTGTTACCATCGAACTCGTTCACTTTTTCGATCGGAATTTTTGTGTCTGTTTGATTGAAAGTTGTTGAACATCCTCGCGTTTTTGTGCAACAATATTTTCATTTGTTGCGTTTGAAGTTACTCACGCGTGGTCAATTCGAAGCTGTGAATTGTGTACTCAAAATCGGAAATTATTATTTAGGAGATCAGAAGTACTGTAAGACAGAAATGTGGAAGTTATACGGGGTGTCTCAGATTGTTAATACAATTACTGCATACATAGAATTACTGTAAAAATGTCAGCATGTGGAGGGCATCATAATTACAATTTTTTCATTTAATACTATTACGTAGTAGTAGGTCGTTGTATTTACTCTGACAACCTAACGTACGTTGCAACGATAACGAATCGTACGTTTTCCAGACGGCAACCATGATCTCTGGAAAGTCGGCGACAGCGATCCTCGTGTTTTGATAAATAGCCTGTTCGCACGTGCAACGTCTCGGACGAGAATCGCTGATACTCGCGAGCCGATAAGAACCGGCGCGACGCGTAAACGCAGATAATTAGTCGATACAGGCGATAGTTCGACCCGATGATGCATCCACGAGTAGATACATACATCCGACCTTGATCTATCGGCGACAATCGCCGATCCGATCCGCGGGAACCGCGTTAACGACTCGCCACCGAGACGAGAAAAACGAAAGTAATTGACTGTTCGCGGCTGAGAAACAGTTAGAACCGCGAACACGGTTCTCGGGCCGCTTCGAGGGACCAGTTTTTTCCCCGGTCGATAATTACAGTCGACTACAGTTAACGACTGCGTAATCCTGGGCCGATCGTTCCTCTTAAACCTTCTCGATGTGACAGCTTAATGCCGGATCCGGTGTCTTCCTGTGTCACAATTAGTGGAAAAGCTCGTGGGAAATTATCCATCCTCATTTGCCACATTTGTTTGCTCGTGACAATTCTGAACAATCGACACACCCGTTATATTCATTATTAGGGTGTTATATCCCGTCATAATTATTGCAAACCTGATACGAATGTGTACAAGTTAATTTCCAAGTCGTTAAAATAATCAAGAAAATAAATATAATAATCTTGGAACTGGCCCAGATAATTTTTCATTAATCCGCAGTTTCATTATACAGTGTGCTAATTCAGCTGCAGTATCAGTTTCACAAATGCAAATGCACATGTCGCAAAGACCTTTATCCCACGATATCGCCGCGCCATTAATTGCGATCGTGAGGATCGACACTGAACTGAGGTCACGGCGCTCCGATTCCTTCGCTATCGATACATCGTCGAGCCGCACGGATCCATAGATCCATAGATTTGCGCCTCGCCCTCTCACCAGCTTTTCCAGACGGCAGCGATTCTCTTCTTCGATGCGGCGCCGATTAGAATTCGATCGCGCGGCAGATAGTCTTGAAATTAATAATTCAGGACCGGCGTCGACGGTGGCTCAGCTTTATTTGCCTTTAATTGGTCGTTACTCATCGACTACCAGTGAAGAAGAGAAAGGATCGAGTAATTAATCCTGTCTGTATTATCCGTATCGAAAACGGAGGAACACCGATTGGGATGATCTCGAATTGAAGGTAAATATGTTTCTAGAATATTGGAGAATGATTATTGGAATAAGATTGTGTTTGAACAAGATAGTATTTCCAGATTGATTTCACTTTTCGGAGTTACGTGCGTCAGTTTTTCTTTCACGAGTGAGCGAGATGGGATTTATAATGATTTCGATTAAAATTTGTGTCCAAGCTCTCTTGTCCATTCATCAGAGAATTATCTCAGACTAGCAACAAATGAATGATTATTGTTAAAAGACTACAGGTCAAGAATACAAGACCTGCCCTGCGCAGGGACATTTTTCGGTAAACTTATTTATATCGTTCTCGACATAAAATTTGTGTTTAAACCGACTCTCCCAGAAGGAGTTGCTCGCGGCATCCGCGAAAGGCGCTGCAGAAAACGGTCGAGTGGAAAGGTTAATTAGCAAATAAATAATTATAACGGCTCGAGATTTAATCTGCCGGGCGGTCGCGTCGACAACGAGTAGAAAGCGCGTCGCTCGCGGCACGCGGCGCGATCACATAGAATAAAATAACGCGCGAGTTCAATAAATAAACGGGGACCGTCGCGTGGGTGTGGCATTGTCGACGATGTGTCCGGTGATCCGCAAAGTTCAGACATTTTTTCCCCTATTTTCGCGTTCCACGCTCCTTCGAGATCACGTCGCGAGAGCCTGATCTTTCGCTGCTGCACGGCGCCTTTGATACGTATTCTGATCACGGCTTAATTGCAAGAAAGTCGGCGCTCGATGCTTGAGACTGATCAATTAGCGCCGTCTCTGCTGGTTAGGCGAGGCTAACGCCGACCAACGCCTCGTCGCGATACGAATTGATACTGTCCAGATATTCGACAGATCTCTATGCAAAATTGAAAAATATGTTTGATCTCTTTAAACATTATTACTGCATTTAATGTACTGATTTTTATCATACATCCGTAATCGTTTCAATCAGTTAAAAATAATGCAACAGTGTGTTTAAACTATTGTTATGTATTGAAACGAGTCACTTATTCACTTATGGAACAAACTGAGTTATATTTCACATTAAATGTGCTCGTCTTTACATTTACTACTTCGCTGTGTACATAGCACGCACAGCATACATTGTTCTCTTGGTAGATCGTACAGTCGACTCCTGCAATCGCGTCGCGAATCCCGGTGTTGTCTAATTTGTATAGATCCGTTCGTTA
The DNA here is from genome assembly GCA_028455615.1 of Lasioglossum zephyrum. Taxonomy (NCBI): domain Eukaryota; kingdom Metazoa; phylum Arthropoda; class Insecta; order Hymenoptera; family Halictidae; genus Lasioglossum; species Lasioglossum zephyrum. Next base: position 18,626,663 of record CM052329.1, on the reverse strand, counting down.
CGTCTTTTCGATAACGCTGTCGAAAGCGCTATAACAACTCTTTATAAGTTTTCCCTGCATTTACTGATTTTTGTCATAAATGCATAAAACCAGTTCGAACAAAGGAGAAAACATATCTGTCGCGGTATGATTTCTGAATGAAATAAATTTTGCGAATTCTAACGAGTCCTTTTGTATTCGCAGAGCCACTTAATGCTCGAAGAGAATGGAAAAATTGATTTCTCGCAAATTCGAAAGGAGAATACGCTGGTGATCCCTGTTGCTGGAGGGACAGTGATTGTCCGTTGCATTATTGTCGAATTCCCGTCCGATTGCCATTCGACAGGTAAGGAAGAGGGGTGGCGGGCCGGTTAGGGTACTTGGCGAACGTTAATAGAGACGTGACAGGCGGCGCGACACGGTCACGCACAGTCTTCGGTCGTGATATACGCTCGTCGGTAGTGAATCGTGATCGCGAGGCGGCCCGATGCACCTCGCCGCGTCTGATAATGCATTAACGTCGGTGGATCAGAATATTAGCATAGCATACGCCCATCGCATTTGAATTGAGAGGCAGCAGCCCCTCGGCGTGGAAGCAGAAGCGAGGAGAAGGCGTCCCAGCGTCTCTTTGTCATGCTAATACCCGGCCCCGACATCCATCCCCAGACCGCTGAGATGACTCTGCATCGTTTACGCTACTCTGAGAACCGCGACGACCAAGACCATCCAACAGGACCGACGCTTCCGGTCGCATGGAACTTCCTGCGATCGGCACTCACGCTTTCCCGCCTTCCAACGACACCATTCTGGGCGCCGAACATCTTCAAGAAATGGTTGATCGTCTTCAGAAGATGATTGATCATGTTCAAGATGACTGAGTCTGACAAGATTATATTTATTGAATTTTCACGAATATTTTGGTGGGAGTTTCACATGTTAATGTATTCCATACATAGAGATACAGATCAATTGTCGATTTTGAATAACATAGTCATTGAATATTGTACGTGTAAAAGAACAATATCAATGAACGAAGTTTAAAAAATATATTAATGATGCTCACGAGTAACATCTGAAGTACCATTTACACTAAAACTATCGAGAGGCTTTATTTATCTACCTGCTTGGATAAAGAAAGGAAGCAACGTCATAATTCCAATAATTATAAAATTAAAAATGTAAGACCGGTCATCCGGCCGGTAATGGTAGGTTAAACGTGTACTTGAATTTACATGGAGAATAACGTCAATTTCTGTGATAAACATTTGCGTTAGAGGAACGGCTCGAAAGCGAGTAAAACGGTCGAGCGATTTTTCTACGTTGACAGTTAGGGTGTCATGGTTGTGGAACATTATTCGCAGCCCGTGCTCTGTGTCTCCACGGTCTGCCACCCCAACAACGGTCGACAGTTGACACCGCTTTGACAGAGCGCCGCGTTCCAGCATTGTACGGAGTCGCGTGAGCGTGCCGCCTCGCCATTGTTGGGGTGTCGCTCTGCGCTTCTCTCTTCGTCGCCTTTCCACCCCCGCATGCCGGAACCTTCGACTCGTTTCCTGGCATACTCTGCTGCCCAGGGATCGTTGCGTCTTTCTTGTCAATTAACTACTTCCATGTGAGCCTTCTACGGTATCACTTCTGGCACCAGTGTTTAACAAAACTGTTTCTTGTGATGCAAAATTATGAAACTAGAAAGATTCTTCTTCCATGCTAGAATCTTCTAGCCTAGAATCAACTTTCACAATAAAAATATTATTTGTGACTATATAGCAGGGGTGGCCAACCTGTGGCGCATTAGATAATTACCACGGTTTTATTAGCTCGTTTTCTTGTTTGTTTGTCCGTCTGTCTGTCTGTTCGGTGGCAAATTTTGCAATTGATTTTAAAGTAACTTCCTGATGAGCTAGAGACTTGAAATTAAATACATGGCTCAGAACTGGATGACAATGCATTATTGAAAAAATTTTTTTTTTTAAGTCTATCCGTTTTAGAGCGAAGAACAATTAAATATTTTATAATTCTTTCCCATGTGATTGTTTTTGAAAATTTTCGAAAAACATTAAGACATTCATTCGACAGAATTTAGCTCGATTTTGATTCATTTCAGGTATATAAAAGCGACTGGTTTTCCTATAATTTGTCTACAAAAATTGAGAATTTTATAAACATCAGCAGTGCAGTGATTAGCATTCAAACGCTTGGAAAGAGAAAAAATTGCAAATAGCAGGCCCGGAACTATGACGCTGATACAGTTGCGATGAACCCACTCCACTCGATGAAGAGCCACCCTCGCTTGTTCCGTATAAAAGGCGAAAAACCGAGGGGCACGTCACTCGCGTGAACACGCGTGTCTCGCTGCGCGTGACACCCGCGCGGAAACCACGCCGCAGATTCCGCGGGCGGCTCTGTCTCTGTCGTTAAATTATTCATTCGCGCGTGTCGCATCGTGTCGGGGAGAAAAACACCGGGCTGGGAAAAAATCTAGGGGGAAAAGAGAAACGCGTACGGGAGGCGTTTCGCGAAAACGAGAGAGTTACGCACTCCGTAATTGAGACGAGATCAAGTCGCAGGGGGACGTCGCCTGGAATTTTGCGGGGACGTATGTTGCGTACAACCGAACCGCAGAATTCATTAAGTCCAGTACAATTTATTAACCTCCTTGTAATTATTAACCCTTTGCACTCCTTTGTCGCGTGCGACTCCACATTAGATAAATGAAAATGTAAATCATTTATTTAAACGTCTTACCTTTTAGTTAACTCTCATCCACACGGATAATTTTTTACACGAATTTTATACGAATTTGAAATAGATACCCGGGTATCACGTCGTGTGGATCATGGTTAAAAATAAATATAAGTTCCACAAACATAAATTACAACAAAGTTTGAGAGCTACAGTATTTTATCCATATGAGTCCCCAGCACAGGTCTGCCGAGGGACATTTATGCGCCAGGGACAGTATTCTTTGACTTTTGCCGAACGTAGAGGAAAACAGCCGAGCTCGAGAGGACTCGGTCGCCGAGAAATATAAACATAGTTATTCCAAATTTCCAACTTCCTTATTTTTCATTATTTTTTTTTATGGGACTTCGATGACATTTTTCTAATAAAAACCATACCAAATATGATATAATTCCAATGATATTTACTTGTGTAATAGATAATTAAAGTTTCGGGCGCGAGGAAGGATAGCGTACGGGAAAGAAAGAGACGCAGGGGTCGCAGTCGCCGGCACATTTCAAAGGCTCACCGGCGACTCTCCTTCCTCGCACCCGAAACTTTAATTGCCTATTACATAAGTAAATGTTATCGAAATTATATCATATTTCGTATCATTTTGCATTAGAAAAACGCCACGAATATGTTGGTGGAAGTTCCATAAAAAAATAATGAAAAATAAAGAAGTTAAAAATTCAGATTAGGTGATCTGACCGATATACCCGAGCCTCATGATGTCATACTTCTCGGCGACCGAGGCCTCTCGAGTTTCAAGGCCCCTCAAGGGGGCATACCCCGCAGTAGTGGGGATAGATCTGGGACATTTACAAGTCAGACTTTTGGGACATTTATGGATAAAATACTGTATACTTAATTTAATTAGTAGACAAAATTGTTTAAAATAAGTGACAGTCAAGGAACTGTTGTTTGAAGTAAAAACATATGAAACACTTAAAATAGTAGGGAATAGCTGGCAATAAAATTGAAAAATAAGTAGTAAGAACTAGTAAGACTCTAAGCAGTGTCGCCAGGCTGGGGAAATTGAGGGGAGTACAGTTACCCCCTCTCTGCCATTGCCGCACGTCAAATGACCGGCCGATTCGGAAGATTGGGGATGCTCGCCGCCAAAAACGAGGGAATGGCGTCGAAATGGCAAGGTAGAGTAGGAGACAAGTGTCAATCTGGAGACACTGAGCCGAAAATAATCGTGAAGATCGTGCAATAACGATCAAAAAACCATGTGCCATCAAAATAAAAACTCTCCGCGTTAAAAGGTCGAGCGTGGTTTCTTCGACGGGAATGCCTCGGTTTTGTAATAAAAATTTCGACGCGTATAATACGCAACAGAGGAAAGTAGGATGGTGCACGTGTGGTATAGCGATGGCCGCGTGAAAACCGATGGGGTTTCGTTATTCTCTCAGCTGTTTATCAGCTTTTAAACGAACCGTTTAGAGGGCCGTATTTTAATGGTTCGATATACTCCACGACACCGCCGGAGAAAATTCATAAGAGGGCATTTAGTGCGGTCGTTAAAATTCTGGAAAAGTCGTAAAACCGGGGTGCACGATGCGCACCGACAACAGACCGGAGTTACCTGCCACCTGGTCAACACCGACAGCAAGAACGAGTTTATGGAGACAAAAACCGTGCCGACGACACGGCCCGCCTTTTTCGTCATCTCTCGAGACGCCACAGTTGTGATGGTCACTGCCGGTCATCACGCTATTTCGACTACCTTCCGTGTCCTTTTGCTACCCTCTTTCGCCCTCTGCTATAGACAGTCTTGTACAGGGACGTTGTAAAACTGTGGTCAGAAAATCACAGAACCTCGCTGTTGTCTTTGTGGAGTCTATACTATTTTATATTGTCATCTAGAAATGTAATGTTGAGTTTATTCAAGATTAAGTTGCAAGAAAACACGATTGAATTTATTTAAGGCTGAATTTGAATTCCACGTTTAAAATTGAATAAAACTGATTTGAGATGAAATTACAGACAAGATGAGATTGAATTTATTTATGACTCAAGTTAAGACAAGACAAGCTCACGAGGCTAAATTGGAAATTCAATTCCAGCGAAAGATGTACGACAATTTTCCAACGACTGCGACGAAGAATGCGACAATTCTAAAGAGAGAGATACTCTAGTCAACGATTCCGGTGAAAGATGTTTTGTCGCGGGAGAAGAACAGTTGGTTCACGGGTCGACGGTGTCGCTGGAAGAATTGCAATAAAGATGACGTCCGCGTTGCACCTAGAGGAGAGGAAGCTCGGCGTCGTTGCACCGTGTCCTGGGCCGCGAGCGAGTCGGAGCGGAGCCCGAGCGTTCGCGCGTCTGACAGGTTCATTAACATACTACACAGCGTATTGCAACGCGGCGACGATCGATTAAGTTTCGTAGCGAGTGCCTCGGCACGCCGCGAAGAGTTATCGATGGATTTCACGGTTTTACGCAAAGAGACGCGTAACCGAGTCCCCGGGCCCGAAGGCAGAGCCGATCCAAGGCCTCCTATCGCTATAATCCTATCGCGGATCGTGAGTCATGAATCGTCCGTGGCAGCAACATTCAAAGGGAATTTTCTTCTTCTTCTTCTCTCTACCTTTGTCTCTCTCTCTGTTCATGCTCGCGTGGAGGCGACCTTTCCACTCGCCTGTCGATGTCGCCGGCAAATTAATTCAACCCGCGAGCTACTTTGACGACCGTTTAATCCCGCCTGATTGTAAATCAATAATTAACCGCGACGCTATTACGCTGTTTGTTCCCCGGGAATAAGAAGGTAATTACGGCTCAGTGGTTTTTAACGTGCAGCTAGGTGCAGAGTTGAACCTATTATGTTGATTTCAGTTGAATCGTACATCATCATACCGAATGATAGAGAATCATGTTCAAAATCATAGAATATCACATACAATATCTTACAGAATGACAGAAAATCATGTGCAAAATCATACAACATCGAGCAACATCATACAGAATGATAGACAGTCATGTATGGAATCATACAACATTATACCGAATGATAGAGAATCATGTACAAGATCTATACAATATCATACAGCATTATACAAAATCACAGAGAATCATGCACAGAATCATACAACATCGCGCAACATCATACAGAATGATAGACAGTCATGTATGGAATCATACAACATCATAGAGAATGATAGAGCATCATGTACGGAATCATACATCATACAGTTTGAAAGAGAATCACATACGGAATCATACAATATCATGTACAATCATGGAGAATCGTGTACAACATCATATATTATCATACAGTATCATACAAGATCATATACAATCATTCGCTATTTTCAGAAATTCCTTTAATGTGCAGATTTCTCACTTGAGCAAAGAAAAGTTAAAGCAAGAATGAAACATATTTTCGGAATTGGTGAATAGTGTCCAAGTTGAAAGAAGCTTGATGCCAGGACATTTTCGTGCAGACGGGTATCCGTGGAAACACTGTCGCGGCCGGGACACGTCGTGATCTTTGACGGTGGCAGGTTCGCTCGTAATAAGAGTATTAAAATCTCCGGTCGCACGGTGCATACGGGATCGTCGTCTCGCGGAACACAGGACAGATTTGGGTCGTTCGTTTTACGATCGCCGACCAGTACGTATATTTCCTCTGTTCGCGAGAGAGCTCGTGCTTGCACCTGTGTGCGCAAGTGCACGTCGAGCGAGAGTCGAAGAGGCCGAGAGCCCGTGAGCCGCGTTCGCGTGATGCATATTTTTCATGAACTCGCCACCTTTCCGTGACACGGCGGAGTACCCGGGCCCTTCTGCGAACGTATCCGCTCGCCCATCGCCCCGGCTACTCGTAAAGCGACCTTATTTTTTACGACTTCTCGGTCACGATTAGCGGAAAGAAGCGGAATGAAATCCGAAAGACGTTCTCGAACGCGAAGCTATTCCGACGCCGAACGGTGCCTCCGCACGAAGCCACCATTGCGAAATGTCTCTTCGAACCACGTGACGAGAGTGCAACGTTGCATCTCTCCGCGGAACAACAATTTTCTCTGTTCACACTGGGTTCACCGGACCCGTCCGAATGATGGTGATGATATCTTTCGTTTACGATTATTGAAATTCCACGAATTATATTCAACAAATTTATTCGGAGAATCGCGATGAGCAGGAGTGACAGCGGTTTCGAAATTGCGTAATGCAGTGCTCAATTTTTCTGAAGGTTCTCAAGGTGATTCGCAGAATCGTCGTAGCGACAATTCGGATTTGTTGCAACAGCATGCTCGAAGCGACAGGTGATCGCCGAGAACTACAATTTAATTGTTTACGACAGGTATATCTTTATTGAAATTCCGCGAGCGACAGGTGGTCCCGTTCAATTTCAAATTTCTCCTATCTTCGCCTGTCGCTCGTACACTTCGAAAATTCCGAATCGCTTGTTTACGATGCCGATATCTTTATCGATATGTCTCGCGACAGCTGGTTCTACTTCGCTCACCAGTTTTCAATATTACGATTTGCCAAGCGGTCTTAATTGAATAATTATAAATGACGTTCCGTTTCGAAACTCTCGAACTTTCGTCGGAATTCTAAATTCACTTGCAGATCGTTAGACTGCGTTTATGCTTCAACCATATTCTTAAATTCTTCTGATATTTTAACGTTTCATTTTTGTGGTAAATGCTGAAAATCATTGTGCACAGATTATGAAAGCAGGCTCACTATTTGAGCTTGAGAAACAATTTTTAACTTATTAATAATTTTTCCAGGCTCACTAGTTTATTAGTTAAAATTTATAGCATTTCTAATATTATAAATATTCTACTTTTGGTAGAGTAAATGCATTCTTACTGCATCTCACGAATTTCAATGCACAAAAATCCCCAGTCAAGTGAAAAGATAGACAGAAATAAATGGGAACCACACGCTTCTCGAGTTTTAATAAAAATGTACATAAACATTGTGTCATAATTCTTTTCGATCGGGCAATCTCGAAAATGGAGACGAGTATATTCGTTACGATCGGATTGGACGTCGAAGCGGCGAAAGATCGATATTGCGGAATTTATTAAAGGCCCGGGCCCCGTGTGAATTAACATAACCCGTAAATATCAATTTGTACGAAGCAATTTGGCCTCGTGTGTGGACGGTCGGGACACAGCGATGCGGAGGTATAATCGCGCGTGCACTCACTTACGTATATGTACATGCTTGGAGACGGTTTATCGTGATGCCGCTATCGCGATGCTGCTTCCTTAATCGGGGACATCGTAAGATTTTTATGTATGCCATTAGACCAGCCGTGTCCCCGATAATTAGTGAGTTTAAAGGTGCGCCCGCTGGACGAGCAAATTAAGGACTCGCCGCACCGCACCACGTCGGTTCCAGATAAAAGATTAATGTTTCATGGCTCTGTGCAACTGGACTGTTTCGGACAGTTGCCTCCCAAACGGGGAAACTCGATTTCTGTCATCGACATGTTTTATTGTTTCCGGAAAACGTTCCTCAGTTTTTATCCCGTTCGTAATCGGAATAAGTGAACTTTTCTTTCAATTTAAAACATTTTACGTTGAAGAAAAATCACCGTTTGAACTGATCAACAAAAATGACTCCTGAAGAAAATGAATAAAAATCGATCTTTAAAATGGCAAATAAAAAGGGCTCTGTAAAATGGCAAACAAAAATCATTCTGTAAGAAGATGAACAAAAATCGCTTTTACAAAAGAAGGAGCAACCAATCAAGCGCAACATCTCCCATAAAAAAAAATTAGGCGATCTATCGGCTAGTGCTCCGTCAAATCAGCATAAGATAGCCCCTTTTTCGGGGGCTGTAGGGTTCAGTTCGCCCCGAGGTGGATTCGTTGGTCCCCGCAAAACCGACGACGTTCTCTCGCTGTCGCTCGTTACGCCCGGCCCTCGTGATTTAACGATCGAAAATTGCGAGACGCCCGAAATTTTCGACCACGGTGTCCCGTTACCGAGGCGAAATTTATTAAAGGAGAACCCGGTCCGTGGCCCCTATTGTGGACCGTGCCTCGTAATTAAGACCTTCCTCGGAGGGCCGCGCGCTAATTATGATTACCGGCGCGTGCGTGCTCCCATGGAAATCGGAACTGGCCGAACGCCTCCGCGATTTTCCACGTTTCGCGGACCTTGACGCGGCCATTTTGTCGAATCAGACGGTTAATTCGTTCATTTTGTCTACAAAACAGTATCCAGTAAGTGATCAAGAGAAACTAACATGCAGATCAAATTAAAAAATTCCTGGCTAAAATACGTGTTACCCTCAGTAGAAACTGCTCAAAACATTTCAACTTGATCGGTCTAAATGTTCCTGAGAAAAAGGAACACGACTAGAGTCTCCATCGTTGGTTCGGATAATCGAGGATCCACTGTATCGTTGATTAAACGCGCAGACATGCTCCGACTTGTATCGTCTTTGATATCATTTTAATTGGAAAAGTATGGCGGATGTGGTGCTGGAAGGTTTATAAAGAAATTGTAATAAACAAAGAAGTTAGAGCAGTTTTTCTACGATAGCGTCTGTACACGATCTGAGTGACACTTCGGTCGCGACTTTTTGCATGATCTCGATGGAAAAAGGAAGATTGAATGGAAGAGAAGGGGTGAATCCGCTCGTAAATGGCGGACGCCGTGGACGAAGAAGCTAGTCGCGACCGACGCGACGGGATTCCATGGCGGCAATAAATACACAATTAAGCTGCGCTGATGTCGATACCGGGTCCCAGGAACCGTTTAACGACGCGATAAAATCGGGTGACAAGTGTCACCGGGATTATAGCGGAGCCCGGGCACAATAGGGACAAATCCTTGGCCATAGGGAGCGTCTCACGGCTATAATTTACCTGCGACCGATCATTCCTCGGAGGTACTTTATTAAATTCGAATGGGAGGAGGAGAAAAGCTGGCCGAAAGGGAGAAACGCCGAGAGAACGAGAGAAATACAGCGCAGAGAAAGGAGAGCTAGGAAAATCTGAAAAGATGACAGGGGACACGGGGAGTAAAAGGCGGCAGTAAAATTCCACGGCTCGTACGTCGTAATTAGAATGGACCAGCGTGAACTATTCTGTAACGTGAGTCGTCCGGTTTAACGATAATTGCAATCAACTTTATGTACCGCAGCTGTGCCGACGCATTTTGTTTTCAAACTGTTCCGTGACCGCGTGGATTCTAGCAGGTGTTGGTTAGCCGATAATTATTTAGAGGAGAGAGACAGGAACATTGGAAATCTTTATGCCGCGTTACAGAATCTTTGCAGCTACTTTTTCTAACAAATCTCCATCGATTTAACGAAATCGCGCTATTACGTGCTGATGGTGATATACGATTTCCTCGCCTCTATTAATGTAATTACAGTTTCTTTCCTTGATTCATTTTTGCTACTGTTCGAATTCAGAGCTTTATAGGGGAAATAAATCTTGAACTTTCTAGATTTGGATTTTAAAATTTTGTCTCTCGTGGGTCAAATATTTAAAAAATATCCTTTAAATACGTATTACTCTTAGTGGAAAAGGTGCAAAAAATTCCAACTGGATCAATCGAATGTTTACTGAACAAAACGGACCTGAATAATCGAGTTCCATGATATCGTGAATTAAACAAGTAAGTACGATCCTGACTCATTTTAATCAGAAAACTGTTACCAATGAGTTCATAAATGTTTCATTAACAGATTAGTCGATATAAAATGAAAAAGACTGAAAAGAGAAGTAAAGTCTGGTTCATACGTCTCGCAATGAATGTAAACAATTATCATTTTGCATAAAAACCGGTAGGCTAATGATTAGACTCTGAACTCGATCCCTGTAGCAATAACATCGACGATTACGTTCGTCGGAGCCAAAAAGTGGCGTAATGAAGTTCGGTGGCTCGACAGCGAACTGCAAACCGTTTCGGACAGTCGACCGATTGGATTCCATGGAATTGCGGTTCGCGAAGAGGGTACAAAGAGCGACAGAGGGAAAAAGTGAGAGCCGTCGAAGAAGCGGGGGTGTGTAGGACGCGCACACAGAGAGAGGCACGCTTTTGATCGTAGTCGCGTCGCCACGGCTCGGCTCGGAAATCCGATTTGTCAGGCAATTTGTCCCGCGACAAAATTTAAATCGCAAAGCGTATTTCGGCTGGCCGAGGAGGACCGCGGGGGTGGGTGGTGGCAGAACGCTGTGTGTCCTTGCGTCAGAGGGGATTCAAAGTGGATTCGAATAATACGCGGTAAAACGCGGGCCGAGGGTGAATCCGAAATTCGGCGTTGTAATCGCATTTCTCGCGGCCAGACACTTTCAGTGACAAAGCGATCGCCGATATTGCGTTACCGCGAGCCGTTTAACGTCTCTGACGCCCACTCCGCGATGCAAAATTCAGGAACCACCCCGTTAACGTCGATCGAACTTTGCAGGATCACTGGTAGATCTTCGGGACGAGAATTATTCCGAGTCTCGTGTGTGTGTTTCCTTTAGCTTTGGGCTTGCTTTGAGCCATACAGAAACTTCTCTAAAGGCACTGAGAGCTCTCGAATTAATTTTTTCTCAAAATACCATCTCAGGAACTGACATCTTGAAAAAATTGTTTTTATGTGATTCCACTTATTTGTGACAATTTTTCAAAGTCCTGAGAAAATTGAAAGAAAGAAATATTTTGAGAAACCCTCGCGTTAAAATATGCAGAAGAAAATAGGGAATTAAACAGATTTTGTAGAATATTTTTTGATCGTTTGTAGATAATAAACGAATTCGAGAAGCAAGGGCCACGAATTAATTTGTGCACCTAATAGCTTTAAAAGGAATAATAATAAGATATTCGATCAGAAGAATATCTTCGAATTGAATGGTCCACTATGTTTTCGGCAAGGGCGACTGTCTTCTTGAATGGACTCAGTCCGAAGGACCACTCGCAGTGGCACTCGCAGCATTAATTAAGTGGCGTCTCCCTTTTTCTCCGGCGGGAGGGTACACTGCGAAATTGCGAATGGACTCGCGAAATGAAAGAGCCTGTTTCGACGAAGTTGTTGCGACGAGGCCTTTCTTTTTCTGTGGATCGCTTTTACAGTGGCCCTACGCTTCCGAATTACTTAAACCAGCCGAAGCGATGCTTTTCATATCCTCTTACTGGCGATCATGCGCTTTCTTGATACTGTACCACTGCTCGAGCATCCCCTTCACTGAAACGTCAAGTATGGGCTTAATTTTGGCGGAAAGTACTGTTTGCGTTGTAATTTAATTATTATTATTATTAGTGAACTGCGTACTTTGATGCAGATGCTTGTTTTTGTAGATTATTTTCTGTAATATTTTCTAATTATAATACGTGGTAGAACGCGGGGCACATAACCAAGTAGCACGGTTCTGAGAATGACGTACCACACATGTTCTCTTTACTGCACTATTCTGTTGAGAAAACCTTTTTGTTATATTATATTCGAGTTGGTCACTACAAACATATACATATATACAGTTCCGAATATTTAATTATGTTTAAAACACTTATCCCCGGGTGAAGTAATTGTACATTATTATAGAAGTCGATCAGATTTAATTAGTAGTTACCTTCATCGAAAACGAATGTCCAAAGTCTAGGCCGTCGTTATTCGATTTACTTTGATTCGACGTTAACTGTCCGGTGGCACTCTTATATTATTTGTTTTTGCTGTTAATAGGCTCTTGATGCGAGCAATAAAGACGGCATAATATGATGAACATGTGTGAGCGAATAATTCGACGCAATCATTCCGCGGGTCCGGTTCAATTAATTGCTCGTAACAATTACGACTCGAATTACCAGAATGTTTTCGATTATTCCGCGATAACCGCCCGCGCTCGCGTATACTACGATTACACGACGCACGTTCTCGTTCACAATTTTCATTATATTCGAGAAGGAAACATTCCGGACGGTGGTCCCGGTCTCGATTCCTTTCGTCTCGCATCGTAATTACAGAATGAACAGGGACTCCCGGTTGGGGATCGCGGATGCAATTAAGTCCTGGCTGTTTTGTTCTGTACGAGTGTCTCCGGGACTGATTTTATCGGGCAGACTCAATTTCGCTGACCTCTACGCATCGCGGTCATCGATAATTGTTTCGAGATTGCGGAATCGCGTGAGACGACCGATCGCCTCTCGGTCAATGCCTGCGAATCCGAGAAACGTCGTGCTAGCGAGGGACTCGACCTGCCAATGACATATTTCGCAAAAGAAAGTCACCTGTTCGGTACACTGCGTCCAGACGCGCAAAGGAGATCACACCTTAATAATAATACTGGAATTATATTCATTCAGATTGCACAGAACACTAAAAAACTACTCAAGAAAATATTTCCATAACTTCACAAATTGTGCAATTATTTTATATAGACTGCCTCAAAAATGTACTTCCTTCAAATGACCTTGATCATGCCACCCTACCAAAAAATATAAAGATAACTATTTCTCGCTGTAAATAATCCAAGTAATTGCGGAAACCTTGAATGAAATATCATCGACTCGAAGAGCCTGTTCCAAGTTTCTCTTTGTCCTCTCGATTCCGTGATCTGAATGGTCTGCATGGAAGAATCGCGGAGTGGCCCTCGAGTATCTTTGCGTTATTAATTAACCGCGAAGTAAAGTGGGGCTGATCGATCAGCATCCGACGAAACGACGACGGCAGACGATGGTTTCCGCGAGGTCGATCGCCGACGTCGGAAATGTTTTTTTTTCTCTCGACCGGTAATTTGCCTCACCCGCATTTTCGAAGGGGCGGGCCACGCGCGGAACGAGACGCGATATTTCGGGGGTGCGTATTGTGGCCACGAGCACCCCGTCCAGCCGACGGTGACTCATTATTTTCGGCTAGCCGTTCTCATCCTTCCTAAACCCTCGATCCCCGAAAACCCACCCCCGATTCACCCCCTGCGCTCTCGAGGAACACGCACGCCATCGAGAAAGAGGGACAGAGAGAGAAAGAGAAAACGCGATTGTGTGCTGGAATCTCTCGATACACGCGGACCACCCCCGCCTCCTCTGCGTCCGATTTCACTTCGCTGCCGTATAATAATTTCAATAATCCCGGGACCCCACGGTGCCCAGGATTAATACCTAGCCAACGACCAAGATCAACGGGAGAGGGGATCGCGAGAGGGTCCATTGAAAGAAGAAGGGCGCCGATTAATTTCAACTCGTTGCCCACCTTTGCTCCCTCCACCCTCATCCCCTTGGGTTATATACTCTTTCTCTCTCCCCGGTTCTTTTTCTTTATTGTGGACCCCGCGCTTTTCTCTCGAGTGATTTCCTTTTCTTACTTTTCTGGGTCTGGGGTGCGGGACGGGAGATTCATCGTGGGGTGATTGGGTTTTGTCTGTTGGGTTTGTATTATTTAGCTGGAGGTGTGGGGAGTCGAATAATTGTCCAGATTTATTTTGCTACGATCAACAAGTTGCGAATTATTTCAGATGCTTTCATTGAATCACCCTGATGATGCACATCTACGTTAGAAAAAACGTTTTCTGCATCGATTACGAGACGGCGAAACGAACTCTACAAGGAAAAAGGAGAACAATGGACGAAAGAAATCGCCAGCCGAAAAACAGCAACAAAGAGTCAATATAAAAGAGCGGTCATTAAAGAGTCCGGAACCGCCAAGAGGCGAGCACTCGATTGCAATTGCTTTCGGTGCATGCAAAGACCCTTCGAACTTTCGAAGACCCCGGGAGAAAAGAAAACTCTCGCACGGCGAGAGCGAGAGAAAAAAACCGGGGGTTGAAAATACAAGAGGGGTGAGGGGATGAAGAAAGAGAACGGATAAACGAGGCTGGGATAAGGGAGCCTTTACCGGGATGAGATTCGATCCGTCGGAACAGGCGAATTTGGCTACCTAATTCGCAAAAGGGGAGGGGATGGGGGGTTGTAGCGGGGGTGGCTCTCGCGCGTGTCTCTCGCCAGCCGCAGCCTACAAATGGGATTAGGTTTGCCGGCTCAAACGCCGCTTTTGGCCGGTCCCCACCGACCGGCGACGAATTGACAATTGACAGAATTGATACAGGGGCCACGTGCGCCTGCGAAACGCCCCCGGCAACCCCCTCCTACGATCCCTGGAAATTGCACACGACCGCGAAATCGAGCCTCCTTTCTCACCCCATTACCGAATTTCCGGCAAAGGGAACACACCAGCCGAGCTGCGACTCGGAATTTATGCGAGGCGGATGCTCCCGTAAGGGTTGCTTCTCCCTTTCTAGCTTATTTCTACACTCTCTCCTTTCTCCCTCTCTTTCGTTCTTTCTCTGCTTTTTGATCTTTTTCCCAGGCAATCTTTAAATTGTGCCCGACTGTTCCGAGCAGTAAAAGTTTACGCGTTACGCGTGAGTCTAGGAGCATCGATGACTGCCAATCCCACTGAGTGCCGACGAAAGCTGCGGAATGATTGCCCGGGGCGCGCTATGAAATTCTAGCGCCTCGCATTTAGGGTATCGCTTCCTACGCGGTTCACTCTCCGGCCATAACGAGATACGCTTTTTTAATGGTATGCGGTTGGGACATTTTATTGTGAAATGGACCTACACAGACTTCCTCGACATATGTTTCCATCGATAACTCATGGACACAGTTTATTCTCACCAACATACACTTGTACACATCGCCAAGAAAAAATTCGACATGAGGTCAATAGTACACATTTGGCTTTACAACCTGAATTATTATTAGATACGACGATTATTACTTTATTTAACGTAAAACGCAATTTCGAAGGGTACACGATTTTTTAGATTTTGTTAACTTTGTTAGATTTCACAAGTTCTAACCGTCTTCTGTAAACACGCGTGTCATACGAACCAAAGCGACGGTGGTCCGTTCTCCCGTTTCAGTTTTGTTGGTCGACTTTGATCGAATCCTTTTCCTTTTGCGTGGACGTTCACGCAATGTTTTGTGAAACTTCGGGCCTCTCGCTCTCTCTCTCAAGAAAGAGAGAGAAAAACTTGTAATCTTGTTTTACGTTTGCTTCTATTCAACCGCAGCGCGACCCATTTCGATCGTGTGCTCGTTAAATTTTTTCTCCGGACGGTCGAATAATGTTATTAACAGTTAAACGATCGGAAAATAGAGAACCGAGTGCCGTGATTAAAGTTACTTTTTAATCGCGGCCCCGGGACTTCTCGAACGGCGAAACCCATGCGCGCTCGATTACCGTGGCTAGAAAAATTCGAAAGATGGCGCGGGGAGAGCAATAGCAAGAGCAAACGGGCAACAAGCAAGAGGATCCCCGGCGCACGCATACGAGCGAACTTAATCGCCGGTAAACGCGCGTGCAACTTATAATCGACTTACGAAACAATCTCATCAATAACCCCGTTCGACAAGCGTAATTTACGAGCAGACGTAAATAATTAAGCGAACGTGATCGTCGACGCGAGGCCCGGTCAACGATCAGCTCCATGGTCGAGAGCGCGTAACGCTTTTCCATCGATGCATCGCGCCCAGGTTATCGAATCGCCGTGGGAATCGGCCATTTCGATGTTGATGGATTTCAATGGCCGTTTTCAACAGTCCAGGTTTCCGCGCTTAGAGTTCTGCTGATCTCTGTTCGATCAGCTTCTCTCTTCTCTATTTACTTTCGATTGATTTTTGGTCCGGCGGATTTGTGGTGTCATTGTTAATTGGCTTGCTTCGATTAGATGGAGGCACGTAGATCACTTGAATTTGATATAAGAATTTTGTGATTTTTCGAGCTGTTTTAAATGGTACTCGAACCTATTTTATCTTGAAGGTACATGACAGTACCATTATTCAAACGCTTTGTTGAATTGCTATTGTCCAAATACTTTGTCCAGTAAGATACACGTACATGAATTTTCTGTTTAATTTACATTTCATTTAATAGTTTTAACTTGTAGTTTTTGACTTGTCCACTGGCACTTGCACTCACTTACCTTGAAGGTAACTCATAGTATCATAATCCGAACGCTTCGTTGAGTAAAATACAGTTTAAGACAATTTAATCTCCTGTTGAATACAGTCTGATTTTATTTAGTTTCATTTATACATCAACTGTACGAATGAGAGAGCAGGCACAAATTTCGAAAATGCACACGCGATTACCGGCCGAGAACTGGCTCGGTAGGAAACGAAAGTGGAAGATCGCAGTAACACGATCGGAAGGTAGATCCTCGCGAGGACAGGCTAGGGGTGGGACAATTGAAGCTGTCCGTGCTGCGATTTATCGATAATGAAATTCAGATCCGCCGGCACACCGAAAACATTCGGAGCACCCCGCCCCTCGAGGCTCACCAAACGGGGCGAAAGGGAGAGGGAGGGAGCCCTTAATCCGTGCAAGGGGTGCGGCCAAAGAGGGCGTAGACCTCGGCCAGGCCTCTGTGTACACGCATTCACCCCTTTCGAGACGGGGCCGGGAATCTTTGAACGCACGCGGGAAACCGTTATCGACCTTGCCGTGAGTTAAGGAGGCCGCTTTCGAGGAGTTACGAGGCCCGTTTTAGTGGTGCCCTCGCGTGTCCTGGCCAAGCTCGTTCCCCTTTCGTACGTGCGCCGATTACTATAGCTGCTAATGCGCCGTTTATCGCGTCGCGCTTTCCGTTACCGCGAAAATCGACGCCGCGACGCGCATCGCGTTCTTCTTCGTCTACTCCCGGCATTCGTGAAGAAGAACTGGATCCTCAGGTGAGAGAACGCTCTATTTTTACCGAAAAGTTTAACCCCTTGCACTACTACAGAGTCTTGCATTATGAAGTGTTATTTTAAGTGATTAGAAGGAGCTGTTCTTTTCTAAACAGCGAGATTTTGAGTTTATAACTGTGACATATTGTAACACATAGAGTGAAACGGGAAATTTTTATTGCGACGGGATCGATAAAATTCTCGTAATTGACACGAAAGAATTATTGATTATTAGTAGCGTTTAGAATTTTGCACTTCGAAATCCGTCGTTTTCCTCAGTGTGCGTCGGTCTGTCTCTGTCGGGTGCAAACAAAGCCACGGGAACGCGGCTTACGGTTTTCTAAGGAAATTCATTGAAATGTATTCATCCCGTCCCCTCCCCTCCCCGTACTCGTTCTTTTTCGTTTCACTGGCTCGTTCCTCCTGCTATCGTTCTCTCGAAACGAACGAACGAACGGTTCGCATCGCGCTGCGATAATGAACGGTTTGCCGGAGACCGCGATGGCGAATGTCTGCCACTCACGTGAGATCGAGCGTCGCGCACGGAACGATACGCCTGTTCGACAGGTGTTCCCAGGGCCGAGGAGGAAGTGATTTTATACGGCAGTTACCGTGGCAAAGTGTTAATGCGCGAATTAATATAGCGGTCACTCCATCGCGTTGCATCTCGCTGCATCGCGTTGCAGTTGCATCGTGTTTGCGGATACGACCCCGAAGCATGGAACGTCATTTTCGATCCTGTTTTCTCGGCCCGATGGTCTTTCATTCCTCCCTTTAATCGATCGCACACACCGGGTCCGAGCAGTTTTTTGTCGACAACGTGTGTAACAAATTTTTTGTTCATCCGGAAATTCAAGCGAACCGATTATACTGATTTTATTTGTAGAGAGGTTGAAATGTTTGTTTCTGCTTCGAGGAACTGTTTATGTTCAGATGACTTCCTGTTCGGGGTTGAACCGCGTGAGAAGTGGGTCTGTTATAGTTCTGCGCTGTGCGAATTTGTTGTGTTTTATCACCAATTAACTGATCGAATTTAACATTCGGACTGCGGATTATTCTTACAATTATATAATTCCTTGTTCTTTCATCAAATCTGACAAATTAATTTTTGCTGAGTAGATGAGATAGAGGAGTAACCAGTATGAAAAATATTCTCTTTCTTTAGTTTCGTTAATTAAATTTTTTGATTTCCCAAAGATTTTGAAGAAAGTCTTTTAAAGATCTTTCGAATATGAAGTAGGTAAGAAGAGTTATTCTGAATTTTTCGAAGAAAGGTCAAGGAACAAATGGATACTCTCTTCACTGGTTTAACACAGTATGAAGCTATTAGCAAAATTTCAGCTGGACATGCATTCATTTTGCATAAAGACCCGCGTATTGCAGAATCGTCCTGGCAAAAAAGGGTGCCGCGGCTCGGACACCGAAATGGAAAGAAAGGCTGCGTTATCGATGGGAATCTCGTCGAAATAAAAACCCAATTAAACACAGTGGCGATAGGATCGAGCCCCGGACAAGAACAGGCGGAGCGCTATTAAGTCGCCGCAAATCAGCAATATCGTCCGAAATCTCCCCCAAAAGATTTCGGCGAAAAAATTTCACCAAGCGGATTCAAAGCGACGACGTCTCTCGTCGTTATCCTGCAAGGCGAGACACGCCGTCTCGGATACCTTTCTCTCGATTAATTGCCGTGACGGTGCCGGAGCGCCGCACCGGCTCCTTTTCCCTAATTAATTCGTATTGCAAATTTCTGCGCGGCATGCAGCGCGCGAACTCCGATAGTAGCGAAGGAGAGAGGACTCCTATCGTGATTTTTGACTTCCTGCCACATAGTCGACCTAACCCGCGGCCATCGCGTGTGCATTGCGCATTCGAAAATCTGCGGACCTGATCCGCAAGCGTAAGGTAAACGTATAAAAATAAAAGTTTAATCGTATAACAGCGTGTGCCTCCTTTTATTGCAAAGATGGCGGTACGCCTCCCATTCGAAGCTCGATAAATCGACTGAAAAAAAATCGTAGATCAACTTTCAAGCACTCGTTATGAAGGTGGAGTGTCGGTCTTTAAATCCTCGGTGGTTTCAGTCGCGAGAAATATTTATTAACGTTTCTACACACGTTTCAATTTTAATCTTGGGCGAAAAAGGCGTATTCAGTAAAATAAATATCTTGGTCAAAAACAAATGGCAAAAATAAAGGTTTCTAGCTTTGAAATAATCTTAGGTGTTGAGTTTTATCGTTATATACCTGTTTTCAAAGTATAAATTGTGTATTTTTCGAGGAGGGTGTATATTTTTGTTATTTCACCGAAAAGTAAACATATTTAGAGCCGAGTGTTCCTTTGACAGTATTCGAGCGATAATGCGATGGTTCCAGAAGGACTCACCGATGCCAGAAGTCCGGTGCAAAGCAATTAACCGGACGGCATCGCGGTGCAGCGTCGTCAAACGGCGCGCGGCAGCCGGTTGCAACATTTTTGCCCCCGCGAAATCGTCGGCATTCGATCGGAATTCTGTCGAGAGGCCGACGGCATTTACGTGCACAGGAAGCCATCGCGATTGGAATCTTTCGCCGGCTTCTGGCTTCGTTTAATTTTCATATTTTTCGCGACCCGCTTTGCACCGTTCCGCGCCGCGCTCGTCCGGAAAATACAGATATTTTTGAAAAAATTTTTCATGGAAATATTACTTTGCGAACATAAAATCAATGTTTACCCTTCGATGCGAGCCTGGCTATACCGTCGTCTAACCGTTCCCTATAACGTCATAATAGTTTGAATGTTCGTTTTTCATCTTCTCAAGTTTAACCGTACACTAATATATTTCTGGACAAATAATATAAATATTTCTGTTTCAAAGACCTCAGGAATATAAAAATACACTTTTCACCGTTCTAAACGAGTTGAAAATTACAATGTTTTCAATATTCTCAAAGTTTAAGTCTTAGAAATTTTCAACCCCTCATGTTTAACCCGGTGTTCGAGCATTTTTGTCTAAAATAAATGAAACTTCCTGTTTCGAAATTAGTTGGGACTGTCAATGGACATCGGTATTCTATTATTGGCGTTACAAGATGCGAAATTAATTCTTTTAGATCCAAATTAAATAAAATTTTTATTTGGGAAACAGTGAAGACTATCAATGAACATCGGTATTATATTAGTGAGGCTCGATTAGGCCCAGAACAAATGAAAATTCCCGTTAAGAAATTGCTCGGGACCATCAATGGACGTCGCTATAATTACCGGAGTTAAAAAAACGCGACATTAACGCGTCAGGCATCGGTCGCGTGCTCCGTCGAGTTAGCGGCTCGCAAGCGTGCACGTTTTGCGCGTGTACACGCGTCTATCGCTAGGCGGATCCTTTGGAATTGCGTGGTTACACGCACAGGTTACAGGAGCAACCCTCCCCCCTGGCAGGCAAGGAAAACTTGTCAACGATGCCGCCTTTCGTTTCGCACGATAAAAGGGACGTCACCCGGGACAATAATTCGCGAAGTATGTTTCCTGTCGGCGTGGCGCAGCATGGTATCGGCGATCGGCATCCGTAGCTACGTAAGAGCCTGGAATTATGTATACCCTACGCTCAGCTGCCGTCGAGGGACGAGCTTCCGGTTATGAAATCGCTCCTTCTCGGCCTGCTCTCCACTCTTTATCGGTTTAAGTGATTCCGATTTTACGACCGGAGCCGGAACGGAATCTTCTGCCGCAGGACTCGACCGCACGAGTCCTGCCCTGTCCTCAAACTGTTTCCACAAGACAGGATTAGCTTTCAATGAAAGGTTTACTGCCATATTCCTCGTTAATGTTCAACAAAACAACTGAAAAAAATCGTAGATCAAATTTTGATCAATCGTTGTAAAGGGGAAAATTCAATGTTTGCATTTATAATAGATACGGTATGAAAAAAATTGTTCAAATATCGACGATTTCTCGAGACACTTGTGTTCAAATACATGTTGGATCCACTATGCAACGAAATGTAAAATTGCCGCGAATTTGATACCTGATATGAACAGAATCACCGAGTGGTTCGACGCGCCAAAAATCTAAAAAAAAAATCCCATAGGCACCGTTCGATGAGATCGCATCAGCGATAGTTGGTCATTCGAAAAACGACCGTCGGCTGAGGAGGAGGAAGAGAACGCGAGGATCGAATTCGCGGTTTCGCAGGACTCGGTAGAAAATCAGGAAACGTTATATGTATCAGCCGGAGGTAGCCTCGAAACTTTCGAGATGGAAATTCGATCGGCGACCCGGCCCAGCTCGCCGGATATAGAGTCCGGGAATGAGATAAAGAAAATTGCGAATAATTCAAATCCAAATTGCCCCGGACATATTTCTCCGATAGGCAGTGCGATTCGATCGATAGAGGGAGAGACGGAAAAGAAGTAGTGGGAAGGAAAGGGGGGAACGCGAAGCGCGAGCGCGCGAAACCACTCTACAACTTTTGATATCGATGCATCATCTCGATCCTCGCGCCGCGCCGGGCACTCTGATCGATTTTCATTCCGCGGGTTGCATGGCGGCTCGCTATCCGGGTGCTATCTTCAACCACCTCGCCTTTGAGACCAGCCACGGATACAGGGTGACCCAGAAGTGCGCCTCGAAGTCGTGGGAATGCACAATTTCCACCAAGAGACTCTGCGAAACTCTGTGAGCAGTCAAGAACATGACTTCTGCAGTCAGAAACATACTACGGTGTTGCCCTAATATTTGTGACAAAGATGTACATGATGTTTAATGAAAACTTTATTCATTCATTTCAGTCTTGAAAAATTTCCTTCCGCTCGAAGTCTACGTTTTAATAACGTGTTCCGCCGATAAAATTCCGATAATTAAATTGGTAGTTCCTTCGAACGCAATCTTTCCGGGCAATTAGATCGCGAGAAGCTCTATCGACTGCGAACTTAGCTAGTTTATCTGGAAATCTCGTACGACTTCGGAACTCTTCTAGAATCTTCGAGATCTGTTCCTCGAGGAGCCTGCAGCTCGTGGTCTTGCGGGTTCGAGTTTCGAGACGGTATACTAAATGTGGCGGCTGTAAACAAAGATAAAAAGATTTTTATGGAACAGAAATAGAAGTTTGAATATGAGATATTTTCGAGACAACATGGGTCTAGTTTTTCGTCTGCTGCATCATGCAATAATATCCTAAACAAAAACGAACAATGGGTGGTGAAATTAAAAGCTTGAACCTTTAAAATCAATCCAGATTCATTGTTGCGCGATTGAGTTTTGCAAAGATACAATAGGTTGCATGTCAATAATTTGTCGAAGACAGTCTCGCGTTGAAATACAACAGTATTTGGGGGCCGCTGTATATTTTCGTGTGCCGCGAGATTACGCGGAGAATTTATTTGCTCGATTAAACGTCGGCGTGTGCATTGTGCGCCACAGGTGCGCTCCACAGGTGCTCCGCCATTCGAAAAGTGATCCAAGCGCCGAGATGTTGATCGCCGAACGAATCATTCCGGGAAAATCCGTGTTCCGACTTCATTATCCCTCGGAATTATGCTAATACCCCGCGCCCTGATGTACTGTGTCGGTCACTGTGAAATTTATAAAGACGGTATCGCCGTAAAAAATACTAGTTTCATTAACTCGCTCGCTATTATCATTCGTTTCGGTAACAGTTTTTGCGTTCACGATGATCTATCGGCAGTTCAACTAGCGGAACCCTATTTATATGATTCTGAATGACTGTGATTTATAAAAGATGCTTGGGAGTACCGTTTTAATCCTTTTGTGGGCGATCAAGTGTGCTTGTTTGCTATGTTTTCTTTAATAATTTTTTCGGGTCTTCTGAATTTATCACAAATATTCATTCTTCGGACACTGTTGATATTAATTAATGGAATCTTTAAAATTACTGTATTGGAATATTGTGTAATATACTAGAATATACCAGAATATACTAAACATACTCGAATATACCAGAATACAGTACTATAATATACTAAAATATATTAGAACGTACCATAATATCCCAGAGCATAATGCAACATAGTAGAATATACTACATATTGCACGTACCGCAGATTCCACGACTTTATTTTTAGAACTATGAGTTCATGTAAGATTTATAATCTACCTTCATTGTTGAATGGAAAGATGCTTTGGTTCGTCGATTAAATGCCTGATAAGCAACATAGTTCTTTCTTAATCGCGGTGAGATCAATTTTATGCTTGACTGTCAATAACGAACAGGTTCACGTCTTGATCTTTATCTCACGTTACACATGAGCTGACAGCAGACTATGGAAGTTGATGAAAGTATCATTTTCTGGAGAGGTTTTTTAAAGGGTTCTACCAAGTAAAATACTATAGTGCAGCTATGTTGAATTTTTTTATAAAGCAAAGAAAGTTCTTTTGTATTTTATTCTAGCCATCAGTATTCTACGTGTATTATTAGAAGTCCTGTTAACAGGCTTCTGGTAGCTAAAGTGTTAAGTGAAATCTTCTTTTTTGGCAAAACCACGATTTATTTGGCACCAAGCGAAAAGAGTTTGGCGTATATTGTGGGTTGGAGACTGGATTGGTCGAAACAATGGTGTTACGGGAGGGACACCTTGTATAAAGGAACGTGTAAAAGCCGCCGGTCGACAGGCTGTGTAAGATATCAGCGAAGAAACGGGCCCGTCCGAGACTTTACGACCGCTCTTATAATTATCTCCAATAAATATCTCCGCGGCACGAGAGCGTATATATCGAAATACTTCGGGGGGTCAGAGGTGAACTTGCTGGCTCCATCTTTCGATCAACGCGTTTCTTTTGGTCGCCCGGTTCTCGCGCTGATAAATTTATAATGTTAAGAGCCCGCGAGAGCCCACAGGCCGCCGATGAGCAATGGGCTTGCTTAATAAGTCCGGTGACCACACGCGAACATTCAGCGGCTATAAGAGTATACGGGTACGCGCGGACCAATTTCGCTCTTCGGGTTTCGATTAGTTCTCGCGACCTCGTCCTCCGACATACACGGTGTTCCGTTTACTTGGACTACCCTACACGCCCATCATCTCACCGAAACTTTCCTATTCACCTAATCGTCTGCTGTTTCAAATGATCCCTCCCTTCTGTTTCAGAGATCGTGTGAGTCAGTGCATTTATTTGCTTGTCTCTAACCGGTAACCGAGGCGGCGTTCACAGAGAAATATCACGCGAATGAAAAATTGAATGAAATGATCGGTTACTATGAAAACAGGACAATGTTCTGCATGCGTGATAGTCATTGATAATTATCGATGAACTCACGTGATTTTTCCATTCTTCGACCCTGACGGACACCAGTGGGCGACAGACAGATCCAGTACCTCGCATATTGCGGTTTCATCGAGCTGTGATAAATCGAAATTCTTTGCATGCTCGTGTCCCGTCCGATTAGGGGTCTGAAGGGTTGAACAAACAGGTTGACTTCAGCGTGCAAACAGTCTCGAAGTTGATAATGTGTGCGCGCGCGTTGGAAGGACAGTTGGACCACCCCTAACGCAAACACGAAGAAGGAAATTAACTATTGAGACCGTCGATAAAATCGACGTAAATATTTATAGTGAAATATACATGTAGTATAACGCGGTCTCTCGTTACTGCTCTAGCGGAAATTCGCAGAGGACAAAGGATCGTCGACGGGCACTTACGACACGCTCCTGAAACGATCAACGGACGATCCATCCATTTCATTGGTTCTCTCGAAACTACCAATTAGCCGCCTCCTTAAGGGGCCTCGTAAAAAAACGCGGTATACTTAAAGCCAATCTCCGGGCCGCTCGAATCGAACCGAAAAGCTATAATTCTTGATCAAATTAATCCAAGCTAAACACTCTATGACGCGGCCGAGACACTTGCTCCGCCATTCTTGAACGAGCGATCCATAGATCCCGGAATCCAATCGCTCACTTCGCAAAACAACCGCAGAATTTCCTGGTCTAATTGATCTCTTCAGGGACGAATTTTTTAACGCGAGGAAAAATTATTTTCCTTCTGTTCGACTAAAACAATACCCTACCATACGACCACACTATTGTTTTTATTTGTAGTGAATGGTTCTCCAACAGATCTCAATTATTGTTGTTCAGAACTAATTTCATTCCAAATACGTGTCAGTGTACGTGAACGCTTTAATTAAAAAGTTTCGTGTTGAACAGAATCGCTTTCCCAGCGTTTTAGTCAGGCCGTTCCAAGATGGAAGCCGTTTACGCAGCGATTACCACTGTTGCTTTATGTATTTGGTAAAACGTATGCTAAAGCGTTCGTAACTCTCGACGCTTGTAAGTCGTTACAGATATTAATTCCTAAACAAACCGGCTTTTTCCAAACCGATCGCAAAAACAACAATCGCGAACCGCACGAATGGTGCGATAAATCGACGAGTCTCTGGTGTATCGCAACACGCGAGCCACGCGTGTAATTAAACGTTCCTTGCGGGTTATACAGGGTGGTTTGGAATTATCTATCTTCAAACGTCTCATAATAACAATTAGAAAAAGTACGTGAAGTTCTTGAAACCATCTAACTTTTATGTCCGACTGTCTTAAAATTATTTATGGGGTTGATTTAACCCTGGAACTACGAGACCCTTCGAAAGGTTCCCAATCTTTTCACTTAATATTATTCTACACTCTACAGTAGATGTTACAGTAAAGCCTTGATCTAAAAAAATGCTTATAAATAAATGCTTACTTTGCGTACCATGAATCTATTAATTTGATACATCTAACTTTTATGTCCAACTGTCTTAAAATTATTTATGGGATTAATTTAACTCTGGAACTACGAGACCTTTCGAAAGATTCCCAATCTTTTCACTCAATATTATTCTACACTCTACAGTAGATATTACAGTAAAGCCTTGATCTAAAAAAATGCTTATAAATAAATGCTTACTTTGCGTACCGTGAGTCTATTAATTTGATACCTCGTTTATCATTCCGAGCGAGGAAAATGAAGATAACGAGTGATCGCAAAGTCTCACGGTTTCACAGAGGAAGAAGCGAAGTCGTAGGCCACTCGATCAGGATACACCTGTACAGGTGGACGCAACACCGATAGACGATTCCGCAAGTGAAATCAGCATCGCACTCGTGCGATCGCCAGCTCGTTAGAGGCCAGCCA
This sequence comes from Lasioglossum zephyrum, assembly GCA_028455615.1. Classification (NCBI taxonomy): domain Eukaryota; kingdom Metazoa; phylum Arthropoda; class Insecta; order Hymenoptera; family Halictidae; genus Lasioglossum; species Lasioglossum zephyrum. The sequence goes on along the minus strand of CM052329.1, from coordinate 18,600,227 downwards.
AGAAGAGCAGGAGGAACGGCTGGCGCAACGGAAAAGAAACGCCAGTATCTGGGTTAGAAGTCGCCCAGGTGATGTCCATTTGTCTTCACGCCGAGAGAAGAAGTAACCACTGGGAACCGTCCGGTTCCCTAACCGTTAATTAAACACGGTTGCAACCTTCTTGGACAGATCGCTTAATAACTCGCGGTTCTTTCGAAAAATTCCCTCGTACTCTCGCGGCGACCTCACGAAAAATTCACGATCGTCGTTCGAATATTAGCCTTACAAATTAGGGTGAGTTATCGAGTGAAGGAACACAATTAATCTACATCTCAACTGGAACTTAGTATCCGCAAGTTGTTGTTCAATTTACCCAGAACTATTTTTCTAGTAGAAAACTTCGCTGGTTCAAAGCATAGAATATAGAATTAAACACTTTAAAATAAAAATTCAGACTCACTATTGTGTTTTGTCTGTTGAGATATCTCCGTTCGCAGAATTTTAAAAAATTGCTAAAATTGCTCACATTTGGGTCGTATATTTAAATTGAAATTCAGCGATCGACTCCTCAGGCGAATACAAATAAATAGAATATATTTTTAATGAATAAAATTTAAGATATATTAGATCTGATATTTTCAATTTTCCAGTGTTATTTCGTCGTTCTGCTCGTGTTACTGTCAATTGTTAATAGATAATTCTTGATGTAATCTGGACACACTACGAGTCCGGTATGATACAAATTTCACCGATCATGTCGGGAGGCATTAAGGACAGTCTCGCCGCGCAATTTCGCGTTACTTAATTGCACGTCAATTAGGTTTCCACGCGTGTGGAGTTTTCCCGCGTGTTGGTTTCCCGTTACGCGTCTTGGAATCAGACGCGGGAAAATTCCGCCTCGTCGCGCGTCCTTTGCGCAGGAACGCGCGCCCGTTGCATTGCGTTGCGTTGCGTTGCATCGGTGCGAGTTGCAAGTTGCAACTGCATCGACGTGATCGTTCCAGTGCGCGGAGCCAGGTCGCACGACCGCTTTCCGCGCGTCTGCACGCTCCGCTAAAGAAGCAGTCCAAATGGAAAGAACAATTAGGCGAATCTCGGACAGCTTGGCTTTTCCGACGCCTTTCCCTGGGAAAATTCACGAAATTAACCTTCAACCGGTGAGACGCACTTTGAAACCATCGCTGTTGGTCGAACGATAATGATCGCCCCTGTTGGGCTGAGTCACAAGCAGACTTTACACAAAATGAGAATTTACCAAGTCGCTCGCAAGAAAGCAGAAGCTAACTGAAAATCTATCAGGTTGGAACTGGAATAATTATTACTTTCAATTTTTCAAATTTATGACCACTCGGGATATTTAATAATTAGACGAATAATTATCCAGCGTAAAAATTTTCTACCTGGATCGTTAACAAATTGGAGTAAAATTGAAATTGATTTTTTTTTCGCTTCAGTTTTCTCTTTTAGCAGTTTAGAACTCTTCTAATGTTTTTACTGTTTTAAATCACGTCTACTCGTGTTTATCCGTTGCCTATCAGTTGGGGTCTAGTTTGACCCAGAATATTAAGAAATAAAATCTTCAATTAATTTATACACACATCGAATTTTGAGGAAGAAAATGTTTATGAAAATGTTTTGTAGGTGCAAATTCTGTTAAATGATTGTGGTGTCTTGATGAAACAGCCAAAGAAAATCATGGACTAGAGGGGGAAAGGAACGGCGACGCGGAAACGGATCGAGGTAAATGTTCTGTGAAGACGGAACCGTGTATCTTGATCTCGTTAGGTTGCCGACTGTCGTGCATAACGTAGAACGCGATAGCGAAGCCTTCGAAGCAAACGCGAAGCACGAAGTTTTAGCACGAATAGGCATCGAGCGCGACATAATTGCTCCCATAAATCGTCCGACGCCGTACGCTGGTCCGAAAACAAAAATAACAGTTACCCTAACAATTGTTTATGAAAAGAATCAGTCACCAAAACATATTATGATTTCATTCCTCAAGTTGCAGGCACACAATTTAATCACGTACATAACTAGACTGCAGATTTTTATAAAATTTATAGTTGGAAGTATTGTAATGATATCCTTAAATGTTTTCAATTTTTCACAGCTTGAAATTAGACTCACTTATTTCTATCATAATTTCAGAAAATCTAACGTGAAGAAATTTTCAAAAAATGAAATGGGCATTTTATATTTTAAGCACTGGCACGATAGAGTAAAACATTATTTGTATATAATGAGCAGAAATAGTTCTCTGAAGAATCACGTGGTGTATTTTCGGAAGTGTCAGAGTGATTTATAATATTTGTTTATAATGAATCCCTCGAGAAGCTAATTGTGATTTGTTTCCCTTTGTTGCCCTCCGCGAGCTGAGAAAGGATCGATGGATCGTTTTCACGTATACTCTCATCGAGTTTTCACCTGGACGATTGGCCTAATGATCCCAAACAATCAGGTAGCCGATCTTCTCTTCTCCTCCCGGAGGCTAACGTTCGACTGTTGCCTACACGCCGAATCTGGGAATTTCTAGGTTTTCAATAATTAAAAGTTTGTGGGAACGGAAGCACAATGATTTATGGCTGAGTGTAGCGAATCGGCGGCGGATTGCCTGCAAGAGTCAGGAATAATTAGCGAATTAATAATCATGGAAGAAGCTCGTGTTCGTTCGATAACTACACCGTCGATGGAACAATTATTCGTTTATCGATCGTACGTTTCCATTTTCAATTTTTCTCATTCCACGTCGGGAAGTCATTAGTTAAATGAACATTTTTCAAACATTCACGTTGGACCGGACTCCTCTAATTTAATCACTGCGGTATCTGCGAATTTCCGCTATTCGCTACCTTCAACTTTTGAGAATGGTATTTCCAACAACCACGAACGAGGATGCTTGTTATCATTTATTTATGAACCATGTTTTAAAACTTAGGTACTCCTTCAGTCGTGTTAGAGATAGTCTAGGTGTGCACAGTCACTGTTAAACAAACATTATAGTCCAGGTATACTCATTTTATTTTTCCAAGAGCTAAGCACAGCTTCCTTTTCCACGATGATAAGTTATGGTCTTCGCACTAGCCTCATGGTTCTATGTCTGCTATCTTGTCGCGCATCGTTCTCTCGAATTCAAGGACGATTGTTTAAGAACAAACAAGATCCCAATTTCTTTGCGAGTTGGAGTACTTTGCCACCCTCTACATTGTTCCTTGGTTCGATATCCTAGCCCTTAAAGAACGCAAGAACATAATGTATTATGTATTGTACATAATGTATGCACTTATTTGAAAGGAAAATTCAAATATACTTCGTCCATGGAAAATTTATCACTCATAAATAATTGAATGTCTACCTTGTACACAAGCAAACACTTATTTTTCGCTTCTGTGCCGACAAATCTCTCGTTCTGGCAAACGAAAAACGAATTTCATAGTTCGGAATTAGTTTTCTGATTCGCTTCTAAGAATCCGCGTAAGTCGAGTATTTAGAAATCGTCTGCAACGAACAAACAGCAACAGTAAACAGCCTAGCCACCCTGTGAATCGTTCTGTGGTGGCACGACGAGGGCAGTCTCGACTTTTTGGGCCACCGAAACGCTGTCCAACGAGCAGAACGACAGCAGATGAAAGGAGCTGATGTGGCAGGCAGGCGGTTCTCGTGGCCGAGCAGCGAGGAATAGGAAGCTTATTAGCATAAGGGCGAACGGGGATGATGATGGTAGGCCATTGTGTGGCCGCGGAGGAGGACGAGCACACACACAAACACGTACACATACACACACACGCACACGCACGCATACAGGGGATAGAGAGGACGATTCTTGGCTCGGTTTCGGCCGACGACGACGTTAGCGGTGTGTGTAACGCTCCTTGAAGCGTGTCGCGCGCGGCTGTGCGATGCGATGCGCTGCGATGCGCTATGCGCGATGCGCGATGTCTCAACGAGAGAGTCGGATGCGCTGTGAAAGCGAGTGCCCCGTCCCCATCCCGTCCGATTCCTCTTCGTCATCGCACTACCTACTGTACTGTCTACTCTACATCGGGAGTCCTCCTCGTCGCTCGGAGTCTTCGTCATTTTCACACGCCGCTGCGCCGGAATCGGCGCTGCTCTACTGTGACTTCGCTTGCGTAACAAGAGCGGACGACGCGGTCACCCGAGCAGCCAGGTCTCGGGTCGATGTCTCTTCCTTTCCTTTTCACCGTTTACCATGAAGAGAACCGATCTCTCGGAGAGAGCCACTTAGACCGTCGCCGCGTCGCTCTCGGCGAGCTCGATTTCGGTCGTTTCTGTCGCCCCTGATCCGCTTGCAGGATATTTATGTTGGTCACGCGAGGATTGCGAGGAGTGTTGACGAATCGCGAGGAATCAGGAGGAACGAGAAGGTATATTGAAAATGTTGAAACAATTGAGTAGTTTAAAAATTGAGGGGGTTTTGTAAATATAGAAAAAGAGGAAAATGTCGAAAATATAGAAAAATAAGAAAATGCTGAAGAACGTTGGGAAGTTCGAAATGCTGAAGAATGTTACAGACTGTTGAAGAATGTCGAAGAATGCTGAAGAGTGTTGACAAATGTGACACAATGTTGACTGTGAGGTTGATGTGGAGTATTGAGGTATGAGAATCTACAAGCACATCGAATTCTGGCCAATTGAGCTCTGACTCATTGAAGTCCGACCAATTTTCTGATTTCACGCAGCTGCAACAATGGAATAAAATGAGGTAGAAAGAGAAAGAAGGATAGAATTTTGTCGTGCGACGTGTCGGTCGGTTTATCGCGATGATCACAAGAGATGAACGATTCCCCGGAGAGAGGGAATCATTCGATTTATGGGATATTGTGACCGTGGACAGTCCGCCGTATATAATTACGCCGAAATCGTAGTTAGACGCGCAGCTATACCACTGAAAGGACGGAGGGCCCGAAAATTGATCACGTACCGTGGTCGGGGCCACTCTGTTCGCGCTCTCTGTCATTATCGGGAATAAAAGTCACCGCTACTTCTCGCTGGAATTCGTTGTTCACCGGCGACAATCTACTCTCGGTCCTTCTACAAAACTGCCTGCCAGAATGCCAACAATCCTTTTCGAATTCCCTAGCCACTGCTTGTCCCTTCCACAAAAAAATCATTGAAAACCCTTCTCTATCATATTCTTTTCTTCTTAGCAACTGAAATCACCAATTTGACTTTTCATTTTACACTTTGCAAGTGACCTAGAAAATTCTGAAAAACGATCATAGGAAAATAATCATTTTTTCCTCGCAATTGAAGAAGATTGTTTCGAATTAGGTGGATTTGAACAAATTATATTCGGTCGTCCTGAAAATGCATGATGCACATTAGAATGGTTTTTTAAAGATCTAATAAAATATTTGATTTTGAGAACGTCGCACTATTTACGATCAAATAAACCATTCACTTTTAAGTCAATGTTTTGGCCGTCCACAGCCCCGCAGCGACTGTTTATCGAGCAGTACTCTCAGAATCGAATATGGCACATCTACCCGAGGATCGAGGAAGGGTCAAGGCTCTCGCCGATCATTCTACGCCGTCCTCGAAACGTCGAATTATTCGACTTGCCTCGGGAACCACGTATGTCCATACAAATATTATCGATTCTACACGCGGAGATCGCAACAGCATCAGATTGCTCGGCGCGCAGCGCACAGATGAGAAATTCCGTTGGTGAAAAATCGCGGCGTGTATACAAACACGAGCGATTCTACCCAGGAATTACGGTGATTGCAGGATATCGACGGTTCGTAGATCGCCGGGACTCTTGATCCCGAAGAAGCGTACGTACATGAACATACATTGGTCGACAAGATTACAAGATACCTCGAGAATCACTCGATTTAATATTAGTTCTATATGAAACAAAATTCTGTGCTGAATAGGGCCATTTAACTGTAATCAATATCATTGGAGATCGAACAAATACTCAATAAATTTTCCATTTAAGTTCCATGTCTTGTACAGACAAATTTATGAAGAATTAATTCAATAAAATTTCTGTCGACATACATTGTGATAAATAGTTCAATGTATGAACAAATATATTCTTGAAGTTTGATTGTTCATGACGAAGACATCATCTTGGATATTAAATAATGGCGTCTACACTATACAAGTGAGATTTCAGTCCAGAAGTTTTCAAACATATTGAGACATTATTGTATTCATTTAACCAGTGTGGACAATAGTGGACAATGGTCGGTTCGATTTCTCGCAAAACGCCGTTTAATCGAATTGCAATATAAAGTACTTATCCCGACGATTCCCGAGCTGTCTTCTAATATCGTCGAGCAGTGGCCGCTAGCCGCGTACTTGTCGTAAATTACGGTCGCGCGCGCGATAAAACCACCGAATAAAATTTATACGACGTTTACGGAGTCCGGGCCGGGGATTGGTGTCAGCCGGAATCGAACGAGACACCTCGTTGCGGAGAGAGGTCAGGCCCTGTTCACGGACCTCCCGTGGACACCGGACGGGGCCCGGGGATCGTTGCTCGTCGTAAAAGTCGTTTTACACGCTCGCAGGAAGGACAGGTGACCCATGCAAGAGCCGAGTTGCCTGTTGCGTGGCTGTCCTGTTCCTGAAACGCTTCCAGGCTTTTAAGGGCAGCCGCTTTTAACGCTCGCTCGATCTTCAACTCGCAGAAATTCCCTTCCGTCCGTCTCTCGCTAAGAACCAACCCTTTCGCGATCGCAGAGATGCCACGCTATATACAGCTAACTATTCCTTGACACTCACCTTTGAACCTGCCTCACCTGGGACAGAACCCAGTCGCACATGTGCTGCGAAGATTTGTTCTTCTTTCTTCGAGAGACTCGGCATTGTACTGCGAGCGGATCACGAGTTGGGGGACCGTGGAATGTGGCGCTGATTGGTGCAGCAGTGTTCTTCCAGGATTTGATAGTGGGAGAAAGCTCTTGAGCTACAATATTATGACAAAAATGCAGAATTTTGGCTGCCAATGGACTTCCAGGTAAATCAACAATTAGCAAAAATGAAGAGAGAGAATTGTGTTTATTTAATACCTGTAGGTTCTCAGAAATACTTTTACCGATTTCTGTCGATCTCATCCAGTCAAGCACTCATCCCCTCTCTCCCGTGTGCTCGGTCGGTAACAAAGGATCCTAATTCATCTTACAGCGGCATCCTCCCGAAGACCATTTCCAATTACGCTCCCCAAGATCGAACAATAGCTCTCCCTCGAATGACACGAGTTTTCCTCGAGAGACCTCTGCTTTATCCAATTAACCCGGTCTGTTTTCTTCTTAAACGTCCCCGTGGTAGTCGCAGCAGGTGAACGACGAGGCGATCGACAGGCCTGTCAGCCCCGAACAGGACAACTAGGTCTAGTTCTGCGATCGCGACGACAGTTGTCCCGATTCCTGGCGAGCAAGAGGTCCTAGAAAGATAAAGGACGCGACGCGACAAGGAAATATCCTCTCTCCGAGGAGAGGAAGAGAGAGAGAGGAAGAGCGTGGCCGCGGGCAATAATACCGATGCCTCGGCAATTACGTTCGTCTCGTGGCCATCTGCTCCTCCGGAAGACCCGATGACCACTCATCCTTCAACAGCCTTCCTCCTCCGTTCTCCAACCGGGGTCTCCTACAGCTGTGGGGCGTCGTCCTGCGATTTTTACCAACCGCGAAAACGAGAAACGATCGTGATCGCGGTCTGCCCGCGTCCCCGGAATCTCGGACTAGCCAACGAGCCGATCAAATTGGCTGCATGGGGCTGACATTGCGGTCGGACACCGTGCGGTAACGGAAGACGCGAGATTAGGGTCGCTAGCTTCGTTTCCGCTAGCGTGCTCTATAGCTATTTTACATTTTCACTTGTATCATGGTTGTCGGTCTTAAAATAATTATCTATATGCTTCGAATACCCACAAATACGTGTGCAAAATTCTAATGCGTAAAGTTCGATAGTTACTGAAGAGACGCTGTTCAAAACCAGAATACTCCCTTAAAAAATGTAGAAATTTTTATTGTCGCTTCTTGGAAAAAATAGTGTATATACTTCTAATATCTACGAATCTGTGTGCAAAATTCTAATGCAAATAGTTTGATACTCCCTGTGGAAAAAATTGCTGAAGGGACGTCATTCGAAGTCAGAATAATCACTTAAGAAAATCTTAAATATTACAGTTTTGAAATTCTATAAAAATCAAAAGTACTTTAGATTTGTATTTGCTTAAAAAACATTTATGTGTGCACCCCACAAACCCGTGAATATCTGTGCAAAATTCTATTGCAGAAAGCGCAGTAGTTCTTACGGAGAAAAATTCGTAAAAGTCGCGATAAAAATGGGATTGAAAGGCAGAGTAGCCAGTTAATCGGTATCGACGTGCAAGGGCTGGGTAACGGTGAGCAGTTTCGTAGCTCGTAAAGTCAGCGGCGGTTGTTGTCGGGCACGGCGCGTAAGTTGTCGTGGCGATGTTACGTACACGCTTAATATACCCGCGGCGAGCGTAGATCACGCGAGGCAGCCGACAAAGATGCCAGAAGTCCCGCGAAATCCAGCCAGCAATTAACCGCCCCCACCGCCGCTTTGTTTCCCGAGACCGACGACCAAAGGGTTTTCGTTTTCTTTCGCCTGGGATCCCTCCTCAAAGGATTTAAGGGACTTCACAGCGTAATTGCTCTTGTCATCCTTTCTTTCGGCCCTCTGGCGTGTTCCCTCTCAGCCTGCAACCCCGAGAGAGGTCTTCGATCTCGACGTGCATCGCGGTCGTGCAACCAGAAATTAATATGTACAATCTGCAATGCACTGTAACCATTTTGTATAGATTTAAATAACATCTGAACAACAACCGTGTGGACTACTATGAAATTTACCTTATCCTTTGAATTTCCTCTTTATCTTATCTCTCTTTTGAAAAATTGCTAAAATCAATCATTTCTATTTAGACTATTCTTTTACGTTAACAATTTCTATTGTAGGAACAGGATTTTTAAGAATAAAATATCTGCCCTTTATTTAGAATGACGCGACAGAAATAACAAAGATACAAAGATAAGTACAAATGCGATACAAAAAGTGTGTCCGAATTCATAATCTGTAATCGTTAATCGTGTGGCGTAGCCGTATGCTGATTCCCACTCTATTACTATGAAATTTTCTTTTACTTAAAATACCTTTTATAATTCAATCGAACTCCCTCTAAATTTTCATAAAACACTTTGGGTAATTTTCACCCTCTCACCATCTAAAAGTCAAAGAAGACAGTAAAAAGCAAATGGTTAATAAAGAGAAATCCTTGTTTCAACTGAAGAAGTTTGAACAGTGCGGTAGATGTCGGTTCGAAAATTCGCCAAGATCGAGGTGCTGCAAACGATCATGTTCCCGCACACGATAGATCCCCGATCGAGGTAAGCTCGTCGTGTGATCCGAGGCGGATCGTCCCAGTTGGTCCAGCACGCGGAACACGGAAGCCGTTGGATCGCTCGATCGCGATCCCCGTGGATCCTCTTCGGTGCGGCGACGCTCCGGCTGACCCAGATCAGAGGAGCGTGACACAGAGGAGGAAGAAGAGGAGGAGAAGGAGGAGAGGGAAGGGGAGCGGTTGCGAAAAAAGGGAACAAGAAAAGGGAAAAGGAAAGGAGAGGGGGTGGGGGGAAAAAGGAGAAGCGGCTCGGCGCCGCGTGTGAAACCAGGAGCGCGACTCGACGCGTATGGAAATGCCGTGTGTCGGCTCTTATTGTATGGAAATGCGTGCGAGACGCAGCCAGTGTGACCAAACCGAACGTGCTGGATAGCCGGCCTCTGCTACTCGCAAGATGTCCCTGTCAGCGGAGCTCGTAAAATCGAGCGTACACCTTGTCGAGCATGCCGTTGTCCTGTCGATCCACGAGACACCGAAGAAATTATCTCGCCTAACCGGCGACACACAGCTCGGTTAGGGGACTCTCGGGTTAGAGACTGTACTCGCTCTTCCTGTCGCTTTCTTCGGGGAAAGCCGGATGGCTGGAGCGTGGCCGAGTTTGAATCACGATCGAGTACAAGTACACCAAGAACGAGGGACTCGCCTGTCGTCGAGTGTGCTCGACGCTGACAAACTGTCGTGTCGATCGTGTTTGATCGTGTTCAGACTGCGTTCGGGAAAGGGTGACACTCATGTTGGGATCTTGGGTGATAACGTGCGCGGGGAGCCGGAGGAGGATGGAGGTGGGCTGTTTGTAGTATGTCTTTATCAGTATGGTTATTTCCATGTTGCGTACATTAGGTAGACCAGAACGTAGTTCCTTACATTCCTAATTCCTAATGTCTTTTCTAGCCCCTTCCCCGATTCCTTCGCCAGTTTTTAATGCCTTCCCTTAACCATTAGTGCCCACTAGCTAATACTAGCCCTTTTCCCTAGGGCCTTCAAGTCCATTTTTCTGGTTCCTAGTGCCTCCCCTAATTCGTAATGTCTTGTTTAGCACTTTCCCTTTCCTCTGTCAAAAATTCGACCTCTCATTTCGTTACAGAATTTACTGTAAAATTGTATCCGAAGTAAGTTTTACCTCAATTAAGCTGCCATCAACATCAATAGATGTGCCAAATACATTTTTTGCCAGATTTATATTTTAAGAACTCCTCCATAAATTTCCATATTGTACTTTCGATTCAGAATATTCCCACTGTCAATAAATTTCATATGACTCCTCCATTCACGCCCCGCATAATCAACGACTTAGTAACCTTTCCCGTCGGCCTTATTAACGTAGATTAATATTCAAACTTCGAGCTTAGCTATCGGGACAACCCGCAAATACGGTATTCTCACTCCCGCGGCAATAACTCTCGAGGACAGTTTTACGATTATAGAATTAGAAGGGACTTCATGAATAATTCAAATCGCATTGTACATTTATATGTCTCGTTACCGCCGTCCGCTCCCGAGGAGCTACCAAAACGCGCTAATTAGCTCGCGCGCGAGATTCAGCTAATTAACAGGGGAACGGTGCTTGCTAATAAAATCATTAAACTCGTTCGGGATCAGCATCAATCATCGGCCAGGCCCGTTTCACCCAGCGTATTTCTCGATCGCTACTGCGAATCCATTTTTCATAGAAACGTTTCAAATCGATATCTATCGTACTGCTTTCTAAAAGGTCCTTTATTCTTGGAATATTACTGCTGCCCACAATCAATGCAGAACATTCTTATTTTGCATAAAGATCCGCAGTCTAACTATCATTTACCTTTTTTCTCTGAAATTGACTTGCACAAGTTTTACTCTGTATACGCTGTCTAGATTATTAATAATGTAATGAAAACAGCAATGTTCACTACACCAATTTTCAGCAACTCCGATAGCTAATCTTGGAATGTAAAAGGTAACGTAATAAGAATGTAGATCGCGATTAAAATTCATCTAGCAGCTCATTACGATTGAGAGGAATCGAAAGATCGGCTCGACTCGATACACGAGTATCATTCGCTTAGAAATCGTGCGATTCGCCGTTGATTAATGCTCGGCTCTGCGTACACCTACTTCACGCGTATTAAACCTCTCGCCGCATATCAAACGTCCGCTTGTCCGCTCGCTTATCCGCTAGCGTCGAAGCGTAATCGGCGGAACGCGACAGACTGGCACCGCGGATCCTCGACATTGTTTCTCGAATGTCTGGACGACAGCAAGGAATCGGTTTACACGCCGATTCCTCCTGCGCAAAGGACTCGAGATTCTGTTCACAGCTGCAAAGCTATAAAATAATTTAACCTACTTATCCAGACATTCGAACAAGTCTAGAGCTTCGCGTTCCTTTGTACAGCTAATAAATGCATAAAAATAATAACATCTCCTAAAATCAATTTCCAAATCGTATAAAACAAATTTACTACGCTTCAGACCTAACCCTGATACCTTTCACAGTGTCTTCGCCTCTTTGTCCTCGAGTCCAGCTTGAGAATGAAGATCATAACTCCCGTCCGAAAACCGCCTTCGGACTTTCTTCCAGGTAAAGAAGGAAAGCAAGGAAGAGCACCAGCTGACTAGAACAGCATCGTGAAAGAGCTACGCAGGGCGGTACCCCATGTCGTCCCATGATCCCCGTAGAAATTAGTTCCCGCGGTGTTCCCTGCGTCTCCCATGTGACACCATGGACCACCGTGCTTTCGAACCACGCAAGTCGAATTTTATTACCCTCCGCGCGTTCTACTTCGAAAGTCGGGGCTTTTGTCGTGGAACCGCTAGAATCCTCACGACCTCGTTTACGTTCTCCTCCCTCGCCCCCTCTACGATCTCGTCAATTTCCTAGCCGGATGAGAGGATACGACCACTGTGTATACGGGAATGCATAATGAATCAGATATCCGGAGGACTCGCGGAGTCCCCTTGCTACTTGCTCGCTGATGAGAATGAGACTTTCGATGGGAATGCTATCTTCCGAGTTACGATACTACTTGTACAGACTCCAGTGTCTTGTAAGTTGCAATGCTAATCCCAGCTTCATAAAAGAACAAACTATTGTAGTTAATCTTCAGTGACCTTGAATGACCTTCATAATAGGTCATTGTATTGGTCTTGGAATACGCTGTCAGGATGTAAATAAGAAACAGTACCGTACCATAAAAAAAACAAACTTGACCTTCATATCTATTTGACGTCTCCACCTATGAGATACAGGAGTCACTTTATAAGAATTTTGTTGTCTGTCCTGAACAATTTTAAAAGATTTAAAATATTCTTGAATAATTTTAAAAGGTTGAAAGGCTTTCGAATCATTATGTCAGCAATGCACATCGCAAAATTTGTTATCACTTGGTTGAATTCGGGGGTGAAAGTTTAGGGAAATAATGTCTGCAGTTCGCCGAGTGTCCACAGCCATCAGAACTTATAATAAAAGCAGCTACCTGGACGATCGCGAAGGAACCGGACGCACGTCGTTTACGGTTCACGACAGAGGCGGGCCTGGTTTGCAAATATTCGCGAGACCGGTGACACGTTGACACGTGAAACCTGCCAGCCGAAGGTTTCCCGGGGGTTACGTTCGTGCATCTTTATTCGCCATTCGAGGGGCAGGGGAACGGGAATCGATAACGCAGACAACACATCCCCGGGCGCGATATTCGTGACCGAACGTCTTCGCGGGAGGAGTCGCCGCGATTTCACGGCGACTTCCGTTAATTTTGTTCCGCGGCCGCGTTAGTTTCCTATTAACGATCACGAATGCAACACGGGTCGGCCGCCCGCCCCTTTTCCCCGCCCAACGAAACTCATTAAACGTCTGTCCGTTTGTCTCGGATGCACACACGCGGAACCACCACGACATATATCGCGAAAGAGCGATCCCTCCTGTCCCCTTATCCTCTTGTGCTCGGTATCTATGCCCTCCGACTATCGCCCCGCCACGATACGTATGCGAGTCCGCGGAAGTTGTAAACGAATTAACGACGTGTCGTAGACCGCCGACCGGCTCGTCGGATATTATTCTCATCGCCTGGAACAATTACTTTTCTCCCACGGAATCCCCGAGACGGTTCGTGCCGATCAAAACCGAAACTTTTCTGATGTCGCGCGACGGCTCCCCGTCGTTCCTCTTCCGATTTATACACGGCGCTCTGCGATCGATCGTGGAACATTCGCTCGGTGTATCTGCGCGTGTGTCTGTATTGTGAAAATGCACAATGAGAACCGAAATCGTAGCAACGAAACCTGCAATACCTGTTCAGTCTAACCGGAACGCAAAAGACTCCACAATCACATTTCGATAGCTCCTCAACTATGCATTCAGGACATTTGACACTTCTCAACCATCATTTTGGTGGAAATTGATGTAAGAAATATCTTTCTCAAAATTAACTTTGATCTTTAATTTCAAGGTCAACAGATCAACAATATTTTTATTGATTTTAACCTTGAAATTACATCAATTTTTTTATTTATATCCTGTAAACGTACACGCTTATGATGTAAATGGGTTAATAGAACGATTACTTGTTATACTTTTCTGGTATTCTAACAACATTAATTTCTTTAAAACACTTTGACAGAAGGAGTAGCATTCGTTTCAAAAGTGTTTGCACGCGTAGGATATTTTAGCAGATTGTATCCCGCGGTCGTTGAAAGGTTCCAGCAGCATGATCGAGCTCGACGTTCGATTTAAAATAAACGCGGACGGTTGAGCGGCGCGTGTCGTAGGTGGCCGCACTTCTGTGCTCACCTCAGAACCGGAAGTCTATATTAACGGGGGAAGTCCCGGCGTATCCTTGGGACGAGAGGCGAGCGATTATCGATAAATGACAGAAACCACAGGTCGCCTGGCGTCACAGCTCGCGTCAGTATGGCCGGAATTGCCATATGTCGATCGAGTGCTCGACCACGCTGAATCGTTTCCTTCTATTCGATATTCTATCCTCGTCCGCAAGCGTCGTGTACTTCGCCTAAGTTAGCAGAATATTCTAATGTACCAGGTCCAAAAAATAAATTAGTTTAGCGCGATGAACGAGATCAGAGAATTTAAAAAATATACCCGCAAAATTTTACAATCGTATTGAAGGGAATTTGACTAGATCATCATGAAATTAGTCAAAAAATCGGAGCTTTTTGATATCCAAAAAAATTCACACTAAAACTACGATATTAGACGTACCAATAGTACCAAAAATTGTCCCAGAAAAATTATCGAAAAAGATCGGCATTTCCGAGTTTGAAAAATTCCGCAGCATGACGCATTAAAAAACAATTTTTCATAGACACCGAAAAACAATTCGATGATTTCCATGGTCCGCCCCCGCCTCCGACGACCGTAAAACAGCCTCGACTGGAAAGATGACACGTGGCCGGTGTAATCGCTAGCTACCAGAGTATTATGTACTTCCGTGGCATGGCTGGCCGACTCTGGAACACTTCACGGTGTTTATCTATCCTCGGCTATATCGATCGTCCCCGTGGCAGGTGCTCTAGGACTCCTTCTTGCGACTCGGTCGCGGTCCCATGGCTCTAAAATGTAATTTGTGCTCCGGGACACCGGACAGATGTTACAACGGAGGTTAATTGCTACCCTCAAAGATGAAATTTCGAAGGAAACATCTTAATTTCGGGAATCGACGATGACTGTTCCCGTTAATGCTTCTTCTGATTCTCGGTTTCTGCTAATGCCACCTTAAATGACTGAGAAATGACACTATGGGCACACCAGATGTGTCGGCGGAACCTGTTCTTCAGCTTGAACCTGTTCTCGAGACTTTATTTTCGTATTGATTGAGATGTACTGCTCCTTTTTCGGAGGCACTTTTGCTTTGGGAAATTCATTAATTTAATTATTTAGTTTTTTCAAAGGAATTTATTTTTTAGACCGAACCTGTTTTACAACCTCTATTTCTGTTTATTCAACAGCATTTGCAAATTTCAAACACTATGTTGAATTCTCATTCCACGCAGTCGAATATTGTACAATATAATATATGGATAAAGTGGTTTTTTATTCTAATTGTATTGTTACTAAGAAGTGACATTGCTAGAAGCTGCCTTATTAGAGCAGAAATGCAAGCGCTCCGATGTTAAACAATTCCACGCGGAGGTGTTTCGAGGATTGTTCGTTTTCGGGAAAGCGAGCGTGTACGGTTAGAAATACCGAGAGACGTGGGCGTACGTTGAGTTTCGGAGAACAAAGGCTCGGCTAAATAATTCTCGGCGACTCGTCGTCGTGGCGCTGTCAGTTGTTAAGAACGACGTGCCGGGGCGGTGCTTTTCATTTCGAGTCGACTTTAATACTCGTGTCGCACGCGAAAATGTTGTGGCGAGGAAATTAAGGACCTCTCGAGGCTGTCACGGCAGAAAAAGAGGAGGACGCGACCGTGGAACACGCTGTCCTACCCTCGTTTTCGGAGCCCCGGGGAACGATCCTCTCGTGCACAGGCTCCGCGACCTCACCCCCTGCATAATTCCGTTGAATCAACACGAAACGACAAACCGAAAGACTGAAATGCGTCAGAAACTGATAGACACGCTCCATTTTGCTGCTGGGAAATCGCACAATGTGACGAGACAATCTGACAGCGATCGAAAATCGATTTTCATAATTAAATTATCGGTCGTACTTAAAGTTCGTAGCGTTTTTCATTGAAAATTCACAGATAAAATTCAATAACGTATTTTCTGTTTTTTTTGCCATTTTTGAGTCAACTTATCTTATTGAATACACTGTTCGAAACTGTAGTAGTTTGTGGTTTATGGCTGTTACCAAGGTAATTGGGATAACACATGTTGTTAGACAGAAGACAGCAGTATCTTTCCGAATGTTAATTGATCAACATCTGTAAATCGAATTACAAATAATAAATTGCTTTTATAAAAAGCCCTACAAAACCTATAAATTTTATGTTTCAATTTTTATTTAAAAACACTATGAATTTTCCTTCCAAACACAAATTAATACTACTCGAGAGAGAATGAATTGTATTGTAACATGGTACTCCATTTCCCTATTTGCTTTTCTATAATTCATGATTCATTCATGGACAATTGGGATAAAATGTTAGTAGTTTCCTTAATAATAGTGTTTAATATTTCCACAAATATATTTCTGTCGTCTCAGAAATAGAAGATTTAAATATCTACAAACGACAAAAAAAGGTCCTATCATAATAAAGGTCCAACCCAGCAGCAGGAAATACATCAACTTGAAAATCCCTTCCCTTCAGGAGAAACAAACAAAAATCAATAAAAATCACTGGCGAAGTGGAGCTCCATCAAACAAAATCTCTGTATACCCGAACATCCTGCTACATTCAACAAACATCCTCTGCACCCACACAACAACACATAAATCCATCTGGAGCTCAGCCATCCGTCAATCGGTTGAGCTAAGTCTTTTCCCAGCGATGGCCGCCGTGGAGGGTAGCTACCCCCGTGTCCTCAAAATCTGTCCATTTTGAATCACTCGTCCGATCCCGATATTGGACATAACGCCATAACCTCTAGGAGGTGGCTAAAGAGAGGGGGTTGTTCGCCCTAATGAAACAGAGCTGAGCTCCCACTCAACTAACTATCTCTCTTTCTCTCTTTCGTCTCTCTGCTTTCCCATGCGAAATAAAATATCGCTAATCACTCGTGGGGGGCTGTAAGTACCCCGTGCATCTGTGTACCCTATGTCCCCTCCCCCATAGCGAGCCCATAGGGTGTACACGAGAAACCCACCCCCTTTCAGTCGAGAGTCGCAGGACGATGGCGACTATGGCGAGACAATGGGATGCTGTTCCGGATTATTATTTCTATGAGGGGCGGGGGATGTAATTAAGCGACGCGGACATTGGACCCCAGTGCTTGCAACGTTGAAATATTTCGAAGGGAGACAAGGGGGTGGAAAATTTGTAATTGTTCTTGGCCGGCTTCGCAAACACCGGGAGAAAACCACCCCTCGTGTGAAAGTAGAGGGGAGACGCTTTTTCGGATTCGTTTCGAACGGTTTGTTGTTGTTAGCAACCTTTTGGGGACGAGAATATTTTCTGTGAAGCTTCCACGTGGATGCAATGTGGGTAGTATACATGTGAGAAACAACATTGAACGAGTGAGTCCATTTTTTAATTAACATTACACCTACCGGGCAAATTGCTGACGTATGTGATGGGAATAATAATTTTTATTGAATTAGAAGATTTTTTTCAATTATTTCCTGTGATGGAGTCCTTTGCCAATTTGCCAATTTTAAGCTTCTGAAAAATCCTAAGAAATTCTGAAGTACTTGTAGTCTCTAATTCGAGGAAAAAACTTTTGAAAAATTCTAATTGGTCGGAATTGCAGAGAAAGTACTGAAAGTTATATTTTACATCTTTTCTATGCGGTTTCGGAACATACCACGTAGAAATACGAGTGGAAGATCGTCGTGCGACGATCAAGAGAGACAATAGGCGAGGCTAATTGGAAAACTGACGAGAGCAGCGGCGAAATTCCCGGGGAATCGGTCACGCCATGGAATCAGGGTACACCATAGAGAAGGGAACCTGCCCGGAGCACAATGCACACCATAGGAGAGCAAAGCGTACGTACGGGTAGAAGCCATACGGTCCCGCCGCGTCGACTGTCGCGGGGCGAGCCAGAAGAAAAGGGACACGAAAAAAGACAGAGACCTCGTCTCGCGCAGAGCTATGATGGCCGCTTTCCTGTCGACCCTATAAAAAATTCAGTTTTCAAACGGCCGGCCCCGGGACACAACCCTTTGTGCAGGACAGAAGGGTGCCCCTTCAGACGAGAGGGCACGCACAATACGCTGGGCGTGTGTCTCTTGGTGTGTGCCCTATTTACACAGCGACAGCCTCCGACTATGAGACACCGAACTCTTTCTCTCTTTCTCTTTCTTTCTCTGTTTTTCTCTCACCCCTCTTTCGTCGTCAGCCCCTCGAATATTGGCAAGCCCACGGTGCATTGTGGGACCCCTCGAGCGATCCCAGCCAATCGGGCCACCGCATGACGATTTTATTATGAAAAAGCGAAACGTTAGGGTGGATCGAACCCCTTCGCGAAGGGTGAGCGACTCGAAGAGAGCCGATAAAGAGGGAAAGAAAGAGATAGATTGGAACTGGAACGTTGCGTGTCCTGAATGTTTACCGTCCCTGCTAAATGCTCGGAAGGGTCGAAGAAGCTGTTCGATGGAGAGTGGGGGGGGGGCAGAAACTCGAAAATGAGCGAATCCTGTCAACGTTGGGGCATGATTGATTTTTTCCCCCGGACGGAATTGTAATTTCTCTGCGATAGGGTCTGTGCGAAAACGACTCGTTTCCGAGCTTCGTTGCGCGAATCGAAGAACGAGACGCGCGTATTTTGCGAAAGGAATTTCCACAGCTCCCGAAGGGAGTCCCTCGGAAGCCCTCACCGCCAACACACATACTGGCGGGGGTATCGGTGGCAGAAACAAAGCGCAGCGAAAAAGGCATCGTTCTCTCCGGCTACAATTCGCCCCGCGTTTGTTCAATTCATTTCCTCGACGACCCTCGGGTTAGCTCGACGTGGCGGTTCATTTACAATTAACTCGTTAATTTCATTCCACGAGGCAACGAACAGGGCACACAGAAGCAACCCCCACTGTATGCACATCTATAGTACGCTCGTGTCTGTATGTGTCAGTGTATGCGCAGACGGTTTGTCCACGCGATTGGAGGAAATGAACGGGCAAAGGAGGGCTGAGGGGGTGGGTATCGCGTTACGCCGCGTGTCACCGTAGTTTTGCCCACGGGTT
The DNA here is from genome assembly GCA_028455615.1 of Lasioglossum zephyrum. Classification (NCBI taxonomy): domain Eukaryota; kingdom Metazoa; phylum Arthropoda; class Insecta; order Hymenoptera; family Halictidae; genus Lasioglossum; species Lasioglossum zephyrum. Next base: position 18,581,070 of record CM052329.1, on the reverse strand, counting down.
CTCCGAGAGAGTTTCTCGGCCCTCGATTGGTGGATTCCCCGTGAAGCCAGGTGCGCCGGGTTCCCCTGTGCCCCGTGACGTCATTAATCCACCCATTGCGTTCCTTTTTTCCGGGGCGGGGAGAGGGCGAGAGAGAGTCGGGCATTGTGCAACGGGCGGGGGATGCTACGCAGCTGCTAACAAGGACGGGTTTTTCGAGACACCGGCAGACAAACACACACAGAGCCACCGCCATCGGCATAGCGTTTGTTGTCCGCTCACGATGATTCCGCGGCAACAGAAATGGCGGACCCGTGGCTCATGATGCTGATCTGTCCCTGCTCTTCGCGTTCGTCTTTCGTTTCACCCGATGAGAACGCTGTTTCATATTTTTTTAGCTAGTCGTGAACGAATACTGCATTTTGACCCATCGTTGCACTCGGAGCTAATTTAACTGGAAAATTAAACATTTCTTCCGATCAATGAAATTGGTAGAATACCTTATACAGTATCTAAATGTTTAGTAATTGATTAGATACCGATATATTTAATAATGTAAACAATATTTTGAAGAATGGTACAGCAATTTGTAGTGGCGCCTGAGAGGGTACAGCCGAGTGCAAAGGGTTAATCAGTTTCTAGCGAATGAATCGAAGAAATAGTTGATACTAAACTTTATGTATTTATAATGAAAATTGGTACGTACAATTTAAAGCAGTGAACACATTTATAAAATTCAAGAACATCAACCTATTAGATTGAGCTGAATAGAATAATTAAAAGATGAAAGAAATGTTTATTTAGCTTCGTAGCATGTAGTCTTTTACACCATATGATATTGTGTGCCAAATCGAATTCATTCATATACGGCACAGTAATCTTCAAGGTCACAGTCCAGTTAAACAGTTTCGCGAAGAGCGAAGGCGGTCGAAATCCGACGGAAGCCATCGGGCGAGAAAAATCACCACCATCCCCAGACTTTCCCGAGCAAGAATCACCAAACATTTACCCAAATCCTGAGATTAACTCTCGCTTCGAAGCAAACTGTTTAAAGAATTATTTCGGAATTCAGAGAAGGCCAGGTATCATAACTTTCGTCGTAACAGTGTTTCGTCCGACTGTGCCGTGGCCGTGAAAGGTCCATCACACAATCGAGGGGGTTAATTCTTAGGAATCCCGGCAGCCGAAGCTCTAATCTCGCCGACAGTCTTCAGAGAAGCGTCTGCAGAGAAGGGACAGTTCGAGAATTATCGAGAGAAGGGACCGACAAACGCAACAGTAACCACACGGGACAAAAACCGGTGGAAAAAATGTAGCGGCTCCCGAAGAATTCGAGAAAAGTGTTCCGGAACGAGGAGAGGGGAGAAAAGCACATCCCGACGCTGTTTGATCTACGCCCCCGGGACGTTTTATTGTCTTATTGCGTCGTCTCGCGAACCCTCGGCTCCCCATTCACCGACTCCACGACACGTTTATGAATTTATAGCAGGCTTTGTGGCGGTGGCCGGTAATCCAAAGGACTGGCTACCTACCGTTTATTGGGCCCTTTGTTATTAGCCACCCTTTAGGACTGTGGGGGAGGCAGAGGGCACAGGAGAACGCTTTCCGCGTTGCGCAACCCTGAAAAGACGCAACCTTTCCTATCTCTCGTTCACTCTTTCTCGGTCCCGTCTCTCTGCCTTCGTAATTAAGACGCGCATCCTTTGCCCCCGGAGAAAATCTTTAGAAACTTTTCAGCCGAAAAGATGGATGCAGGATGGGGAAAGGGTTGCGCCGCTCGCTGATGATGCATAAATTAGGTACGCTAATGGCCGGGGCCAGATCGAGACTGAGAAAAGACCGGGGAAAATATTAATGCGTCGGCTTTCTTGCCCCGGCTTCCTCCTTTTAAACTTTTTCTTTTCGGGTTTGTACATTGGAGATTGAGGAATTTAGAGGATCCTCGTAATTGTGTAGGTATATGGGATTATGGGGAACTTGGAGGAAGGGGTTATGTGGTTCCAGGCTATGTGGATTGTCGTTTCTGTGGCGTGGGTCGTGTTCAAAGAATTTAAGGTTACCGTTGCATTGTTCCAGCTTGTTAAAATTATTAAGGAAATAAGCAAAATGGCAGTGTTCCTCCTGTAGCTCGAAGTAAATGAAGACAATCTTTATTTTTCACAAGAATCTGCAATGATTCCTTTAAGAAGCTTCATCAAACTTTTATCAGAAAACTTTTAGAATATATAATTGACACAAACGTGCAAAACGTCCTTTTTAAATTCTCAATATAGATCCACATAAAAAAGTTGTGAAAGGAACAACCTCCAGCGTATTTCCAAAATTTCTCGCGTCATTTATTGAACTAAACATTTAGCTAACTTCCCCAAAAAATCTAAGGTTCCATAGTATGTACTATTAAAATGCATTAAAATAATTCTTTAAACAAACCTGTGATGGGTCCCAAGCATAATGCAGCACATAGTAATGGTAAAAAAGTGGCCTAGTTGTGGGATGAAACGCATTCGTTCCGTGCAAACATCGTTCCATTGAATCTAATCGGAATCGAGCCTTGTCCAAGATCGCTCCATTCACCGGATTCAGCTGGCAAGGGCGATCGATAAAGATCGAAGATCATGGCACCCTTAATGACTCCTCGGCTACGGGTTCTTGATTAGCGTGAAACGTCGGCCGTGAATGGCCGGCAACGATCGAGGAGAGCGAGTGCCTACTCGAGGCGAAGCGCGTCGAGCCGCGGGCGGGGGTGTTGTTTGGATGATGATCGACCCTGAATTGCAGCAGCGGGCTCCGGAGAGACCTAGAGAGAGCAACAGAGAGAGATGGAGAGAGAAGCACGCGGAATTATTGCTCTGTGAGCAATGCCTTCCCGCGAAGACCTTCCTCTCCAGGCTGATCGTACTTGAGCGTACGTGACCTCGTAGGACAATGGCTACCAGACTTGAATCCTGCCGCAGGATCGCCTCAAACGAGATATTTGCTCGTCCTTCGGGCCCTCGGCTTCGACCTATTCAATTTCCTTAAGACTTCTATTTGCTCTCGCTGCCGGGAAAGTATAATTGCGACGGCGCTTGCCGAGTGTGCGCTATGATCGCTGCAAGCAATTTAATGTTGGATACCGGGCACTGAAAAATTGTTATCTTTCACTCTTCGTTCTGCCAAATTTCTATAATACAGTAGAGGAATAAGTATACGGAAATGTTCCAGCATGTGGAAACACAAATCTAGTGACAGAACTTGTTTATTTAATTATGAAATTGTAATTATGGAAGGATTTCTTTTACGAAACTCCAACTAACAGATTCACGACGTTTTTCCGATTTTAATTGACTTCAAACACGACACAATTAAAAATTGTGTAAATTTGAGACAGCTAGAAAACTCAGATAATCGAGGTTCCACGATGTCGTGAGTTAAAGAAAAGTTCTATAAAAGAACCCAGCGTTTGAACGGAATTTTAAGGGTGTTTTTCCAGCGGAAAAACAGCATACTCGCCCGAAACGAATTGGTGCCCATGTTTCGTGAAGCATCCGGTACAAGCTGGACGAACAACCAGCCAGTTTATTGCAATAGTAGCGGTCTGCGGTAATGAAGAATGCCAGCTATTTAATCGTTTCGCAAGATGAATTGGGGTCGCTTCCGGTAAATATTTATGGTATGGAATTCGTTACGGTGGACCTGGCTGGAATTTATTTTCTGCTAAACTTGGGTAGCTGCTTCGTCGAACATCGCGGATTTTGGCTATGTGATCGACTGGAACCGTTCGCTTTTTGATCTCCTATAGCGATTCCGGACTCGACAAATCGCTGGTTTAAACTAGTTTGGTTTGGCTTGGATACCCGAAGTTAAAGTTAGGGCAAGCCTGCGGTCAAATCAACGATAAATAACTCTGTCCATATTAAGATGTCCAATCATCGGTTATAGTAAAATTTCGATTTGTAGTAAACTCTGTTTCCTAAACAATGCTCTTATACAAACAGTGTGCGGACGAAGAGTCCTTGTCTTATAATAACAGTGTTTACTAGAAACAGAAATGTCCTGATACATGCACTAGCCTTGAAGACTATTACACTTCCTACACGCGAATTTAAAATATAATACAGTTATTTCACATAATGTATTCGAAACTATTTCTTTTCCTCGCGAAATTCGAGATATTTAATAAAGGATTCTCAATCAACCCACATTGAAACTTCCTGACACTACATATTTTTATGCAGAATAAAAATGGCCGTGGAACAAACGTATCCTAATCAGAACCGGGTCGCACATAGTAGCAGTCGGTAATTCGCCTGATCGCAAGTGTAGAACGCACATCGTGATCGCAATTTCTCCAACAGTAGAGTCTGCTCGGCGGATGATGATACTAGTCGGTGCGTCACGTCCGATGTCGTGAACCATGGGGATGGAAACCCATTTCCAATGGAGGATCCCCGGCCAATCAGAGTGAGAACGAAACGTATCCGATCCCGCGAACGGAGAAAGGGTTACACGGTGTACATACATACGTAGAACCGGGGCCCGGTCCTTATATCTGCGTCCCTCTGGCCCGTAATTACCGGGATCGGCCTTCACCGCGGCAATTTGTCAAGGCTGTAATAATCCCAGCGGACCTATGGCATTGTATACATATCGGCGGATGCCTCCCACCGTTGCAGATAACATCAGCAGCAACGGACCGGTCCCGGACCGGACCCGGTCTTCGGCACCGTCGTATGAGAACCGTCCATTTCGAGTCACCCGGGCACCATCATCGACTCGGTTTTGACGCCCGCATCAAATTAAAGCCAATCCACACTGCGATAACACCATGAATCCACCACGGAGTTGTAGAAACTCCAGAAAACACCGGTGATAGATTTATCATCGCCTTGTTGAAATTAACCAAGCAATATTTACTATTTAATACTGATTACAGCCGAATAAGATCAATTTAATTAAATAAGCATCGAGAAGAAACGATTCTAGTGTGTCACCAAACAATGTTCACTGTTTAACAAATTCCGACTATCACTAGTTGACAATTTTTGTTTCTTTAAGGTACAGTGTGCAACCGTCTAGGAAACTTCGTCGCACATATCATGGCACTTCACACAGTCAAACGCAGATCACAGTCTCTATGTATAGTGATTAGCAATTACGTCAATCCCCTGTGGACTGCTTTAGCTATTCCGAACTTGTAACGAACCGTCCAATCACACGAAACGCTCGAGAATCACCTGGACGAGAGAGGTAGGATGCCCACAACCATATTCTACCCCTTCAACTCTTCCAGCTGATCATGAAGGAACTCTTGCAAGGAGTGCTTCAAACGTTCTCCCCTCCAGCCTAATTTCAATGAAATATAGCACTGCGATGGGTACTATATCTATAATCAATTCAACAGTGATTATAGTCTCGAATGACAGATGAAAATATATCTGCTAGCTTAGATCACCCCATTAAATTTTATTGAAATCATAGCGCTTTGTCTGAAGCAGTTTATTAGATCCAATGGGAACGTCCTAACCTACCGAAAGTCCAACAGAGATTTTAATTACCGAGCTGTATGTAAAAGAAACTCAACAATTTTCTTTCATTCATTTCAGGAGATGATGTTTTATTGAATTAGGTTGACTAAGTATTTAAAAAAAACCCCGTTGTGTTATAAAAATTATAAAAGTTCTTTTATAATTTAAATAATAAAACATAACTTAAATAATAAAAAAAAATTTTATAACTTAAACTCAAGTAACTTATAAATTATAAAAGTTCTTTTATAATTTTATAATTTCCAAGAATGGCAGAATTCTCAACACAGACAGGAAAAAAATACCTACATATGGATAACGTATGCCCAAAGTGTCATAATTTTTTCAGTTTCCGGGCTCGCGGTAAATTCTTTGCGAGACAGTTTCTCTGGTAGGAAGAGACGCCGGAGGAACGAGTCGTCGAAAAGAGAGGATAGAGGCTAGTCTCGGATGTGCAACGTGACTTGCCAACAACTCTGCCTCGCCCCTTCTTCTTCTTCTTCTTCCTCTTGTTCCTCTCCCAGGGGCTTTTTTCACTATGAAAACCTCCGGTCGGATCTCGGTTAATGGTGGATGGCAGTTGCAGGGGCCAGGACGTCAGGCTGGCGCAACGGAGTGCGAGCATCCACCTATCTTGATGAGATCTTGTTTTCCGTGGGATCCCCCGCGGCGTGCCGCGATTCGTTCCCCGTGTTCCCGTTCCCGTTCCCGTTCCATCGCCCGGAAAATCACTGACATGGACCCCGACACGTTCGCGTGTGTGCCAGTCGAACATTTGCTAGTGGACACACGCCTCCAACCAGGTATGGAAGGTCGTCGAACCATACTGGGTCGAAATCACGGAAAGTTTCACAAAATTTGCAAATGTTGCAGACGCAGGATTCACATCCTAAATGGGGCGATTATACGAGTTTTTAAAAATTGCAATCTCACATATAGTATCCTAACACATCATATATTCTCCGTGTAAGAAACGTCTAGTTTCCTGGAAAGGAAGCTCCCCTAAACGAATAAACACCGAATTAGGGAAACGGTCTAGGGGTCCTCGGTGTAAGGGACTAAAAGGAGTCGATGATGGTTCGCTAACGATTAATTACCCCGCCGCTTGCCGGTAGTCGCAGAAAATCGCTCGTCCAGAGTAAACGGACCGGTTTTTTCCCTTCCATCCCTTATATAACCCGGGTCGCTTCCCTTCCGGTGGATGTTTGCAGGAAGTCCTGGAGATTCAACCCTAAAACGTCGGCTGACGGTCGAAAGGGTCGAAAAAAAAGTTACGGGAGGGAAAGAGAGTTTACTGCATCCTAATTGGAATGACAGAGACGTCAATGGCGGCGACGGTCAAAAGAGGACCATAAACGTTGGTTACGGGTGTAAACTACGGATTTTAGTGTCATCGGGGGTTTCCCGGGGACCCCATAAGAACGTCTCTTTATGGGCTTGTGCAACCGCCCTCGTAAACTAAAGTGCGTATTAACAAATGGAACGATTACACGGTTTTCGAGACGCGACGACCTCACCGGACGCTTCCCACGTTCGCATAATTCTGGCAAGTAGGCTGCCAGTTCTTTGAGACATCGTCCGTCAACGCTGCGATTGAGGGATGGTTCTGTAATCCGTGATTATCGAGATGGTACCATGCCAAGATTCTGAATAATTATTGACCCTTAGTGACTGAGAGTCACCACTAAAAATTGCTGTATCATTATTTAACAAATTGTTCACATTGTTAAATATGTTCGTATTTATTCAGTTATTAAACATTGAATTATTGTACAAGGTATTATATCAATTTCATAGAACGGAATAATTCTATTATAGCTAATGCTAAGGGTTAATAATTACATGGTAATAGATTTTTGGGGATTTTTAATTTTCTAAATGTTCTTTTTCTAAGAAATCATGTGAATAAAAAGGAAGTTGTAGTACAAAAAGATAATAAATTGTACCTTTCTAAGCCCAAGACGAAAAATTCAGTTATCAATAACAGAACTTCCCAAGTGACTCACAATCCTTCCGAATGAATAGCCAACCTCACAAGTCCACTGTCGTCCACCAATCCCAGTCACCGGTAACAAGAAAACCCGAAGGTATCGCTATCAACGTACACGTCTCGCCAAGTAGTACCTAACCGTGCAATCAACAACACGGAGCATTGTCTACGCGGGTGTCAGCTAATTGACATAGATATCTACGAACGGTAGCCGTCGAGCCCGGAGCCAGTCAATTTCACTTGGCCGAGCGATTTGCGCTATTGCTCCGGTTTATTTGCAGCTGATTAGCCTCTCGCGTCGGCTGTTTTGTTCCCCTCCTCGTTGTTTATCCTTTTCGCGTTCGACCTTCCGATCGGCACATTCACTTCCACAGACACACAGGCGTATGCACTCACCCGTATTCACTACTCTACACACACAAAGAGAAGCACAAACACATACACTCTCGCACATTTACTTCCGTAGACACAAATATAAACGCAGAGGCATACGTACGATCTTTATCACATCGATTCTCTTGCACTTACTTCTATATAAATGTATACAGAATGACACAAACACATGAACTGTCTCACATTCACTCCTATGAAGAGAACACACAGTCAAACTTGGAAACGAGTACACACTATCTCAGATTAACATCCATAGAACATACACGATAGTGCGATGTCACATTCTCATCCTCAGGGCGACAGAAACACGTATAATCACAGAGGCAAAATTGTGCAAAAAACAGAGCGACACACACGGAGAAGCACAAACACATACACACTATGATATTCGCTCTCCAAGCGTAGACAATTACAGAAACAAAAACGAACGACTCTCTCACACGCTCGCTCTCATATAAACATGTACAGAAACATAGTCGTTGATCTCTCCCACATTCGCGTCCATAGAAATACACACAGTGAGACACACACAGCCATGATCACTCCCACAGAACAAGCACAAAGCATAAACATTCGCACTCTCTCGCATTCGCTCTCCTCCGCAGACAATTACAGAAACAATAGACACAACCAAAAATAAACGTACTCTCTCGCTTTCTACACAACCTCCGCATACACAGGCATACATACTCTCCGGCATTCTGTACAGCCTCTACGCACACACAAGCATAGAATCACATACACGGAGTCACGATACTGACGTAACCGGCCCGCACCACGGTCCAATTGTTCTCCGGCGATTCGCAGTCAATTACGCGGCGGTGCGTGCACGTGATATATTAATAAGTGGAATATAAATACCCCGTTGTCCGTTGGTACACGCGCTCGATGCCGGTATATAAATAGTCCGCGATCCTGGAATACTAATCAGACACCGTGTAGTTTACATCGCGCGAGCGCGCGCGCACACGCGCTCGCAGATCGCCGCCTGTACAATGTGCGATTTCGCGAGCTTAACCACGATAATTAAGTTCATTAGAATGGCTCGATGAGCGATCGCTACCTACCTCCGACTCCTTTTGCTGTTGATGTTACTGCCCCCTCCCCCCTCCTCTACCTTGGTTTTAATTAATCCGCTAATAAACGGAGTTATTGTTGGCATTGCTGTCGTTACCGTCGCGGAAATCCCATCTCCTACTATTTTTTTCTCTCCTTCCTGCGATGAGACCACTTATGCTCGCGGAAGAGGAGGGAGAACAAATGAGTGAACAACGAGACTGGGAAATAACGATGGAAATCGAACAACTCGAAGCTGAGAGGCTAGACGGAAGCGACTTATGGTACTTGAGCTCTTCCCGCGTTACCGAGTTACGACGCGTTACTGTTCTCTTTTTTTTTTATTAACCCCGCATATTTCATGCCGGCGATCTATTGTTTATCGTGCGCAACTTTGCAACCGTGACTGCGATTTCTTGGTTAATTGACGAGGCACGCAGGATGTTATTCTTCTCATTGCAAGCTTATTCTCATTTATATCGTTGCATGCCATAAAAGTACAGTTTATTTGTTGTTGATCATCGTCGGAACGAGGAACACTTAAGATGTCTGTTGGAATTAGTGTTCGTGAATTGTCATTTAATTTTCAATATTTTAACACGAACGTGCAATGTGTAGGTATTTATTTAAATATACCAATGTGTTGGTGTCAAACGATCATCGGTGACCAGCTGATCGTCTGCTGCTGGTTGTCATTACGAACCGACGATCGATTTGCTATTAACAACCGATACTCGTCTGCAAAATAATAGTCTTTTGCAAACCGCAGTTTATAACGAACCGTTAAAGAATAAACATTCTTTTAGTAAACCTCCTACAAATCTCACGATCAGCTGGTCACCGATAGTATATTTAAATAAATACCTACAAGTGGATCCGAAAGCCGATTTTCGAGAAATCGTTAATATTTGAAGTACGATCATTTTGTTTGAAAAAATAGTACAATGATAAATTTCAACTTTTTTCGAAGCTTCAAGCTTCTACTTCCGCAGATCATTCTTCTTCTAGGATATTTGTGTATGGTATAGCAGGTAAAAGACTGAGGACACGTTTATTAAAATATTTTTTATAGAACAAGAATAAGAAACAATCTTCGAAAAAGAGCGGGATAGATTGTATATGACTATAATTTAAATTCGTGTTTATCAACCTCGCGATCGAGGCTGAACTTAATTGGAAAAAGTCCGAAAAAAATATATTTCTGTAAACCGTGAGCAAAAAAAGGGGTCGAGAAAGGGTTGAGAGCCTAACGCTTTTTTTTCTTTCCAGTGTAACGCGCGTTGTCCACCGAGTCCCATTAGGGCGATAATTAATGGCGGCCGGGCTCGCGGGCATAAACATCGCTTATTATTATGCCGCACGGCGGGTACACACGTGGCCCCGAAGTGTGCTGTCACATTTGAATAACACGCCCGCGAACTAGTGCATAAATTTCTAATTACAAGAAAGCAAACGGTCGATTATCATACGGGAGAGTGTAGAGGACCGTGGACCGATGTCTAGTTCCGAAATCGATGCGACTCCGTTTTAATTAATCGACCAGCGGCGATCGACACGGGCGACGACGATTATCGTTGTTCATGCTGAACCCCCTAATTCTTCAACCCCCCAACCCTCCTTCTAGTTCCTGTCCCGAGGACGCGACTAACAGGGGGTCTGTCTTAAACTTTCTATTCTTTAATATTCACGAGACACGCTTCGGGAATTCTATCTTGCAGTATTTCACCGAATTTTGCTGGGCGACACGCTGCTCGGACTCTGCTGGATTAGTTAGGAGATACTTTTAAACAAAGATGGTCATCTTGATACTTGGGTCTTGTAGCAGTTGTAATACTATTTTCGTATCGTATCAATAATGATACCACGATATTATTAAAATATTACTAAGAATATAAAATATGAAAATGATTATATATTTTATTTATATTCAAGGTTCTAATAGGGTGCGTACGAATACTTTCGTTGTACAAGTGACGCACTGCACATTTCAGTGAAGTGCCATATTTTTACAGTGTTCTGTCGTTAGCCAGCATCTTGGAAATGGAAAGACTCGAGGTTGCCTTTCAACGAGCCCTAGATCTTCGAAACTTCGATAGAAAACAACGGTTCGCGATCGTCAGGGTAATGACAGCTCGCGGCGCGGAGGCTCGCCTAATCGCGCGACCTAACAAACGTTTACGTGTCACGCATACGTCGCCAGGGGATCGTTATCTGTTCTTGTTGCCACGGTGTCAAGAAGTTAGTCCTTCGCCCTGGGGGTTGGCCGGCTGTTTTCAGAGGGTGGGGGACAGGGTTGCCTGCGGCCGGCGCGTTTCTTTTTCCTCTTTTCACCCCGACAGACACTGGGAACACCCCCCGTTGTCTTTTGGTACGCCATTAACACCGTCCAGCTCCCTCGAAAGGCCTGGCCGCGCTATCTCGAATCAGGCTTTATTAAAAGACGCGCTGAAAGCGACCGCTTGCGTGGAACTCTTGATTGGCTTTTACGAGCCGGCAGCTGCGGTCCACTATCTCGCCCGAGGAACGACCTCGGGGGAGGATTTCTTAGGTGATCTTACCAGCATTCTACTTTTCAGAGAGTCTTACGTTTAGAGAATCTCTGTTTCCCACTGTCTTTCAAGTCAATTGTCTATTGATTAGGACTGAACTGCGGGTATTTCTGGAAAATAAAAATTGTCAAAGTGAATTCTAGGCAGCAAACATTCAATGAAGATATTTTATAAAAATTTCGGTTTTCCTCATTTGTGTCATAAATGAATAAATTAATCTGCGAATTTTTCTGGACAATACAAATTGTCAAAGTGAATTCTAGGCAGCAGACATTCAATGAAGATATTTTATGAGAATTTCGGTTTTCCTCATTTGTGTCATAAATGAATAAATTAATTAATTTCTGGACAAAAAAAAATTGTCATAATTAATTCTAGATACCAGAAACTCAATGAAGATATTTTCTTTGATTTTTCTCTTCTCCTCATTTATGTCATAAATCACAGTAAAGAACAGACCAATCAGTGAGAAAGTTCTCGAATCCTAAACACTAGTTTTTCCCCACGATATCCTAGCCCAGTTTCCATCCACCCTCTCGTCTACCTACAAGGTGTGCAGGGCCAGTGGGTTAGCGATCCGTGACGGTCGCTGCACCTCCGCGTGTAGCGATACAAAGCCGCTGATTTCCCCGTATTCTCTAAACACGGATCGCAGAGAGGAACGTTCTCTGAAACAGTGAAAAATAGTCGTGATTCGTTTCGAGACACACCCGCGTCTGAAGCGGTCATAGAAAACACGGCTCGCGCTGCGATTTCGCAGCCGCCCGGTTCGAATCCACCTTTCTATCTGGTCGCCGACAATGCTCTCCACCTGTGCCCGTCGATTGTTCCGTGATCGTTCTCTATGATTTTTCCATCAGGTATTATCACGGTGGAACCTCGCTAGTCGCAACCTCCTTTCCGCGACTTAACGGTCGTTGCATATGAAATAACCGACTTCAAAGCAAATTTTAGGAAGTACATTTCAGGGACACCCTGTACAATAAGCAGCAAAATATTGCGAACCTGTTAATATCTAATCTTACTAATAGACTGCGGATCCTTATGCAAAATAAAAATTTGTCGAGTCAATTACAAGGTGCTGGAACGAAGTAAAAATTGTTCTCTTCCTTTAACAATTTCCATACGTTGATAATAATATATCGATATCCTTATTTCTGTCATAAATGCATAAAATCCGCAGTCTACTTATCAGAAAATGGTGCATCGACATTCTGAAGTTTTTTTCTTATTTTTTTATTGTTATACATTAGATAATACAATGCAATTGCATATAAATCGTTGGTTGGTAAACAAGCAGTTTTTAAACCTACACAGTTTTCTTAAATATTTAATTCACAGGCAATCAGAAACGAATAAGTTATTTTACATATTTCCACCGTAGGTTTGGATAGTAAGGCATTGCATGAGAGCGGAAGAAAAAGATGCAGTTTTCGTAGTTGTCTGATAAACTCCAATCTCTGTTCATCAAACATGGGACATTGCCATAGCACGTGGTCGATATCTTAATTTTCATAACCACATTGACATTGTGGATCGTTTACCATGCCAATTCGAGCAAAAGAGCTGACAAGATTGCAGTGTCCTGATCTACATCTGTTTATCGTTGTGATAATCTCACGATGGAGATTTGTGTGACTATACCACACGGTTTTGATTTTCGGTTGTGGAAGTGTGTGAAGTAGTTTACACCTTTAGATAAACCTTCATTCTCTATGATATCAAACGTATTTTGTGTTGCCGCTGATTTAACCGAACATTCTGAAGTGCTTTTAAACTGCTGTTTTATATTGGAAGAATTCCTTTTTACCATACATGCATAAAGTCTGTTAATAATTATATCCATCGCAGTGCCGCGTTTCTTCCGCCATCGATCGCCGATAGAGAACCGCGTCGGCGACCTTTCTCCGCGTTCCCACGCGTGAAATCGGGACGAAGAATGGACGATTTCTTTCGCCGCGACTCCGATACATTGTCCGACGGTGTATTATGGATGGAAATTGCACGCTGCAAGCCGGTGCAAGGCCCCCGATCGACGCACGCACCGTCTCGTTGCAACTTCGAACGCTCTCCTCGATTGACCAGGTACACCTCGTTAGCGACCGACGATCCCCATGATCATATTCTCTCACGAAACCCTCCGAGATACACTCTCGCAAAGATGTGCGCTCTTCCCTCGGTTTTCGAGGGCCATAATTGCGGGCATCGCCTCCATCGATGAGCATACGTACACCGTTGCAACGCGATGCAACGCGCTAAAGGATGCGCGGCGACCAGTGATCGGCAACACGGTAATCGATTTTATACGATTGTCGTAAGTGGACTCCAGGAATTGGTTGCGTTTCGAACTTCCCGCTTCAGATTCGCAGAAGACGGGTCCTGTAGAAGTTTCTCTTTATGAAGCTTATGTGTTCGGTGAAATTAAATGACCTTGTATCGTTGCACGCACGGGTGTTTGTGTCCAAGTGATGATTTCAAATGTCTACACGTTATTTTTTTTAAGTGCGCGGGTACACTGTAATTTTTATGGAAAATTACAATTCTTTCCAGCAACTACACGGTTACTGGAACCAAATAAAATTTTCTTCGACAATTACAAGGATCTTCATACAAAATAAAAATGTTTTTCATCAATTACAAGGTACTGGAATCGAAATAGAAATATTTCTTATGTATGATAAAAATGTCTTCATCAATTACACAAGCTTTTATGCAAAATTAAAAATGTTAGTTACAGAATAGCATCAACAAGTATTGAAGATTTTCAGAGAAAAACTGATCTGGAGTAGAGTTCTCGGTTGACAAAACGAGCCAGCGGAAACGGTGTAATTGATTTCTAATTCCTGTGGAGAATGTATGGGATACCGGTTCGCGTTGGATCGAGAAAAACGATCTCGTAGGAGCACATTGAATTCCCGAGGAGCATCGTCTAAGCGTCCGCGAGACAGACGGTGCCTCGAACTCCCTTCAAACGGGCCATACATTATTAGACGTCGCGAACGGAGGACTTGGCAGGTTGGCAGGTCGTTCCTGACGCGAACGGTACCACCACGGGTTGGTTCTAGGGAGCAAGTGCCCGAAGAAGGAGATCCGTATCTTCACGCTGCGTGCTCGCGTTGCCAGAGATGGAACGCCGACAGCTTGACAAATTACTCCCTGATTCGCGTTTTCGCTAAAATCAATCACCCCGCCGTGCCCGTGTCACCTTTGCACTCTGCTACGCCGGTAATTGCCAGATTCTCGGCTAATTACGTTCCCCGGCCGCGCACAATGCAACCTCGATTAGGTTCTCGCCCAATCTTTCGGCCTCGGACCCGCTGCGTCAGACCCTCGCATTTTCTTTTAATTAACGAGAATCGAACGCTCTCGTTACTGGTAATTGAAATCATCGGCGGCCATTGCACGACGCAGTATCTTTGAAAAAAAATTTATAAATATGTAGACCTCGGAAATGTAGTCTTTTAGATGCAACAGGATTTTTTAGACAAAATTTGACTGCAATTGCGATGAATAGGGACATGTTTTTTTTTAAAGAAAATCTCAGAAGACATTTATTACAACGTTAGTTATAATTATACATGGAGTAAACAGAACAAGAAAACTTATACAAAGTTAAGCATGAGGATGTACAACCATTTGGTTTTTCTTAAACATATAAGTTACAACTTTTTAGAAACGAGTGAATATAAAGGCAGACTTTAATATTGGGCCCAGCCAAAAATATAGAAACGTCCAAAGGCAGTTGGAATTTTAACTTAAAAAGTTTTTTCAGCAGCAGTAATCTTTGCGCATCATATAAATTGCACTGCCAAAGCACATTATTAAGAGTTTCACACTCATAGTTGCATCTACACATAGCGCTGTCAATGATGCCAATCCGTGCAAGAGAGCCAGCAAGATGATAATGATCAGCTCTGTTTCTGTTTATTAATACAATAAAATGACGGGATCGATTTGTACCATTAAACCAAGGAAGACGGTTATCCCTATAATAATGAAGAAAATAAAATCTGCCTTTATATAACCCTTGATTTTTGATTATTCTGAAAGTGTTGGAAATGGCTTTTTTCATGAATAGTTCATACAAATCAGTATAAGGAATTTTACAAATACCTAAGGAACAGAAAGTGGTAGCATTTTTAGCTAAGACATCAGCAACTTCAACAGGGACATGTTCACGCAAAATAAAACTTTTACAAATCATCTATAAAATATAGAAGATAAGAATGTGAATTCTAGCGAGTCCAAAATTATGTAAAAATAGTTACGCTTATCGCTCGCTGCTGCCATAAATGTGTAAAATCCACGGAAATATGGATAACGAGGATCGATATAAAAGGTTTCCCGAAAATCGAATGGAGAGAATTGGTGGTAATAAAAAGGCGAGAAGAGATAGTAGGAAGCGAGGAGAGGATCCTCGAAAGATATAGAGACCTTAGGGCACAATACCGTGGCTGTGGGTAGCCATTGACAGAAACGGCCGTGTCATCCAGTCATGATACATCCCATTGTGCCTCCGAAGGACCTTCTGGAGGCTGCATTATCGTCCTCCTATATCTTTTTATTAGAGCTCCGGGGTCCCGATTTCTCTGCGGGCCTCCGGGTTACCTCGGGGTTCCTCCGGTTTCCTTCGGTGCCCTCCACGGTTAGCCTAACCGCGAGATCAGGCAAGCCCCGGTGAAGAGAGGATGCTGCTGATACGCGCACCGTGCGTCAGCAAGAACGTCTCGTCGATTCGAACGATTCCTCTTCTCGGGCTCCCTTTCGAAACCGGCCGGCGCTCTTCAAAAGTGTAATTAATTTTACTGTGAGGAACGGCTCGCTGCCACTGCCACTTCCACAGAGACAATACAGGCGACGTCACTTTCTAGAGAACGACGCCAGAATGAAATAAATATGGCGGGAGTCTGTTTAGTTCGTCTGCGGTGTTGTCCATCTCCCAGGGCAAATATCAAAGGCCGTGACATTTGAATTTTTGGCAGTCGATTGCGAAATGGTCTGCTTGCGGTGTCGATTATGCGCGTCATGGAGCTAGACTGAAGACAGATAGACTGATGGATACTTTGCGAGGTGATGATTCATACGGTGAATTCAGGCGATAATGGCTTCGATTATGTCGATCGAGAGAAGTTGTGATTGTGTTTGAGATTGTCTGACATGTTTCATGCATAATAATTGGCTTCTCAATTACTTAATAGATAACCTGCGTGGAAATAGATTCAATATTAAAAAATTGAATCTACTGTTCAGTACTTTCTACATTTACACATAAATTACTGCAACTAGTAATTATGCAATATTAAAACATTTTGACAGTAAAAAATTTCAATATGAAGCTGAAAAAGCTGTATCCATATCCCCTAACAAGATAAAAATTTTGTGCCCAGTAGTAATCCATAAAAAAATCCCCAAAAATTCACCCATTCCCAGATTTAACGATGCACTGAGATTCTAATTGCTGTACAAATAATTCAAAAAAATTGGAATACGTAATTGGAAGCTGTACTCGTATCCCCTTCAAAAATTAGAATTTTCTCTCCAGTAATTATTTTTGAAAAAAAACGGCCAAATTTTACCTATTCTTGCGCAATGAAACTTGTGCGTCCTGAGATAGTATTGCGAATTCGTTAAAAAAGTTAGCACGGCCGACATCATGGTGGATTCAAAAGGGTGTAATGCGACTCGACAACGAAGATCCACGGCTGTGGTCCCCTAGAGGGGCCGGTGACAGGGGTATAAAGGCCCGTCGGCAGGCTTTTGCAGGCTTGTCAGTGTTTTCGAAAATTCGTAGCAGCGGGCAGCGATTGTCCTAAGCGCCTCGGGGGCTCTGACAAAGGGAGTCACCCGCTGACGATCTTGTTGCGAGAGCAACGATCCACCATGCTTGTCCATTCTCAGCCATTCCCGATAATTTCGATAATTCCTTTGTCGTTTCTGGCTGAGCCTGCTGTTGAACTCGCGCGTGAGGAGACTTGAAAAGACGAATTCTGAAATTTGACCCTGCAAAATGCAGCCAATACGACGCCCATTCATATTTGAGAAAAACAGGCGGAATTTGGCTGCTGAACAGAAATTGCTGTTAAATAAGTATAGAAAACGTATTTTATCATGTTGTAATAAATTAAAGTTGAAGTTAAAGAGTTATTCTAGTAATTCATTCACATTTACTAGGAGCATGTATTTAATGATATATTTAAATAACTGAATTGTGCTCAGATTAAAAAAATTATATAATTCTTCCTCCAAGTAATCAGCAGTGTATAAAATTACATTAAATTATTATGGTTCTTGAATTACTGAAGAGGGACAAAAATTTCTCCTGTTTCCATATGCAGGAACTATTTTTCAATAATACTGGACTGTGGATCTTCATGGAAAATTTGCTGTTCGCTCGAAATGCATCGCTATACTTCCAAGGGAACGTCTCAATGAAATCGAGCAGGAGGCAAACACCGGCTGTCCGTGTTCGCATCAGGAAAGCGATTCGGCTGGACCAGAAACGTTCGAACAAAAGTTACTGCGGGAAAAGGGACGGATGGCGCCGGGTTTTCCCATACCGTTGAATCGTATCGAATCGAATCGAAGCGAGATAAGACGAGGTATGGCGGGACGGCACGCGATCCCCGGCAAATTGATACGGCCGAATAATAACTTTATCTCGGCTGGTGGCCATCGTCGAATGGACCGATCAATTCGCCTAACGTCTTTTTAACCCAATTAATTAGCGCGAGCCCCGCCGCCACTGGCCCGCTAATGCGAAATACTTGTAGTTGACCGGCAGTGACGTCACCGCCGCGTCATCCGTCCGGAGCATCCCCCGCGAAACTACGCCCCTCGCTTCCGCCCCGGATAATTGATATTAATCGCCGTAATCGCCGTTCGATACGTTCGACTTTTGTCTCACGGTTTAACGATCTCGTCGTACGGCGCGTTTCATAAAGTATGATCGAAAAGGAACACAGGACTCTGATGGTTTCCTTGTAAAACAAACTCAAATTTCATTCGTTAATCCTTCTGTCGGAGTTCTTTCACCATTTTCATCGATTGTCTAGTGCTTATGAATTTTTTGTGCTCAAGGTCACGGGATGAGATTAAGAAAAATGTTTTTCGAGATATTCAAGATGCTCGAGTTAGGTGGGACACCCTGTATAATACATCAGAAAGTAAAAAAAATGGAGGGTAGCCATATAAAATACAAATTCCGCTTGAACATTGAGTTTGACCAAGTCAATTGGTGTCGATTTAGGGACTTCTGTTCACGGAACAGCTGGAATCGCACGAAATTCCAGGAAATCGTGTCCCAGGGTTTACCAAATCGAACTGGTCTCCATCCAAGCGAGAATCGACAGGTCTCTGGTTGGAAGCCGAGGATCAGCGGCGCAAAGGTAGCGAGCACGTAGTGCGACGATCTCGGACCGATCTCGATCCGTAGGACCGATACGCGTCGCACGTGAGGATCGACAGAAGATACCAGGCAGATAAACCATTTGGGACAAGCTCGGACCGACGTGTCCTGTCGCGTGACGTCGTCCGCGAGAAACCGTCAGTCGATCGAGGTAGAAGGAAGAGAGTCTGCTCTTCCGCTTTGATGTGACCGCCGCTGCCCACGAGGCTCTCTCGGAATCAGCTGGGACGGCCGTTTGACATTTTCACTACGGGGGACTCGAGCCACGGATAATAATAGGTTCAACTCCGGTCCCGGGACCGAAGAGCCTGTCTCGTGTCCACCTGAAATTGCTTGGAAACACATTGGTACGAGGGTCTCTCCTTAACCAACGATCTTCAGGTCCTCCGTTCGATTTTTCCGGATCTGTGATCGCGAGAGGATCAACCTGGATTAGTCGAAACGCTAAACGGATACGCTGGTGTTCCAGCGCAGCCTAGCAAAAACAGAAGCCAATCCCCCTCGTTGCCTGGCAAAGGTAAATCGAGTTGACTCGGATCGTGGCAGGTACGATACCTCTTCTTCCTCTTCCTCTTCTTCTTCGGAGCTTCGTCGTTTTTGTTCTTTTCAGACGCTGTTTGGATAGACCCGAGAAATCTCGAGGACAAATTTGTTTCTACTCTAAACACCGTTTGTTCTGCACCGCTCTTCTTCAAGGATCCGTGCACGTTCGATGGGTTGCCAAGGATACGTTTCTTTTTGACACGTTGGAGATGGGGCAGCTTTGCGTAGACTGGTACGCGGTTCTCAGAGAAGTGTTTGCAGATTTTTACGCTACGGGGTTTCTGCTCTGCGAGATTCCACTTCGTGCACGCTGCTAGGTTGGAATTGTTGGTTTTTGAAGGTTTGTTCTTTAGGGATAGTGGAATTTGTTAGTGTTTATCTCCGGTTCTTCGTACAGAATAAAAATATTCACTCAGAAAAATTAATTTCACCCATTAATACATAGTCTTTCCACGTTGAAAACATCGTAACAATATTCTTGATTGTATTTCAACCAGTTAATTTCTTCGTAAACGTACAAAAATCCGAGGTCTATCTATCCGAGTCTCGTTTACTTCATTCCCTCCGGCAATTATCATTGCCAATAAGAATTATTAATCACTCGACAAACGAATAGCTCACCTCGCACACCGAAACCATCATAATCACACCATAATCGAGCTACCAGCTAATTACAATACTAAACCATGTCGATGCTTAAGAGAGCATTCGACGGTAATAAACAGTACAACAATCACTTTCAAGCAATACGATCCAACACTTACGACATCGAACCTATTAAATTCGCGAATGCCATAAACGCACGCCAATCTCGAGTGATAAGGAACAGTCGACTGTCGATCAGGTGACTGCACCGATCGCTCATAAACCACCTATCAATTAATCTCTCCTGTTTTACTCGTTATACACTAATAATAACCGTCGGTCAGCGACCACAGCAAAAAGCAGCGTCGTGCAATAATTCTGAAGGCAGTGCTGGCAAATTGTTATAATTATACTGGGAATATTTATGCAAAAAAATCTTTTATTTAATTATGAATTTTGGTAGATTTTTTTAGACTTCCTACTGCTTTAAATTCCACTTACTTAGACTGTGGACCTTTATGCAAAATAAAAAATATCTCTGCGTTAAGTACAAGAAAGTTTTTCTTGCGAATTTTAGTAGAAAATAATTTATTGACATTTTCCAATCTGTTTTAGTCTTTGATTTAGATTTCTCTTGATGAAATTGGCAGTCTAATTGCAATAGCTACAATTTTCATTTTGCATAAAGATCCGAACATAATCAAAATCGACTTTTCGATAAAAGAACGATGTCAGGTTGGACAGTGATTTTCTGGCCAGTTCGAAGCCTTGCCTGACGAACAGAAAGGAGAGAAGGGAATAGAAAGAACGAATTAGAGCGAGGAGAAAAGGACGAAGACTCGGTGGAGACCCGATCGGGAGGACGAAGGACGAAACCGATAAAATCCATCGGCGTCTGAGAGACCGGCAGAAACGCATCAATCGTTGACTCATCCCATTTGGATCACAAAAGTACGTCGAATTGGGTCGTCTGGTGTCGGGTATAGGTCCTGGGGCCTCATTCGACGAACAATTATTTTGCGGGTCCCTTTCTCTCCTCTTCTCTCCCTCTCACCTTTGCTATCTTTCTCTTTTTCTCTTTCGAAGCACGCTCCTTTCTCCCGTGTTCGGTCTGCTCGCTTCGGGACAGAATGTATATCCCGCAGCGCGACGTCCACCGACGCGCTGCAAGACAAATGGCCTCGTGACGGCGGCTACATTACGTTTCAAAACTGGCCTAATCGTCGGCTTTCCGGATGAGAAACAGCCTCGATACGTGCAGAGAATACTGCGGCTCTCTATGTATACCTGCAGCGGATCGGCCGGTGCATCGCGCATTGTCTTTTCTGCTACGTTGCGCCCGGATGCCACATTCGACCGGTTACTCCGTGAATTCGAGGAAACGAGAGCTGACCCTTCCTTCTTCGATTCTTTCGAAAAGATTCAAACAATTCGTCATCATACTTCAATTTCAAATGTTTCTCGAGAGACAGAATTGTCGAATTTGATCGCGAAAGCAATTCGGCGATAATCGTTCGCGGATTTAGCGACGCGGGGTAAATATTTTCCTATTGGTGCGGCGTTTCCCAGCAGCAGCCACGACTAATCTTGCCGGAGAATAGCCGGAAATCGGGGCGTTGCGTTGTGTAAAAAGAGAAAAGGGATAAAAGAAGGGAAAATAGAATGGAGGCGCGAAAAAAATCGATTGTAACCATCGGTACGGTCCGCAGGGAGTCCGTGGCACGCGGATTCAATACTCTGGCGATTCGTATCCCCGCGCGCGCAAAAAAAAAAAACGAGCACGGCGAGGGCAAACCAAAATGTCCGTCACGATGGAATACCGACACGGACAAAGAGAGCAGAACGAAGGGAATTGTATCGTTCGGGCTATAGCTTGCAGTTATTTAAAACGCCGCGGTTTTAATAACGCCTGCTCGCGAAACCTATCTCTCCGCTCGCCGGCAGCGAAAATTCACGGGCTCTGTTATTAAACAATTGCGAAAAACTGCGAACAATCTTCGTGGACATTGTGCAACAATAACACGGCGCTTTCCTGTTTGATTTCGCAGGGGTGGCCGCTGTATTCGGATAAACGAATTTTCGAATAAAGGGACTATCGTTTCTATAACACTTCGAAATTGTATTTTGTTAGATCTGCACTGATAAATATAGATTGCGGGTCTTTGTTAAAAATCTGCATTCATTCTACGAAATAGTGGATAAGCAGAAAGAGTAGCTGGATAAGATGGTTAAAACTGTCTTCAAACCAAATTGACTTTTAGTTACATCATTTGATAGGACTCCTAAAGAAAACCCTCTATGTTAAGGGTAGTTCCAGGATGAGTACGGTTTACCGAATTATGCTCCATGTCTTCGGTTCTGCTCAAGAAAAAATTACGAACGAATTCATAAACGCGTTCTACCTAAAATAGCACACATATTATTCCAGGATTTTTGGTCGCAAAATCGATCTTTAAAAATTCCGGAAGCATAGAATAGCCGATTTTATATCGAAGTTACGTTTCTATTGTTACGTTGCTGCATATCAAGGATCTAGAGATGACGCTCCCCTCGATCTCGGGAACAATGTTCCGCATATTCCACGCGCTAGGAGGACTGTTCCCCGAAGAGGAAAACTCCGTGTACCCCGTAACTAACTCGGGAAACGCTCCCCACCATAGAAATTCGCCAAGAATCTGATAGAAACAGAGCCGAGAAAGGGGTCCATGGAAATTTCGTGCGTTCCGTCGAAATCGAATTTCGCGGCCTCAGGGGCCGTTGTCTCAAAGGGTCCTAGAACTATGCTGGCTGCCGAGGTATCCTCCTACGTGCATCTTCCTTGCGAGGCCCTCTGTCATATTGTTCCAGGGAGCTGTCAACAGGTCGGTCACGCCACGTTTCCGGGTGGAATTCGCGCATCGCCTGGGTTATCGTGCTGACGCAGACAATGGGCGCGCACCTGCTGCCCATTGACACTCGTGGCAGGTTGAAGGGACGTTGGTGTACGCCGGTGTGCCCGACCGAACGAAAGGCGGCCGCTAATTATCAAAACTATCATTTGTTACCGAACGGGGGGGCACCGCGCTCGCTCGGCATGGGGCTGCTGCGAGCACTCGCTTCTGCGAACCGAGTCTCAGCGAGCATCGTTAACTTCCTTTCGCGTGAAACCGCCTTTTTACTCCTCCCCTTTCTCTCTCTCTCTCCCTCTCACTTTTTAACCATCTATCTCTCCTTCTCGACCCGCTGATGACTCTTTGACTTCGGTCGCCGAGCAGATTGCGACACGGAACACACTTTCGCCTCCTCGATTTCGCCAACGGGCTAATCAACCCCTTGCGCTATTCTTAATAATTCTTCGTCGTTCAGAATTTCATAGAAAAAGGAAGAGAGTTTATATTTATCGTATGCCTATGTTTTCTCGAAAGGCTGTACCTCCTAAAAAGCTGGAAATAGAAGAGACTGTGACAGAGGGAGATTCAAAAAGGCATTTTTAAAATTCTTATGATAGACACAGATTAAAAATTCAAACACCGTGGCAATTTAAAAAGAAAATCGGCTCAGCTTGTGGGACTTCTGTCCATCAGTGTCTTCTATAATCTGCCAGCGAGTCTCTCGCGCGTGAAAATAAAATGGCCGAATAAATGTAGTCGATGATGTTCAGGGATATGATTTTCAGTGGAATAAAACAGTTTAGTGAAATAGGTAACTTTGAAAATAACTTTATTATAAAACAGCTAATAAACAACAGCACGAGGTATATCTTTCCTAAACCGACTCTCGCGTCGAACTGAAGTCGCGACGAACAAGACGAGAGTCGCTTCGGCTGCCGATCGTTTTTTTGATCGCCGATCGTCACTTCGATGTGACGCAAGCTACCCGTTACATTGTAACAATATTCTTGAGTTTTCGTTACAAAGTATTTTACTTCAACAGATGAATATTACCGTTCGAGTTATTTGACTTGCGTCGAACGGGGGATGGTCACGCGGTGAAATTCGTCGGGCAAAGTTTCGGTTGTACATGTAATGAAGTAACCCGGCCCGTACAAACGTCGGGATTAATTCGAGAGAGTTTTCAAACACTCGGGCCGGTCCCGGGCACAGAGAGCCCATTATACCGTTGTTCTCCGTTGGTACTCGTGTTCTGCATACGTGAAATATCCACCGGCGAACAGTTGTTCGTAGGAGCAATCTAAACGAAACGAAACAGGGCAGATCGGCCGCCGATCAACGTACATTAGAGAGTAAGAGAAATAGAGAGAGAGAGGGAGAGGGAGAGTCGACGAAAACGACGTGCACGGTTATGCTGCCATTCCGCCACGGGTTCTTGTTCATGGGGCGTGACGCGTTTCCACGGGGTTTCATTGTCCGCGCTATTCACCACGGAGAATACCCCATGGAAGGTGGCCGACGGGACAGGAAAGAAAGATTTGCGTGAGGTATCGTTGGCGTAACTAAAGGCTACCGAATGGGAGACCTGTCGCGAGGCTCCCCCATGGCGTATGAAAGGAGGGAAAACCGGGGGATCGACATGCAAATTCCGAGTGCCAGAGAACAAATTTTCGTCGATTCCTATCCTCGACGCCCACGCTTGTTTTCGCGACGGATCGAGGCCCTCTGAGAACCGTTTCCCTTTGTGCGAAGCGCCATTGTTGCCTACGAGAGCTTCCGATGGGAGACGCGCTACGCTCGAACCGAGCCTCGTCGATTCTCTTATTATCGATTTTGCAGATTGCTTATGCGAGAGACTCTCAATTTTTGTACACGCACGAGTCTTATTTTAATAAATTCTACTAAATTCTGTCTAATATTATATTACAGATTATTTTGAAAATATTCGGAAGCCATAAATGCATAAAGATCTTCCTCATTTTTGTGCTGTAAACTGAAGAAAATTAATATTTTAATACGTCAATGTATAAAGATGTGATAAAATATTATCAAACTCGACAGCCTCGAGAGACTGCTCCACCGCACCGTCAAGTCCCTATAAACTCTCGAAAGGAGATCCTTCTCCGAACACCCGTAGTAGAGAATATCGAGGACAGAAAATTTCGGTCGCGATGCCTACGGGAACACCTGAGCCAAGCGACCGAGGAGCAAGCACGCAACAAACGAATCGAACCGTCTAAAAATGGAAACGGCACGGCGCGGCGGCCTCGAGGAGAAACGAGCGGACAAAACGGGTCTCTCTCCGCTTCTAGGTCGACACACGCCCCCTGTCAAAAGGAAGAGTCGCACGGAATCGTCATCGGTGGCCGGCGAACAGTCCTCGTGATGATCTCGAGAGACAACGCCGACTACCGAGTTCCCGATGGTCGAGTCGTGCAATTAACACCGAACCTATGGGTGGCCAAATGACCGGTTTCAAATATTGTGTTTTGTTCAGTTTTTAAAGATGCTTTCGTGAGAAATTGACGAACCGGAAATTTTTGTAAAGGAATCGGACAACTGTTTTGAACCGAGAGTGTCTATAAACATTTCCGATAATTTGGACTACACAGTAGAATTTTTTTAAAGTTCCAAAAAAGATGTTTTCAAGGTTCTAAATCGGAAGATCCCCTCAAGCGTCCGCATCGGGCCTCTAGGAGACGTTTCTCGTGCTCGCGTGAGACCCGACCTGTC
Organism: Lasioglossum zephyrum; assembly: GCA_028455615.1. Lineage (NCBI taxonomy): Eukaryota > Metazoa > Arthropoda > Insecta > Hymenoptera > Halictidae > Lasioglossum > Lasioglossum zephyrum. The sequence goes on along the minus strand of CM052329.1, from coordinate 18,555,460 downwards.
TTCTGCGCCGGAGGAAACGGACTTTCGCAATGGCGTCGGCTGATTACGTAAAGGACGGCCCTCGCAGTCAGCCCTGACACGATCTCCTCGTCGGCGAGGATCGATCAGGCCCGATCGATCGTCCTCAGACGGGGACCGATCGACATTTGCACCAGCAGGCCCCCCACGGACCCGAAAACCTGGTTCACAGATTTCTTATCCGTCCCAGATTGCAACAACAACGAACTGCTACACAAAACAGTTGTGAAAAACGACTTTTAGTATTTCCTCTGTAATTCCGGCCAATTACAATTTTTTTCAAAAAAATCCAACTCGTAAAATCCGATATTAAGAAAGTTTTTTTTAAGAGTGTCCAACAAAGAATTGAACGTCCAGCTTTATAGCTCACAGAGAATGAAAATCTCGTCGATCAGGTCATAGAGCAACACTTCGCGAAACGAGTACAAATTCGGTGCATCTGCAGTTTCGATTCTCTCGGTCGTTGGATGCAAGCCGATGTTTAATCGCGTTCCGTTATTATCGTCGCTTACGAACGCGCTCGCAACTGGCAATTTTCAGTTCGATGCCAGACGTGTCTTGCCATACCATCGTTCGTACAAAGTAAGCAAGAAATCACTTATTATGTCGTTAGGCGGATTACAAGGATACCGTTTGCGCAATCCGTCTCGACTTCCCGGGACGCAATGACGTCGTCTTCGCGGTAGTCGAGACGAAATCTCCGAGCGTTTGCGTGTGGCCCAGCCAGCTAGCCATTGAAAGATTTAATGGGTCATTTATTCATCAAACTCAACTTCGGTAATTATTGATGTACGTTTAAACGTATATTTTCGTAGGCTGGATATTGAAACTTCCAAGAAAATACTATTAAAACCAATATGAAAGACAAGTATTAAGATGTGTTCATATACAAGGTGTCCCTGATTTAGCTGAAGTTAAATTTCGAACAACACTAAATGAATTCATCTCAGAATAGGGTATTGACTCACCTACATGAGAGAAAACATACAGTTTCACATTTAAAAAACCACAGAGGTCATCTTGAAAGGAAGTACGTACACCTAGAGAAAATTGGTGATCACTATAAAACGTCCACCCCGAAACAGACTAAGTTTTCTTTGAGATATTTTTACGAGCTGTAGTTTGGGAGATAATCGAGGCTTGCAGAGTCCAGTATCTTGTTGACCGTAGCTAGTGCATTTCGCGCACTGAGAAAAATCAATTTCCACGGAGCGAAGTCACAATTCGAAAAAGGCTGGACGTCGAAAACCGCGCCAGGAGCGTACCCAGTCCCCTTGGGAGCAGCGCTGAGGGTGAAAGGAGGGTCGGTTGGTACAGTTCGGGGGTGGATCATTGAAACAACGAGGGTGCATTGACGCGTACGTGGTAAAAGTCCGATGCTGTCCGGTCCGGCCGCGTTTCCCAAAAACAAAAATCCTGACGTGTCTGCTCCGGTGGTGTGGGGGAGCAGCGCGTGTGCTTTTTGACCTTTAAAAAGGCAACGGGAAAAAAGCGACAACCATCAGTAAAGAGAGAGAGAGAGGCGGGGAGGGAGGGAGAGAGATAACTGAAAGCCCGACAGGAAAGGCCGGTCGATCGGAGCCAGGCAGCCACGAAATGGAGATTCGAGTGCATGCATACATAACCGGCGCGGGACGCGATGATGCGGCCGGGACGTAATATCAATACGCCGCGGAGGCAGGATAGTCGCGTCTGATTTTCCGAGCGCATCGGCACGTGGATAATGTTTTAATGGAGTTTGCAGAGTGCGAGAGAACCGAGAGAACGACAGGGAGAGCGAGAGACAATGAAAGAGCGAGAGAGAGAGAGAAAGGCCAGCCTGAGAGGGCCAAGGGTGAGCCCGCCACGGTTTACATACCATTTACTCGCGCCCTGTAACCTCGGCTTCGGGGAACCTAACCGGCTGTTTACTGTGCTGTACAAACTGTGCTCGCGTCGCTGCCGCGTACTTACGACGCCCTGCATCCTTACCGATACCCGCGAGATATCGAATCTTCCCTCTGATTGATAAGCACGCCAGTTAGTATTCAGAGATGGCGGTGTCTGCGATGGACTTGATTCTTGAGTCTCTGTGCACGAGGATCAGTCGAATATTAATCGGATTTTGCTGGCCAGGTGTATTACCCTTCGATCATCATTTGTTTGGATCACTATCCCTATCGAATATATCGAAAACTTTTGTAACGAATTATGTGGCATTTTAAGGGACGCATCGAATGAGAACTATATTTTTATATTTAATTTTTTATGAGATATCAAAGTGATTGACGTTGTCCTTTCATCGGCAACGACGTGGTATTGAAGAAAGGTGCATTGACTTTGAATGAACTCAAGGCCACCTTGAGATATATCATAAAAATGAGACGTGTTAAATTCGATGCTTCACTTAAAATGCTACACGATTCGTTAAAATGTTTTCTGAGAATCACAGATTTCGTCATGAAATAAATGTTTTTGTGTTACGTCGGAATTGATGAAATCCAAGGAAGGATTTAGTGATGCAAATTTTCCATGTACACGATGGAATAGTTCAAACGAATAATTACCCATGGAGAACTAAGTATCCTCGATCGGTGAAAGGGTTGATCCTTCGAGAAGAAAGTGAACGACAAGCGAATCGAGACAGTGGTGGGCGTGACCACCGGCATAAACTCGAGGGTAAACATTGTCTTTTGTGAAAGCCATCGATACGCGGTCGGGCAAATATAATACCGGGCAGAAATCCCGTGAAATGTAACGGACGGCTGACCGGGCGGCGTGCTCTCGCACACGTCTCACAAAAATGCGTTTCACTCGCCGTGTAAATCCAGCCGGCACACCCGACACCAACGAGAACAACCATCCCTCTTTCTCTCTCTCTCTCTCTCTTTCTCTGAACCATCGATGTTCGTTCATCGAAAAATTCGTTGTCGCGCCTAACCGCCCCAATGCCGAGTCAATCCAGGAAAAAAGGTAACAAGTTCGCGTCATGGCAAAACAAATTCGATGAATTGCCCAGTCCGACGTGTTTCCGCATCCATCCTCCCTCTCCGTCCCTAAAATTTTCCCTCGGAACAGTCGATTTTACTGAAAAGACCGTTTTTTTACATTTTTCGAGCTTCTTAAATCAAAAAATGTAAGAATTCACTTCCTTTGCTAATGCGTTTGCAGTGATTTAAAAAATATTCAGACACTATTTAACTATAAACTAAACCACGGCCAAATGACCGGCTTCTTATTTTACAATTACTTAAATTACAGTATTTCCATAACAATAGCACGGTTGCATTTTATGCAACTTTTATCTTGTGATCAGCCAACAACATAAAAATCTACAATAATTTCACTAATTGTCACGAAACGAAGTTATCAAGGGGAACTGAAAGATATAACAGAAATTAGTAGGAGGATCATGAAACAGTCAAAAAATTTGATAAAAATGAACAATCCAAAGCCTGCGAAAGATGAAACAAGAAGTTCGAGACATCGAAAGGAGATCGTTCAACCTAAACACCGTAGACTGGGCTTGGAGCCGGTGGGCCCGATCGATAATCGGCGATCGTCGTGTCTGGTGCACGATGGGAAAGCTGGTGGTCGTGTACAGTGTCCAGTGTACAGTACACGGATCCATCAGTGTTGTTCCTTTTTCCCGGCGCGATAACATTAAGAGGGCGGCGTTATGGTTACGGTGCGACGCTTCGGGGCCTTGCGTCGACGATTGTCGTTGTAGGTGCCATATCGGGCCCCTCTGTTCGCTCCGCGAGCGGTCTCGACCCTCGCTGGGGCCCGCAGCGTGGGATCAATAGAAATCACGGAGTCATCGCGATTGGGCGCCACTTGTCATTAATGACTATCCGATTTTCGATTTAATTAAACCGCGATGACGATCTTGCCACCTAGACGTCCCGCTTTCGATCCTCGAGACATGAGGAACATCGGCGTGCTCTCCTCGGTGAGAATGATCGCTGTTAACCAGAACTCTGTCTCTCTCTCCCTCTCTCTCTTTTTCTCGAAGAAGATGAAGAAGAGGAGGACGAAGATGGGCTTTTTCACGTCTCGATTACTCTCGTTTACTGAGCACCGCGAGGGGCGTGGTTTAGGCAATAAGGATCCGCGGACCGAGGTAATTTAACTAGCTCGTTTGCTTTCGAGCGGCGCACCTTTCATTGATTCCGAACCTTCAACCACCTATCTGCGTGCGATTATGCGATTGCGCTATTTTTTGCGACACGTGAACGTCTTCTGGAAGTGCTCTTCTCACTCTGTCGGTTGCGAGTAGAATCGTTGATACGCGTTTTTAAGCCTGCTCTGACGATGTGCTGCCCATAATCACTATAGGTGATGAATTATTAACACTAACCCTACCGAGCATAAAATGTGACTAGTTGTTTTATAAAAATTGCAAAACTGAATTTATTTAGAGTTCTCGTAATTCTGGTAACAGGTGCTTGAATGAAGAAATTTGTTTAATAATCCAAAAATTAACTTGGTCAAGGTTAGTGTTAACTATCGCAATTTTTATTCTTCGGTCCAGTCATCTGTTTGCCAGATTAGCAACTTTTATGGTAACTTTTATTAGCTACTCGACTTTGTATGTACTTGCAATTTCTGCCTCCTAAGCTCTCGACCACCTTGCCTCTGCTTCTCTTGGCGCCATCTCTTGGTCGCTTTGGAGTTCAGAGACGCGCGTCGAGCATATTTAAGTGTATCATACTTTATTCGTAGTCTTTTGTGTTTTATTTCGTAGCATAAAAAATTCTATTTTTTAATATAATTCAATCAGGTCTCAATACATAATTTGATTCCAAGTTCTCACTTCTGATCTTCCTATTTATGTAATCTATTGTTTTGATTAATGACATTTATTTCTGAATGCATGCAATTATTCTTGGTTTTGCCAAGGGGTCGTTGAACACAGTACTTAATAATAAAATTAACTTATAATAATATATACCTTATAACATTGCTTACGGAGAGTATGATAGGATATTATGTATGGTACGTGTCTTCCCTCAAGGCGACGGGGTAAAAATAAGACATTACACCGTTGATTGTTTGTCATTACATCGAACGGGTCTCTTCTTACCCTTTCGGCCGATTAATCGGTTCCCGGTCGATAAATTCGCGGCGGTTCCACGGCGGCACAGATTGATGGGGCCCCAGATAGAACGAGGAAAGATTAACGTGCACGGTTTCGATTAATGTTTTCGTCGTACGCGAAACGCGGGAACCGATACCATCTTCAAACCTGTGCGCGAACACACAGGTGTGTCTACGTGGACGTGTGTATATGGGGTGTCTTACTAAAAATTGCCTGGGGATACAACCAGACTACGGATCTTTTTGCAAACTAAAAATGTTCTGCATTGATTGAGAGAAGCAGCAATGAAATAAAAATTGATTTCATCCCTTCATGATTTAAATAATATAATCTTACATTTTTCTAATCTATTACTGTTTTATATTTCAACCAACCAATTTTTTCTTAAATGCATAAAAATCCACAGAATAGCCCATACTTTATTAAACGGAGATGAGCCTAAGTAACTAATTAATGTACCTAACTGAGTTGAAGAACGATCTGCGAGTTGCAATTTCCACAGACATGCATCTCGTTCATCATTGGACGTGTCACCCTGTGGTGTGGGAAATAATTGCGTGCGAGAATAAGCTCGAAACGGAACACCCTGTACGTGTACGTGGCTGCGCGGTAAGAACGCCTATAAACTTTCGTGTCCCGAGATAGGGATCGTCAGGTGCGAAAAGCGTGACGGTTTCTGGAGGGAAAGCGCCTCGAGACCTTACGGGTGTTTCGACGACTATATACGTCGACGCGATCCGTGTCTCTGTTTGTGAGAAAGGAGCGCGCGCCGCTTCGGAACCGCCGTGTCCGTGGGCGTTTTCCCTTACGCGAAACCTCGTTGCGATCTATAGTCATCGGAAATGCGATTCCAGTCGAGCACAGTCGTTCCTCCAGTTGTCTATTACCAGCCCGAGGATCTCTATGCGATGAAAAAATTGTGCAAGTTCACTGCAAACTTTTACCTGATAGATTTTACACTATTTTTTATATTCATTTTTAACGTTGTTCTTCAGAATTAATCCTTCACTGCATGAGTTTTTTAATTGCGATGAAAAAATTAAAAGAAGGTCAGTTTTTGTGTTTTATTTAAGAAAAAAATATTCCAAAAAAATTTAAACAACATTTTCAGAAGAATAAAAATAAATATACATGGTAAGAAAACACATTCTTAGTTTACTATATACCAGATTTGTTAACTGTATCGGATATGGTACATTATATGCAGCGAAGGGTTAACCAAGAATTAGATTTGGATAGAATTTAAGTCTGGATCTGAACGGACCCAGGACATCGACTTCTTCTGAACGGATCTCAACATACCCATGCTTCGGCACATTGCATCCAAAAATTTAGTTCCGCGTCTTCGCAAAAGCAGTGGCGGATTTAACGGTAAGCGGACTAAGCAGTCGCGTAGGGCCCCAAATTTAGCAGCATTAATTTTTTACAAAAAAAAATTCATTTTATTTACAAAAACCTAAAACAAGGCTACTATGTAAATCTCCAAAATTTTTACCGCTTGGTGCCTCCACTTGACTCGCGCGTGTCGTCACTGCACAAGAAACCACTCGATTTCAATTCCCTTTAGAACCTCTACAAAAGCAATTCCACAAAAGAATGACAACGACTCAACTCGCCCTACTGTCAAGTGATAGAAGATTCAAAAATGATTCACCACGATCGAAATTGTTTAAAAATATCGCTGTCGAGGGTCCGTCGGTGACGTTTCCGGGGCGACATCGCTTGGGTCGTAGTACGCCGGTCGTCCGTACGCGGCGAGACACCCTGGCGGCAGCAGCAGGTTGATGGATGCCGGGTCTCACGAGAGAGAGACTGTTCTCGGGTGGTGGTGGGGCTGGTCCGTGGCGGCGCGGGTACATTCCATCCCGGTCGTCGAGTATTGGTAGCGACGACGGGAGACGGTCGGTGGCGGGTATCGGTGTGCCTGTTGGCGGAACTGTCCTAGAGTTCCCGGTTCGTTGGTGTATGTACGAGTCTCGCGTGTATTGATGCGGTGGGATGGGTAGGGGGCGAGTCCGTGGACGCGGCGGTGTTACGGGGAGGGGGTAAGTAAGTACGACGACGGTGGGTGCCAGGGCGACCCTAGGTTGGCGTCCGTAGGATACCGTCCGGGGAGAGACAGACAGAGGCGAAGAGAAGAGAGACACACGGAGAACGGTCGGCAGAGCGAGCCAGGCGAAGGCTGGATGCCGCGAAAGGAGACAGAAACAAAACGAAAGGACAGGGACCAGGTCTGCTCTAGAGGGGGGGGGGGGGGGAGGTAACGCGGGGGGGGGAGGTGCCGGTGTCGGAGGGCGATAGTGGGGGTACCGTTTGTCCACGGTCACCAACACACGCGCTAATCCGTGGCGCGGCCAAACAGACGACGACTCTCTTTCTAACCCCGTCCGTTTCTCCTCTCTGTTGTTGCAGCGCTGGCGCGACTCTCCGGTCTCCACCAGCAGCGGCCGGGTGGGGATGTCGTCTCCAGCCCCCGAGTCACTGGAAGGGAGGACAAAAGCAGCGTAGGGAGGGCGAAACAGGCGACGCCGGCGACCGCGGTGACGACGACGCCGACGACGCCGAGGGAAGGAGCTCGCGGCGGCGGAGGCGGAGGTGTCGATCCCAGTCCAGTTGGTGGGGAATCGTCCAACAGTGGGGGGACCGGCACTAGTGGGGGAAACGGTAGTGGGGAGCACGAGGGTGGAAGTGGTGGCGGTTCTACCGCTGGTGGGGGTCACCAGGGTGGTGGAAACGACGGTGGTGGGGGACGCGATGTCGCGGAGAAGGAGGAGAGGCCACCGGCTTCAGAGAGTGTCGAGCCGACGGCCGCGTTTGACGTCGCATCCCTCGTACTCTACGGCTCGCGCGCACTACCGATACGCCTTAAGATCTTGCTCGATCAGTTGTTCAACCAGTTGCCGCACGCGCAAGTGACACGTTTACTAGCCGCTTTCGGCTGGACGTACGAGGATTACGCAAGGGGATACATACTGCAGGTGAGTCGTTATCCACTGTTCTGCGAATTCACGGTACCAGCGTACGCGACCACCACACCGTACCCGAGGAGTGTGAACCTCGCACGACAGTTTGGTGAACAGTGTTCGCGGAGGATTAGAGGATATCGATTTGTGCTCGACTGGACCGATGACGGACGAAGTGACAGTGTGACGTTCTGTTAGGATCCTAGTTCTTGTAGGCTTTGTGATGGAGACAGTGTGGGCTAGAATATCAGGGCTTTGTTGATCTTCTAACGTAAATTTGGTGGTTATTCTTATCGTTGTTTATGTAGAGTCTTTGGAAAAGTCTTGGGAAGTGGTGTTGAACGCAGGATAGTGGAATAGGATCTTCGCTGTCAGACGAATGGTTAGACGTTGGTTAGGTTAGTAGTTCACCTTCGGTAGAGGTAGGCGGATACTAAAAAGCAGCTGACGAATTCAACACTATAAATAAATTGTTGACCTACAATTTTTTCGTCGTAAACGAGCTTCGATAATGAACTTCGTAGGATTGATTTCGTAAATCGGAGAAAGTGACAATTAGGGACCAGTGACGGACACTATAAATCGCTGATGTATACTTTCTTGGAATCATGTATTTCGTAATACTGACTTCATAAATTGAGGAACGGAAAGTGACAATTAGGGACCAGTGACGGGCACTATAAACCGTTGATGTATGCATTCTCCTGATGATTTGATTGTGATCTTCAGTGACGATCGAGGACCAGTGACGGACACTATAAATCGTCGATGTATCAATTCTTCATTCGACGATAGCCATTGTGAACTTTTGTGATATCTGCCTCGTTGATTTGGAAGCATAAGATGACGATCGAGGGTCAGTGATGTTCGAGGACCAGTGAAGATGCGAAACCAGTGACTGTAAATTATCGATCTGAGTATTCTCCATAAACGAATCGCAACCAATTGTGAAAATTGTGAACTGATCTACCTTGAGACCAGAAATCATTGATCAGTGACGATCTAGTGAGGATCTAGAACCAGTGACGGACACTAAAAACCATCGTTCAAAATTTCACGAAGATCGTGAATTTCGTGCGACTCGACAAACAGCAGTGAGAATCGAGGATCAGTGAAAAAGTTCACCAGTGATCTCAACGCCGAGTGATCGTCGTCGATCTCGCCGCGTGATCGACGACGGGCAGCCTGCGCGGCCGGGATCGATCCCGGAAGCTTGGGACACAGTGAGAACGCATCGTCGATCGGTGTTTGAAAGTGCAAGATCGCGGAGCAGTGATCGTGTGCGTCGAGATCCTCGAGATCGCAGTGATCGTATGGAAATCGGGATGCTCGTTCTTCCTGCAGGATAGATCGCGAGAGGATCTTCGATGTTCTCGATCGTTCGAGTGTTCGGTCGAAATCTTCGATCTCGGGAACTATGAATCAAAAGATTCGCAAGATGTACTTTTTCGATGGGGGTACTGTGGTGTTGTGAGGTCGACGGTGACGGAGGATCTATGAAGATCGGTGGATCTTGAGAAAGTGGAGGAGAATTGGGGAGATTTTCGAGTGAACGTTTTGGACTTTGTGATGTGGAACACTTAGAGACTGTTCATCTGGAGACTGGAGATCAGAAGATCTAGAGGATCTAGAAAAATGTCGCAGACTCTGTGGTGCCGATGACCTTGTATGAACAATGTGCTCGCAGTAAATAACATTGAACAAACTGTTTCTGACGTTCTCGCCAACTGGACAACAGTGTAAAGTGAAAACTGCGAATGATCGACCATTCTTATTAACGTCATACATTTCCACGAACTAAATAAGCAGTAACGGAAAAATACTCCGAAGTGTCAGAAACAGGAAGTTGACGCTTTAATATGTTTCTCTGAAGGAAAACACCGACGCATTCTTCCAGGAGACAACTCGGAAGATCGTTTTGTGAGAAGTGTGGTACAACTGTTCCATTAAAACCGACGTTCGCTAGAAGTTGTTCTATGAATCTTCGTTTGTCACCTGTGAACTGTCAGCAGAATCAGAACTGAATAATCTGGTGCTCTAAAAATTCTGAAGGAATCATAGAAACAATTACGACAATCTGAACGATGCTCGTGGATCGACTATCTATTCAAGGCGATCAATTGCGACGATGGAAACCGGATATTCACGCAAAGAATTTAAACAATTACGACAATATAAACAATTTGAAAGGAATTTCTCGATGAACTACAATGGCAGCAGATAGAGTAATTATTCAGAGCCAGCAATTATGAACGCGAAAACTGATCCATCGACTCTAACCTGAGCGGAAGAAATCAGTGATGCAACGTGATAGGGCATCGAAGAACAAGTTGGCACATCCCGATTGAATTTATTACTATTTAGTCCTGAAATCAGTATTGAAGGATCAGTAAATTGAAAAGAATAATTAATTTTGAAGAAACATCGAGGTGCGTCCATCGTCAGGGTCAATTAGCCCGGAAGATTAGGATCGAAAATCAGCTACGTGGGAGAGGCGGTGCGATCACGAGGGAGAGGACGAAGCGGGGAAGCTGTAATAGAGAAGAGAGAGGAGAGAGATCGGAACGAGGCATGTTCCTGGGAAACGTGTCGCGGCGTAAATTCCGCGGAACTTTGAAAACACGCGCGTACACACAGGTCCGAGGCATTAATCTCGCGAGTCGCGCTAGAAAATGGCCAGTATCCGTGTAAACTGAATTGCGCCGATGTCAGCGTGAAATTAAAACGTATGGGGAACCGGTTTTCTTCTCTCCGGCGCGCGAGAGAAGCGAGAGCGCGCACCGAACCAAGCGCGCACCTTGAGCGCACGGTGTTCCGCGTGGACATGTCGTGCGCTCTCCGAAGAGAACCGCGACGGCCTGGAATTTAATCGCGAGTTATGCGAGCGAGCACCGAAATCGGCTTGATCTTTGACCGATGCTGCACACTATCTTCCAGTTTGCAACTTTGTTATTCCGCAGTGTGCAACTTCGATGCAGTTGCCACAGGGTTCTGTCTTCTTGTAAATAATTCATCTTTTAATCATCTTTTTGAATTTCTTGTTCGTTCATAAGTTCGTATAATTTGTGTTTTGCTACGAAGCTTTAATTTGACATAGGTGTTGAATGATATTAGAACGAAAGTAGGAGTTAGGTGGTTTGATGTTCAAGGTAGAATCAGAATAATTTCTTTCAGCGAATAGAGGTGTCTTCTTGTTTATGAGTACTATCAGAGCGACGTGTTAGAGAGTATTGTCCAGCTATTTTGTTTATGAGTTTTGATTTCCGTTTCAATCCGAGAATGCGTCGCCACAGAATGGTCAAACAAAAACCGACGTGCACAAAGAATCAACTGTCGCGTAGCTATTTTTGAAGCTTCTTAATACTGAATTGACTGGCTTTGCATACGACATGTCAATCTTTATTTAGACACTGTGCGAAGAAACGTGCGGATTCCGATAGACGGTGGCAGTTGCATTTGTGTTTTATAAATAGACTGCGAGGAGAAATATTTAAAGAATTTGAGACTAGTGGTGTTTCGAATTTAATAAAATTATTAGGATAAGATCTTCCAGTTAATACAATTTTTATTTCGCATGAAAATATGTAGTATGAAAATTCGCAGTATCAAAATTTCGGGGAATAAAAACGAAATAATATTGAAATGCTGTTTTTTAAAAAAATGTTTTCTTCTCTAAACAGATTAAAAGTTGATTGTTCTCGCGTTTTCTCTTGCCAATAAAAATTTCTTTCTCATATTCCGTTTGCACTCGCGGAAATCCTGATGTGCGTGTGTGGTCCAGCGAATTTGGTATTGCGGTGTGTCGTAGGTTCGGGCAGATTACTCAAAACTGGCGGAACGTGTCCGGAATGCGTATCCGGGGCCGCCCTTCGTTCGTTCACGCACGTTTTTCTGCTGTTCCGAGTCCAACCCCGAGGCCCTCCCGTACTTGAAATCACGATAATGGGTGATTACGATGCCCGCAGGGCCACAATTTTTCCCTGAAATTCTGTTAGTTTCCGAGGCGTCCCCGCGACTCCTCTCGCCAACCCGAAACACGCTGTCCATCATGCTTAAGCGATTTCGCCCTCTGGACACGATATTTCAAGCCCCATCTCACTCTCTCTCGCCAGGAAACAAGACTGAAATGACAGTAACAATCTTCTTAACCGCTTCCTACCTCCGCTTTGCGATTTATCGCCCCCTGCCCCGCCCCAGTTCCGCGCCGATTTTGCTTGCTATGAAACGTTTTTGCTCGAATTCTCTGCTCGGAGTTTGTCAAAACACGATTGTGTGTTCGGTGTGCTGCGAAGTCGAGTTCTTTCGTTGAAATCGGCGGATCAACGGGAGCATGTCAATTTTATCTTCCTTGTGTCACTAAATCGTGTTTCAAAGTGAAACGCATTCGTTAGAACAATTTGTTCCGTGAAGCTAAGCAATCTCGGGTTACTTGTTTCATGAATATGTGCTTAAAATTAAATTTATTCGACCTATATGCGGTTTATATTATATTTGCTTTACTAAATAAATTTATTGAATTATTTATCAAACATCTTCACAACTTTAATGATTGTGGAATAGTAAATCTGGAACCGGTCATTTGGCCGGTGGTGGTAGGATTAGTGTGAAATTGCTCGTTTCATTACTCTGAATTTCACTACGAAATTCATTCACTTTCGTAAATGCGAAAAAGAATCACTAATGACACATCGTTTGCAAACACAATTTCACACATTTCTCTAGAAAGTCGCAACACAATGTTCTATCTATCCTGTCTAAAATTCGCGTAGCAATACGCTGCCTGAAAATCACACCTCGCGGAACCGTTACCGAAATAGACACTGTCGGAAATCGTTCGGAAAATTCGCGCACAGGAAACCGAGTCCGTTCAACGACGTTGTTGTTCCGTCGCGTCGCAAAAATCAAATCCCGCGAAAACTGACAGGATGCGCTAACAACGGGCCACGCCGCGGCGTTAACAAACGAGAAAGTCAATGGATATTTATGCGGGGCGAACACGCGAAACCGAAGTTACATTCGGCGACTTTCACTGTAGGCATCGGTTAACTCGTAATGTATCTTTCGCGAGGGACAATCGCGCGCATGATTCGCCGACTAATAATCTCGAATTACGACCGATCGGACAACCAACGGAGAAACTCTCGGAGGCGTGTTCCGAGTGTACAAAATACCGTTTTTTGTCTCTCGTGACGTGGCAAGATACTTTGTTTATTTAATCGGAATTGGGAAAATGGCAGAACACTTGTCGAAATCATTCTCTGCGAATTCAAAGAAAATTGAACGTTCCTATTAAAGATTGAACGTTCTTTTTTAGTGTTTAATCTCGTAGGAAGAGAAACAATTTTTAATTTTGTTTGAAAATTTCCACAGTTGTATGAGTGCTTCTCAAAATATGATTCAATAGCATTAACACTTTCAAGCCTGAACTAAATAAGAAGTTTAATAAAAAAATCTCAGAAACAATTATTTTTAATTTGTACTGTATAGAAACAATATTTTTCAATTCTTTGAATGTTTTCACTTGAATTTGATCTACTTAATTTCCTGTAAACATTAGCTAAGAAACTAAAAATAAAACGCACGAAGTATAAAAGTACGATTTTTTATATTCATCGAGAAAATATTTAATGCTTGCGACCCACTTTAACAACAAAGCTTAAAACTCCCTGTAGAGACGTTAAAAAATTTTAAAAAGCAATGTGACCACTTTTGTTAATTTTTCATTATTTTTTATCGTTTCTGTGCAATTTAGAGCGAGCATTGGCATCAGCAGCAGCGCTTCCGTGTCTCGGCTCGTTCCTCTCGTTTAGGACAGACAAATAAACGCGTCGAATTCCGTAAAATAACTAATCAACCCCGTTTCTAGGCGACGGGCCGACAGACGAGATCTGTTGGACGTTGTTTGACAATTTCGCGGGTCTGGATCCTGTCAAACGCCATATTGATTTATTATCGCGGCACGTCGATCCTCTGCGAAGCAATGGAAATCATCAAAGTACGAGAAAATGATGAATTCTGTCCATACTTGAGCCATATTTTTGTTAATTTATTCACATTCGACGTTTGCATCTCCAACAGCGACAGAATAAGCTTGGGCCTCGAGCAATTCTATTCGTAATTACCTATATAACTTTGCAATTACACATTTCCTGTGTCAATATACCATATGAGTCGAAAAAACGTGTACGCTTGACATCTGTTGGCGGAATGGTTCGAAAAAAGTAGTGTAGAAAATGAATTAAACAGTATGTTACGAAGAATTTGAATACTAAAGAAATCAATATTATCTTCCGAATTATTCGATGTAAATGAAGAAATTATACCCATAGATTTATAACTGAAGTCAGTGATTAAATATTGCAAAATCAATATCATATTTTATTTAAAATTAACTTCAAAATTAAATAACGCAACAAATAGTTGAAAATATTAGAAAAATAATGTTGCAGTTAATTCTCTCCTGGAACCTCTACAGACTTATTTACAATATTTTCTTCCACAATTTCTTCTACGTACTACGTTTAACCTATTGAATTTATTTTCATAAAAATCGTTCATGGTTCACATGATCCAACTAGATCAGACTCTCGATCCCTCGTGAATCAAGATTTCTCGTTTAACAAAAATTCTAAAATACAACTACAAACACAGTGAACTCATCAATAAAATGTCCTCGAAAGGCCACGTAAGAAAATAATTAGCAAAAATCGAAGTGGAAATTCGAAAGATAGTTTCTTCCCATTCGTCGCCGAATGGAAACATTGTGAAAGCGTGTCTCGGCACAAAAACCTCTGCAAATATCGAGTATCACGTGTTCATCTTCTTTTTCTTGTTCTGCTTGTTCGGCGAGCAAGGCAGAAATCTTTTCGGATGCATCGGTTCGTTATTACCGTGTCATATTTAGCATCTCATTTCGCGAGCGCCGATGAACATCGATGGTTTAAGCGGCAAGCCCGATTATCATAATATTCGTGAAACGAGAAGGTGCTAATTCTCCGGTTCGCCATTATAGTTCGTCGTTTATTATACGGCCGCTCCATTAGCTGTCTCTTAATGAATGCGTTAGTCCCCGAGCTGAACCGTTTCTCGAGAGCGTCGACATTAATCAAACCGTATTTACCAATTTTCGTACATCTTCTCCACGAATTTCTGCAGCCATGCGATACTGTATACTTCTTTTATGCTTCCTTTTCGCAAGAATCTCTTGAAATTGTGATACGCCCGCCGATTCGCGATCGATTAAATCAAAATAAGTATCTTCGAACGTGTCACTGAATTATCGAAGTAAATCGCGTGGTATTTATTGTAAGCGGGGATTGTAGTTGTTACAAATACGAAAAAATTCAATTTTTATTTATGTTATTAGACAGTGAACAAAATAATAATTTCGTGAAAAGATTGAAGCTTGTATTCTATTTTTGCAATTGATGAAGAAAATCAACATTAAATAATTAGAAATTACTGCGAAGAACTTTCTACGTTCTGTTAATAATTTACGAAGTTAGAAATATCACAACGTTGTTTTTTAATTCCTTTGGTATTTTTATAGTTTCATTTTCGCCCGGTTGCCATAAACGAATAAAATCTGCGCCGTAATGATCACAGTTGCTGCCCGTGTCCTGTCTTTAGAATGTTCAAGCGTTAGATCGCCGGTAAAACTGTTAGTAAAATATGGTGTTAACTGCTTCTAAGTAGTTCAGCTTCTGCGAGTGACTAGCACGCGGATGTTTATACGTTTACAGAGCGTCAAAGTCTCGGAAAGTTTATAAACTGGAAGTTTCTATAGAATTTGACGTGGTTTAGATTCATCCTAATCTATCAGATCGTTAAACCAGGGAAGAAGATTTTGTTATCTACAGTTTCTCCGAATTTTGCTGTGAAAATGTCAATTTGTGGAAACAATCGTCATTTTACGAGTACGCAGTAGAATCTTCGAAGGTTATTTCTGAATATACAGTGACTCGGGAAATCTCTTTCTATTTGATACGTTAAAGGAGGTTTCATAATTTTTACTATTTTTATGATAACCGCTTAAAATTTATAGTGTGTAGAGAATAGTAGATACAGTAGGTACAATAAGTGGAAACAGTCAATCATGCACAGACACAACGCACGACTCAATTACATGGTTCAAGAACCTGAATTTTTAGAAAACTCGAGTTTAACAATATATTGGATATAAATAACATTCTTTTGCTATGCAACCTTACAAAGATTGTATATCTAAATTTAAAAGAGTTTATGAAAATAAATAAAAAAGGGGGGTTTAAGAGAATTCAAGAAAACAGAAATATTATTTCGAACGAAGAAATAAATTTCCATCCGACTTCGGTGTCTCGCAATCGATGCAAACAATTTTTATTTCGCACAACGCAGTCTGGTGATTAACCAGAATGACTGTACAATTCATTAGTACAAAGGCGTGGTGTACTATTAGGTAACCAAGAAAATTCGTGCTGTTCCGATCGATACCGATAAACAATATACATATGAACTAGCTCAAAAAATACTTTTAAAAAAGCAGTGTACACATTCGGTTTCTCCAATATTTACCCAACTATGTAACAACTTCTCTTTATAATAATAATTATAATAGAACAAGATTTCTTATGATTTTAGACTGCCGATTTTTATGCAAAATAAAAATTGTATACATCAACTACAAGATAAAGACACATGTTTATTCTTCTTCTGAACTGTTTCAATATGTTGGAAACAATAGAACAGCATTTCAAAGTTCTGTAATGTATGTATGTACATTGGTGTCTAAAGGTTTTTACCGATTCACATTTGATCTCATTTTTGTCACAACTGCAACAATTTGCAGCCTGTTCGGTAGACTGAAATTGTGTTGCTTTTGTAAATTGAAAATAGAATTTGTTGCTTCCGCTATTGAACTAGGAAGTTCGCGAAACGTGTTGGAAAGCCGCGCCGCGTTCCGCCGCGTTTTTCGCGAGCGGATTCGCGAGTGCGGCATCTTCCCGCGGCAGAGGTCGCGGACGTGGAAACGGTAAATCATATCGCGGCCCGTATCGAGTACGTTTCGCGTCGCGGAAGCCAATTTCGCACGACAGGCCGGCAATACTTCGCGGCCCGGCCCCGTGGAATCCGGTAGGGTTTCGCTGGGAGCCAGAAGTGTTGCAGTAAACTGCAACGGACGATGCCACGGTGCAACGACGGAACGTTTTAGAACGCGAAACGGCGAGTCGGCCGCGATTTACGAGCGAATCCTGCGCGTCGCGAATCGCTCGACTCCGGAGCTCTACGCCCGACAGAGATTCCCAGCGATGTCGATAGCCCTTTGTCGATGAACCTTTTACTCCCGTTGCTGTGCCTGCTGAAAGCGCTAGAATGTAAATCCGCAAGGTGCGTTGTATCGCAAAACGATATTTGTTGGCCGCAACACTGTCTTGTAGAATTCGATGCTTTTGGAAAATTAGGTATCTGACAATTTCCACTCGACCCTCTCCTCTGAACCACCACCACAAATTCTTAGATTAGTTATTCGAAATTAGATTTCAAGAAAACGTGAAGCTACCTTTTATTTATTATTTGTGTTGTTAATACATTGCGGATGTCATGCATTTATGACAATATCGAGTCGATAAAATACAAAACTGTGACGACATCAGAAGAATTTGACTGTTAGGTGTGAAAATTAATTATTGGCTTATTCATAAATTTGTAGTTCATTTACGAACATCTTCTTGAAAAGAACGCTCATCATTTATACATAGTTACACCATTCTACGTTCTAAGTTTGGATACAAAACAATCTTAGAAATAATGAGTAACTGTAAGGTTCATGAATTAATTTGTGCATAATGTAGAATAGTTTCGTTACATCCGCTTTCTCCTCTCTTCGCATAAAATCGAGCGTGTTTCGTTGCGCGGCACTTGAGCGTCCAGCAATTTCCTAGAACTCGAAAAGCAACAGCTGATCAATATTTTCAGAGCTACCGAAACCTCCAGTATCCAGCTTCTTCGATCTCCCACACGAAAAGCGAGTTCGGCACTGCAGCCCGGGACCAGTTCGTCAAACAAACGCATGATTAACGAAACGCGAAGATCGGTCGACGGCGCAGGGACCCTCGGTCGGAACCCCGTAATTTCCCGCCGATTTCCGAGGCTGTGGCTGATTCTTTTCCCTTTCATTCGTGGCCCGTGTGATCCCTAGCCGGGATCGGTAGTCGATGTAAATGCCACGTCGGAGTTTTAATTCCCGATCGCGCCCGGCCGCTTTTGCGTTTCCGCTCGAGCGAGCCGGGCCCGAATCGACCCGAACCGTCTCGACAACGGCAGCCGAGCCTCTTCTGGGGCCCCTTTCATCTCCTCGTGGGGGCCCGGCCCCCCTCCGAATCGGCCTTGTCTCATTTCAACCTCTCTCTCTCTCTCCTTCTCTTTTTCTCTTGCTCTTTCTTTCTCTATACTCCGTCGCTCTCTTTGTCTCGTTCGTCGATCGCTCGTCTCCTCGGGATGCCACGTAATTTACGGTTTTGGATCATGCTTCTTCCATCGAGGTGGAGTAATGACAGGTCGATCGGCTCCGGGCTACCATCTCTGCCCGGTTTCCGCTCTTACCCCGTTGCCACTTTCGATCTTGCGAATATCCGTCCGCGGCTCGCTCGCGACTCCTCTTTTTGCTCCCGTAAATCTCATGGGGGATAGAACAGTGACTCCATTATCCGCACGAAACCGTCCTACCGGGACCGCCTCGTTTGCTCTCCGAACCCTTTGTTTCCACATTTTTGAGACTCTGTATCGATTTTGCTTTATTCGCAGAATCTCTCAAAATACGCACGCGTACGTACAATTGACGCGGAAATACAAAAACTTTTTTAATTTTCAATATTGCTCCACATGAACAACTTGCGAGCTACAACTTTTCTTTGCGATTCAATCGATAAACTTCTCGAAAAAATCCAATTCGCATGTGTCTGGGTTAAGTATTAACCCTTTGCCGTACGATTTTCTTCATGGTTACAATAATTATAGCTTGTTCGTCTTTGATAATTTCACATTGCACCAATGAGAACAGAAAATTTGTATCTGTTGTACCTACCTACAGTTACTTCAACGCTGAAATATTCTTTGCGGAGTAACTGAATTTTATTTCGCCTTGAAAGAAAGACGTAACATTCGTCTCGGATCTGACTCGTTATTATACAGCAAGGGGTTAAAGAGCTGTCATCTATAATTTTATAATTTCATTTTAAGTCGCTATAGGTAACGGATTCGAAACATGGAGTATCAGAATCGGAGTATCGAGCTCTCCGGCTACGTACAAAAAGGGGTTCCATGGAAATCACCGACACAAATTTCCGCGACACGGTTTCCACCGACAACATTTCATCGATACCAAATTTGACCGACGACCACATTGGCCGACAACACCTAGACTCCTTGTTATAAACTACACTACGATCGATAATCAACAAACACAACTAAAATCGTTGTTGGTCAAATTCGTGTCGGTAAATATCGTTGTTGGCCAAAGTAGTTGTCGTTTAAATCTAGAATCGGTGAAAATCGTGTTGGTGATTTCGATGGAACCCACAAAAGAACCCGAAACACAAAATGTTCTTATACATTGTCGACGGCGCGAGCAGGAACCGGTCCTGGTATCACAGAAAGAGATAAGACAGCTTCAGATTAGGCCAATAGGCAACAGCTCTGTCCTTTCGTAAGCATCAACCCCTCCTAAAGGGGCGGCAGGGTATGCAGAATACATTTCCTCCATGTGCAATACCGAATTTGACACGGGGCATTGTGGCACACGCACGAAGAACCGAAACCGTGGGGAATAGCGACGTGAAAAGAGGGTGGGAGACAAATTTTAATCTGGCGACACTGGTAATGCTAATCCTACTTCGACGCGCGAAAATCTACAGCCTATGATTAACGTTCTGGAGGTGTCGGTCAAGACACATCGCGTCCCGTTGTCTCGCTAGCCATAAATCGAACCTCGAGGAACGCAACGACCCGCGCGTCACAATGCAAGGTTAGAGACATTGTAATCGCGATCCACCCGGGGAAAAACTCTCGGTGCCCACGCGAATAGTTCGACGTCGGAGCTCACGATTCTCGTGTTTCTTCTACGCGGTCTCGCCGACTCGGAACTTGCGAAACTTCGTCAGGAAGAGGATGTTCGTGGAGTCTGAAGGGTCCGCGGTTCTTTCCCGAGACACGCCGGAAGAGAGACAAATTAATTTTTGTACGTTACGCACCGTTCACACCGTTTCAAGCAAACCAGGATGGAAGAACAAGTTCTAGAAAATGTCTTATACCGAGATTAAAGACGTCGTTAATGTTTATTGCTATACATGACACATGGAGACTCGTAAAATTACTTTAGTCACTGACAAATTGAACATTAAAATTTATAAAAGTGACAAGATTGATTTAATTAAAATTTTTCCAGAATTTTTATTGTAACGTGCACTTGCATACGATGCACCGAGTCAGATCTTGTAGAAAAATTTTTACAACCTTAATAAATTCAGGTAAAGCCATAAAACTGGTCGTTCGACTGCTGATGGTAGTTCCAGCGTTAATTGGCAGAAAAAAACGTGAAGATTGACAAGCAGATGTGCCAAGGTGGCATCGTTCTAGCGTCTGTTCCGGTTCCGAACAAGCTTCGATGCAACTCGGTTGGAAGGAACGTTTCTTTATTAATGTGACTTTTAATTCCGCGTTCCCGTTACGAGCATCCTCGCGCACTCGCATTAATACTAATCGTCATCGCGATCGCGTAACGAATCTTGAAACGAACCGAACAGCGATCCGATTTATTATTCCGAGTTCCATCGCGAGTCGTTTGTGTCGAGCAATTTCTGCGCGGAACACAATAGCGGTGAATTTTCGCATTCGTTCCGCTGGAAAATCTGTGAAATTCATCAAACATGCGATCTCGTGCGATCCTTCTCTTTTTTTGCAGTATTTGCAAACAACGGAGATAAAAAGTGTTTCATAAGTGCGCAATTAAAAAATGTGCATTTGAAAATAGAGTCCGAGTTTGTAGAAAACTTTAAGTAAATTCTGTCCCAATTAATTTTTTGTTTCCTGTTGTACTAAAAATAAAAACTGGCAGAAACCAGAAGTAGATGAAAATAGATTCGATAAATAAAATAGTATATTGACATTCTTAAATTCTATTTTAATATCTTGTTTACTTTTATTCTCAATTTTATTTGATCTGGTCGTGTTTCTGTCATAAATGCTGAAAATGTTTAGCGATGAAGTTTCAGCTTTTTGTTCCACGGTTAACGTCTTTATCGGTGATTTCTCCGTCGTTCACAGTGAAACAGGGAGCCAAGTATTCCGTTTCAAAATATCATCCAAAGCTAGCATTACGGTGAGCGACTGATGTCCAAACATTCCACGGACATCGTCTAAATATCCGAGCGCCGAACAGCTTTCCATACAAGTAACTAACACTCGAGGATTCAAGTACCATTGTCGGAGGTAACAGAGAACCAAAGATTCCATTTCAGAGTGTCATCCAGGCCACTATGTATAATAGAACACATCTCCGGTTTCCATTCGGGCTGCCACGCAAACAGAGAATTCCGTGTCTGTGTTTTTTCGGCTTTTTTCCCTTTCTTTTTTTCACGTTTCGAACGAATACAATAACAGTCTCATGCAAGAAAACCGATGACGCTCGCGGGCGGCCATATTGTCGTCGGAAGACACGCTAGAAAATGAAACGTTTCCTTGGCGAGCATAAAACAGTTTAATGTCAGTTTTTAATTTCTGGTTAGTGCTTCAATTTATTAGGTCTTTTGTTAAGTTATTTTCTTCGTTTGACGGCGGTTGTATTTTCATGCTGTTTTAGAGACGCGTTTGAATTATTTTATAGTTACTAGAGAAATAGTAACAGTGTCATAACTGGTACGTATGAATTACTTACTATTTGTAAATTCAATTTCTTTCTACATTCGAGAAAAATACAAATTGGTGGGTTCGAAATTTCTTAATCCACGATTATGACGATTTTAAACTGTTCAACTATTTCTCTGGATATATGTGTGTATATCGCAATAGAAATCCTTAAAAATATTTAGATACATTGCTTACCGTACGGATGAAAATCTTATCGTCGAGGAACGCATGAAAGGAGGTTCGGACGCGCTAAGCAACCTGAACCTGGCAAAGCCGAGCTTCCCTCAAACAAACACCTCCCCTGGGCTGGCCGCTTCGCGCAGGCTGAAAAAACTCGGGAGACAGCTCGGGGAACAAAAGAAAAGCATCGGCGTGTACACAATTTCATCGGGACCGCGGTAATTCCAGGCCGAGCGAGGCCGGACAACAAGAAGGCCCGGTTTCAATCAGTTACAGTCACGGTGAGCACGGTGATTACGCGTGGGGACGACATTAAACACTGGCATTACGCATTAGTGCATTAACCGAGGAAAAACGAGCACCGAAAAAGAGCCAAAGGAGAGAGGGAGAGAGAAAGAAAGATGGTCGAACAAGGAGAAAAAAAGGTGGAGGAAGATAAACCGAAGAAATCCGTCGACAGCGTTATCGATCGGCGCGATCGGCCACCGAATCGATCGATCCTCATCCTCGATCGTTAATACCTGTTCGTCCTGTTTCGGGTGTATCGGAAACGCTCGCGTGGAAGCGGGACAACATCGACGCGAACCGGCCATTAACGATGAGTATCGGTCCCGGTAATTTTTCTGCGACTCGCTCGCGATCACCGCGAGGCACAGGCGAAAGATGAACAATGTGACTTTGATCGGCCCGTTGCCGTACGTTTAACGCTGCCATTATCGCGGACTAATAATAATACCGCGTCGCCGCGGGCGACCCGCCTCGGAACCGTTCGTCTGTACCCGCTTGCTTCTCCTATATCCTCGTTCTTCGTGTAACATCTACACGAATACTATACACACATGCATAGCATACACTCGTACCCGGAATTCTCTGTGTACCCGCCGCCGCGAGACTTCCTTTCCCAGAGCCACGAAGCGGCCCGATTTACATACGAAACGTGTTCGGAACCGGACCCGATCGACGCCCGAGGGCGTGGCGATTTTTGGCAGGCGCCGGGGACAATTCCACACCGGAGGACACGGCCACAGATTCGCCAATAAAGTAGCCGAGATTATTCTAA
Organism: Lasioglossum zephyrum; assembly: GCA_028455615.1. NCBI lineage: Eukaryota > Metazoa > Arthropoda > Insecta > Hymenoptera > Halictidae > Lasioglossum > Lasioglossum zephyrum. Next base: position 18,532,278 of record CM052329.1, on the reverse strand, counting down.
ACAGCCTCGGGGCTCCTCTCTTTTTCTTGTTCGAAGGTCTCCGGGCTCGGAAATTGTCCTGCATCGGGGACGTTCCTCGTAACGATCTAACCCACGTGTGTTAGTGGAGTTTTTTCACTGTGTACTTTAAAATTCCATTTACGAAAATGTACTTTAAAATTGTACTTACTATAATGGATTTTAAAATTGTACTTACTAAAATGTGGATGAACATGATTAAATTGGGATCATTTTCTACTTGCAAACAGTGCTTGCAGAACATAGCTGCAAGTTTTGAAATAGTATAAATATGGCGATCCGTTAAATTGATTAAAGAAAGAATTTTTTTGGTGACTTTTCTTGCATGAGTGTTTTATCCTCTTGCATCAAAGTTTCCATCGGAAGCTCGCGAATTCCAAGTGAAAGGTGCAAGAAGATCATCTACTCTAAAGAAAAAACCAAACATCAACTCTATTCCCTAAGTAAAAAGTCTCGAATAAAGTTCACCGACCTCGAAGAAGAAAAGAAAACGCCTCGTTGTTTGCATGCAACAATCCATTTAACGGAGAAGAAGCGATCGAGATCGGTCGTTTGCGTTGCGAAAGAAGATAATTAAAACGCACATCCTCGCGAGTATCACCTACACGCGTCTCGCAGACTGACAACCTAAATCAACATTTTACGGTGAGTGAAAGCCGCGCGCGAAAATCATCTGGGGCCACCAGTTTCGCAAAGGAAAGAAAAACACGAAAAGTGAAACACAAGGATCGGCGGAGGTTCGAACATGTTAGCTGAACTGCGTTTCGAAAACCAAAAAAAAAAAAAGGAAAACGTCTCGGAGTTGCATGCAATTAGCTATTTGGTGAAAAAGAAGGTGATTAAGATCAGTCGTTTGCGGCACGAGAACGATGGGTGGGGGAAATGCATTATATGCAAGAAGGAGAAACGCTGTTGATGGCGGAGGGGTGGGAGGAGACTGCAGGTAGCTGCAATCCAATTTAGAGGCGGATATCCACGCGAGATCTTCACGATTTCTACACACGAATAAGACGCCGAGCACCGGCCGTGAAATCATATGCGGTGTCCAGTCACGGATGGCATTGCCGCCGTCGCCGATCGCTGTCTCTCCTTTCGAAGGGAAAACCCGAAGTCAGCGAGGCGGCTTTGATAGTTGGCTATCAAGCCGCCAGGTGCCGCCACCAACTGGAACTGGCCATTGCCGCTCACTATGCTGCGGCGCGCGATCCAGAGCGCATTGTGCCGACCGTCGCTGCTGCATACGAAATTGCATCAACCCTTTCACTTTAAAAAACGCATTCATACGTCCTCATTCTCAACAGCAACTATTTCCAAAAAATATAGCTTAGCGGGTATTCCGATTTCCAGGCCCTTTTCTGCACGAACTTTACGAATTTTTTCAAGGCAAACTACCGGACCTGTCACATTGCTATTTTCCATATACACTTGCTGGCCATATATCATACATTCTCCATATATATTCCATATTAGTTTTCTAAAATATATCCTTGTTTTCAAATCACTTTATGCATTAATTCAAACATACATTAAAATGTATATATAAAAATGGTTATATCAAATTGAAAATTTGCTAATTTGCAAATAGTGTTTTGAGTAACAATTGATCGAACCTATGCGCCGATATCATTAATTTATGCTTAAAGCAATTCACGATCGATATTATTTTATATTCATTCATTTGCTAGCGTTTGAAATACATGAGAGATTTTCTTCAAATAAAAATTCTGCGAGCCCTATACTTTTTCATGGAGTTATTGTCCTATTCAGGTTATTGGGGCCATTTCCTCATGAATGTTTAGGTTTCTTCCAGAAAGACTACCGAACTTTTTGTCTTCCGAATAAAATCGTGGGCAGATTTTCGCGGAATTCGCAGAGAACGGTGAAATGATTCGGCGACCGAAACGGCTGTTTAAGCATTAACGGACGATGGCTGAGTGGAATTACACAGCGTCTGAAAAAGTCGCATAAGTCCGGGACACTTCCGTGGTCTCGATTCCACGGGAAGCGAGGCCATCAAACGTGAAATGAAATTGCGAGTATATGGCAGTTCTCGGTGCATTCGCGCGCGATTACGCATTGCGCAACGGAGTCAGTGACGCCTTTGCACCGCGGCGGCGGGCACACAATGTATTCCCATGCTCCCGAGGAACCCATTTTCCACCTGAAAAATGAATCCGCCGTAATGACGTGTAATGTAACCGTATCGTTTCCTCGCGCGCTCGTTCCCCGTTTTATTACTTTCTTGTCCCGCTGTGTGCTTTATTAAGTACCTCGCCATTAGGACACTTTAATTACCGCTACGAGCGCGACCTGCATCGTTGAAAACGTCAACAGGAAGTACACCGGACGACGTATATTATAATATTTACTGCCACCCGTGGCAAAAGTTATCAAACACATCAAGTGTCTGGAATTGTAATTGTATTCATTAGGAAAACACTTCCATTATGGACGATTGATAACACTTTTCATAACGAAAATATTAATAGAAAAAGTTAGACATCGATTTGAGGAAGGGTTCAATCATCCACAAGCATTCAGCACATTTTTCTGGCAAAAATATTAAAAATTGTTTCAATGCCTTACCATGCTATTTAAATTTTTTATAATTATTACGAAGGGGTAGGCAGTTTATTATTTTATATTCGGCAAAGAGGAAAACGAACCCGTCATTTTTTCATACTTCTCGAAAGAACAGTTAGTTCCGGAGATTTCTAATTGCAATCGATAATTGGGAGTCTCGAAGGGTTCGCATCGTCGCGGTGTAGCTGGCATAAAGGTAATTGTTCGACAATTTCATTAGCCTGTCTGATTTTTCCGTGAGAAAAGTGGCTCGGGGCGATTCGCGAACCACTCGAGGCGTGTTTCAGCTCGCTCCGATTCTCACCGAGCGGCTATGATTTATTTTTTGTTTAAATTACCGAGCTCCATAGTCGGGCGATTTCCTTTCTTTTGTTTACGCGGCTACGATCGGTCGAAGGAAACGAAGCCCCGGTTCATTTGCAAAAAGAGAAAAAGAAAAATGAGATAGAGGGAGAAGAGACAAAAGAAGAAGGGGGTTCCCTCTCCACGGCGGTGATTGATTTATTATCGCCGGGGAAAACGGTGCACTATGAAAATTTCATCGGGACGAAGTTAAAGGGGCGAGAACGGTACCTCGAACTATCCCGGAAAACCGTTCCCTGTTATGCTAATATTCGCGAAACCCTTCGAGTCGCTAGACTGACGCTAATTGCTCCTCTTTCCCAGGGAGTCCGATATTTATTGTTCCATTCGGAAATCAAATTAGCACGGTTTGCTCGAACAATGCGCGTCCAGCTTAGAAAGAAATCGTTTCAAGAATATTATAGGAGTCGGTGCGAATCATCATACGAATCTATTCATTCCCTTTGATATATTGAGTGAAAGACTAGAACAATTATTTAAATTAATTCGTGAGCAAGCTACACTCTCTTTCAACTTTTCATGACTTTGCTATGACTTTGTAGAGATCTAGGCTTTATGGCAGGGAGGAGACAGTTGAAATTTATTAATTCGCACACAAACGAATGGGAAAAAGTACACACTGAATTTTAAATACAATATTGTCGATTTCCTGGACACAACAAACCATTTTCATGATTTTTGTATTCTTAAATCGAACCTCGAGGAATGCAACGACTAGCGCATCACAATTCAAGGTTAGCGACATTGTAATCGCGATCCACCCGGGGAAAAAATACCCGGAAAAAATGATACGCAAGTAGTTTCGAATAAAATTGCTCGCCCTTTTTCTTCGGGTCTGGTTCGAGGACGTACCGGAAGAGGAGTCTCGGTATGGCCATAGTATAAAATACACAAGAAGCAACCGCACCCGAGGCGATTTAAGAGACAGTAAATGGCGCATGAATGCCATCGCTGACAGCGGCGTCGTCAAGCTCGACGGCCATATCGCCTCTCTCCACCACCGGTTCTGCTTTTTCACATTCGCGTTCAGACCTTGTCAACGTTCTTCGAGTCTGTCGTTGAATTAACTGGCCTGACTGGATTCGGACTGTCACATCGAAAATGGTTACGGGGCTCGATTCGTCGACGTCGATGGTTGTCTGGTTGTTTCTACGGGATTCTGGTCGTCAAAACAGATTGTTACTGCGGAGATTATCGAATAAATTCGTTTTCGTGGTTTCAGATAAGTTTAAAAATTTATTTTTGTGAAGTTAGACATGTTAAACATTCATTTTTGTGACTTTATAGAAATACAGAAAACAATATTTATTTGACTATTCTGTGAACAGCAGTTTTAAGAAAATTCAATGATATTGGTACTGGATGTAAAGCCTGACATTTTCGAGAACGTCAGTAAACATTTATAAAATTCCAAGGACTGCAGATTGGCCCATAAAAATCGATATTTGCATGAAGATGCGCAGTTTAATCACTAGGTACGAACGCCGACAATTTTTACCCAACGAAGGTCGTAATTAATTACACAATTGCACGTGGTAACAATTGCGAAATATGAAACGACGACTCTCGACGAACAATTCAAAAACTGAATCAGAAACACGTTTTCACGATTTGTAAACTAACGTTATAATAACCGATGAAAAAATTGACTCTCAAAGAATGGCTGTTTTTACAGACAATGCAGGCAATGGAACGTCTCTAGGTTCAGTCTTCAAATTTATTAATTTTTCTAAAGATGTTTCTTGCAAAAGATTTTTCATCGTTATTACACTTTAAAGAAAAGTAAATTTCAGTTGAATTAGTTTTTGGTTGGATGCAGCCTTCGGCTGCACGTAGCGATCGGTAATGAATTAAATATTAATTAGACCGGTTGATTCCCGTAATCGGTGGACTCGACGATATCGCTGGCAGCGTTCAGGACGCGACTCGTTTGAGCCAATGGAATTCAAAGGGCGTGGATGACGAAGATGTAAGATACACATGTACGCATACATACGCACACGGTTGGGTTCATCGGCCAATTTAAAGGACATTAGGGCATGCTGCGAAAGAAACGACGACGTCCCGTTTTGCGGGGCGAGGAGGAAGGAAGAAATTGGCCGCCCGGAGGAAGCAGTCCCCGCGCAAAAAGAGACATTCTGCCGTGCGGAAAGATACCACCGATTACATGGTATCAACGGTTTAATGATCGCTCTCACGTACGCGCGATTTCGCTAATTCGACTGTTACCGGTGGCCCCCGCTCGGTTCGTGTGAGCTTTTGCGAGTTCGATCATTACCAATTGCCTCCGAGCGAACTCGCGCGATCATCCTGTTCGACGTTCACGACTGCTCGTTTCGCACTCTCGGCCTTCTTTCGGCCCATGTGTTTTCTAATCGGAGCCACCCGATGCTCTTTTTCGAGCCAACTCCACTCCTTTTGCGACTCTGCTACGCTAACCAATAAACTATGGATTTTATGACAAAAATTATATCCATGTATTGATTACAGCTTAAGAAGATCATTTTTATTCGGCTCCTCCATTTTGCAATTAATAGTCTAGTAATCAGAAGTGTCATTTATGTCGTCTACAGACAGTATTCTTTGATCTCTTACGTGAAAAAATACTAATTATGTGACAGAACATTTTTGTTCCTAATAATCCTTTTACGATACTTTTACCGACATATTCGTGACACTTTCGTGATTAAAATGATACCAAACATATATAATTTTGATCTTATTTACTCGTATAGTCCACGATATAGAGTATCCTCGATTATTTCAAATCTTTCGAATTTAAAAAAAATTTTAATCTTTTTAAAATAAACGTTTCTTTGCGATAAAATAAAAAAGAACTGCTACAGTGGAGATCTAGATAATAAATCCGACCCAGACGTCTGTCCAGGCAAACACACGCACACATCTTAGTGAAAATCGCTCGAAGCGTAAATAAATTTAAATTTTCATGAGACGACACATGATCCATGTAGTCATCTTAGTAGATGACGGTGTTTTTACGAGGAATCATGACTTCTAGGTAGAAGATGATCTCTGTCCCTGGGACCGTTGGACCCGTTCGCGTGCGGGACCAGAAAAATTCGAGTCCCACGGTGCGCCCGTGTTCTCAGACCTGATCGTTTAGGCTCTGCCATTCCTTTCACGTAACAACGAACTGTTCAACTGTTTCGCGGAACGCCTTTTCACCGTGCGGATCTTGTCACGCACACGTTCGCCAGTCATCGGCTCGTTCCTACGAGCTGAAACTCGGGGAGGAAAATTCGTCTATTGAGAAAGTCTCGAGCGAAATAGGGAAATTCGCGTAGCTCGACTTTCCGGGATCAGGAAACTGCGCGCGGAAAGGTATCGTTGACTTTTTCCACGTTGTCGTGGCCATTTAAAGGTGAAAGTGCAGGACTGAGGGAACAAGACGTTTTTGCTCGACGATTTGTCTCTGGACTGCTCAGACAAAGGACGTTTAGCTGGCAAAAAGTTCGGCGTTCCAGGGAATGATTAACTCTTAATTATCACGGTCTATTCTGTAACAAACTCAACCTAATCCGACCTTATATTAATATCAACAACCTTATTCTCTGTACAGATTTATTCTGCATCGACGTTCCCTCGAACGCAGTGGAATGAGACAGCCTGCACAGACCTCTTCGCCGGATTTATTATCTACCTTTTCACTGCAGTAGACTACATCATTCTGCTGAATCAAAATTGCTATTGCTATCGAATCTCCTGCATTTCTGCTTGTGTGTAGAAACAATGAATTTTATTTAACCCAAGAATCAAAAGTAAAAATCAATTGTTATCTAATACAGTGTATCCTACCGAAGTGCTCGGATATCTCGAGTAATATCAACGGTATCGACAAGTGTTTCATACAAAAACCGGTGGAAATTTCCCAAACAGAAAAATAATTAATAAAGTTTAGTCAACAAATCATTCATCCGAATTAAAACGGTCCGTCTCGATTAGGTTTGCGAGATCGATTTTAAGGGAGCGCGACGCGGGAGCTCGGGAGAGATTGAAAAGCAAAAATGGCGGCGGAGTTGCCCCAGGGAGCTCTCCGGCTCCGGAAGAGGGCTGAGTTATCGGGCCATTGCAGTCGACCGAAGATTACATTTAGCGGAGAAAGTGATATAACAGTCGACCGGCCATCGGTTCGCACGGCAAAGATAAAAACCATGAAATTGCAGGCCCGGAGGAATGTCACGCTACGTGTTGCGCGGCGCTATTACCATAATTTTCAGCGGGAATCACCCGCGGCCCTCCGTAACTGTAATCCACGGCCGTTCAATTCGGTAATTCATTACCGTACGTCCGCGACGATATCGGGCCCCGGTAGGGTCGCAATTAGAACTGTCGGGCTTTCGTCGAATAACAACTCTCGGGACACGATCGACGGATCCCGAAATACGTCACGACGTTAGGCTGTTCGTCGAACGGTATTATATTTAGCGAACCTGACCGGTTGCCATTTTTCAACACTCTAGCGACAGCCGAGAAATTCCCTTCGCGTCCTTCTTATTATTTTCATATTGTTTATTCCTCGAGAGTCTCATCAGTGCACTACGGACTTTATCAAACATCAGAAAAACAAGCATTTAAATACGTCTTTATTTTTTAGCTGACTCGTATATTTGTTATAACTGGTGAAGACAATTTTTATTGTACATATTGAGCACATTGGTTTATATGAAATTTAATTGTGTCCACACATTATTTCCAATATGATTGAGGAAACAAATTTCAGACTGGCTCGTATTTGCTACAACTGGTGAAGACAATTTTTATCTTGTACAACGAGCCGCGATGATTATTGTGGGCGTCCTCGTTCGGAGGGCTTAATGAAAGAGATTTTTTGGTGAAACGTTGTCAATTTGTTCGCCTCGCTCTCTCGCAAGAAACTTTCCGGGTCCTGCAGTTTGGTCGTGGAATTAGAGAGTTTTTGTTGCTCTCTCTCGGTGCCGCTCTCTTGTTCTCACAATTGATTAACAATGTTTTAAGGAGACACTTGACGGGACCGTGTTAAGTCTCCCGACACTCGCTTTCATGATGGGTCAGCGTCCTCGTGTCCCGGAACTCTGCCCAGTCTTGATTTGAAGTTTGGTGAAACTTTGCTGTGTTCTTGTTGCATCGATTGTATTTTATCCGTATAGCAAAAATTATTCAATCAACAAGCTATAGGGTTGAATATATGTATGTGTGCATATTAGCAGACAACCCTACATATAATTAAATTTATAAAAAAAGAAAATCGAAAATAGCAACGGAATTGTAAAATTACGATCACCAACGAATTGGAAAAAGAAGATAGATAGAAACGAACGCCCATGACAAACACGTCTGTTAACGTTTCATTATAATAAATACCGCTTTTCCTTACAAAAAAGATAAATTGTCTCTATAAATATTCATATTCCCAAAGTGGAAAATATTTTCGTCGACTGTGACGATAAATCCAATGATGAAAATACCGATAGAAGGTTTAGAGTCTTTTCTCGAATACGGAGTCGTTCACGACTAGTTTCTATGTCCTAAAAAAATTTATTAATTCAGGAACGTGTATCGAAAAAATTCAGGAATAAAAAGTATTATCAATTCAGTCAATTGGGATTTTTCGTGACATACATAGTCTTTCTCACTTTCTGAGTCTACATAGCTCCTAGTAGCTCGAAATTAGTTCACAGAATTTTTATTTTGCATAAAAATTCGCAGTTCCGTCAGAACGTTCTCATAGAAATTTGTTTGGGAGTATGTCGGGTCTCCTAGCGAGACCGGTTCCTTCTAAAATCGAGGTGGCCGGCGTATATAGACCGGCCGTAAGCTTGTCTCTCGCGGGCTTGTATATTTACGCATACCGGCGGGCTCGACGTAACGCAGGACGCCCAGCACCGCGACGCTTTTCGCCCGCGTCCCGTGTATATTTCTTCAAGCACGCACACGCGCCGGCGAACGACATACAGCCGACGCCGTTCGATGCTCGGCGTCGCGGCGTCAACTCTCCGGCACCGACGCCACTCCAAATTCGAGATCGAGCGCCGAAACCGTCGCCTCGCGTTATTTTTCGCGCTCGCTCGTTCCTCTAACCGCAGACCCGAAACGCACACGCGACTCTGTAACTCGAGACAACCGCCATTTTCTTCTTTTCTTCTCCTTCTCTCGAGCCCACCCTCAGCGATCCGTGCTAATTTCCGTTTCCCCGCGTGGAAACCAGAAGGAAATGCCGGAAATTCGATTATAAATTTAGCCGGCGATTGTACTGGCCGTGTGTCAAAATCATTTTGGTTTTCGACAAGTTTTGGAAACTTCGTGGCTTGCAATCGATACAGAAACTTTTCATTTTGTATCAGAGGTCTACTTAATGCAGAACATTTCTTACTTTCGAGTGCAAAATTCTAAACACTACGAACAATCAGTAATTTAGTGTAATATGTATTCTATACACATTAAGTAAGTATAAGTAAAGCTAATAAAGTTCCATAAGATTATCGAAATATTTTTTCTCTTTAAAATAGCGAAGAGAATATTTAATCTACAATGACAGGAAAGAGAAACTTGTGTAAAATTCTTTTCTTTTACAAAAGTATAATTTTCCGAAATTAGATTTACAACAAAATGCTTCTGAACACGGCTATTACAATTCGAATCAATATTAACGTTTTGAATGGTAAATAACATGTGAAAAGTATGACCGATTTGCAAAATAAAATTGTCGATTTGTACTTCTACAAACATGTGTGTTTACGTAAGAGGTAGTATGAAATGCCTGCTCCGTGTTTGATTTTTGAATTTTGCACTCTTAAATCGTCCATGCTCCCAACTGTGAGTCTGTGCGTCTTCCTCGCGAATCTGATTCGATGCAATTCCGATTTGATTAACGATTTCACGCTACGTTTCGCAGCACACGATCGCGCCGAAGCTCGTAAAGCACAGGGCGCAGTATATTGAACCGATCCGCTCGAATCGTTAATTACTCGAGCAACGATTTTCAATCAACGAAGATCGCCGGGGATAAACAAGTTACGAAACTTCCGTTCGGCCGATTATTACAGCAATTAGAAAGTCCGATCGCCGGGAACGAATCGGCCTGGTCGCAAAAATGTGATCGCGATCGCAGCCTAAGAAGTGCACTTGACTTTCGATGAGACAACCCAACAAGAAAAAGAACAGGTGTATCGAAATCAAGAACGCGAAAGAGAAACCCGGATGAAGTACCACGACCATGGTCTTTGATCGTTGCCGTCGCATTTTTGCCGACCTGTTGCTTGCGACGACTGATACTAAAACAAAAGGTTGAGCACAATACTAATCAAGACTTATTTTATCAACAACACTACAATACTTCTTGATGTATTAAAATTGTTGAAGATAAAGACATTTTCATTCTACTCCTGTGTTTTAAAATTCATATAAGAAATTATATGTAAACATCCCATAGAATTCTTATCACAATTTAATTTCGTAGATTTTTTATTACATTTAATTTTAGAGGAATATATTTTTAGTCTATAAATTGCTAATGTGGAAGTATCATAAGTGATTCACAATTGCAAACAGAATTGAATAATACATATTTAAATATATTCGAAATAAAAATGTAGGTATTAGTCGATAAAAAGAGACACAGTGGAAAAATGAAGAAAAATTACAATTACCTGAGAAAGTAAATGAATGAAACGAAAAATGTTTAAAAAATTTAGTATATTAAAAGATCAGTACAGACGTCTCCATCATAATTACAGTGGCAACGGCGATGATTCGCGAGTGCCGATGATCATTGACAGAAAAAACGAATTCCTGATTCGTCCCCCGCTTTCCCAAGTACCCCGATGACTAATGACTGTAAAAACGGCTCGGCGAGTCGACTGTTTACAGTTAATTATTTCGCGATTCACTCGTCATCGGGCTCGAAGCCCCAGCCAACTGAAGTGGAACTAATTGCCCGCCGCTAAAGCGAATAAATTAGTTTGATTATTCATTGATCCGTTCATATTAATCGCGCGCAAAGTAAATCGTCATTACGTAAGCGGCCTTCTACGGTCGCGAAACGCCGGAAGTGTTTTTATCCGGATATGGACTTGTCATGAGCCGATTGTGCGAGGCCGAAGGCTGCTCGAACGATACACAAAAAAGCAGTTAACTCGATTCATGTCCGAGTTCTGTTGATTATCAAAATTGTTCCTCTTGAATTGCAAGGAACAGGAATAAAATCAAATTGTCATTTTTAATAATATAACCAGGATGAAAATGATGTACATCCACATTCTGAAATTTTTTAAATTTCATACACTCATCTTATTATTTCTATTTTACTGTTTTAAACCTCATCTACTTATTTTTATTTCCGTAAATGCAGAAAAGTCTATTTATGATTAGATAGACGACTTTCTGATATTTTTTAAAAAGGTTTAATATTAATGGACTGAAAAACAGTTACAATTTCAGCAACATTTATATCGTCAAATAAATCTGAACAAGGCAAACATTTTATTGAGGTTCTGTTCTTCGGAAATGAATCTCCGAATAATTCATAGTTGAACTCTGGTGGATAGACAGATGTAAGCGGAGAAATTAAAAGACAACGATAATAAAAGAAACGAGAAATTGAAAGACCATGTGTCGGATGTGTTCGTCTTGTAATTGAACACATCTCATTATTTAAGTGGCTATAAACATCTACGAAGGTCTTAGCAGATGTTTAAAGATCGGAGGATATATTGCAAGTTTGTTGCTTTCGATCGATGGCTCGATGGGAAGTGAAAATTTTATTGCCATCGAGCAACCAGGAAGAAATTCATTAAAGCAGACGGAGTCGATTTATGTAACGCTTCGGCGACGGACGGCCATGACACACAATGTTTTTCCTGTTCTATTGCATTTTCTTACCTCGACTCCTACGACTTTTGTTCTGCTATTCATTCATTCTTTTTTTTGTTGTGTTGCGTTCGACTTCATTGTCGTCGACTGATAAAAAACTGCAAGGAGACGAATGCTGTACAAAGACAATGTTCACTGTCGAAGGAAATTGATTGGTCACCGATAGATTGCAGGATTTTTATGCAGAATAATAGTGTGCTAAATTACAGAAAGCAGTCGTCATTTTTCCTATGAATAACTTTCAGTAGTATACTAGTCTGTTGTACTAGTGCTCATAAAAGTCGCATGAAATCCAACTAACTTATTTAACATGTTCGCTACCAGCAATGTTACGTTGCTCAGCTTGATGCTCAAAATATTTTAATATATACAGCATTCCTCCTTCATGAAATATTCAATCGGTTCAGTAGTAAGAGGGTGGAAATTAAACTGGGAACTAAACAAAGAAAATATTGATCGACAAAAAAGAAAAAATGAATTATAAAATTTTCTAACGAATTGTGTTTGTCTGTCCGCAGGACTCGCAGAACGGCACGGTGCTGGACCGATGGAGCATCTGTTCGCCTGAAGAGGAACCGCTGGTGTTGCAGCAGTTCCTCAGGTTCGCCGAGACGCGTCCTTTCGTGCAGCAGTTGCTGCTGGCCGCCGGGACGCCGGGTACGGATGCTATGTCACCAAGCAGACGACCTTCGCCGCCGACGATGCCACTAGCACACTTACCACCACCATTGCACCTGCTCCATTGCGGCCTCCCACCACCAGGCTCGCGGTTGCCACATCCATTACCACCGCCACCGCCTCCTCCATCGGTGTCACACCCCTCGATGTCGCCAACACCGCAGAAGCATTACTCTTCCTCATCCTCCGGCAACCCTTGCGTGACAAGTAGCGCGAACTCACCACCTAGAAGCTTGGAGTCCCATTTAACAGTGTCACCGTTGAACAGACTGCAAAGTATGCAACCGTTCGACTTCCGAAAGCTGGGAACTTTGGGTCTACCAGCTTTCCCGCCTCTTCCTCCACCACCGCCAGCGGATCAGCTGATGCAGAGTCGGAAGTCTTTGAGGAACACTCAAAGTCCGCACAGTCCTCCTCACCATTCGAACAGCAACCAGCTGCAGAGGCCTCACATGCCCGTGGCGCCGGTGTCCTCGTCGGCATTGAATTTCGGGCACCCTCTCTCGGTCGCAGTGTCCTCTGGTGCGTTGCCTCCCAATTTCCCCGCCCACTTTCCTCCACCACCGATGGGAAAATCATCGGGGGGCGTGACTGGGATGACGGTACCGTCGGACGTTCACAGCGGTGGCGAGAAGAGCAGCGAGTTCGGCTCTGAGGAGGACGATGAGGACGACGAGAACTGGGACAGCGCGTTGAACCTCAGCAGACGGGATTCCTCTAAACACTCCGGCGAGCAACGACACCACCCCTCACTACCTCTGCAAGCTGCGCCCCTAGGTAGGCCCCCCGGTATTCCCGGTAGGAAGCCCCACTCCCCTGGGAAGCGGCCCGGTAGCCAATGGGGTGCGTCGGCGAACATCCCGCCGAATCTCGGCACCACGTTCATCAATCCAACCACGGGAAAGAAGCGGGTCCAGTGCATCACCTGTCTGAAGACGTTCTGCGACAAGGGCGCCCTCAAAATACACTACAGCGCGGTCCACTTGCGCGAGATGCACAAGTGCACGGTCACCGGGTGCAACATGATGTTCAGCTCGAGGAGATCGCGTAATAGACACAGCGCTAATCCGAACCCCAAACTTCATTCGCCACACATGAGACGAAAGATCTCACCGCACGACGGTCGATCGTCTATGGCGCACGCCCTGGTCCTGCCTCCCGGTTTACCAGTGCCCGCCTCAGGGTTTAAGCACCTCCCATTTAGGTCCTTCCCACTGCTGACCCCGCCTCCGGACCTTAGATCCCCGGCGTCGCTCTGTGGACTAGATTTCAAGCACCTGGACCAGGCGATCCCCTACGAGGAAGCGTTGCAGCAGAGGATGAACGTGAACGCCAGCCTGTCCTCGACCACCGCGCTCAACACCTCCTCTATGGTCATGACCACGGCCGCTGAGACTCCCAGTACCACCGTTGCCACCAGGGAGTCCTTCTCCAGTGGTAGCGCAGCGGACACCGTGTCGCCTTCCACGCAAGCCTCCACCGCGGTGGCAGAGGGTGAGGACGACGATGACGACGACGACGGAGGAATAGTGGTCGTTGCTGAGGATGATGCCAGCAATCTCCCATCCAGACTACCCCTGCGCGCCGGCGAGGAGGACGACGAGCAACCCGCCGATCTCAGTCTGACGAAGAGATCGAAGGTGTACCTGGGCGAGACCGGGGACGAAGATCTTGTGAGCAACCCGGACAGCAACGAGGACAACGACTCCATGGGTACCGTGGACCAGCAGAGCTTCTCCATGAGCCAGCTCTCGCTGAACCTAACCTCCCTGCACAGCAGGGGCGTGCGGAAGAGGAAGTCTCAACACCCGACTCGGTGCGCTGTTTTAACAGAGTTGCATTCTTCCTCGACCGATGGGGACTCGTCGAACGACGAAGAGAGGGTGAAGAGACGCTGCCTGTCGGACAGTGCGAGCATCACGTCGATGAACGACTTCCAGAGCGAGCCGGAGGACATGTCGATGTCGCGGCTGGAGGCGGAGGAGCGGAAAACCTCGCCGAACTCGCCGAAGAACCTGAACTTCAACGATCACGAGTCCAATTCTCGATCTCCGGAGGCTAGCAACCGATCTTCGGGGGTCGGAGAGGGTCGGGGTTGGCATTTACCTCAGGAAGACCCGCGGGACCTGAGCTCGAGGGCGAAGTCGCCGAAGAGGCAGACGAACGATAGCCCGGAACCAAAGACAGGGCAGGACGTGGAGGGGTCCCGTTCGTTGGCGGAAGTCTCGGCTAGCTCGAAGGAGGCTACCGTACCGGAGCCTGGCGAGAGGTTGAAGAGCGACGAGGAGACCAAGGAGGAGCCGAAGAAAGAATCCTCGGAGAAGTCGAAGGAGGACCCGGAGGAGGACGAGGAGGACGATGACGAAGAGCCGTTGGAGGAGGTCGATGAGGATGATGATGATTCGGAGGTGAACGACGCGCTGCGCAATCAAGAAGGTGAGCGTCCCGATGATCCCTCCCGTGCCCCGAGCTCGGTCGACAGCCGTCCGACGACAGCCGACGACCTCTCCCACCACCACGACCCCTCGACCACCACCACCACCACAACCACAACCACTTTGCGTCAACTCGAGTCCTTGTCGCAGGGTCGCCACGCCTCGATGCGGAGCCACGGGACGCAGCGGCCGGGTTCGAGGTCTGGCCGCGATTCTACCAGCCCCGTCAGCCTCACCACGACGCCTCACCGGGAGACCACCACCACCATCACCACCACGGACAGCTGCTCACGTGGCTTTCGCTCATCCAGCGCCTCACCCTCCACAGCGGCCATGGA
The DNA here is from genome assembly GCA_028455615.1 of Lasioglossum zephyrum. Taxonomy (NCBI): domain Eukaryota; kingdom Metazoa; phylum Arthropoda; class Insecta; order Hymenoptera; family Halictidae; genus Lasioglossum; species Lasioglossum zephyrum. The sequence continues at coordinate 18,516,995 of CM052329.1, read as the reverse complement.
TATGGACAATAGCCTGATCACGTACGCCCGTTACGAGAACGGCGGGTTCGTCAGCACCCAGGAGGTGCCCTTGGACAGGGAGAACCCGAGGCGTTGCACCGCCTGCGGCAAGGTGTTCCAGAATCATTTCGGCGTCAAGACGCATTATCAGAACGTCCATTTGAAGCTGATGCACCGGTGCAGCGTTGATGGGTGTAACGCCGCGTTCCCGTCGAAGAGGTCACGGGACAGACACTCGGCCAACCTGAACCTCCACCGGAAGCTGTTGTCCACGTCCTCCAGCCCGCCGTTGTCCTCTAGCCTACCGCCAAGCTTGTCGCCGAGGGTGGACGACTCCCAGGTGAACCCTCTGCTGAGAAACGAGTTCCTCGCCAGGCTGTACGCCGACGCTGGTATCGGCGCGCTAGGTGCCTATCCCTTAACGCCTGGACTCCCAGATCTGGCTGCCAGGATCCCACCCCCTCACCCGTTGCTCCTCCCACCGCATCTCGGCGCCACCTTCTCTGGCCTATCGTCGTTTGCGTCACACCTGGCCGGACTCAACGGGTTGAATCAACAGCATCTCAGCCATCTGACCAGATTGTCCCAAGATCAGGGGGCTAGACATCAGGTTAATAGCTCGCCCATGTCCTCGCCTGGTTTAGAGGACAGGAAGGAAGAGGCCAGGTGTACTATACCCGGGTGCGAACGCGTTTTTGGGTCCAGGGCTGTTAGGGACGCCCACTCGAGGGACCCTCAGGCTCATCGGGACCTACCGGTGCTGTCGACCAGTGGATCGTGACCGATCTCCTTCTGCGGACGCGAGTATTATTATCCCATACTGTGATGCCAAAATTTTGACGAAACAGGGCGACATTGATCTCGAGGTGGGAGACTCAGCGAGTGGGTTTCGACGTTTACGTGCAATATCAGACGGGACCGCGGGGGGATCATCATGCGTCGATTAGGGAATGGGACGGGTTTGGCGGAGGTTGATTGGTGGCTGAGTGATCAGTGGTTCTTGAGAATGAGATTAATTAATTGATTGTGAAACTGTCGAACTGATACCGATTTTAGAAACTGAAAATCGAATCTGATTTTGTTGAGCTGATCACCTTGGTGCAAAATTGAATGAGTCTGGGTATAGAAGGTTGATTACTGAGACCTGATAGCTGGTTATGTGTAAATTATGCGAATGATGAGTACTGGAATGTAAAAGATAACCATTTTATTGGACTGTGGACTCGACCGATTTTTGCACCGAGGTTTCAGATCATTGATGCTTGCGTGGTCAATTCTGATAGGTTCGAATGCTCTTTGTCTGGGGTTATGGGGTCTCTATTAGCAGACTGTGGATTAATTGTTGCTACGTAGTCTGAACGGTGATCAAATGACAGCTCCTTTACTTTGGAGGTTTGAAGAAAGTGGTAGTTTGAGATACAAAATTTATTAAAATTTAAACTCGAAGTTTTAACTTCCCGATTTTATAGGGAAGTTACTGTAATGATTTTAGTTTAGAAAGACAATTATCAAAAAAATTTAGCAATTTATTACATACACAATGTTAAGCATTGGCCAATTTAGTTGACATCGTTTTACCCGTTAAGGACGAGGACTTTTTAAAATAATAAAGATATTTTTCTTGTAGGACCTTAAATATACTAGAAGGAAGAAAAATATGTACTGATCTCGTGTAGCTTAAATAATCGTTTGCAATTTTAGAAATTAGATGCCCGAGTCCTCGAAGGGTTAAAAATTAAAGCAATCATTTTTTATAACGTTTAATCATCGTTCGAGTTCAAAGGGTTTTCAAAGTCTAACTGTAGGTCGATCAAAGGTTTTCAAGGAAGTATAATACAGCATAAATCTGCAGTCTACTTAATGGAGATTAATGGTGCTCAGATAATACGGTGTAGACGACTCTTTTCTTTCTGTTTGTTTCTCCATTTCTCGAAACTCAAGGTGCTCCAATCTAGTCAATTCGGAAGTCTTCAGCCACGACGCTGAAGTCGAAAAAGAAAATCTTTTTTTCCCCTCGTCCTTAGCTGCGTCCTGAATTCGTACGATGTTCCTTGGTCCAAGATCCTAACCGCGAAATGGAGATAATAAATAGATCGTGCTGTCAAATAGAAAAAAGACTGAGTCTATATAAATTTTGCTAATAAATACTATATCCTTATATAAATAAATATCCTTCGAAATTGTGTATTAAAGCATGGCATGTTTTATTCGCTAAAAGTGAAAATAATTCTGAACATTCACTCTGGACTGATTAGAATTGCTTCATATTTCATTTAAATATTGCAGCTTCCTCTGTCACAATAAAGTAAAAGGAATCAAACATGCACTCTAAATAATTGACAGAATACATTCTCCGATACTCCGAATTAAATTTTTATAAACTCAGTTGGAACTCTACCTATGACAGCCCATATAACCAAACAAAGTAGCTTCGACCATCCAAGTCTGACTAAAGGTAGGACTGTTCCACTGTCAGCTGCCTCTCGGCCCACCACAGGAAAAATCGCACAAATAAACTACGGATCTTCATGCATTTTTAACAAAACTTATTCATATTTCATCAATCAACAATCACGTATTTATTTCACTCGAATTAAATGAATCGAACGAACGATATCATTCGATTCTGTCTTCGTATTATCAGCAGATGGAATTTCCTGATGGCAAAAAGAAAATGTTCTGCAGTTCCTACATTTCGAAAAGAGTCATTTGAAATTGTCATTTGCATAAAGATCCCTAATTGATCAAACGATCAGGGTGCATGGTGCAGGTGATCTCGCGTGGGTGTTTTCAAGCGAAAAAGAGCATGAGTAAGTGAGAGAGAAAAGAAAACTGGTCGACTGAAGAGGCACCGGTTTCCGCCTCTATCTGTTTGTTAATTAAAAGGAAAAAAAGATGGAGGACGACAAGGGCACGGGCAGAGAGGATCGGTAAGAATCGAAAAGTGGACGATTTCCGGTCTTCCGGCTGATTTTATCATCGTTGTGATAAACGTAACGTTTAGTAAATATGCCACTATTTAATCAGTAATCCAATTGCTACCGCTGTATATATAAACATAGTACCTTTCGATGTATCGCGTAATTAATCCATTAAGCTATCGACACGCGGCCACACGACGCGGAAAACTTGACACGCGCGGTGTGCGAACTTCTCGGGACAACGATAGTTTTTGTAAAGATCAGGGGCGAACAAAACCGGTCTCTGCGTGGATCGGTGGATATCGGAGAGGATCGGAGAGGATATCGTCCGAGGATATTATCGGATATCGGCGGGAGGAATCGAGAGACTCGAACGGCAGCTATCTAGTTTCTAGACGGGGAGGATTGGCTGTTTGCTGTGATCATCACCCTTCCGGACGCCATTTTGCTTGATAGAAATCGTGGTGAACCGTGCTTCACTTAGAAGCAGACCAATTTATTTTTAGATGAAATTTTGAAAGCTTCGGGAACGTTCTGTTTTTGTTACTAAACCTACAGGGCCGGTTAAAATTTTTGATTCATGCATATACGCTTAATGTTAAACATTCAAATTGACTTAGAGAATTAGACGTTTTTATTTAGCATTTAAAGAAAATTGTTTTAATGTTTATCTTTGTTTTAAAATTAATGTTTCGCCTGTCGTCAGGAAGATATCATGTTCGTTTTAAAAATAAGCAACAATCAGCATATTCTGTTGCCATTTTAGAAATGTCCAATATTTGCCATTTTATTTTTACAAGACCTTCGAGTCAACAAAAACCACGTCCCCCTTTCAATTTCCGCGAAGCTGAACTAGATACAAAAATGAAAAACTGCCCTAAACTTCCGAAATAATTCGGATGCAGCCTCAAATATAAATGGCGTCCCGGGTAACTACTCCCAATTTCTCTCGAGCGATGATCACAGCAAGTGAATCGAATCATCGTTGAAGCCGAAGCGTCGCAGAAGTGCACCGATCGACCACGGAAAAAAAATCAAAGTGACGGACGTCGTCTCGCGCTAGATAAATGAGAATAGATAGATTTTATTTATTGTTTCCTAGGGATCCTACACGACACACACTGTACCAAGCGGCCAGTAGCGGGCACTGCCGCGGAGACTTCCTTTTTCTCGTAGAATCGAAACGATCGAAAACAAAGAAATGTCGCGAATTCCAATTTAACGATTAATCGACACGATGAACCGACAAGCATCTTGAACCTCGAGAAACGCACGTTCTCCCAGCGTTCCACTGAAAATCGTTCCCGAGGCTCATCGATTAGGTTTGTCGGTTGATTCTTCACTTCGGTTGTACATATTATACATTGTATACCTTATTTTCGTAGCATGCGCGTCGATTTCTCTTGTACGGCCAGGAGTTGTTTGTTTCTTGCGAACTGAGGGAATGATACTGAAGAGATTAGGGAGCGGGACACACTTTTTTCTACGCGACCTCTCCCAACCCACCCCCAACCCCACCCCCGAAGAAAACATTATACATTGTACACACATACATTGAAACACATTACCGAATGCGTTTTACGGCCCCCACCCCCACCCCTCTCCCCGCCTCGGCGCGATGGCAACGACACACGACGAACCCACAACTAATTACACTCCTAAGGGTGAAACCAGATTTACAATTGTAATTATGTATAAACTGAATGCTATGATGTATGATATTATAGATCGATTATAAAGAACATTCATCACTATGAAAATAAATACCTATCGAAATCAATATACTGATGTCTTTGCTCTCCACTCGATTGTTCCTATTCTCGCCCAACGAAGAAGTAATACCAACCAACAATAACCAACTCAAATAATGTTAAAAAATAAAAGATGGGAAGCTACTCTGAAAATCATATTTCTCTATTGTTTTATCGCATTTTTATATATCGTAGTTTTAATTATATTATAATGTTTATTCCAAAAGTGGGGGGCTAACTTCTAGGAGACCATTTATAACAGAAATGGAAGGGTGCATTTCAAACCCTGTTCCATTTTCTTTACACTATAAAGGTGAACCCACAATTGATGTTAAACAGTCGTTGTTCCAAATATATTACAATTTTAAATACACAGTGAGCTTAATAAAATAATTTGATTTAGATAATCTGAAACAAACTAGAGATATCTTTGTATCAAGACTTTCACCATAGACAGTGGATCTTTAAAATTAAAATTTTCTACTGCAATTATTATTCTTTCTTATTATTCTCAATGGGTCGGAAATAGTATATTTTCAAATTATAAGTGCATAAAATCCAACAGTGTCCGAATATTTCGCCGAGCTCCGGTCGAGAGTTCCATAGATCGCGAGGCGGTGCGTGGCGATCGAGGATTCCTCGGATTCCTCGATCCCGCTCGCTCGCAGATCGTCCCGCGTGCGGTCGGATGAAAAACCGTGGACCCCGCCTACGACCTCGAACGGCTCTCTTGGCTCCGACCTCGTTTTCTGCGAAAGAAATCTGCGAGGGACGCCGAACGCTTCAGCTCGTTTATCAGGGATCTCGCGGGCGTGCACGCGCACGCCTACCAATCCTGGTGCCACGAGGAGAGCCGAGATACCCCGCACCGCACCAGTGGAAGGGGAAAGGTGTTCCAAAGGTTTAAGGTTTAAGGTTGCCTGAAATTCGCGATGCACCTCGCCCGGGCTCGAGCAAACAAACGAAAAAGGGGATCAGGCGGCTGACATCGGGGCCTAGATAATTAGAAGTGTCCCGGTCTGGGATCACCCGGTAAGGAGATCGTTAATTACGTGTACGTACTGGCTATACCTGAACTGAACTGGACTCGGCTGGATCTGCTTTTTCTTCCTTTAGCTGACCTGGGTGTCTTGCTGAATCCAACGGGATGAGTTAAACTGCTTTAATAGCTCGGCCAGAGTGGATTAGCACCTTCGATGCAACGATCAGGAAGGGTCGCAACCTGCTAATGGAGATGATCTTCGGCTCTCTGGATTTAGGGTAGAGTCCGGTTCAAATTAGGATTTCGCTCGTATTGATATTATCGAGTTAATGATTTGTATGTTGATAAATGAGTTTTTAATATTAGTAATTAATAGATAGCGGATCTTTATGCAACGTAAAAATTTTGCACTTGAATTAGAACAAACCGGAGTGACATAGAAATTTATTTTCTCTCTTAATATGTGTGTGCGATAGGTCAAAAATTATATAAAAGTATTTTAAAGTTCGATTATACACCATCTAGTAAACTAATCCATTCATCTTGGAAGAAACGCTGAAATCGTTTCTCCATTGATAAAGAAGTTATTATTATAAAACAAAGTTCTTGTTGCCCTACGTTTTATCCATTATTACCCTAATGCTTCCTAAGTGTTCTAAACAGGTTAACAGGGAATATCAACTTACTTAATCGACTAACCTATGGGAATATCGACTTATACAATCTCGTAGCAAGTTCTCAAGTAAAAGAGAGGAAGCAGGTTGGGCCGCGTAGGGTGGAAGAGAATGTGAAATAGAAGTGGATGTTTTAAGGATTTGTAACTACCAAATCGTTCCTGGAAGATTCAAAAATGGAAGGTTGGCAAAGTGTAGAGGCCGAGATAAATGGATTTGACGTGGCTCGGTGTCGAGTACGCGTACTCAGCCGCCTAGGACTTTACTACCACCTCTCCTGTTATTCGCGCACGACAGGTGTAGCGTGGGAGAGAACGTGGAAAGGTGAGGTGAGAGGAGAGGGCAAGGCACGTCGGGTAGACGGTCAGAGAAAACGAGAGAGAAGTAGAAAAAGAGAGAAGAAGAGGCTAAGAGGCACGAGGCGAAGAAAAAGGAGAAAATGAAAGAGAAAGAACGAGAAGGCGGTCTTCGGTTAACGTTGGCTCGCCCATCGATCCCCCTGCACCCCCGTCCTCTGTCCAACACCCCCTTCGAAACCGCCCCCGTACCACGAAACGCTAAGCTTTTGCTACTTTTGCTAGTTGCCGGCGCTGCAACCACGACAATGAAACTCCGGGATTTATTCGTTCGAGTTTAGAAGATGGATCTCAGCCTGTTGTTAGGGACCGTCTTAATGGACGGCGCTTAGAGCATGCTGCAGCTTTCGAGGACCAGCTACCGAAGAGAAAACTGTTCTTTAAAAACTAAGAGAACTTCTCTCTCTTTAAATTATTTTATCATTCTATCATAAATTTTTCGAGTCTATTAAAATGAAATGGCTATTAATAAGTAATGCATTAAGTTGCAATTTATTTTTACTAAATCTACCAATGAGAAAAATGTGTCGAGAAAAATTGGTAAATTGCAGTTGAAAAATGTATTAAAAAATTCTCATATTCCACCGTAGCCATTTCAAATTTACTAAAATCAAATATTTGCCAGCAAACAACGCGGCAAGCTGCATTTTTTTGTAGTAACAACAAAATTTAAACATCGCGACAAAATGTAGACAAAAAATATATCCAGAAAAATTTATAAATAAATATGTGAAATTCGTTATTAAAATTGTCCGTCTCCAAAAAGATTGAAAATTCATCGATACCGTAGCATTTCTCTAACATTTTGGCCAATTCCGTACGATCTCACACACAGATAATGAAAATAGTAGGTGGATCGTCACCACACGGGTTCATAGCATCGACTCAGATTGAAACGAGCCGTCATTAATCATTTTTAAACGGCACGCGCCTCGGTCGCTCGTGATTACGAGGAATTTCACGCCGGGAAGGCTACAGTCTTTGCGGGGCCGTTTAATGCTCCGGTAATTAAAATTCTGCCCGCTTAAGGGTAGCATTATTATTGTTGAGAACTCCCGGCGCAATAATTGTAATAATCGTCTTGACGAATGTTGCCGCGATTTTTTCGCCCACATTCCCGTAAGCCAGTTCTCGTTAAAGCTAATTGCGAGATTTGGGAGGGCAACTTTGAATTGCACCAATTCAAGTTGTTTGATCCACGTGAAATTTATTTAATTATTTCTAATGAAAGCGTCTCTGCAGTTTCAATAATTACAGAACAAAGTATACGAGTCCGATTTCTGCTGCTAAAACATGTATTCTACAATTAAAAAAAACATGAACAAGAATACACACATGTTAAGAAAATGTTTATAATCTCTTAAACGAACTTAAACGAATATTGTTCGGTTCCAACACCTTATGAATGGTGCAGAATACTTTTATTTCCCAGTCTACTTATCGTTTCACTTAATAGGTTCATTTCGCCATAAATTGCTGTCGTTAACTCACTTTTGCAACTGTGTTGTTCTCATTGAAGCGGCACGCCCGGTATAAGGGATACGTCAATTTCCATGTCCACATAATTTGGTTAAACAGAAGCTCATGCAAATATAGGCAGAACGGACGTAAGTACAGGCTGTGAATGTTAATTCGTTGCGACAACAAGGGCGCAGAAAGCTTCTTATCAAAGCCTTTACCAATTCCTGGCCACTCGAGGTTTAAGGAAACGCAGGACTCGCCCGAGGGACAATGAATTACCGGGTTCCGGAGCCACCGGGTGAAATTACTTGGAAATTACCTGCAAATTATAACATCCGAACGGCGCACGATCACGACAAAGTTGTAACGAGCCATCGTAACTTCACGCAACCTGAAACCTGTCGCATTTCGTTGCCACGACAGACCACTTTCGCGGAGAATGAAGGCACACCTGCGCACATATAGATCGATATCAGGCTGATTAGACACCTCGTGATTGCGAACCGTGGCCGCATACCACTGAAACACCGAAAAAATATGGTCCCGTTGACAGGAAGTCCTTTAGACTCGAGATAATCGAATTCGAGTTTGTTAATAGTTCATCAAAGCTTTTCATTATTTCTTTATGAAAATTTTACAGTCGTATTCTTGAGAATTTTCGGATTAAAATGAGTCCCCACACGAGACATTTTGTAGAATCTCGATTATTTGAACGAATGTCTGAATTGTCAGGTTTTAAGAAATTATTTAATCGAATATTGTCTTTATCGGTTCGAATAGCAGAGGTCGAATAGCACTATCGTGGATTAAACGAGTAAACATAATCCAAATTGTGTCATGTTTGGTATCATTTCTTTCACAAAACTGTCAGGAATAAGCTGATGAATGCTTCCTTAAAAAAAATGATTAATTGAAAGCCACCGTTATTCGAACGACAGTCAAGTGCACTTTCATTTCAGGGAAACAGCTTTTAATTTGCTAATTAACTCGTTAAAACGTTTTTACCGCTGAAAAATTGTGCAGTCGCCGCATATTGGCCACAGTGTATTAAAATGTAATCATCGGTTTCCCGATGTAGGCCGATAATTTTTAATTTCGAGCGACGTATTAACGGTAATTCGAGTCGTGTGAAAAAAATTACGAGACGACACTTTCCGTACGGGTGCTTGCGAATGCGTTAACGATCACGTAATAACGCTAAAGGTGGGCAAGTCCTGCTGCAATTAATGGCCGTTAGGCTCGTTCCCGAGGGCATTAAAGCGACATCATTAACTTAATAAAGACGCTGTTTCCTTGGCGACGGCTGTCATCTGCGATTTCGTGGCTGCTTCCATAAAAATGATCTGCGGAGCTGATTATTACGACCTGACAAAATAAATGAAAACAGACGAGATACAGCATAACAAAGGAATTGTATCGATTGTTTAAACGCAATGCTTAACAAACAATTATATTCAGTTTCTAAAAATAAAGAGACAGGTCTGCACGTTTGAAAAACTCAAAAATAAATTGAAATTGCAAGTTTCAGCCTAACAGCTGCTGACATTAGCAGCTGTAGTTTCCGAGCAGTCATTTGATCGAGCATCGATTCATACGAATTGTGGCCGGCTAGTAACAAAAGCGGCCAGCCGATTAGAAGCACCGCGACGATCGGCAACGGTGTCTGTGATCGATAGATCCTCGAGGAACGATAAGAGTTTTGCTCGCGAGCGGTACAGGTCCCTCGCTACTACTATACTGCGAGGCCGGATGGGACGCGACATGTGCACGACGCCGAAATTGCCGTGGCGATTTTTATCTGGCCGAGATACGAGGGGCCGATATTCACGGTTCGACATGGAAGTTCGCCTGCGGCGGTCTGATTAAACGACCGGAGCGGGCTACACGCTTCTAACGTGTATTTAGAACAAGCCTGTACGCCCTGTACGTCGACGGGGACCGTGTACCTGCTCGTACCACGCCGATTAGGTGTACCGATCCCGGTGCAGATTATTTCATTCCGATCCTTGCTCTTCGCGCGTTCCCTGTCTCTTCTATGGACGACCCTCACACGTCTCGACTAGATGTTTCTTGCCAATTTATTTTCAACGATACACTCTACCGATTCTTTTCAAATTGTACGGCTACTCTACTACATTATCGATGTAACTATAGACATTTTTTTTGGCTCGATAGACTTGCAGACATAATTGCTATAGTCGTTTATATATAGTCGCACGTCTTGTGAGCTCAGCCTAATGTAAACTGATTTTTGAGAATTTATTTCGAACTTTGTGTTCGATCGATCTTATTTAAATTGTAGGGCTATTTTACTATATTATTGAAGTAACTGTAGGATTTTTTTTTTTGTTTGATAGGACTGCAGTCAAAGTTGCTATAGTCACTTTTGTCACACTCTTGTCGCGTATTTCGAGACTTCAGATAATCTAAACTGATTTTTCAGAATTTATTTTAAAACGTGAACCGAAACTGGTGTACCGATCTGTTTGCAATCATTGTAACAATTTACGACGCTGTTGGAGTATCTATAACAATATTTCTGGGTCCAAAAATGCTATAAACAATCTGTTGTAAGTACAATTAATAATTTTTCAGTCGGTTTAAAAGACTTACAGGATTGCAGGGCGGCCCAAAATACGATTCTTTATTACGGTAAGGTAAAGAGAATTCAAAGGGGTTAATTAATAAATTAGAAGTTGCAAGTGCAAGGAAGAAGATGACGCGCGCGAAGATTGAGGCGGACGGTTTGACAACAGGTCTTACTTGTAAATCAATTTATTAGTAGACGGGCGCGAAGGGCGGGTTCGCAAGTGGGGCTTATTAAAATTCGGGACACGCGTTTTTAACGATCGGGGACGATGAAGAAGGTGTGCAGAAGGAGACAAGATATAGGTCGATAAAGCGCAGGTATGATGGAGCACGTTGACCGAGTCCGGAACCCGTCGTGGATCTGTTACAAATTGCGAAACATAAATGCTAATGAAATGTTTCCACATAACTGTTGGGTAGATCTTATAGAGTTTTTCGCGCTGATTCCGAATCTGGTCTTAATTTTTTTTCCTACACGCACAGTTTTTGAGAAATATGAATTTGAAAACAAGACGTATTTTTCGACTTTGAACAAATATTGTGATGTTATTATATAAGATATTGTATTTTTCTTTGCAGCAAAAGATTCTCTAGACTTTCTCGAATCCAGTGATGTGCGATAGTAATACGTTGTGATTGTCCAAACATATTTAAACAATCATTAAAGACGGAGATACACCACTTTTGCACACATTTTTGAGGACATTTTTTAATTTATGTAAAAAAATAAGGTCCAGCGGAAAATTGAATTATACCACGCAATAGAGCTGACTTCTATCTTAAGATTTCACCCTTTCAACTTTTTAACGTCGACGTTTAGTCAGTTCATCAACAGAAATGAAATAATAATTAATATCAATTCCCTTCTTCTAATGTTCTCAATTAACCTACTTCTTTAGTGATGAATTCTGACCCGATTTTATGCATTCACAGTAGAAATTAGATGAAACAAATAATATCAAAAAGAATTATTAAAAGAATTTAAAGATACCACTACATTATTTGAATTATTAAAGCTATTAACAAAAGCAATACATTTGTGAAGCTTATTTGTTATAATTGTGACAGAAAGTTTTTATTTTACATAAAAAATTATAAATTAGACAATGCCTTCTAAAGGTGCCTCCATTTCGCGTCTGGACGCAGCTCTCTGCTGTGTCACTGGACGCACGAGTTTGCGTTCCTATAATGCGTTTGGTATGTTTTTTCTTGTATTTCAAAATAGAAAAATATATTTATTACAATAGTTATCAGCAGGTAGAAATAATTTTTTAAGAATTTTAGTGGAAATTTCATTCCGATATCTTGTATGGTTCAAAAGTTATAGTAAAATGTCACCTCGATTCAGCTCACTGTAGCGCCAGATTGAGACTAGTCTCCCCCCTTGCCCTTCCGTGACGCTGTCCCCTTACCGTCGCGCTTCGATCGAGGCAGGCGCGAGGCACGCGTCGACTCTTCGCTTAGCGGTCTAAATGTTTCGTCGCGAGTGAATTCTGGCTGATTTCGCTATTGTCAAATATACCGATGTTTCGCGACCTTTTCACGTTTTTTCTACATAGGATTAACATAGGTAAACTACACTCCCCTTACTTAGCGTCCCCTCCTGGAGGGGACGAAACTTACCAGGGGGCGGGGACGAGGTTTTTACCCAAAAAACGCCGGGAAAATTTACCAGGCGCGGTCGAGGCAAACAATACGTGTTACCTCGCTGGGCCGCGGCTAACAACGCGGTATCGCATTGCTTGCCTCGTCCAGCCGATTCAGATTTAGTTCCACTGAATCGTGGATTAAACAGTCATGGAAAATCCGAACTGTATTGTGTTTGGTATCATTTTAATCGGAAAAATGTCACGAATGTGCATCTGAAAGTGGAATCCGAAAATTTTTAAGATTTAAAAAACGCACATATATATGTAATATAGTGAAATAGTTCTGCAAGTTAAAGAAGAACACATTTTTCGGTAATAAAGTAGATATGAATAGTTTTTTAATGAATTTTAATGGAAATTTCATCCGATATCTCTTATGGTTGAAGATTTATAGTAAAATGTTACGATACCTTCTTATATGTTCCTAAGTGACACATATTTTCATGGATTATACCATGTATCGACACTGCATCAACATTGGCTTCAAGAGAATCGATTGTCTAAACCGCTGAAAATGAAGGCACAAAATACACGTACATGTGGTAATAATCGCAGCGATAATTAAACGGAGAAACCGATACGGGAACAAAGAAATTGATACACGTTTATTCGACTCGCGTTGATCCTCAATCCTGTGGCCCGAAATCAAATTACGGTAATCTCGATTCCGATGATCGATACACTGATTGTTTGCTAATGGCAGCTAGCAGGTGCAACGGATGCTCACAGGGAGAGAGGATGCCCGACTGCTGGCCATCTCGGACAACGCGAAACCGTGACCACATTACTTTTTCGCATTACGCAAATCACTCGTAATTCATGCTTCTTTTCATCCAGTTCTTCTTTTTATACTTAATTGGTCGCCGATCAATTTCTTGTCGACTTTTTCCTGTGCTACGTGTTCGAATTTATTTTTCTCTCTTCGCTGAATGAACACAATTCGTAGTAACCCTTTAACCGTTGTACTAGGGTCTCACATGACCCCGATAAAATTTCTGGACACTAACTCTCACCACTGTGCAGTTTTCATTAATTTTTAATGAACCTATGAAAAAATAATGCACAATAAAAATTTTGGAGAGTTCAAAACTATAATACAGTATACCCTTGATCGAAGAAAACGAATATCCCCTCGACACCGAATATTGGTGTGAACCACTACTAGTCCAATTACAGAACTTCTTTATTCTTCATTATATTTTTATGGGACTTTCGTCAACTTAGTCGTGGAATTTTTCTGATTAGAACGACACTAAACACGATATCATTTGAACCGTATTTATGATCTAAGATAGAGCCTCGGACTCAATGGTTTTTCTTAGATCAAGACTTTACCTGGTTAATGTGAATTTAAGAATGCAACGACGGCACATGAGAGAACGTGTTTCCGGGACGAAAAGGTGCAGTTGCATCGTACACTGTCGGCGGGAGCCATTGGCTGGAACGTTGATAGCGTTGGCTAATATCCTGGGACCCGCGAGCATTATCGTCCGGGGCAGGGTTGATAGTGAAAGGTTCTAAGGTTCTGAAGGTTTCTTAGGAGCGAGCCTGGTGGACGTTTCTCAGCGGAGGACGGGCCGGATTACGTGGAATTGATGTAGCGTTACGAACACCGCGACGGCTGTAATGGATGTACCGCTGGTGGTGGTGCACGATAAGCCGGCCAGAATGGATGCACTTTTCACGCATGTAGCGTTCAAGCTCGCGGCGATGCACTTCTACCGCGCTGCTGCAGGTGGTCTCCTTGTAATTGTGCTCACTTCTCTCTTGTGACAGAGCCGAGGCTTGTATCGCGCCGAATGAAACGCTCACCTGGACAGGTTGACTACTTGATGCAACGCCACCCTCGCTTTCGCCTTTCTGTCATTCCTGCTGTCATTTCACGATTCCTACACTCTGGCAATCAATCATTTTTATACTGTCCTAGCAATCAATCATTTTTATAATGTCCTAGCAATCAATTACTTTTTCTTCGAATTGTTTTCCCGAGTGGTACTGTCTCGCAAGGCTGACTGTCATCCTGATGGAGACTGAAGGCTGGGTCTAGGAGGACTCGAACCACTAGATACGCACAATCTAGCCCTCCTATTATACGGGTAGCAATTTTCGATTTCGCTTTGCAAATTTTTTTACATTCTTGTGGAAAAGTAGAAAAAGTTATTGTAGATTTTTATGGACTTACATGATCATTTATTTAAGGTAAAAGTACCAATAAGGACTACTTAAGAAAAATTCTGTACGTACAAAATTCTGTATGAGCTTCTTTAATGAACATCTTAAAGAAACAAGTGTGTATTATACAAACTTTATAATCAAATTACAACTACATGAAGTTTATAAAATTACTGCTTTCTTTATCATTTTCGCTCATTCGTCTCATCTGTAATCTGGTCGAATATTTATTGAGCAATATCCTTTATTAAAAGTTCTACGATTTCGGCAGAAAGTTGATCGGTTTGGCCGACTGCTCGCTCGATCGCCTTCAAGTTCGAGTCCACCTGTCCTACCCGATGGGAAGCAGCGAGCCTGAGGAAACGTGGCACCGGTATGAACGCCAGCGTGTACAGTATCGCTTCGGAGCGAGCCTGTTTCTTGGTCGGCGGTCATTATATAGTAGTAAATATCGTAACGACCGGCGTTGGTCAGCTTGAACCGGCCCCTTCTAACTTGCAACCGCTAACCACGAGTAATTATGTAATTGCCGAAGAATTACTTACCGGACTGGACGGACCCGCGGCCCGTCATTCAGTGACATTCCGTCCTTTTTACGAGGCTCTGAGTGCAGGGTCGTGCATAGACACCGAGGCCGAAGACACTCCGCTTGCATCGTCTCCTCCGAGTGCACTCTTTCTCCTCCACGAGATCCTCTCGTATTTTTCCTCATCCCTTCGACTCATTGTCTTTCCCTCTATCTTCTTCTCTTCCTTTCTCTCTCTCACTCTCTCTTTTCTCTCTTTCTCTCGCGTGATAGCTCGACGTTGGACTCTCGCGGCAGCTGTTCGACCATAGGTTGTAACTAACTCGTTCTCCTGGTTTTATACCGGCACTTTTCTAATTTCGACCGTGAGAGACCGCCGAGAGTGAAACAAAGAGAGAGAAGATCGTTTTACTGCCGAACAGGCAAGATGCAATTGCATCTGGCGCGATCATTCCCAGAGAAATCCTGCACCCCCAGCCGCGGGCTAATTTTCTGCGACCGATTTCGCCCGGCTCTGTGTTTTGCGTTTTCGGAGTGCCAGACAGATTTCGAAAGCTGCAGCGTTGTCTACAAAGCAGACCAATATGCTTCAGTTGTTCATCGCAGTTACCGTAAAATATTCGGCAGAGTCGGCTTTTACGTATTGGTCAGTTTTGTCCAAAAATGTGCACAAAATTTATAACAATTCTTTCTATCGTGATGTACTTTTATGTGAAAGTATATCACAAATGTACTTTTTGAACTAGAATAGGAAACTACCCCCACAAAATTATTTTCTTAAAGCGTGCATCAACCTGAAGGGATGGAACCTGGTTGGTCAAGTAGGAATGTGATTTGAAGGAAATAATGAATGCGTTGCTACGCTTAATAATTTGAGGCTGCCATTACAAATGTTTGTTCTATATGTTTTTTTTTCTCTTTTTGTTACGCAGCAAGTAAGTACATTAATTTTGTTGATTCTGACCTGGCTGTGTTTTTAATTTTATTTGCCATATTATAATTCTATTGCATTATTTTTAGACGCAATATATGTTCTTTATGAAAACGTCAAGATACATTTATAAATAATCGCACATTTGCTGTTTGTGTAAAATTGATCGAACCTTGCGCCGAAATCGTAAATTCATATTCACTTTCCGATCGAGAAACAAATTTCACCTTTATTACAAATAATGTATGGATTTAATACAAAAACTTAACAATGGCACAGCCTTCTTTAGAAATAGCATTCAGGAAGTGAAATAACAATTTGCGAATACTGATTTCAGCCGAATTTGTCAACCTACGTGATAAAATATTGTCGTTCCTAGAATAGTGTAGTAATTTAGTAATACCATTGAGGAGATATTATGGAAAAGTTGTTCAGACTGATGGTCTTAGCAACATATTTCGTAATCATCGAAATCGGTGAAGAGGCTCGTGCAAATTTACCACTGTTATCATCTCTGAATGAATGCTTTCTCGATTTCTTCCAGAGAGGGTTAATCAGAAGTTCGCAAGGGTATCCTATGGTAGGTTACAGCCTCTGCAGAAAAACGCCGTAGCACTTTGCGCCACCGTCTGTGTCCGATTAGCGTGTACAATGGTTCTCGCGTACTTAAGTCGGCCACGATAAGATCGACCCTTTTCGCGGGAGGACTCTCGCGCCGCAATTTCACCGTCACACCGTTGCGCCGCGGTTGATGCATTAGCGCGATTATGGAGCCCCAATTTGTTGCTGTTGCGGATAACGGCCGGTTATCGAGCGGTACGATCGCGGAACCCCGCGATATTCGCACGCGAAACCGAACCTGCTCGAAGCTTGCGCGCACGGGCTACCGCATCGGGCCGGACTTATGATTACGTCCCGGCCCGTGCACGACCTGTCGTTCAACGGGATCAACCCTGACCCCCCATGGATACTTGTTAATTGACCATCCCTTCCCTTAAATCCACCACCCCATCACCAACACGCCGCCTCACGTGCTTCTACCGAAAAACGAAATTTTCCAATTTTTTTTTGCATGAAATACTTCAATGTAATGGAGTCTAGTACTTTATATTCAGCATTCAATTATTTCTAATATTAACATTGCCTGGCCTGTGTAACTTGATAAAAATTACACGTTTCAATTCATTTATTTATTATTCTGTTCTTCAATCCTACCATTGCCGGTCGAATGAGCGGTTTTAGATTTTTCATTTTATAGTTATTGAAATTATAAATATGAACTCATGGAAATCGGTTGAATACATTTTTTTATTCCAGCATATACTGTAATAATAATTGCACAAAATATATATAAAATTCTTGTTTTTTATTTATAATACAATACACATCAGTCACTTTTGGTTTTACTTTTATCTTCAACAAATTAATTTTTAGAAATTCTAGTTCTCTAGAATTCCTACGTAAAATGATTTCCAACGGATTCATCGTGTGAGTCCCATTGTTGATTGACCACTGTGGTCAATTAACAGGCTTCAAGACTCATCTTCACGAATCCGACGTCGATTCTCATGCTCGACCGCAATGTTCTTCCGGTTCGACTGCATCTCACAATCGGGGAATCGCTTGTCGAATTGGTTCGAACGCGACAAGTTCCTTTGGAAACCGTCTGGCTTGGTGTCGCGATTTTTCTTTACGCTTTTGGCGACGCGACGATTGGCCGGAGACACGCGAATCCTGGGTTCGTTCACCGATGCTGCTTTTGTTCGATGCATTCAGAACGAAGACGCCTTTGAGCAGAGTTCATCTTGTCCTTCCGGTGTCGCATCCTGCGGAAGCTGTTTCCAAGGATGTCCTTCCAATTGAAGACACTTTTACTCTCCGACAAAAGGAGATTACACGGACACCAATTCTGCGACTCCATAATCGTTCCTCGTGCATTCTTGTGCGACGAATGCGAAACCAAAAGTCATTTTGCTCGATCGTTCTGGGTTACGAAAAAACGTTCTATTGCAAGAAACAGGAGCCACTTCGAAATTTCTTTAATCATTACAAGAAGTCGAAAGTTCAATTCTTTCTGAAACTGCAATTACTTCATTTTAATTACTCCTGAATATAACAGTATATTTTTTGGTAACAGTATGAATTCGTAGATTTGTTTAAAAAATATTTGGAGCGAGCGCTGTTACGAGGGTGATTGAACAGTTGCAATTTGTAAATTTGAACAATTCTTTTCGGTTCAACCATAAGTGTTCTAACTATTCAACTGATACTTAGCTAGAATAATTATTATTGTTTGCATACCTAACATATAGCATGTGTACTCGGCAAAACGTTTTGGAGCATTGAATACTAGCCGGAAGTATCCCATATCGAAATAGTTCCGAACGCTGGAGGTTCGTTTCACGCAAAAAGCGTCCGGTTTTTGCAAGCCGTTATAGTTCTCCCGAGTTATCCGCGATCAAAGTAATTCATTCCGGTGATTTTCTAGGGGAATGATCGAAAAACACGTTCGCGGGGAACAAGGGAAAAACTGGCCAGCGGGCTTGAAAATAAACGTTGACTCTGCTCGGAGTGAGCGCGGCATTAAAAAACTGCGAAGCATGCAAAGGGCGTGCGCCAGGTGTTTCCACCAACGTGGAAATAAATTTCAAAGATTCCAACGAAGCGGAATAAAGAACAAAGTTTGAAGAGGAGGCGGACAGGCGAACGCAAACATGAATTCCTTCAGATTTATCTTCATTTGCAAAGGTGAAATGATTACGCCGTGCTGCTCGATTTTCTGATCGCATACCGACACGATCACAAAACCAATTTCGAACGATTTAATCTTTTCTTAAGTTTCGAGTTTTCTCCAGCGTTTAGGTAACTTCTTTTCTCCGGTGAAAAATCGTGTGAAAATGAAGGGAGAGCCATCTGGCAGCTAAATTTTTCAAAGCCGCCATAGCGATCGGTCACAGGACCTAATGACACGGCGAGAGGAGTGGCGAAACGGGGTGCTAATTAAAAGTCAGCCGGAGGAATAGATTATCAGCGGTTCTAGGGCCGGTTCGCGAGAACCGGGGACCAAGATGGAAACGAATACATGGGGCCCACCTCTCCGGGCCCCGATTTGACACTTCATCATTCGTCGAGGCCCGCGGGACCCTGTCATTAAAACGAGATTAGTCCCGTAATCGTAAACCGCGTCGGGGGAGGCTCATCTTCGCGATGCGCCTCGACGTTCCAAAGTGGTGAAACGCGTTGCTGACCGAAGGGGCGGGTCTGTTTTAATATGTTGCTTTATTGTGCATCGTTAAACGTTCCGGCCAGTATTAAAACCTGCCCGAAGAAGACTTGACAAGCTCCTGCGAATAATCTCCTTTGTGCGAATCGTCGCGTTTTATTAGCTGCAGGAGATCGTCCGACGCCATTCTCTGTCGCTTTAAACATTTATCCTGCTACAATTGTGCACGCTACGGGAATATTTCTTGAATAGACGATTCTCCAGACTTTCCCAAGTAGAACAGTATTTTTTAAACTTTATAAATTTTCATGATTGATTTCAACAATATTTTAAGTGACCGCTCTTATAAGGGTGATTTTACAGGTACGGTGAAATTTTTAATCATTTTCCTACTCTAACCGTAAACGATATACTAATGATTCTTAGCCAGAATTATTCTGTAGCGTCTCTCGAATACAGCGGTATATTTTATTATGACATTACAGGATCTGCTTAAAAATTAATTGAATCGGGCGATCTCTAGAAAGTGATTTAATAGTTACAAAGAAATGTTCAGTTTCAATCGAGTTTACTCAAAATACTACCAATCAGAAATTGTTGGGCGTGATTTACAAGCATGAACAGTACGAGTAATTTCTCACGAGCTCGTTTACAACGAAAAAGTCAGTCCGTTAACAGGTTGAAATGGCGTCGGCCCTCGAAGTGGCAGCAGCCAAACGATTGAAGAACCCGACAAACAAGGGTGCGAATCCAAAATCTCTGGTCGATGGAGCAGGGATCAAGTTCCCGGCGCGGCCAGGGCCACGAAGAAGCAATATTTGTTGAAGGGGTCCGAAACACAGCGAGTCCGACGCAATATTCCGAGGTGGTTATTTCTCCCCATCCCCTCCATTAAAAGAGTGGCGGGAAAGTCCACGGGGGAAGAGAGAGAAGACGCATTACCAGATTGGCCCGAGCCGATCGCATTCACCGGTCTTTTACATTCACGAAGCTTTTATTCGGTTGATTTGACTATACGCTTCGTATTCACGGCTCTCGATTTGATTTGCATTGATTGGAGTGCCCGCTTTCCCGATAACCGGCCCTGCACACCGTGTACACCTACACCCAAGCTAGGATCAGGATCCTGGACCCATTTGCTGCTCCGAATTTTTCCAACTGTTAACGTTCGATTGTGTTTTTCCACGTTTGCTGCGTGGGAGGTTTGTTTGATCGCTGATAAGCTTAGCAACAAGTAGTTCGCTTAACTTCGTGCATTATTTTACTGTTGCGATGTTGGTCTTTAGTCATCCGAAATCCCTTTGCTGTTCGTACGTTTTAGAACTACACTATAATGTACTCTTTTACGAGCAAATCGTATTTTATTAACGTTAGGGCGAGTAGCACGTTCATCGTGGATATTCGTGCGCATACAAAATTCATAAATGATTTTGGTGTTCGCCATTTTTCAAATTACACCCTCTACAATGTACTTTTTAGGGCATCTTACGAAGAAATCGTGTTGTATTAACGTCAGGATGAGCAGCACGTAGATTGGGGGATGTTTATTACGAATGATCCACCTGTGAACAGTTTGGATTCACTTTTGCAACGAGGAAGAGTCGAGAGAAGCTAGGAATGATCGTGGATAGCCGCAACCCCCGTCCGCCCTTGGGATTTTGCGTGTCTGAAGTCAGTGATCGGTGTCGGGCGTCGTTTCGCGTGTCTAGCGTCTGGAATCTCGAAATTGTAGCTCGTTTTCGGGTAATTAAAGGATTCTAGAGCGTAACACACGAGGGTTGTTAGGTAAATAAAGACGCGGACGTGGGAAAGATCCTGTTGCGTGTACGGAATCGTACTTCGGCGTTACTTCGCCCGGTTCCACCTTGCATATTTTCGCACCCGTTGATTGCCCGAATGTGTGGCGAGCATTTAGCTCCAATTTAGCGGCCCGCGCTGCATCCTTCGAAGAACTTGTAAATCTGTTTCTGTTGTTTTTCGTGCATCTAACTACCCACCGTGTCCATCTGCACCTTCCAACCGCACCGCGCGGTCCCTTGTTCTGCTAACATTTCTCGAACGATCGTGACCAATGAAATTTTGCAGGTTCTTTCCAACTCTTAACTGCGATTTAACAAATTCTGAAATTCACCAAACATGTGCAGTGACTCACGATCATATCAGCATACTTTTCAAAGGACTATAGCTTTTGCACAGTGGATGTTACCGAAGAACTAGAACAATTAGTGAAAAACATTTGGAGAAAATTGCAATTGGTCGGAATTGCTACCAAAAGTTGTTCCTTACAACTTTCTTACGTGTGTCTATATTGAATATTATTTAATTATACATATTCTGAGAATTTCAACAAAATATCTCATTAGCTATTAAGTATAGGACAAAAGCAATACTGTTCTTAAGAGCTCGGAAAATATGACCTTGAGATACCCTTCACCTACACAGACTCGTTACCTGCGGATAAATAATGGCAATGAATAAATAACATTGTAAAGAGTTCAGTAAAAGTTTAGCAGAGATGTAGGGGGAAGGAATGTTGCGTCGGTTGCATGTCTCAGTCACTTTACCGGGTTCGAACCCGTTCAATTCTGAAAAACCATTGTTCAAGGGAGGGGGATAGAGGAATGGGTGGTTCCGCGTGGTTCCCCTTATCCCAGGCACCCCATAGCCCGTATAAGGCGAGAGAGGCGATGGTCGGAGAGGCTTGTTGGCGCAATAAAAATTTGACACGATCGTCCACCGCGTCTCCCTTTCTCTCTATCTCTCATACTTTTCCTCTCTCTCTCTTGTTCCCGTGGCCAAGAGAGTGAAGAAAAACGGTCGACACGCAGAAGAGCGTTGTGAGACAGGGAGCAAGGGCAAGGGCAGGCTGCAGGGCCGAGTTTACGACTCGCGCTACGCGAGCCGGCCGAAAGGGACGACAGCGAAACTCGTTATTATCCGACCGTACTTCTTCGTGGTCTCGCCGAGAAGAAGACGGGCCCTGGACGTCGATGGCGACGCGCCGGTCCGTGAGCTCGATCCACGGGCCACTTTCAGACCATAAAGAGACAAAGGAGCGTTCTTCTTCTTCCACCCGGCCAGTAAACTCTCATTTTCGCAAGGGAGATACTGCCCACGGACGCGAAAGCACAGAAACTCCTACCCGATCGCTCGGGAACAGAGGACGCGAGACTATCAAAGGGTTCTTCGCTAGCAGACAATCGCAATGTGTCCGTTCAACATGAGAGACAATGGCTTGTCGAACACTGCAGATGGTATTAGGTCGTACCATAAATTCATCCCGTTGTTCCGCTTGGTAGCGGGACTTCATTGTTTTAGCCGGTTGCCGTCTTTACAGAGACAGGTGTCGCATGCTGGTAAAAAGTGAGGTTACACTGACAATATAAGTCAGAGTCGCCAGATCTGGAGAATTGTCTCGAATTGAGGGGAAAGATTGAGACGGAAGACGGAGACGAAACGCATTTTTTTCATTGCTCTATAGAAATAACGAAAATGCATTAATTTAAAAATAGAAATGAATTAAATAGAAAAATGGCAATCGATCACTTCTGAGTAACTTCTCCGAAGACAAAGGGTTGTAGCAAGGCAAAGGCATCGGAGCCAGCAAAAGAGGCAACGCTTTCGCCAGCCACGATCCGCGATAGTTGCAGACATAACCGAGTACGAAACGCATCGAGTTTCGCAATCAGCTTTCCCCGATATTTATTACAGTAACCTCGAGAGTTGACCTCTGGTACCAACCCCCAGCCGCAGGAACCAACGAATCATCCTGGTGGACGTTTCTCGATCCCAATTCGATATCACCGACGCAAACCGAAAGAAGGGTTGAGGATACTAAGAGAACCAGCATAGGAAGAAGAAGAAGAGGATATATCGGTGATCGGTAATAAATTTAGAAAGAAATTGCCGGTCACCCCGGCGACCCATCGCGTCGGGAACGCTTGTTGTTTCTGGGGGTTGTCGAGAGAGGCCGAGGGATCGAAGAGGAAGCTCCGGACCCCGGCTGCAAAGCAAACAACAATAATAATTATTTGATGCGGCCCAGCATCTATCTGCGATGGGCCGGTTCTACTCGAGTGACCTGTCAGCCGGCGTTGAATTAATGGCAGCCGAGATTTCGCGTGGAAACACAGCCGATCGACGGCACCGACGCGAGCTGATCCGAGCGCCGCGCAATGTGGAACTTATGGCAACCGGCGCGGTGAGCTGGTGCGAGGTCGTGGCTCACGATCGGTTGTGCTCCGAGCCAATGCAGAACGCTGTATCCTCGGTTCCACGTGTACAACTGACCGGAACAAATATCGCCGAAGGAGAACTTTAGTTCGCACAGTTCAACAACGACAAAGTTCATGAAGAAGTAGACTGCGGATTTTTTTGCAGAAAATTGTTCTTAATCATTCTAGTTAGATAAAAATAATACAACACATTTTTTTAGATTTTAGATTTGAGATACACATTTTTATGGTGAATCTATGAAATCCTATTGCTAAGAAGTGATGAATCCTTCGTGAAACGATCGGCGAAAATCGGAGTTCGCACGAAGGCCCTGTGGCCTGTCTACAAGTATTTTTCCATGGATCGACCTGTGGGAGCCATAACGCGTGCTCTTACGCGGAATTCAGTGGACGACCTCGACAACTGTGGGAATGACGGCCGTAACGATTCAAATTACTAATCACGGCGTTCGCGTGCTCACCGAGACGCCTGTTGCAAGCGTTCACGACCGAATTGTAGTGTTCACGACGGACAGAGATCCACGAGAAGGGGTGGTGCGTGCGGAATTACAGAAATTATGCTGCTACGCTTATGCCGCGACCGTTTTTATTCCGCCGTGGCAATCTGCGGAGGCTGTCGTTGCTTCCACGTAAAATACCTCTCAAATCTTATCGAATGTTCCTCGTTAGGAATGACATATTTCTATTGTAATCTGTGTGAAATATAAAAATTGTTTGAAATTACTGCAGATCTCTCTCTGTCTGTCTCTCTCTCTCTCCCTCTCTTTATGCAGTGTAAGAATTGTTTGAATTTATTCGAAGCAACGGGGGTAGTACATTTCACTGTAATTCATTATAATGAAATAAACTGTATACACGTGATTAATGTTCTAAATGAATGTGAAGCATTCGTACGTTTTCCATAATTGCAGAATCAGAAATGGACCAGTTTGGCATCTCCAATATTATTAATATTTAACTCGATTTTCTTGGTAAACCGAAACAATTTCTACAGATATGTCCAGCATAGTTTTTTTTCAGAAAATGAACCGCCTTTCAATACTTGTCGTACGCGATGCTTTCTAGCATTGGTTTACAGTGAAGGACAATGAAATTTTAACAGTAATTTCGATGGTGGAATTTTGTGGAAAGACAGGTCTGCACAGCCGGGGAGCATGAAGCTGTCTTTTGGGTTGTCTGCGGATCGCAGGAGGATGCAACGTCGTGGGCATTCAGCCCAATCCGCCGAAAACCAACGAGGGTGGCGTTTCCTCCATTCTTGCATCATAGTATCCACGCGCATACGTAAGTGCCTCCTCAGGGCTGTTGTTCAACTACGGAACAACGCAGAAACACGGCCGGCTTACCGGGGATTAATGTCACCGCTAAGCACGGTCCACTCGATAACAGAAAACAGCATAAGTAACGATAATGCACCCTTTGCAGAACGGGTTTCTCGCCATGTCGCCTTCCTCTATTTTCAAAAGACAGCCATCGGCTGCTCAACCCTCGACTGTCGAAGCCGGATGCAGCAGACTCCATAACCTCGGGAAGTATTCTGGTTATCGTCTTTCCAAAGTTCAATCTGATTTCGTGTTTCAGTACAAGTATTCCTGAACTGTGAAGTAGTGTGTAGAACTAAACTGTGTACAAAATTTTAATGCGAATGGTTTCGCAGTTCTTCTGGAAAAAATTATTACAAATCAAAATATCTCTGTGGCACTAGAACTATGTGAGTGAAAATCTGGTCGGTCCACGTTTGAGATTGTTCAAGCCCACGATTGCTGAAAATATAAAATGTTTTCGTGAGAAACTGGTTGTGCACGTGGCAATAATAGAATCCTCGAAAATGTGAACACTTAGTATTACCAGACTGCGGATTTTCATGCAAAATGAAGACAATACAACAACATTTTTAAATTCTTTAAACACACTATTTTGATCTACTAATTTTTGTCACAAATGCATAAAATCTACAGTCTAATTATTGCTAAAAGACATGTCCACACGTTTTGTGCAGCGCTCGGTGGTTCCTAGTGTTAATGGGTAGATGTTTTGGCGACGGATGATCTCAGGAAAAGTCCTCCCATAGCGTTTCAGGTCAGTTAGGGTGAACTCTCTGCCACTTTGCATGGTCAGAGGGGGGGTCCAGGTTCTCACGTTCGCGTGCAGCCGAGGGTAAAATAGTCGGCGGAGCGGAGAGGGCGGTTTGCAAATAAGAAATGCAAAAGCTGGGAAGCCCGGGTCCGAAGCCGAACGAGAGCGGGCGAAACCACCTTAAATACAGGTCACGCGTGTTTTGGTCTGCCGTTTTCTTTTCCCTCCTTGCGCACGTCCTTCTCGTTGCGATCCTCCTTTTTCCCTCTCTCTCTCTCTCTCTCTCGCTATCTCTCCGTTCCCCGATGCCGTGTTTACCTGCTGTCCGCGTACAAAAGTCATCGTTAGAAGGATTCCTCTCCTGGGATGGGAACGCGGCAGCGCCGTAACTTCCACTCGGCCGCAGGACTGAATCGCGTAATTATCGGCTCCGATTTTTATCGGGTCCGCACACGTCAGATCCCCGAATCCCGGTGGAACGATTGTTTTATTCAATTCATTGTTTCATGATCGATGCAAATGCGTCCTTCTTCATTCGCATCCGTATCATTCGAATTCATATTTTCTGTATAATTGTAACTTATTGGCTGCACAAATTAATGGCAAATATTGACAAAAAGGAATCCGATTGTCACTCGGTCTTAGTTTCGGAGATAATTGTAAAAAGCTTTCGTTAAATTTAGATTACAAGTACACTTTATCATTCTACAAGCTGTCACTACCCGGTAATTGAAATTGTACAGAATCATATACTGGATCTCGAAAGGGAAAGTATAGTTCAAGTTGGTTGGTGGATGGGTTTGGTTGGGAGGCGAGGGATGGCTTCAACTAATGCAGACGTTTACAATCGGAATTCGCAACGCGATCGAAACTGGGTTCCCTTTTGTCAACATCTACGAAATTATTTCCTGGCTCCTTCTACATTCTATTATCATTATTAATTTTAGTTTATTTCGAAGAGTTTGTACAGTTTATGATTAACGACTTGTTAATAATACGTTAGTTTTTTACCCTGAGTTTAGTCTGACTTCTGCACCAGAGGGTTGAAAATTGACCAAAAATTCAGTGAAATAATCGCGTGGAGAAGGTAAGAAATGCGTTCCGACCGGGCCAAATTCTGGTAAAACAGCCGACAAACAAGAAGAATCGTCGCGGGTTCCCGTTTCGTAACAGCGTGTACCGTGTTCTTGCGTAACGATGACAGCATTATGCCGGTGTCAGCGGCAGCAACGATGATTAATCGATCGCTGGTCACAAATATCCCGGATTCCGTGACTCGACAGGGCTACCGGCGGCTACAAGAAGAGGAAGTCGATGAATAACACCTCGGCCACCGTAATATTCGGGGGACAAAGCCCCGTGGAAGCCTCCGGCCGTCCATTAATAAAAATCATACGATCGTTAGAGCGAAAATATTTACAGCGATCGGAGACTGTCGGCGTTCCTTCTTCTTACTCCCATGTAAATTGGAACGATTGTAGAACCTGCTAGTTAAGACTCACAGAATGCTCGAGCATAATCATGCTACAGTTGGAAAATCATGCTGTTGGATTAAGGTTGGACAGATGTCTGCAAAGTATTAACTCGGATCAAAAATATTTTTCAAGTCGAATTCTCAGTGTGCTCAAATTCTCTATTATTATTAACATATATTTACGCAGTTTTCAATTTTATTATACATATTTAGAGGAAGTGGAAACCAATAAAGTCACATTTTCACTACTGGTAGCCGAAATGAATAAAAGTAAATTCTGTTCAGGACAATATCATTATGAAGCCTGTATGTAGTTATCCTAACAAAAATGTCTTTTCATGACAGAGATCGTTTTAAATAAATTATTACAGTACCTCTGTGCCGTCCTCCTGTTTTTTTTCTCGAGTAGAATATGGCCCCGACAAGATTCGTGGATGAAACGCCGACAGGGAGATTGGAGGTTTAATCGTCGAACGGTGAGTCTCGAGTTCTTTTTTGCTGTCGAGCCCCGAAAAACGGGTCCACCTGGGAATTTCTCAAGATGAAATTGATTCGTATACGCGAGAGAAGCGTTTCGCGGCGCGGCGATGTCCGTAGGTATGGCCGTTCGCCGTGGCATCATTCATCTCGCTGCTATACTATTAGTACAGTTATTTATGGTGAAAAAGTGTATAGATCGGCCGACACCTATTATGTATCGGATCCGACGGCGTCCCGCCGGTGATTTATGCCGGCCTGCAAATTGCCGCTTGTCCTTTGTGAGAGCCAGCAAAGCGACTCTGATTAAATCCGACCCGCGGCCGTGGTTTAACGACGTTTAGGACAAAATCCTCTGAAGAAAATCGACCTACCGTAGACAATCCTGTCTCACCAGGCTCTTCGAGACACTCCATTGTCTTTTAATTCATCTCCCTTTTTGCTACCATATGAGAAGTAATGCAATTTTATTTAAATTCTAGACTACATTTTCAAGTGTCCCGTTTTCATGCAAAACACACTGTATACTAGAGGTGTGCGAGAACCCGAAAATGTTGAAATTATCGACAATCTCGTAAGTATCAGGATTCTCAAAATATCAGTTTTTTAGAATTTGATCACCGTTATAAGACTCGCTTTAAAACCATTCGTAGTATGAAATTCTCGATATTTGAGGCGTTTCCGAAAACCACATTATAAAATTTATTCATTGAATTGTCTCGATAATTTCGAGAATCCCGATAGTTTTCGATAACCCGACCCGACTCGTTTCTATGTCTTTCCGACCCATCCCGACTATCGAGATCCTTACATTTTCGCACACCCCTACTGTATACGCATCCGCCAACACGCCAAATTGATTCTGCATAGCTGACCGTAAATACATACCTGAAATTGGTAATTTTCGTAAATAATTGCAGCGTAGATGTTGCAATAATTACGACAATATCGGAAGAGTGAATTATATTCAGAACAATTGTCCAATATAAATTAACTTCTAATGAGTTTGCCAACTATTTATATAAGCCCTGGTAAAGTCCTTCGAAAATAAACGTATTCACATATGTACGTTCAACCGCACGACTCGCGTTCACCTCTATTTCTATTCACTCGGTCTATCGCTTTGACCGTTAAATAAATCGACCACGGTGAACCCGCCAAAATTCCCTGCATAGTGTGCTTCCATCGCGGTCAAACGTTCCGAGTAATTATCGAAATTACTGGGTCTGGTTTTATCCTGGTGTATTACATAACGAATGTTAAACTTCGGGAACTGCAGCCGCGGAGATCACGTGGAATTTGAATGTTGAAAAAGTCCACTAAACATTTCAATGCACGTTAAACTTTTGTAACTTCGGTCGCATAGATCACAAAAATATTGGAAACGTGTAATTCAATATCAATGTATGCCAAAGTTGAATTACTGGAATTACGAACGAATTTTTATTCAAATTCTGTATTCAATTTTAATATAAATTCAAGGTTGATTTCGGTTTCAGAAAAAGTTTCCTTTTGTGTACCACAATGTTCCGTGCACAATGTTTAAGACTGTTCCACTGCAATGTGCGATGTTTAAGCACAGTCAATTACAACGTTCAAGGACGTCCAACTACAATATTCAAGGATGTCCAACTTGTAAGGAACGATTTGTAAGGATATGCATGACCATGTAAGTTTGGAGTAAAACTCGAACAACAAAGTTTTAACCAGAATGCACAAGCAGCGAACAAATATTGCAGCTTTTCTGCACTCAATAAAGCAGAACTCCATCTGTTCGAAATTACCACGGAAAGAAACAACTGCGCACGCAACTTCCACAGACGAAAACCCGCAGCTAAAAATCAAAGTCCTGAAGACAGCAATTACCGCGCAGCATAACGGGGCGATCCCAATCTGCAACATTGTATCTCCAGGGTCGATGCTTGAGACTTCATTAATCAATCTCGAGATACCGAGGGAACACCTCGCGTCACTTGTATAGCAAAAACCTGTGGTCCGAGGATCGTTAACAAGTCCGACCGCGAGATCTGAGAGTCCGGCGTCGGATCTCTACTTGTCGTTGTCGTCGAGGAACTTGAAGTGGAAGGTGGGATACCGTCGGAGCCGAAGCAGCTCGTGCTCGGTCTGTAGCTCGAGCAACTCCGCGTAATTATCCTGGAGCTTCTTGATCAGATCGGCTCGCCTCATCACCATCCTGATCATGGTCTTCGTGTGCTGGCGTTGCCTCGCCTCGCCGATACGATCGCGGCGCAACTCCATGTCGCACCTCGACACGTTCAGATCGAAGATCCGTTGATCGAGTTCCTCGTTCTTGCTCCTGGTGGTCGCGATTTCCTTCTGGATCGAGGCCAGCCGAGTTCTGTGACTCTCGATCACCCTCGCGCACCGAGCCGTCACTGCTTCTATGCCTACGCTCATATGCGCCGGGGTCTTGTTGTCCGGTAGACCTCTGGCTTTTCGTTTCAGGTACTGCTGCATCTCTTTCGTTACATTCACGCCCTCCAGAAAATGCAAGTCCTCCTGCAGATCGGTTAGCTGCTTTCTCCGACAACCGTGGATCCATTCTTTTAGGAGAATACCTGGAACATGGGATGTCCAGTCTATCAGTCAGTTCCCTAACGTCTCCAAAACTCTCCACTACCAAAACTCACCTCGTTTGAAGTCCAACAGCCTTGACAGAGCCTCCAGCTTGCACTTGCCAGCCTCCTCTATCAACTTATTCACCCCCAGTATGTCATCCATGGGGACCAGCACAACGTTCACAGTATCATCATAGTCTCCAGTTAACTCGACCTCTACTTGTCCCATCTTCATCACGAACTGCATCTCGATATCTAACTCGGCTGTCGTCCTCTGCCGTCTATTCTCGCCAAGATTCTCCTTCGCTTGTTCAACATCAGCCATGCACTTCTCGATCTTCTTGTTGAACCATTCCATCACCTTCTCGGCGTCCGCAATCTCCGTTTCCTTCGCCCTAATCTTTAACTCTGACTCGATCTTGACTCTCCTCAATTTAACTAAATGCTCCCAATGAGAATACTCCAAGGTTACCGGAAGAACATTCGGCCGGACATCCAGGTGATCTAGGGTCTTGAGGTACTCCCTTGAATCAGAAGGAAGGTACACAGCTCTAGTCTTGCTGGTCACGTGAGCTGCTAAGTCTGCAAACTCGGAGGAACTTAGGTGTCTTAGATGGACTCTAGGTCGACGCTTATATTGATGTTCAAGCAGTTCAATGTGGAATTTGTTAATCGAAGAGAACTCGCTCTTGAACCTTTTCGATAGAGTCTTCTCGCGATTCATTAGCACCTCGGTCTGCAGTACAAGCTCCCGGTGCAGGTTTTCGAAGATTTCCAAGTTGCTGCGCAGAATGCTCTCGTATTTCTCTTTCTTCACGAGCTGTTGCTTGATGTCCTCTTCCTCGCGCAGGGACAGTATCCGACGATAGTTCCGCAGGCAACCACGGACGTATCGTAGATGCATCTGGTTTATGGCTGACTCTACTTGCATCTTCATCTGTGAAAATTCAACTTCGTTGGTAGTGATTCCCAAAAGACTGAAGATGAACATGGAAATACTTAGGCTAATTACACAGAACAATTCATCGAGTTTCGTATTGAATCTATCGATCCCGTCCTGCAGGAGTCCCATGACCTTGGTGTACTCCATCTCCAGCATCCTGTGGTACCTCTCCCGTTCCTCCATCAGAAACTGCACGTCCTTCTCGTATTTCTTCACCGCGACTATGTCGTCCTCGTTGTAGTCTTCCGGTGTCTTCTCGAGCATGCAGGCGGGCTTGGGAACGTCTATCTTGATGACGTCCTCCCATCGAACCTCCAGCACGCCGTCCATCATCGTCATTAAGGCGCGCTCGCGAAAATCATCGGCCAGCAACAACAGCCTCATCCGCTCGGCCTCGGCCGCTTGCTTGTCTAGGAGTTCTTGTTGCGACGGAGAAATGTACGGTCTCGCCTTCACCTCGTGATCGAACACCTTGACAACGCCTTCTGGGCTCTCCTACGCAGAGAAATGAAGATTACCGGGACCTACGATCCAACCGAAGACAATGCATCCGATGTTCAATCGCTGTGAACTTCTCTCCGCGTCTTGGAAATGAAGTATTTCGTAGCGATAGACAGAGACGATATTGTTCAAGTATCAATTCTCTGCGACGATGCGATCTTATCTTAATAATTCACAATTAATATACATATTAATTCGCTTGTATATCCAAAACACTAACCTGCCAGTGCCAAGTAGGATCGACAGGTATGTAAGACACTCTTCCATTGAACATGCTCTGCAGCTCAGAATTGATATAACATATTCTCTCAATCCTTTCTCTAATAACATTCATCTCTCTCTCCTTCAATGCATACACCTGCTCGAACACCGTGTTAAAGTGACTCCGAATTTTCGCACAATCGTGCAACAAAAACTGATTGTTCAACATCACGTGATCGAATCCGTAGGACTCGAATTGAGAATAACTGGCCGACTGCTCTATAAACCGGTGCGCAATGGTTGCTGCACAATAAACGAAAAACATGGTCTTTAATTAAAAAATACTCGAAGATTATTCTTTGAGATTAACACTATAATAGTATTCAGTCCTACCGAAATTGTAACGAACGTTTAAACAAGTTCAAAGACCTATTACACTGAGACCTCGAGCCCGCAATAACGAGTCTTTTAATTCATCTTAACGTTGGCTACAGCTCTACAAAAATTTTCCAAAATTCTTTTTCAACGTTATGAAAAATCCTCACCATCCAGAGCTCTCTGCTTCGCCTGCTCCTCCTCGGAGATCCCCTTCTCCTCTTCCTCTTCATCTAGCAACATATCCATCTTGATGTTCTCCTCGTGATGTAGCGTCATGCACTTGTTAACCGCTATTTCTAACTCCTCGTCAGAATACAACTGCCACGGATGAAAATCACTCTCTTCGAGGATCATGTTCACACTGTCCTTCGAAAACTGCGCATACTCCAACATTTCTTTGGTCCTCGGATCCTCAGCAACCGAAGGATAGTTCACCACCATTCTGTCACCGAAGATGGCGGTCAGAGCTTTGCCCACCACTTTCTGAGGTTCCCAAAATGCCTCCTTCAACCAATTCGACACCCTCTTCATCTCCCGAATGTTATGCTCGAGCTCTAGACGAATGTCCTCGCACTCGTTGCGACTGGTTTTCAATTTCTGATCTCGTCCAGTTCGGTCCAGGTCAAACGCAGACACCGGAAGTCTCTCAATCTCAGGACAGATCTCATTGGCGTCTAACAGAGCCTTCACCTTGGCCTTGAGTACCTTGAAATCCTTCATAATCTCTGTCCTTTCTTTCTCACTCTCAGCCATTTCTTTTTGCAACTGGAGTTCCTTCCTCCACTCGGACCACGTCTTGTCCTCGTTCTCTTTCGAGTCGGGGAACTTGCGTGTGGAACCTGACAGCATTTCTAAGATCTCTGCACTCAAATTGGAGTAATCGGACTCGATCTTCTTACGGTTCTTGTCGTAGAGAGTGTAGTCCACGGGATAGAGGCCAGTGTCGACCTTCTTAGAATTCGAGGATGAATTATCCTGCGCTGGAGAAAGAAGGAGGCACGAGATTTATTGCAGCTGCAGTGTGAAGCGAATATTTGTTAATCCTAGCTTTGCTCTGGAAATATTCCATGTGCCATCTAAGACTGTCACGTAATAACCTTAGCAAAGAGTTGAAAGCGACGTTAAATAAATATGAAAAAACCCTAGCTTTGTACTCCTTGTAATCCCATAGCCTTGCCTACCCCAAAAAGAAAACCTGTGGAAACTAAAAAACGAACTTGTTTCATGGCAACCAGGGAGCCACCATACCCCAAAACAACGACCAGATCTCCAGCTCTGTTAACAATAGCCTTCACACAGCCGAAGTCCGATTTATGGTGCGACATGAAACAAGCAACGACTTTCCTCAGCGTCTTATCCCTCACATGAACCAAACCGTCAAGGGCAGTGGTAGTTAACCACTGTCTGTCAACAAATAAATTCGCCAGTTTGACATGGTGTCCAGTTAATAAACCGTCCACTATGGCGATATTCTTGAAATCGTGAATCCTCTGGACCCGCAGCTGCCGGGTCAAATATGGTGTGCCTATGAGCGCCATTGGGTTGGAGGGATGACACCATAAGTTGCGATAGATTCCAGGTAGATCCAAAGTCTCTGTAGATTCTACGATGAGGTTTTTGTCTTCTGGAACGACGTACATTTTTAGATGCTGGCCTACGGACTGCTGTTTCATTTCTACCATCAGCAACAGCACTGTCAATCTCTTCGGTCCTTCGTAGATCAATGCATCACTGATTCTTCTATGGGGTTGCACTAAAGCTTGCACTGTGTAAGCTTTCTCTGGACGGAGGCTGACACAGTAGCAGTTGCCACGAAGAGTCTCTGCTGCTATCAGCGACCTGATGTTGCAGACAGTGAGACATTGGTTAGATATAATTTATTGTGAAGTATTTCAACGGTAATTCTTCATCCATAATTATCACTAGACTGCGGATCTTTATGCATCTACGGCTTCTAAAAAATTTCAAAAAATGCTAAAATATAAAATACCACAGAATTTAATTACAATCTTTATTCATTTCAGATCTACAAAGGCTACCACTGGAAATAAGATTTTACTTGTTCCCGCTTTCTTAAAATTTGCCTGCAAAATTAATAAAGATCCGTAATCTAATTATCACGTATTTTCCCATCACCTTCCACTAGGGGAGAACCTGATCAGATCTAGAGGCCTTTTTTGCAGCTGCAGATGCGCGATGATTTTGGGTTCCTCAGGATCGAGGAAGCTAACAAAAATCAATTGACCTTGCTGAGTTCCCAGGACGACCATCGGGTAATCTGGGTGCGATGCCTGGCAAGTAATCTCGCTCTGAATCTCTGGATCCACGATGGCCACCTGAGTGCCACTATAGCTCTCGAGCAGGATTAACTCTTTCAAATTATCGGAGCCGACCACATGGTGACACCAAGGATAAACGAAGTCCATGAATTTGAAACTGGCGCCGTAATCGATAACGTCTTTCACTGTGGGAGTAGCTATGTCGTGTGACAGATCAATCTGCATCAGATACCCCTCGAACGTGTGATAGAAACACCAGTCGTCTCTGATAGGGTGAGTTACCAGGATGCATGGGTTTGTCTCTAGCTTCACGTACCACACTTTTTGCCACCTGTGCGTCTTCGAGCTCTTCGTGAAGTATCGTATTTGGCAGAAAGTGGTGCGCAGGATTATGCCACCGCTGAACCAGTTGACAATTGGCACCTCGTACTCCGTGCAAATGCCACAGCGTTGGGAGAGGATGATGCGGTGGACAGCGGTGCCGTTGTAATTGCTCAGGTAGACGTGACCTTCCATATCTGTGATGGCTAGGAGAGGATCCTGGGTGGTGGGACACCAGTCTACCCACTGGATTCGATTCTTGTTTGGTAGGCGTATCTCGTGGTCTGAGAAAGAAGGGTGGGTTTTGGGTTTTTGGGCTAGCCAACATTGGGTCATTTCTTTTTCTTATATGGCAGATTCATCTCGTGTGCTGAGGAAAGAGGGTGAATTTTGGTAAAATTGGTTTAGTTCTCTCTGGACTATCTGACACTGAATCATTTTTGTGGATATTTAAGCTAAACATTTTGGAGGTCTAGACACAATGAACGTGTCAACAAATATTAAATATTAAATTCATTTCTTTCCTCTATGTAAAAACAAACCTTGCAGCTTACCTTGAAGAGTCACAGTCTTCCCCACAATGTCCAGCTCCCAAGTATATAATTTTCCACAGGTCCTGCCCATCTGAGCAGCAACGTTAGGTCCAACCTGAGTGATCCTCAAGATCTGCCCAACTTCATCATGTATGAAGGTGTTCACTTTGGCAATCTTCTCCCCAGTCCTCCAAGCCCAGATGATCAAAGGAAAATTAGGGTACCATCCAACGGATACCATATGATCCCGAGCAGTAAAAGCAGTGGCCAAATACTTATTCCTTGTGCCACCTATGCACTCGGAAATCAGCGTCATCGAAGGATAGGAATAAATCAGAATTTTCGGTTGGTTCACTTTCTCAGCGAAGCAGAAGATTGGCAAACTGGAATGACCCGATAGACATTTCGCACCCTCGCCCACTTCGGTGTTGTAACACCATCGAATCGTCTCTTTGTGCTGTACTACATGATAGAACAGAATGTGCACTCCCGTGCACCATGCGATCACGTCTTTGCCCACGAAGACCATGTCTTCGATGCTGCCTCCTCGGAGCCAGTAAGGTCTCCAGCCATCTTTTTGCATTTTTGTATAGTTGATTCTTTCAATCCGTTTCGACCTGTATTTTAACAACCTCGGGAGAAGGTAACCTCGCAGTTGTCGTTCAAACTTGATTTTGTGGTTGACGGAAGTTGACGGAAACAATTGATAAAATCGATAGAGTGGCTTGGAATTCTGAATATCGTATTTAGGACAGTAGATTGTACGTGAAATGCCTAATTTTCAAAAGCAAATTTTATATAGCGTTTTATTAAGGTCCACAGGTTTATTTTTCGCATTGAGATAGAAAGCTGATCTTCAAGATCATTCAACTCAGCCACCTAACTATAATTTTGAAGGAATTTTATTCCACCGTCGAACGATGCAGTTGTCGTGCGTTCCTCGAATGTTAGCATTCTGAAAAATGCCCAAAGGGTTATGGCAGAGCAAGAGGCTGACACGAAGGTCATCAGAGGCGAAAGCGAGTGTAGTTTCCGCACGAATGAAAGCGCGATGCGAATCGTCAGGGAACGCGGTGATAAATCGCGGAACAGTACCAAAGATGGCGGTGGTATCAGCAACGATATTCAGTAGCCCCACCGACGCGCGTCGTCGGCTGGTTGCCCAATTTAAGAGGTATTCAAGGCGACACAAAGGAGGTCCGGTGGCTCATACGTCATCGTGGCAACTCTATGGTCCACTGTCGGCTTTGTCCGTGCATCGGCCGACGATAGATCCGTGACCATTTATGCCGCGTCCCCCTTTTTCGGCTTGTATTCGTCGCTCTGCCACCAGCGAGATACGCTCGCGAATGCTAATCGACGTTACCGACTCACAACAAGCTTGCATCGTGTGTGGTCCGCCGTTTCAAACCCGGTCAAGTTGCGTGTTGACCCTTGCGCGACTGGATTCGGGTCCATTTTGACCCGGAGTCGTAGACGTTCCATTGCAGTATTTTATAAATATATCCTATTTTGGCTCGTAACCGGTAGTCAGTATATTTTAGAATAAATTACTTAGAAATAAAAGATGTCTAAAAAAACGTTTCACCAGATTTATCAAATTTAGAATATATATTTTGTAGTAAAAAATGCACACTTAATTTCGTCCTCTACTGTATGACTGTACGGCACTCAAAATGTTCAACGAGGTTCTACCGTGCATTGGAAATCGAGCAGGATCTTTCGCAATCATCCAATGATTTCGCGGAGGAGGATTTCAGACTCCTCCCAAAGTATCAGCCACCGCCATTGGCCGACCGCCATTAAGATTGTCCTCGGCGCGGGTCGAAATCGCGAAGGAAGGGTAGTTTCCCACGCGGGTCGCGGGTACGTCGATAGGGATCGGTCGTATGGCGTCGGGTTATGCAAATACGAGTCCCAGCGGGCGTCAATTTAATGGCGAGGCCACAGGTTCGGCCAACGGACATGAAGGACCCCGAGAGCATCAGGAAAGGACGACCGGTGCTGCGCGTTCACTCGCTTCGGTAGTGATGGACGTTCGATCGTCGATTTATGAGCCTCCGCACACCACCGGTACCGATACATATACCTACATGTAGAGAGAGAGAGAGAAAGAGAGAGAGAGTGAACCTCATTGTAATTACCGATCGCGTTCGCCCGATCACTTCCAAGACTCCCCGATTTAATTGATTCGTGGGTTCCGTAAATTGAAAACGGAATGAAACGCCAGGCAGCTCGCTAAACAGCGTTCGCTAAAATGTTTAACCTTCTGTGATCGCAAATCGAACCCGTGACTCTGTAGCGCCACTAAAACCCGTCACAATTGTAATTCAATGCCATTACTTTACATATTATCAGATTTCTACGTTTGTCGAGATGTATGTACACATAGTAATTTAATTGGGAAAAGTCGTGAAGGACCACTCTAGTTCTTCGTACACATTTGGGATACCGTTAGTGAAAATCAAATTTCAATTTGACTAAAATTAATAGATTGATAATTATAATTTTTAATCTTAATAAATAATAATTACAATTAATTTCTGGCGTAAATGACCTTACACTTTTCCGAGTAAAACGAGTCCAAACACGGTACTATTTGGATCATGTCTGCTTGTTTGATTCGAACTAATATTTAAATTCTCTCATATACAGCACGATTTATTATTCGGTAAAAATGGAATCCAGCATTGTAGTATTTAACTATGCTATTATTTGAGCCTTGATGTGTCACTGATTAGTTCGGATAAGAGAATAGATTCTATTTGAAATTTCTAACCATGAGTCATCACTCGATGAGACAATGGGTTAAAACATGGCGTCGATTATTGTCGAAGTATGCGATACGATATCGAAGTTTGAACTGTATTTACAGCCCTAGTCCAGAGTGCATCGTTGACGTTGAAGC
The DNA here is from genome assembly GCA_028455615.1 of Lasioglossum zephyrum. NCBI lineage: Eukaryota > Metazoa > Arthropoda > Insecta > Hymenoptera > Halictidae > Lasioglossum > Lasioglossum zephyrum. Next base: position 18,478,855 of record CM052329.1, on the reverse strand, counting down.
ATCCGCTTTGGTAGTCAGCCAGGTCTGGGCCAGGTCGTCGAATAGAGGGAGAAAAAGGAGGGAGAAAGAGGTTGGCAGGCATCTGCGGGCAGTATATCACGTCGCAAGGATAAGTTTTTGATCGGTCCTCGGTATACGGATGACTCCCTGCTGCTTGACCTCATCACGCCACGCTATGGGGGTCTTTATAAACCACCATCGACTGCGCGTATCCTAATCACCTTTTGTCTTAAGCCTGCCAAACTCTTCTTCCTAGTCCCATGGCTCCCGGCGGAACGTCCGAGAGACAATACTATGTCTCTCCATTGCGAATTTCTCCTTCAAACGTCCAAGAGACAATACTATGCTTCCTCGTGAAGATAGACAAAGTGTCATCCAGATAGGACACCCTACCAATCACAGCTACCCAAAAATCCTGAAGACAAAGAATCTGCGTAGGGGCAAGATCCGAAAGAAGGTTGCTCCAATTCGGTGGTCCCACGTTCCCGGTTCTCACGGGCTTAAAAAGCGATCCTTGGCGTCCCGTGAGAGACTCCGGTAACTTTTGGTCCCGGCTCCGGCAATCCAGTTGGTTTCGTGCTCTATGGTGGCGTCGGGCTCGCAAGAAGCATCCGTGGGCTGGGTCGTGGGCCCTTTCCAGGGGACCGTTGCGTTGGTTGGCGTGATACCAATTTTCGACAACGACCACCTCGGCTGCTATCACGGGTCGTCCGGTTGTGCTCAGGTGCACAAGACTCTCTCTCCCTCTCGGGTGAGAGCAAGTGCGATTCTCCGGTTTCTCGTTCGTTTTTTCGACGGACGGCCGTGATTGCTGTGATGTCCGAGAAACGGAGTGGGAGAGAAAGATGAGAACGAGAGTGAGAGAGAGATAGTGTGTGTGTTCTAAGCTGCCGGCATCCGATGATCGTGGAGGTGGTGTAGTTGGCCGTGGCCGCGCGATGTCGGTGAAGAAACGAGCCACACGAAACCGGCGCGGCGCGCACCGAAAAAAAGGAGCCGAGAGATGATCGAGGGAGCGAGGCGGTTGAGGATCAGCCTGTGGAGCGAGACCAGCCCGAGGAAGGACGAGGATGAACCCTGAGGAGGAAGGATAAAGACGGAGAACATGAACGAAGATAGAGTGAGGGAGAGAGAGAGGGAAAGGAAAGCAGAGGATTTCGAAGAGACGGAGGGACGGGGGTGTAGCAGAGAGCAGAGGTTACTTTTAATGTCTCGCGTCACGCAGCCCAAGGCACCGTGAGCCTCGCCTCGTCCTCCTTACTAATTTGGCGCCAATTTCCAAGCAACCTCCCAAGCAAAAACTAACCGAGCCATACACACCGCTTCTATATACATACACTTGCGCGCGGCGTGCACTTCAACCGTGGGCTCTGATTAAATGCTACCCTCCTCCTCCCTTCTATCTTTTCGCTCGCGTCTTCTTCTTCTTCTTCTTCTTCTTCTACTTCTTAGTCTGTGGTTCTTCGTCCTCGTCGTCGTTGCACGCTTTCTGTCTGTGTAGACGCGTTCTGTTCAGTACTCTCTCGGCTCGATCTCTTTCTCGCCTTCGTTCTCCGTTGCTGTCCACTCACCACACCGTGTCTTGTGGCTCGTTTTTCTTTTTTTGCTTTTTCTTTCTTTGAGTTCTTCTTTTTTCTTTGCTCCTTTCGTCGCTCTCTCCCGCCGTTTCTCTGCGTTTCGACCCGTGTTCCCACACTCCGTGGACGCGTACCGCACGAGAGAACATCGCCGGTGTGCCAGGACCATCGGCACGCACGCGTGTGCTGCTGCGTGTGCATCGTGGATCATGGATCCTGACGGGATCCAGCGCGGCGACGAATCTCTTAAGGCTTCCTCTAATCTTCCGCTGGTTATCCGCGATCTGTACTGGCGGGTCGGTTCTCACTGTTCAGGCTGTCGCTCACTCAACAGCGCCTCATGTGAACGACACCAACGCATTAGTATCAAGTCTTTATGCAAAGTGGAAAATGGAAGTTGAATAGCAATGTCTTTCATTCTTAAACAATTTTATGAAACAATACAATTATAAATGACACCAACGAAATTGTCACGAGGCTGCATGAAGGATAAACATGATTTTCTCAATTTTGAAAAAGATATTGTCACGTTCGACACGATCGCGACAACAGTCTACGCAATAATGAGTTTATCGTTGATTAACAAATGTTAACCAATGTTTTCAGAAACGTGGTAATTACACGCAGGCCGAGGTAAAATCGTTTAATCACGTTTGCGAAAATGGCCTCCGCGAGGCCAGGTGGAAAGGTTACCGTTCACAGGAGCGAACGTCTCAGCGTGTCGCTTTACTACGAATTACGTTAGATTCTGATATTCACTCAGCAGACTCGTTTCCAGATTAACCTTTAACTACCTGCACGTGGACGTGTAATTTGACAGCGGTTTGTCTCGCAGCCGGTCGCATCGTGACAGCGAATTCGCAGAGCGAGACAGCATCCACAAATAGCCGTCTTTCCGCTGTCACAGAGTGACGCGAGCGAAACACGTTGCCGTTGCAACGGTCCTGCAACTGCACACGGTGCGCACACTGTCTCTGGCTACCATTCCGGGACCGTGTTCGACAAACTGTGAAACGGGGATGTCCCTTCAACAAAATGTTCAACGTGCACATACAGAGTGCAGCATTGTGAAAATATTTTTACTTCGTCGCGGGATAATTTTAATATAAAAATTGTCTGCATCGATTGCAAGAAATCGAAAGGAGACATTAAATTAAAAATTTTCCAACAATTTTAAATTTCATATACTCCATTTTTCTACATATAAGCGTATAATGAGATCCGCAGTCTACTCATCAATTTCAGTTCATGAAATGAGTAACGGAAGACGGCTAAATCCTATGAAATTATACTATGTATAATACAGGGTGTTAAAATGTATTGTAGTACATGTTGCTAAAATGTACATCCCCGAGAAGGCTGATTCCTGAGATCATTTGAAATAACTTATTCCTGTGCGAAAATGTTCGCAGATTGTTAAAGGAGTAAGGAACTTCCATATGACTTCTTTCAATTAATGTGAACTGCACTAGTAACCTTCTAAAATGTGAACAAGTTTTATTTCACATAAGGATCTGCAGTCTAGCTTGTCGCGAGCAAAGAAACTGAAATCATTTGGTCTACTTTTGAAAATTTATTACGATTTGAAGAGAGCGCGAACAATGACGCGTGCATCTTATGGGGCGGTTAATTTATGTCTGAAATCGACGGTGAAGACGGCGACGTATAGTGATCGGGGGAGCATCACTATGCCGCGAGCTGACGCCGGAGGACTATCGCGGCCCCTCTGGGACCGGTGAAAAAATTGTTGACCCTTTAGCGAGCCGGGGGCAGAGCGGATAAGCCAGGTAGATATATAAGAAGCAGATGCGTCTGTCATTAATATGAGCCGGCTGAGCTATTAATAACCAGTTAATGAGGCCTCTCGTCCCTCCCCCTCGTGTCGTATCTCCATGCGTGCGTACGTGCGTGCGTGGTTCGTATCACAGCCCAGGTAGGGATGTAATATACGTGTATCTGTGTAAGTTACCTGTGTACGCACGCACACGGAAAACCCCGTTCGCTTGTGTATAACAAGCCATATTGTGTGCGACTGGGGTGTGGGGTGCACGAATGTCGGGTCGTCAAAGGGTCCCGGTGAACCTCGTGATTTATAATCCACCATACTACGCCATACCACACTATATACTCCCCCGCCACGACGAGCACCCTCGATTAGACCCTCCCAGTCACGGGGAAATTTTCCTTTTCTCTCTGACCCGCCGGGTTCCATGGTGTCACGCGTCCTCGGTTATATGGGTCTCGAGGTTTAGACCGCTATCAACTAATCCATCTGTTCACATATTTTTTCACTATTTCAATTCGTTCAACCCTTCAGGGACCACGATGGACTATCCGTTTTCTTCTGTATACTTGACGTAGTATAAGGCGCCATATTTGAGACATTAATTGGTAATTTAACATAAAATTTTTTTTGTGGTTTATGTTTATCGTATAAACACTTGGGAATATCGTTACTATGTAAAAGATATAAAATTTCTATGGTACCCCTTCTTCTGATACCCTTAGTGTGCTTATTGGCGAATGCAAGACTGCATCGTTGCGACGACTCCGAGCAACTACAGCCAGGATAGTTTCCACGAACGGAATGGTGGATGATCGCCGTGTGTTGCTCGATGATGGTGTTCGAAGGAATCGTTTCGGCAGGGGCAGCCCGATGATTCGGTTGCTCTTCGGGGCAGCTGCGTTTCGTTAAGTTGCATGTCCGTGGGCTTAGATTATAGATGCGTCCTGCGGGTGATCACAGACAAAACGTTTAAATCGCTAAACGTCGAATTAGCCCCGCGCGATCTCTACCGGTCCCCGGTTCCCGGCGCCGTAAAAAATAATAACCAGGGCCTCTAGTAGAGGCCCAAGCCAGGGCTGCTTCTAGCTCCCGAGCTTTTGGTAGCGTCTCTCCAACAGCTGCGATTCACTAGGAGACGCTTATTTGCCCCGGTTGCTCCACGGTATTAATTCCTCCACGGGATCTCTGTAATCTTCCCTCGCCACCGTCGTCGAGGGGCCCCATTCGAAAATCGTCGAAGCCGTCTGGACAGGACCGATTTATCGGAAGAACGCGTGTCCGGGGCCCAGACTTTCTTTTTTCTTTCCACTTTCCTTCCCTTATTCCTTGCCCGTTTCTCTCTTTCTTCGTTCGGCTCGTTATTCGTGCGGCAATTTGAGCCCCGGCGTTCGATCCGCGATATCGTTCACGGCTCGGTCACGGTGCAATCATTGTGATCGTGTGCCCGTTCGGGTCCACGTACACGATGCACCTGTGCAACGTCGATGATGTTCCTGCGAGTGTGCTCCCGTGATCGGATGGAATCAATTTCTGGGGCGGGACCCAGTTTTTGCGCGCGATTCGCAGCCCGGCTGCTAGGCGCCGCACGATTTTCGTAACAGTCGGTCGTGACAGTCCGTTTCAATCAATCGGCTGAAAGCTGTCGCGTGAACAACGCCGGAACAGCCTCAACACGTTTATGCGATTCAAACGTGAATGCGTATGCACCTATGCGCAACAACATAGCATCTTCCCTTCAGGAGTTCTTAACGATTATTTCTGATTATTGATAATGAAATTTGCACCTTACACTAGAATTTAAGTAATTTTAGAACGAACCAAGCTGATAACGCTGGTCACGGTTGACGACCATAACAGTTCACGTGTCAACTAGATTTACAAATTACTTTTTGTCAAGAATAAAGGAAACGCAAGCCTGCGAAGAGGGGACCGCCCACGCGAAAGCGAGCAAAAACTCGCCGGAAAAATGGCAAAAATGGCACAGATAGTTGTGCATGCATCCTCGGTGTTCCCATCGCATTGCATCGCATCGGACGGAAAAGCTGTCGGCCGTGGTGAACGGTAATTAAATGAGAACCCCGGCGTACGAACGCAGGAACGCCCACGCCATGCATCAACCGTGACGTGGATAGGTAATGCTGCTGCAGATGGAGAAGATGGTCCTCGAAGATATAGCCCTCGGTTTCTACGTTAGTTAGGGTCAGCTATCTCGCGCGACCCATCTCCGCCTATCCAATCACACACCGCACACCGCAAGTATGGCACGCAAGCGATAATACACGGTGTCCCAATTATCCCGCGACACGGCAGGACCCACGCTCTCCTCTCCCTCTCTCACTCTTTCTCTCCTTCTCTTCCCCCCTCTCTCTCTCTCTTCTCTCTCGCCGTGAGAGAGGATTTTCAACACGCCCCTATCGCCCCCACCGATCCACGGAACCCGCACGATGCACCTACACGCTGGTAAATGCACCTACATGCAGGTAACTGCATGCTTACCTGCCAGGAGAATTCGATCTTTTAACTTTTTCGGGAATTTGCGATCCTAACTTTTCGGACCTCCTCCCATTCGTTTCAGTTTTCTATTTAATCTACACTCTACGTATTCTATATTCTAATGTTAACCCTGTACTGGGGTGCAATTACACCCACGCGTGTTTTCAATGGAAAATGTAAAGAAAAACATTTTTTTGAGATGTGCAAGAGATAGCATTTCTAGGAGAATGAATTTCGTGTACGTTTTTATTAGTCTGGGATGCGGTTGCACCCCTATACGCTTAATATAAGTAATGTTTATTATACAAGATCTTAATGATCATATGACAAAAATATGTTTCAAATGAAAATTATTCAGCACTTTGACGGGAATAAAGTGCAATGATGAAAATTCCGAGAAAATTTTTTAGTCGATTAAAAATGAGGTCACCTTGACGTTTCTAAATAACACCATGTACTGTTAACTTTCTATTGTTATAGCTGATGATAAAACAAATTCAGCGATCGACTGTACAAAATCGTACGTATTCTAGACACCGTCAGGCAAACGTAGCTTCGTTCGCAGCTATTCCATCGGCGAGAAAAAAGAATCACGGAGTTTCTCCGCCGCGTTTGACCATTCGATAGCAATTGCGAGTTGCAGTCGGCGTTCCAGTGCGCGGAAAGTTAGCGTCTTCGCTCGTGGAATCCGAAAAAGAATCGGCCGGTTCTCGCACCCTCTCACTACCACCTCAATTTCATGCAATTCAACGTAATTCCCCGTTCGGGTTACTCTCAACAACATAATTCAACATAGCCGATCGCGATCGATCCCCTCGCGCGATTCCAGCCACTTTTACCGGGCGTCTAATCGGCTGAACTGGTTCGAAACCTGTCCGAGTGACAAACCTCGCAAATCTCGTAAATCTATATTGTATATAAAAACGAAGTCCTGACTGACTCACTCATCATCGCCCATTGCAATACGTTTGTATGAGGAATATTTTATTTGTGGTCAGATTTGCTTGAAACTTGGTCTTAATGCTCTTTGATATAATTAATCAAACATCTATTTCGGCATTTTACAAATTTCAACCCCTAAGGGGGTGAAAAGGGGTTGAAACTTTTATATGAAGAATATTTTATTTGTGGTCAGATTTGCTTGAAACTTGGACTTAATGTTCATTGATACAATCTGAATGGGGTGAATGAGGGCTTAAAAGGTTTTATGGAGAAACAATATTCTCTATATTATATTTCGAGGGCATTGAACAGTTTCCTGTGTGACAGAAACTGCGGGGAAAAGCTAGTCTTAAATAAAACACTGAAGTTAACAAGGAGTTATCAGAAGAAAATTAAAGAATTTATTCGCAATGCAGGCAGTTGAAATTCTGAAGAATTAATCGCGGCGGCCATTTGTCTGACGACGGTGTTCGCGCGAGAAGTATGGTATCGGAGAAGAAATAAGTCGTCAAGGTGACAAGTGAAGCGAAGCAAACAGGTAAATTAAGTACAGTCGCGGTGAAAAGGCGAGCGTCGTGCGGCAAAGATCGACGCTCAGGTGAACGGCGTGCAATTATCGAAAGACAGCGATGGAGGTTAACCACGCCCCTGTCCCCTCCGGCAACCAATCACCGCTGTCGCTGGTGTCGCCCTGCAGCGGGGACACAGCACGACGACATTCCGACTCGACGGGAACGAATCCGTTCGCATGGAGATTCCCCGACTCCGACCTATCCAGTGGTTTCCAGCCTGTTCCTCTCGAACCTCCACTCTAACATCCACTGTCTCACTTTTTTTATTACCTGACATCACCACCGAGACTCTACATATTCATATTTACAAGGATTAATCTTTGACAATCCAAGTATTTTTTACGCAAGGAGCAACATTATCCTTCCCAGTCCTATATTAAGCTAATTCAGTTTTTGCACCGCTCATTACTTATTTTACAGTCCCATCCATAATTATATGGTACGCAACAACAATTGTAATATTTCTCAACAGTTGTTCTGCGTAAACGTCCTTTCAACAACTTTTTACGAATTTTTCGGAAGAATTACCACGTTTATGGAGTATACGTTTGAGTACAGATTTGAAGCAAAGATCGCAATAAATATTTCTTTCTATAAAATGCTGAACAAGAATTTCCAAATAACCGTAAAATAGTGCGGTTAAAGAAGAAGAGAATTAAAATTGATTTCTGCATAGTTCAAAACCGAAATAATCCCTTGAGTAGAGGTTGATTTGGATTACAGGTGATCGATTCCGTCTCGAGGATGGTGGAGAGCAGCCGAGCAACAATCGGAGATGCTACTCGTCGGCGAGGGTCGTCCACGAATGTACCTAGATATCGATTCTCTCTTGCACCTCCGTCGGAGGAGGTTCCAGAAGGAGTAGGGTAGAAGGTGGGTGCTGGCCGACAGGCTTACTCGCGTCTCACGGACGACAAGAGGGTGATATATTGCCACGAACTACCCCCTGCCATCCTCTACCACCCCTTCTTCTTTGTTTCGCGTGTTCCAGCGGTAGCGATGGCCTCGCTCAACAACTGACGAATTTTTGGAGACACCTGGCGGGTTTCCAGAGCACCGATAGCCACCCCTTATCTGTCAATAAACTGCAGATTTTTATGCAAAATGAAAGCTACTTACGTCGAACGGGATATAGAACATACTTTGTAATCTTAAATAACGTTTTGAGCAAAGAATACTTTTACAGTGTACAGATTTATTATACAAGGTGGTCCTATGGTTTTAAATTTTCATCGTTGCACTGTCCCCCTGTTCGATAATCCTATGATAAGTTTGTTTGGATAATTACCATTGAGGTAACTCCCTGTGGTACCCCTTCATTGAAAATGATTAAGCTGTACGCGACGATAAAATTAGGAAAAACTGCGATTTCTGGGAGGAACGCGAATCGAGTGCCCATCACTAGCAGCACTCCTTCCTTCGCTCCGTTTTCCCGGCACTTCAAACTACCCCCTGCTCGCCCCCGTTTCCGAGCTTTATTCGAAGGAAGATCCATCTCCATAATGGCCCCACGCCCTCCTCTCTCTCTCTCTTCACCGTCTCGCACGCTCTACCCGCAGCATGTAGGTATACACACTCTGCTGGAAACTCGCGAGAGCGTGGGTGGTTCGCGGCTACGTGCCAAGATGTAGACGTTCGATTCCTTCGTCTCGATGACTAGCCTGTGACGGGACGCTGACAAATTAACGCTTTCCATCATTTTAAATCTAGTTATAGATCTTCGTAGAAAATTCAAAATTGTCCGTATTAATTACACCACACAGGATCTGCGTAGACATTTATACCTTTTTCGATTAATTTTAACCGAGCTCAAAGCAATACATTCTTCAACCCGTTGCACTAAATACATACACTATAAAATCTGACCCGTGATGAAGATTTCGAATAGAAATCGTTAGAACGTCACCCGTTTAGACGATTTATGGGAACAAATAAATAGTGAACAAACCTTGCCTCCGAAGGGCTGATAGTAAATACTAAAAGATTCTATCAGATGATTGCATAAATTCGTGCCTTTTAAAGAATACAGCTTCATTCATCAATTATACACAGATTAGTTACCATTTTATCTATGAAAATCCGGCACAAACTTATGCAATCATCTAATAAAATAGTGAAATTCGTTCGAAAAGGAAGGCTACGAGTTTCGTGGAGGATCCTCGAGAAGATGTCGGTTCGCAGCCCCCGGTTTCCGGTCGCGAGACAGCGATAGAAGCTCGGTGGTGTTCGCGGGGGTGGTTCGAAGAGAAAACCGGAAGGGGGGTTGTCCGGAAGAGGGAGGACAGGGAGAGACAGCGGAAAGGGAAGCGACGAAAGGAGGAAAAGAGGTCGGGGGAGAAGGCGTGGGTGGACGAGACGGTGGTTGTAGAAGCGTGGATCGATGTGTCGCCCTTGTGTCCAGCGGTCACGAGGCGCTTGCGCCCTGGCGAGCTACCCTGTCCTCCAGAACGTCGCCAGGCTCCCTGATTCGCCGAACCCCGGGTGACAGTCCTCTCGATTGTCACTCCGAGCACCTCCCTCCGTCTCCCTCTGTCTCTCTTCCTACTGCCACCCCTAACACCGTCAGACTGGTTCTGTTGGCTGTTTGCCGGCGTTCGTTTGCCACCGCGAACTGCCTCCTTTCCAACCACCGTCCTCCGCTGTCAACCAACTGCCAGCGACAGATTCCACACGCAGGGTCGCCGCCCTTCGTGGGTGTGTCCCCGAGCTCGAGTTTTGCTCCCACGAACGCCAACCTGGCGAACCTTGTTCTCTCTCGAGTGCACCCCCGAGGGAAAGTTCCTGTGCAATTTCGCTGCAGCGTGAAATGAGGTTTTTGCGCAGATGTTGATGCGGAGGATTACATGAGTTTTAGTTGACAGGATTCTTGGAAGTGAATCGAGACCTTGTGCGAGAGTAGACTGCAAATTTTATGCGATTATAACAAAAATTAGTAGACGCAATTTAAAATGGCAGGGGGATGAAAAAAATCAAAGGATGTCTACAAGGAATTTTTGAAAATTGCTCGAGATAGAAAAGAGACAATTTTTATTTTGCACGAAGATCTGTGGCCTAGTGATACGATTGATTATACACTTATCAAATGGCAGACATTGTCGCTAAGACTTGTATTTGAATTTTTTAAATCATTTTCGCCCCGACAGAATAGTTGCAGTTCTCTCACAGTCGACTGACTGTAGAACGCAGCCTGCAATTGATAAATCGCGCAGCATGCAACGAGTTCTGAGTGAAAATCACTTAAACGGATCGGGAAGCGATCGATGGGACGCTTGTACCGCCTCCGGCCCACGAAAATCCCCACAAAGCGATCGAACTTTCTAACGCATCAGATCTGCGTTTGACAACCGGATGTCAATGCAACGGTAGCAAAGGTCACGGTGCATCGAGTTTCCAACACCCTCGGGCGTTCGGTTTACGACCCTTCCAAGGAAAGAACTATTCGACAAAATTGAAATTGAAATATCTTTTAAATTGGCTATCCCTCGACACATACAGGTTAATACCTTTGACGTAGAGAATGACAAGCTGCATCGAATTTTACTAAAAAAAACATCTTATAGACCTCTTTGGACTGAAAACTTTGAGATGTGTTAACCCCTTGCCATTATCTTCACAATTACAGTGATTAAAAAAGAAACACATAACATTCGTATTTGTTAGACTTTGTTAAAATCTTCGTGACGAGTCTGACTCATTCAAATACGGCAGTGGGTTAATATGTACCGGACTACTCTGTAATTTATATCGGCGTTCAAAAAGTTTACGAAATATCGGTAACGTAGTGATCGTGTCAAAACAAAAACCTCGAAATATATTCGATCGCTGAGCAAACAAGCTCCGCCGATACGTGTTCCCCATCCAAAACGAGAAGAAGTAGCACACGTAGAGCATCCCGTAGCCAAGCCTAGACGTTCAAATTGAGGCTGGAAGAATCTAAAAGGAAATGATCGTGTCCAGCTAAACGACGCCGGGGCGATTATAGCCACGATTCCGGTAGGAGCGTTTTTAAAAACCGGAAGATGGAAATCGACACGGCTCACGGAACGACAGGAACATCGGGAGTAGCAGAAGGATCTGCGGGTAGCGTGCAGATCCGAGGATGATCGCTCAGATTCCGTGCGTTTTTCCTGGGATCTAGGACGCGCGCGAGCGCGTCTTCTTACTCCGCCGATATATCTACATTTGGGATTTCACGCGAGCCCGAAGTTCTCGGGGCCCGACGCGCTGCTGCCATGCCGGCACCACTGCCAAGTTCTCACGCTATACGCCTCTCGCCATCTCTCCGCGGGGCCTTTTTTCTTCCTCTCGGGGGCCTTATTTTCTTCTCGGGTGCCCGTGCTCGAGGACTGGCTCGAGCCTCGGGAACACGAACCTTCGGGGGCGCGCCTCCTATTATGCGTAACCGATCCGCGGCGCCCGTGAAACGATCGACTTTCTGGGTGTTCCCCTCCCGAAGACGTGTAACGAGTCCTCCCGATCCAATGGCAGCCTTCCGATCCATCGATCTTGATACCAGTTGTCGTTTCGTATAGGATGTACTCCGCGATAACGCGTTACGATTCGTAGAGCAGACGAAGTCTACGTCTAAGTGGTTCCTCTTAAAGAGTTATGGGACTCTCCTGTTTCAAATTATTTTTTTTTCTATGAGGGCTTTCATAACAGATTTGTGACGATTTTCTGATTGAAACGATACCAGACACAGCACGATTCGGATCGTAATTACTCGGTTAATCCGCGATGGAGTGGTACCTCTGTTATCCGAACGCTGTAGATCCATCGATCTGGATACTTCTACCAGATGTCATTCCATACGGAACATCTTCTTCGACACTGTGTCTCAATTTGTTCCACTGAAGATGTTAACGAAATTTCTTCATTTCCAATTATGTTTTATTGTGGAACCTATATCAACAGATATTTACTCGATTAACGAAATAAAATTGTATGCACGACTTTGTATGCAGTGTGTCGATATCTAATTGGATTTCAACGCGCGAAATGGAACACAACAGATGGACAAAATGGTCAGTTTAGAAGAAAAAAAGATCTGAAATAAAGGACTGCGCTCTTAAATAAATAAAGAGCTTACGATCACTGTGCTCATTGGTCATGATCTATACGTACATGATCTAGGTCCCTATAACGAAAGGAAATAGTATGTGCAACGAATTTGTAAAAAAATCAATTTTCCTGCCGGAAGAAGACGACGAAGAAAAATTAATTTCATGAAAGTTGAAAACTCAGGCACCCCTAACTCTGACAGTTCGATGTTGCTGTGGTCAAGGGTAGAACGATGGGGTAAAAAGTGCCGAACCAGAGTGTCGGAGATAGTGGAGAGAAAGGCGACGGTAAGGAGGGAAAGAGTGAAAGAGAGGGAGGACGTATCGGAGGGCAGGCTGGCCTCGGCCAGGAGCGGAGAGGGATAGTTAATTGAATACTCGTGGAGCGAGGATTGATGCCCTGTGTCAGTAGCCGTGTACAGAGGCATCGGCGTAATAGACGTATTACGGGGGCCTTTACGGGCAATTATGCTAAGGCCGAAAGGCTCTCTTCTCTGGCACGTTCTACGTTCTGCTCTAGGCACCGCTATAGCGGCCGATAGTCCTCGCCTTCTAGCCGTCACGTACGGATAAATGCACGCCGTTGCGTAAGCCTGGTCGCAGGCCCCATACGGACCGCGATCACGATCCACGGTTAGCTGCTCGGTTGATGCTGGTATCTCTACTCTCTACCTATAGCAGTCGGCACGAAAGACGCTAACCCAGCTCTTCCCTGATTGCAAGGATCGAGACGATTCTTGTCCCGCCTCGGAGAACTTTCCCCCGCGGTTCCACGCGTAATCATAAGGATCCGAGAGCAACCGAGCAAGGCGTAACACGCGCTTATGGAGGTTCCTTGCGTTCCTTGAATACGAGATCGAAGGGAACTACGCCGAGGTTGGAAGCAGACCGTTCCGAAGGAAGAGACTGCGAATTTTTGTTCCGTCCAATTTCGAAGGAAAAAGATCAAATTTGATTACCGTGTGGCTCTAGATGATGTTTCACGTAAGAACGGCTACTTTTTAAACGACGAGGATTCCAGTCTCTTCCGCCGGCTCGCCTATTACAAGATATAGGGATCGAGGATCGTAGAATGCACGATTTTGGACAGATGTTAGGCCTTCGGGAAGGTCTCAGTTAAATATAGATTCCCGACAAACGTATGCAGATTACGAATCTTCCTCCGAATCTGTTCGGAAGGAGCCAGACGAGTTCGCAGCCTCGGGAAACATTTTAGTTTCGATACTCCAATACTAGAGGACTGCTGCATCTTCCCTTTTCTTGGATACTTGTCCGTTTCACGTGACTCGTCATTATTTGCTTGGAGTCAGGTTCTAACTCAACCAGCAAAGTTTCATCCCTTCGAATTTGGGGTAGCTTTCTATTCTGGTCGAGCAACGATACCGAAAATCGTGTTCTATGATTCAGAGAAAGTTACTGAGATGTCTAACTAAGTATTGTGAATGTCTTCGAGGAAATTATCCACTGTGCAGCATTTTCTAGTATCTCTGTCGTATGCTGAAAGGCTGACAGGATCCCGGAGTCGGCGTTTTCCGCGCGGTACAGCGGGCTCTCATTGAAATTTCGCCGAAGGATAAAAAATTCCGGAAATCCATGGTAGGTATACGGGGGCGCGTGTACACACACCTGCCGCCCCGCGCCGAGTTTTCCGTGGCTTGGCCAAGAGGGGCCGGCGAACAGATTAAGCTTTAGGAAGGAGATTTATGGGCGAGCGTGTAACGAGCAACTTTTTCATACGATGCGCACGCCAGGGTTAGCCTGCGGGGGTGGGATTAGCATAAGATCCAGCAGCTGCAGACCACGCTTCTCATCCCTTGCACCGAGGACGCCGCCCTCTTTACCGAACGACACCGTGTCCACCCCCGTAACCCACCCTCGTCATCACCGGATCCTCAAAATTCTTTCTTTCCGAAATGTGAAATCTACTCAAAACGTACATTGGACAAAATCTCAATGTGGACACCCCCTGTCCAGTCAGACTTGTTCAGGACTCACAAAATCAACGAATTGTAGTCTGAATAATTATGGGAGAACTGTTAGGAAGATAGTACGAGTTCGAAACAATTGGGTATCATTGTCGACTGAGGATCAGCAGAGATTGTTTATCAGTGTCACTCGTAAAGATTCCCCCTAAATAATGAATACCTGTTTCTCGCAATACTGCGCACAGGCACATCTGGGCTAATGAAAGAAAAGAATTTACGAGCGTAGAATTTTTAAATATCCGCAGTCTAGTGAAAACTGTGAGTGCATATGTGTGAAGGTATGGATCAAGGCGCGTCAGCTCGCGGCCAACGAGGACCTCGGGTCTGGGGACCGGCTGGGGCCCGGCGAGGTCGTGTCTCCTGATATTAATGAGAGGACAGAGAAAAAGAAAGAGAAGCTAGAAAGAGATGAAGAGAGGCATCCTCCCCGGATCTCGGCGGCGGACTCACGGATCCTGGCTCCTCGCGAGAGGTTACCGAGAGTTGGCTCGGCCCTCTCCTTTACCTCCCTGTCGGATTCGAGACGAGAAGCATCGACGGGGACGGAAGGACGGCGAGGGGCTCTGGGAGGCTGAAGAGGAGGAGGATGAAGAGGAGGAGGATGAGGAGGGAGGATCTCCACCCTGATGGAGGGAGGACGTCGTCGGGTCACGAGAAGCCGAGGGAAGGACAGGAACGGTGGCGGTGGCGGAGGGACGAAGAGGATCTTCCCTCGAAGAGAAAGAGAGAAACGGACACCGATCTACTCTGAGACCGTTTCGAGGCGCAGGAGGGAGGACCAGAGAGGACAGGAGGAAACGGAGGTCGAGAGACTGGGAGGGGGTGGTCGAGAAGAGAGAGAGAGGAACCATCGAGAGAGCCGAAGAGAGACCTGAAACCCACGTAGGAGACGTTCAATACTGTAGCAACGACGCCGAGCCAACGCCATTGGCTACCATTTTCTCTCTATACCTTCTAGGCATACACCTTGTACTCTATTCCGGTCTACTCCACTTTATTCCTACATGCTGCCGCTGCTGCTGGTACTCTCCCCTTCGCTGTTTCACTCCACCGTCTCTCTGTTTCATTCTCCGTCCCTCTTTCTCTCTCTTTTCTCTCGTGTAGCTCTCTTCGCCCTTCTGTCTCTATCCTCAGCCACTCCGACGGCTTGCTCGAGCCATCGAGATCGCGGACCGGGAGCACCCGGACAAACGCGAGGGTTTCTCGCGTTTCCTCTCTTTCTCTGGCTCTGCCTCTTGCCCGTTGCATGACGATCTAATGGAATCCGTGTCTTATTGTTCCTCTCTAGGGCAATTCCAGGTAGGTTCGCTCCCGAGACAAAGTGCTCGACCATGTGAACGAAGCACCCGTGGAAAATTGTTTCGCGGATATCGCTGGGACGTTTGATCGGAGGTGCTAGGATGGGTTCGAACACCGGTCAGATGTCGTTTGCCTGGAAACTTGCCGTTTTGTAGATGTGTAAAACTGATTAATTATCACCTATTCGTAGTCTTTATTACGAATCAAGCTGCTTCTACAATTGCCGTTTTCTCAATCAACACAGTTCAAAACCGTTCACGACAAAAATCAGCAATTGCAATTAATATAATTCAATGAAGACGTTTGTGAAGTACGAATTTTTATGAATACATTTTCGTTACATCTCAATAGAGAAGTTTACGAAAGAAATGTCCATGAAAATATTTTAGATATCTATTTTATGACGTATCCAGATTTCACGCAATTTTTAATGTAACTCAATAAAGGAGTTCACGGACCAGAAATGTTCAGAAAAATTCAGAGACAAGTGGTATTGACTTGACCGGCAACCACGGTGTTAAATCGTGCGAGTAGGTCGCTATTTTTCAGCAAAAGGTGGAGATTCGCGGGACCAGTTTGTTCGGAGCGAGGTCGAGCAACCACCTCGGGGGTTGAAACTTAATTTCTGCGTTTCGGAGCCGCGTGGCGCCAGATCCCGTAACGTGATTCGATAATTGCCGTAATCTGGCAGCGAGCCTTTCCTTATTCCGGCCATATGCCGTCCAGCCCGAAGCTACGGGCTCTGAACTACCGACTGTAAAACTTCCTACTGGACGCGTTTCGCCTTCTTTTTCTTTTCTGCCCTCCGTTCCCGGAGATTCGAAGCTCCGGAAACAGTCGGCCACTCGGAGCCGCGGGATTCGTCAGCGGATTTCGGTTCGTTCCTTCCTTTTTCACCTCCCCTCTTCTTCTTCTTCTTCTCATCCCTCGTCGCATCAACCTCTTTGTCGTATTCTATCTATTTGTTGATAAATACTTCGACATCGGCGTTCTCCCACTCGTTCCGATTTGCTTCTGTCAGAATCTGATCTATTAAGCTCTTGAATATGAAATGTCCTATTATTTACAGAACGTTAAACATACATAATCAGCTTCTATATAAACTTATGGATCACAGTGACGGATTACAAGTTTTTCTTTATTGCCTCACGGTACAAATTTTCGGTTGTTGTTTTGATCTAAGATCACGCGATTATTCCACTTAATTTTTTATAACTTTGTACCTTAAAATGATGTATAACAAACCTGTAGATTGTAATATAGTATCATGACATTTGAATACTATATAAAATAGGTTTTATGGTTTCTCAGGTACGAGATGAAAAATAATATGGCGGAACAAGGTGGTCGTAGCGCAGTGTTCGAGTAAGACGCGCATCCGACTGACCACTGATAAATAATCGGGTGCTGAACAGAAGTTTCTCTATAGCCATTTTGTTGAACTCCGTTGCACGGCTCGTCGGAATGCAATTCCGTGTTCCGCGATGCATTAGCCAAAGCTCGAATGTTACGGCGCCGACGAAACTTTTTGGCCGGCGGAATCCTCCGGATAATTCACATTACCGAAACACACAGATTATTCCTTTTACGGTCGACGGGAACTCGGAAAAATCCACGGGGGTATAAATAAAAATGCTCGAGTTGTCTTTGAACTGGGATAGAACTGAAAAAAACTCATTGCGAGCGAACCCCTGCGAAATCGCGAATGAATTTGAGGGAAGAATTCGACAGGAGGTATTAAAAATGAATAAGTTGCGTGAATGTTGTCACATCAAGACTAGCGTTGAATAGACAGTGCCAAATTGATTAGCTCCACAAAATACAAAATAGAGAAAAGAATTGATGAAATAGTGTATATTGTATATAAAAAGCTAAAAAGGTTTCACAGAAGTGAAGGACTGTATAAAGATGCACTCACTGTTAATTCATTACGTTACTGAATGTCAGTTTCAATTAATTACCTAGAATGAATTTACCAGAACCAGTCATCGATGACCGTCATTAATTAGCCCTTGCACAGTGGTACACGGGTCCATTGTGACCCAGCATTTCAAAGGTATCATCTCAGCTTCTGTTAACTAATTTAACCGAAAATTGTTTAATTGGCTACAATTAAATTTAAATAATTAAAAATTAGTATAAGACATGCTTCTTCTAAAAGTTATAAAAGTGCGTAAAAATCAGCATGATTGTCAATAAATTCACGTTTCTCTAAATATTACATACAGGAAATATAAACGTAGTAGGCTTAAGTCTAACTAGGGTTGTAGAGAATTTTTTTATGGATGATTTCAGCAATATTTTAACAAGCTCAGCTGCTACTGACTAACGAAAACCAGTGGAACAGGAGTGGACACAGAGGCTGTATAGATATTCTGAGATTTATTTACTAGTTTGTGTTATAAAAATGTAATTGTATTCAGTTGATAACGCCTCAGGCACTTAAACTCGCTTCTCTCGTTTCCCCGCGAGAGATTCTTTTTCGTCAACGAATAGTCAACTTCTAATTATACGGACGTCTAATTGACACTTGTAAAGCTTTTGCTCTCAACAGCAAACTGAATACGTGGTTTCGGAACAACAGCGCTGCTAAACGTATTTACTAATCTATTTCGAACGAAAGAAAGCAGAGTATTTACGATTCTTAAACCACTACTTCTCGGTCAACAAGTCTCAAGCATCAACACTCTTTTCAACTTCAACTGGAATGTCATCGATCTGTCATCTGATGAAGCGTTTAACACTTTGAATCTAAAATACTGTAGAGGTTCGTCGACTTGTTCTAAACGCAGATTCAGACGCCGTTGCTCGAAACAATTAGCTGAGTACAGAATTAAGCAACCTTATTGTCAGCGGTCCACGTTCAGTGAACTGTCACACAGTATAATATACAAAATATACAGCGTGACCACTGTTAATTCTAATAAATATCAGGTGTGTATTGGGTCCTATAATACGGGCTACAAAATAGAGTAAGCGTAGGAATAAAAATAGTATCCGACGCAACAGTACAAATTTTCTCAACTCACCATCATCTCAAATATTTTCGGTCCACATAAACTTACAGAAAGACGACACGAATCATTTGGGAAATACATGTTGACATATCTAACAAGAAATATCGAAACAACTACACCTTCACAGCAGTAACAGTAACATAACAATAGTATCGTACCCACAAACAGGACTATGTACACATTTCTATCTGTATTTAAATAAACGACCACGAAGAATTTCAATCCATCTTAGTGCTACCTGTTTATCACAAATCGCGTTTCCATGTTTTCTCCCCAGTACAAAATTGTTTACAATTCGATCTGGTTACAATACGATACATTCTCTCCTCTCAATCGATCACGATCTCTATCGAACTGGCTTCAACTTTTTTCGGGTTGGACTTTCGCTCCTTCTCTCGTTGTTTCGCCAACGGAGCAGTCTTATCTTTATCTTTCACATCCTCTCCTTCCTTGCAGCTTACAAAACTCTGTAGAGAACTCTTTTTAGCAGTTTTAGGAATCTGCTCTCCTCTAGCAACGGAGACCAAGGTTGCCCTCTTCTTAGCACGATTGCTTTGAGAGGCTGAGACAGGCGACAGCTGTTTCTTCATCTCCTCTTGCGTAATCTTTTTTGTGAACTGTGTAATCAATGGCACGTTGCTCTTCTCCTTGTCCTTTTCATGTTCCTCCTTCTTCGCTTCCGAACGACTGCGTCTCGACTTGACGGGGACAGTGTAGGACCACCGGTTGGGTAACTCCAGGTCCTCTTCAAGGTGCTTTTTCCGGATGTCTTCGGAAACATACCAGCAAGCTTTCTGGTGCATGGGACCCTCGTCTGGGCACAGCATATACTTGGCAATCTCACGGATCTTGATTATCAGGCTCGCCGTCGACATCACGTTCTCGGAGGACCCATACTTCTTGTTCCAGAACGCGAGGAACTCCATCGCCAGGGTCTTTCTGTTATGGATGTTGCCATGCACCAGGCGAATCAGCTCGGGCATCGCTTTCGACAGGAGAAGCGATTTCTTCGAAGATCTTTTGGCCGAATGATGCGTGGATGTGCCGGCTTCGGTGCCCGTGTCTGTGTCGACTGACCTCGACAAGGAAACTGGGTTCTGATACACCCAGGCATCGCGAGCTGTGAGGAAATCCCTCGTCCTTTGCGGCACTGGAATCAGAAGTTCGCGAATTTCTTGGTCTGGGTTAGGTTGGCTTGTGGTGGGTTTCCCTCCGCAACGTCGCGGGAGAGTAGAGATGCGGTGAGAGGATACCGACAGGACGTTGTTGCTTTGTTAATGTAGTTATTTAGGATCTTCTAGTTTTGATAGAGGCTTTCTTCCCGTAATGTCGAAATATAACAAACACTATCTAACGGTTCATTTTTGTCAATATCGCCAAAATTACATTGAATTAATTTAGTTTAAAATAATGCGATGTGAAATAACTGATAAACTCTTTTCTTTTACACTTTCATAATTATATACACCATTAAGCACTCTACTTGTTTTATGGTAGATGTGTGGAGAAATGGTGATTCGCTCAAAGTTATATATGAACACTCACCGTTTTCGAGGAATAAGTTTTCCTTCTGTCTCCAAATGCAGCCAATAATTTTCGGCTTCAGCTTCGACGTCTTTGTATTCCTCTCCGATTCGAATTGTTCGCCCAGCACTTTCAGCTTGAACTTCTGCGTTTCTGGTGTCTGATCATAAACAAAAATCAATCGAATGTTGACAATGAACATTAGCAAATTAAGATGATTTTTTTATTAGAAGTAAAAACGCGTTCGACATGCAATTATGTTTGTAATACGTGTTGAAAGAATGTAAGTGTTCCAATACTTTTGGACGGTAGTGTACACAGATTATCTTCCAAAGAAATGGTTTATGCACTTACCATGTCCTCGTTATCTTCTCCGTCAGCCTGAAGCTCCTCATCGGACAAGTATCTACATTATTACAGAAAAAAACACCATTAATTACGTGCCAACAACAAATTTTTAGTAACAACTGCTATTATAATACAAGGTATTTAACCAAAAACTAATTTTATATTTTTCTCTGGTGTGTTTATCATCGATAGCAAGTAGAATATTTAAGGTGAAAAAGTAAGGTGAACAATATAACAATATTAGGATAGGCAAGACTCACCCGTGAGGAACCATAAACTCGTTGTCCACATCATATTCATTGTCGTCCGGATTTTCTTCATCTTTTTCGTCATCAGAACCATGCAGGGACTCACCTGGCTCTTCTTCTTCCCATTCGTCGTCCGAATCTACCTCGTAGTTGAACCATTTCTGTAAAAATAATAAATAAACATTGAGTTTCCACCCATTCCTCATTTTTAAAAATCCTTTAAAATCTTTTATTCCAATTTTATTTCTTTATAGATCTTTATAGAGATGCAAAGCTTGAGGTATAATTCGAAAAGATGAATGTCTGAGAGTTTGATGGGTCAGTTAAGGTACTTTTGAGCGGTACTGTAGCGAGATCGGCGATTTGTAGAGGACAGTCCGCTCGGCCGCGTTATCATCCGTTTTCCACGCAGTTTATTTTAGTTACGATCACGGCCACTGGATTTCACTGGAGTCTGGCATGATTAAGCAGGACGTCGGTATCAAACGCGACTTCCTTGACGGGTGATAATCGTGGTCTCTTCTGTTAGTCACGGAGCAATACGGGCAAAATGTAGATGCTCTCTCCGCGAAACGATCCGGATTCGAAAAACGCGAATAATCGCTTCTTCCGTCGCAGCTAGAGACCCACTCGAAAAACCAAAAACGGAGTCAAATGAAATTCGAACGTGAAGTGCATCAAACTTGAGCTTTACAGTGTCCTAGGCTGTGATCATTTGATAAATTTCTGAGAGCTAGACCAATCGTCGCTGGAACTGTGTCTTAGGGGGTGGAAATTAAAACATCGAGGTAGAACGAGCTGAGCAAATCAACGCAAAAACAATATTGCCAGGCTTTGTGCACAGTAAATTCAAGTAAAAATCGAATTGATTTCTGCGCCGTCGCGGTTGAAACGAACAAGTTTGGAATCTATTAACCAGATCAAAGCTGAAGCAAAAATCCCGAAAGCTCTCTGGTGGACAGAAGGAGTCTTCGAGTTCCCCACCTAGTGGCCTAACTGCAGGATTATCGTGTTCTCGTTTCAGAAATCGAAAAATCGAGGCGCGGAGGTCGCCCGCACGATAAATGCAACTTGGTAGCTTGTGTTTGTAGCTATTTTAACCGATCTATTTAAAGCGATATCGCGGCTAGACTCGAAATTGCAAAACGCTAAACGGAACGGACCGAGGGACCGTGATTTTGAACCGAGAAGGAGGATCGCGAGATTTCAAGCCGCGTAAGAAATTAGGGTCCGCTAAGGAGAGAGCCTTGTCGGAGGAAAGTCGATAAATCGTCGGGGTTTTCTCTTTTGTTGCGGACGCCGGCCGATTCTTTTGTTCGATAAATCAACGTCGATTTCATCCCCGTGCGAGCATCAATTACGAGACGCGACCGAGACATTAATTTATTATTGGCGCGCCCGCGTCGAGACGCCACGCGGAAAACCGGTGGGAAGGAGCCAGAGCACTGGCTAAGGATCAGTTGAGCAGCTTTTGGCAGCGACGAAGAGGTAGGTGAAGGTAATGAACTAGACTGCGGGTTTCTATGGAAAATAAAAAAAAATGTTTGCATCGATTACAAGGGACTGGGGCCAAGTAACGCTCGTTACTTCCTCTAACAATGTTAATAAATCCATGATAAAATTGTCTGCATCTGTTGGGAGAGCAGGAGCTAAATAAAATGTTTATTCTTTCTTTAATAAGATGGATAAGGTGAAAATAGTGACATCGATGTTCCAAAATTCTCAAAGATAAAAAACTAAGATATTTATTCATAAAAAAAATATGTTATTAAATAATTCTATGAATAAATATCTAATCCGGAAATCAATTCTATAAAGGTTTTAAATGCCAATGTAACAGTTTTCATTTATATCCATCGTAGACGCTCTGTAAAATTTTATATTAATCACGAGGGACGATCTAACGATTCTGCCGCGATGCACCGGAGTGCGTGGAAACGCGTGCAACGTCTGGAAAGATGCACCGGGGGGACCGTCGCGTCGTCGGGGGAAGCGCAGTTATCGGTTTTGTAACGCGACGCGTAAACCACAAGTCGAAAACGATGGTGGTGCCTGGCGAAGAACCCGGCGTATATATTATTTACAACGTGTTGTCACCCGCCGGGCCATCTGTAATGGCTGTTTTATGCCCCATTAAGATTATGCTCGGTGCTCCTCCTCGTGCACACCGTTAGTTGAGAGATCCACGGGATCTCCCCATGCGCTACCATTGATTTATTCCCGAATCGGTTACGCGTTTTATGGCCGCTCTATACGCTCCTGCCACCGACTCGTCGCGATTAACAAACGCTTAACACACCTCCGAGGAAAAAACTGTGGGATCACTCTTTCAGTTAGGTTTGCTGCTCGGTCGATTCCACGACCACTTCTGGATACTACTTCAAAACTGATGTGACTCATACTCGTATCTCTAATCGCCAGATTTTGTGAACAGACCTATTTTTTAAAACGATTTAAAAGTAGACTGCGGATTTTATGCATTTATGGCGAATAGTGGATAGATGGAATTTAAAGGAGTAGAAACATTAGAAGAATTTTAAAACACTGTAACGTTGTCTCGTATAGTTACAACTATCTAAATCACGTGCGTCAACGATAAATTTTTGGCTCGGCGAACGTCAAACCGAGCATCGCGAATCGTTTTCCTCGAAATTCAGCGATAGGACGTTTATCTAATAATGACGCGATTGAAGACAGCTCTCGCCGGTTGAAACTGTTCCCCGGACCGTTTAATCGAAATCGAAAAAATTCATATTTTCCCGACGATGATTGCTCTATCTACCCTTCCCGGAGATTTATGAATCGCGGGATCGTTGCGTCACTTACTCGCGCCGATAAAGAGAGCTCGCGATTCAATTTGCGAGCAGCGATACCGACTCTGCCATTAATTAAACAGCTTTAACAATCTCGTTGTCCGTGGAGCGGACCTTTAATCAATCTTCTACGTGAACGGGAAGAGGTCCAGCAACCGGTGACGATGACTATAGCTAAATGACCGAGAAATAATTTTTAAAAAGTTGAACTCTTCCGAATTTTAATGGTATTTTTATTATTTTTTGAATGTGATACTACTAATTGAAAAATTGAGGAAAATTGCTGAATATGTAGTTAAATGTTTCGCAGAATTTTTAAATGCAAATAAATAAATTTATTTTATGTATTTATGTAAAATTACACTTTCAAGGATTGCAACCCTCTAAAATGAAATAATTGAACGTAACACAAGCAAGTTTTCCATCGTTAACAGCTATAAAACATTAATTATTATAAAATGAATAAGAATCATTTGGTTAATAAAGAAGCTATAAACGAATCAAGAAGAGGGGATGAAATTTCAACTACGAATTCTCCGATCGCATGTCATTAAGACTATAATCAGCTCGAATCCGGCTCATGTTAAACAGCGCTAATGGATATGAAGAACAGATTATGGATTATCATAAAACAGACCACTGCACGTCGACATCGATCTATCGTTTTCTTTTATCTGTCTGATTGAATGCGAGAGGTCTATCTTCGTTTGCATTAAAAAGTTCATTCTTCTCACTCTCTCCAGAAAATCGTTCGTGCAGAAAGTATCAAAATTAAATTTATTAAAAAAGGAGTGAAATGATTGTTTAAAACGTCCTCCGCCACATTATGTTATTTATATTAATTTTATAATAAATATTATCGGACGTATCTGTCTGCACAAATATGCCGAGAAGTGGAAAATTTATTTTTAATTATTTGTTCACAAAACTTACGTTCTTTCGAGCATGATAAAAATTAAAACCGTATTTACTCGTTGAATACACGATTTAGTAGAACCTCGATTATCCGAACCGATATCTAAATTTTTTTCAACACATTTTACAGTACAAACCAGTACGTATTTAATTTAACACTGTTTTGCATTTGACATACTCGTTCTCTTCATAAATGCATAACACCTACAGTCTACGAACGACACGTCGATCGATTTGGATTTGTTGCGATTACACACACATCTCCCCACAAAATTTCGATTTGTCGCAATTACACACACATCTTCACAGATGAGCAAATCATTCGAACTGATTTCCTAGTCGATCCACGATCGAAGAATGAGGTCGTCGCGATTCTCGCCTGTTCTCGACCGTTGAATCGAACGCGAAGCATCACAGTATCTAAGGTCAGCTTCCCTCGACACGGATAAACGTACTATGACAGTTTCGGCTGTCAGTGGCACTGACTTCAAGCACTATCTTCCTTCTTGTCGCTGTAGGTCAAAGCCATTGCATTCTGCGGACGATTCATTGATACATTCTCGAGGAATCTGCACTCTGTGCAAAATACTTCGATGCATACAACAACAATCACAGGTGAAAATATTCCGAGAATTTGAAAACACTATTCTATTACTTTGGACTTACTAAATTGAACGTAGCTCCTGTATATTGTAATGAACACAGACTATTTTTATTTCGCAGAAGAATCTGCAGTCTACAAATTACATATCGGACCATTACTATGCTTTAATCTCGAATTTGAAAAATTTAGATAAATGACAAAATCTACAAATAGAACAGTGCGAATTTGAGGGGCATCACTGTCGTGCATTTTCCAATTTGAAAAATGTAGGTAACTGACAAGATCCAGAAACGAGACAAAAATCTGCTGGCGAAAAAGCAAGATTGTTTGAATGAGTTGCAAAAGTTTGCAACAGGTCCGGTAAAAAAGGCCGCAGTAAGAGCACGATAAGCGGCCGTGTGGCCACGTGCTGCCGGTAATTGCGTTATGGCAACGAACGAGAGGACCGTTCTCCGTTCGCGAATTCAGTCGCGTCACTGTCTCGCAGAAATCTCGCGAGAGAGAACGATTATCGGGGGTGGCTGGTATCGTAAATAAGCGAGCGAAACCGTCACAGCAATTAGCCAGGAAACCGATTCGCTGGCGGGGTCTGACAGTGTTCTGGGATCGGCGATCCCATGGGACGAAAGTCGGTGACGGCGCCGGATGGCACAGCCTCGATTATCTCCCGAACCGTGTGTCGTTGCTTGTCATCACGGATCGTAACGCGTCTTCTGGCCCAGAACAGTCTCCGACAGTCCCTCGAACACGAAACTACCCGGTCCCGCAACAGGGTTGAACGCAGACGCTCCTCCGAGTGTTCGAAAGCCTTTAGCTAGGTTGCCAGGGGACAGTGAGTGATCGACATTCAAGTCTATTGTTGCAGACTATTTATTGAAGAGGATTCGCTGACTTATGATACCATAAGTGTGAGTTGATGAGCTTGATGATCTTTTTACGAGATCAGAATTGTTTGAAGTAGCTGCAAGACACAAGAGCTACCCTTGTTATTGCAAAACTGTGTCCACACTTCGTGTGTCCACACTTCTGACACTATTGCATAGATTTATAGTTCCAAAATAAATATTAGTGCAGAGTGAAGATTGCAGAGGTAACCAATCAGTAATACTAGAAATTTAGTGGATCGAGCTGTTGGCTCTCAGGATAGGACAACGTCGTAGATCATCAGAACAGAGGAAAAGTGAATGCAGAGAAAACAAACTGGAGACGGAGAAGAAACAAAGGAAACAAGCAATAGACAATAGTACAAATCTATCAGACTATACTGCGACTATCGTGAAGGATAAAGGAGGAGGCAATCGGAGAGGAACATCTAGTAGTACAAGCCAAGTTTGTATCGCAGTGGTGTTCTACAAGAATCGATCGTCTTCAGGGTCCGAAGAGGTTGTAGAATTTCGAAACATGATAGTTAGTTGATAGAATGGTCATTTCCATTTGCCACTTCTGGGAAATTGAACTAATAACTTGTAGACTGACAGTGGAAACCTACTTCACTCGGTGACCTAAGATCATTTTTATAAATTGAGAAGATTGAGGAGATCGCTTCTGTATAACTTCTCCATCTTTAACAACTGAAAGAGAAGCAGAAATTGTTTACTATTGTATAACATCAACAGCCTTGTATCAGTGGCAACATCATGTTTATAAATTGAATGCAATTTATATTCTTGGTCCTCGTTTTTGAGAAGACTGTTTCAAGAAGCCTCTAACTTGCGTCCTCTGTCTTTAAACGAAAATAGCTCTCAGCAAGAATTTTTAGTGTTTTAGTTGGTAACCGAAGGAAAAGGAGAAATTTTTGTGGTATTGTATAATAACAGCGAGAAAAATATAAGAGTGGCAATCAGAAGTGATAGTGGTGGGACAGTGACTAATGGTGGAATAATTGCAAGTGAAAAATTATTAAAGCTCTGCAAGAACGAATCGACGTCTCTACCAGAAATCCACCAGAAGTCATCGTGGATGATCGAAGACGTTGCGATGTTCGACGTGAGTTTATACTGACCGACGATTTTGCTAATTAGTAAAATTAGACGCATAGAGATTTGATTATTTTAAGAATAGAAGAATTTTTCTAAATTAGCACAATTTTTCCATTGAAACCTCGAAGCACAATCAAAATTAGTACGATCCGAGGCTTCCGGGTGGAAGCTGCGTCCAATAATATCATGCCGGCGCTTCTATACTGATATCAAATATCAGTGTCTCGTCCGACGTTGATGAAGCTGCTTGCGACACGCTGACAATTTAATTGGATCGTTCGAATTTGTTCTCTTTACGAAGTGTTAATTAATAATCCGATATCACCTAGGTCTCGGCCAATTGAAATTACACATATTGCTATTGTAACAATTATATGGCTAACTTAACCGACTTCTTAGTCAGTTAAACAATTTACTTCCATTACTTCGCGAAAACATTTCGCGTCACGGAGCGAACAAGCGCAACGAAGAGCGCAAAAATTTCACCGTCTTTCTTCCGCAGATAACTCGAAATAGAATTGAATTTTAATCACGAACCGGCCACCGATTAATTCACAACAAAATTCACAAATCGTCACCGTGGCTTACATTAACTTTTCGAAGTTACTCTTTTGTATGAAAAATAACATTTTAATCAAACGCATAAAGTTAAGATGTCTTTCTTTAGTTTAAAAGATGATTCTCTGAAGAAGACACAGTCACCGGAAGAAATTCTGAAGAGAATTCTCTTAAGTGGAAAAATTGAGCATTGATCAAACGCTTTGTCAGTGAATTGTCGAAAGGATCATTGTTCAAGCTCATTATTCAGTAGACTACGGATTTTTATACATAATAGAAGCTACATAGACATTTATTTCTTTCCTTTGTCATCATAATCAAATGAAAATAATACAACAGCATTTTAAAATTTTGTATTCTCTAGTTTAAACGCATCAAATCCGCAGTATATTAATCAGACTCATGATTCAAACTTATTGTTATCAAATTGTTTGCTTGTAGATGACAGACGAGCTATTGTTCTCCGCTCTGGGCCTGAACATAGACACAGGCGTTGAGCAACAATTGTTCTCTACGGACACTGGCACCTTGGAATGCGACTTCGAGGTGTCATCCTGCAGAACAACGCCACACAGTGACGACTCTGAGGCTACTGACAGCCGTGTCAACAACGCTGTCATCCCCTCCGACTGTTACACGGAGCTTAACTGTCCGACGAAGCTATTGTGGAACGAGTGGGCCAACCAGACCTCTGCCTCTTCAGGTATTCCCTTTTACAATCGCAAAAATCTATGATTTCGAACTTAAATCATAAAAAGTTCAATTCAATGATTTTAGAGCTAAATCAGAAGGAGTTCTATTCAGATTTAAAACCTAAATTATAACGAAATCAATACACGGATTCCAAACCGGAATCATAAGAAGTTCAACTGAAAGATTTCATACCTAAATTAAGACAAGTTCAACCAAAAAGTTTGAAACATACTGTAGCGTTACTTAATGTGTGCAGGATGTCTGAGCGAGCTGAGCGAGTTAGACTCAGAATTGGAATGGTGCCTAGATAAAAGTTGGAACTCGGGACTTCCGGAGAGGACACCATTGTGCACCGAGGGGTGCGAGGGTTTCCTACACTTGCCTCTGCCAAACCCTGAACAAACGTTTCAACGCGAAGAACCACTATGGGTGCTTGGGATCGATTTGAGAGCACTCGAGGATACTTTAGAAACGAGCGGAGTAGGTAAGTTTCGAGCAGTGCTGTTTTAAGCAGGATCATCAAAGACAGTTCATTTGACGACGTTGCCTTTAGAGGAGACAGATTCACCTTTATTAATTTTCTAGACGAAAAAGAAGATTTATATGTTTCGCAATAATTCTGAATAAAATTTGTAATCGATGACTGCTATTTGCAAGCAAATATAAAGGGCATCTAACATAACTTACAATATAATGCAACAACTTCGATTTACAAGCAATTTGGGTGTGCTCCAATGGTTACAGATTACAACAACAATCAATTAGAGGAGAACCTCATCTCATCAGCAGCTGCAGCAGCACTAGCAACTCACGACTATACTAATCGCACTCTGGCGAACGCGGCCGAAGACCGATGCTTCCCTTGCACTTATCAAGGATGCGTGAAGGTACGTCAGATCAGAGGCTAATGGACTTTCTCGAATCCAAACGTGCTCACGAACAAATACAGTTAAAATACGGTCTAAATTAATGAAATGTCTGCGTAGGTCCTGTATCTAGCAATTAATACAGACCATTTTTATCATATGCATATCATCCAATGTGTCGATGTATGTTAAAAATCTCGTACATTATTTCTGTAGTCCGACGAATTAAATATTTAAAGTTCATAATATAATCAATTCGCGTGCTCAATCAACACCCATAGATAGAGTTTACCACAATCTATAATGTTAGTATATCTTTTATAAATATATGTTCTATTCTGTATTGCAGGTCTACGCAAAGGCGTCGCACCTGAAGGCACACCTCCGCCGTCACACAGGTGAGAAACCATTCGCCTGCACGTGGGCCGGTTGCGGATGGCGTTTTAGTCGATCAGACGAATTGGCCAGGCATAGAAGGTCCCATTCAGGGGTGAAACCGTACCCCTGTGAGATGTGTTCGAAACGATTCGCTCGCAGCGATCACCTGGCCAAACATCGTAAGGTGCACAGAAAAAACGCCTATCCTCTGTTCCACGGGGGCAGAGGACTTCGCGGAGGGAAGATGAACGTTCTACCAACGGAAAGCTAGCCAACCCCCTTTGGAGCACCCGCTGTTAAAAAGGAGACGTTCCGAGAACCTGTGGCTTCTATACGCGATGTACTTAACTGAGAATTGTTAAAAGCCTGTTAACTCAATGACAAGAAATAATGCACGAAGATATTATTTCTCTTATGAATCATAGACTGTGGATTTTTCTGCGTTTGTGGCTGCAATAAAAAACTTTCGAATAAGAATCCAACAAGAGATGATCGAACTACGTTACTTCAGATGACTTGTTCTTTTTTTAAAATTGTAATCGTTGCTGCTGTAAACAAATTTCTTGAGAAATCCTTAGCACTTAATCAGCGATTTTTTAAGATCAACGTGTTAAAATCGCTAAGAGATTAAACAAATCTTCAAACGATCAATTTTGATTCGACATCTGTTTTCTGCATCGGTACACTTTTTATTGTGCATAAAAATCCAGTCTTATGATTATTTTGAATTACTACA
This sequence comes from Lasioglossum zephyrum, assembly GCA_028455615.1. Taxonomy (NCBI): domain Eukaryota; kingdom Metazoa; phylum Arthropoda; class Insecta; order Hymenoptera; family Halictidae; genus Lasioglossum; species Lasioglossum zephyrum. Next base: position 18,448,462 of record CM052329.1, on the reverse strand, counting down.
CCTAGACGAAAATGGTCAAATGAAAATATAAGTGCGGTGATTCTCAAATGTCCTCGCAGAAAACAGTTCTTTAGACTTATGTCAATTCTAAGATTCATAATAGATCGTAAAATTTCATAAAAATTGATATAAGAATCAATTTGAATTAAAATTAATTGTTCTACGAAAAAGTAGAAGAAACAAATAAAAAGATTATTTTGTAATGCTATCGCTAAGGTGGCTCAAGCTATTGCACAAAGTCTCGTGAAGAAGTCTTAAGAAGCGACAATAAATAATGTTGAAACTGTCTTGACTCATTCATTGATTCCCTTATTTGACACATATTGACTCACCTCGTCCTTCGAAAATGGTTTCCTCGGATTGATCTTCTGGCTTCGTTTTCTCCACGTTCCCCAATATGGCGGACGCTGATTCTCCGAAAATTGAAGCAATTTGGTTCTCTGCTTCTCTATAACGATGTCTTGATTCACAATATTCGAACTGCCCTCATTATCATCATCTGTGAGGAAAGATACACGATTCAAGACATACTGCTAAATAAAAATCTACTTAAAAGATATGTAATCCCTTGAAACATCTAACCTATCAAAATAACGTCGTCTTTGGCTTCCAACGGCCATGTTCTCGACGACTTCCGTGGAATGATTTTCTTGGTTTTAAGATCCTTAAGATACAACGGTGACGTACTACATTCCATGCATTTTTCATATAGAGTTTTTTTCTCTGCTTCATTCAAGAATCTCCTACTGGTGGGAGCCAGTTTCATGTCTGCCTTGACCTCGAAAGGCATGAAATTCTGGACCTTGTTGGTGCTTTCCTCCTCGACAGTCTTTTCTTGCTTCTTAGCGACAAAGAAGCTGGTAAACTTTGAGGCTGCCTTCTGCTTCTTGCGCTCCACTTCCAGTTCTTCTTCTTCTTTCTTTCGCTTTTCTTCCTCCTTTTTTCGACGCTCCTCTTCCTTCGCTTGTTTCTCCTTCTGCTTCTGTCTGTAAAAATACATCGATGTTAATTACAAGAACCTTAAGGTAGGATTCCCGTGTAACTACTCTAGGTCTGCATACTCAAGTTCTTGCTGCTTTTTCTGTTCCTTCATCATCTTCTGCATCTGCTTCTGCTCCTTCTCTTTTCGCCGATTTTCCCGTTCTTCTTCCTGCTTTTTCTCCTTCTCCTAACACATAAAGAAAAAATATTGCTTAATCAGAAGAAATCAGCTGAAAATGCTTGTACCCAGAACTATATACTGTACCATTTTCAATTTCTCCCTTTCTTCTTTTTTCTTGGCAATCAACAATTTCCTTTCCTGTTGCTTAGGCGTTAAGTTCTTCTGCTTCTGCTTACCAGACTTCGGAGTCGTAACATCACTCAAATTAATACTTATATTACTCGTTTCTCCTACATTTTCATCCGACTCTGCTGGATCCTCTTTGTTCTCGTTATCAGAGGACGAGACAGTTATATAGGACTCATTGTTCAAGTTCTCTGTGTCTGTGTCTTCTGTGTCTTTTAGACACTCTTCCTCAGCATTTCGTTCATCGTTGGTTGAGTCATCTAATGTTTTACTATCCGCTGATTTTTTCGGGCTCTTCTTTGCAATTTTAACTGCCTTGGGACTCTTGCATTCCTCGTTGGGTGATGATAATTTTCTCTTTTTGCTCTGCATAATATTCGGCGAGCCTGCGGGACTTCGTTGAAAAGGTAATTGTGCTAAAACAATGTTTGTCCAAGTATGTATTAACCAAGAATTATGAAATAACTTAGACGATAATTTCTTGTTTATTTTTTTTTTAATGAAATATTAAATGTATTCACCTTGTTTCATCTTCTTTTTCTTGGCACGAATGATCTCATCTGTACAACAGTCATTTTCCGCATCAACATTCACCATTTTCATTTCAGATGCCTCTGTGGATACTATACATACAAATGCAATTATTAACACATTAATGAGTACACTATAAACATATTACAAAATAAATGTTTGTTATCTTTACAATTTTACCAGATCTAACTAGATAAGCTCGATGCATTGGTATAAGAACCGAATTGGAAGAAATTATGGCATAACAATTATAATTTCCTTTAAACAAATTGGGATACAAATACTTGTATATTGTATATTGTTACATTTGTTTTTGGTCATTAGTAACTCTTATCGATAACACAAAATTGCTTTTGTTCATTAATAGCCACTATCGATGACAGAATTGTAGCAATGACAAAATTGTTTTAAGTAAAAAATAACCATTATTGTTAACCAACATTATATATTTGTTACCTAATATATCTTCACTGTAAACTTGTTGGTCACCGATAGTATGGTCAGTGAATGTGTTTTCTAAGGAAGCTTCTCTTAAAAATATCATTAGGATTAGTTTTCTTGGTACAGTAAGATTATTTAAATATATATGAATAAAAAATATAAATGGATAAAAATAAAATATATCATTATTCATATGGAGAAAATTAGTAAATAATCGGGTAACCTACTGAATGCGTATCAACGTTCGGAATCGCATATTCGTTGAAGTAAATAGAAGAAATATAAAAGCGAGTGTTTACATTTTTTTAGACATAGATAATGGTTATATGTACTTTGATGAAAACAATTTTTGTCGTCGATAATGTTCATTCGTAAGTAGAAACAATTTCCGTTATCGATAACGCTTAATACTAACCAAAAATAATTTTCGTAATCAATAATAATCATTATAGTAACCAAAAATTAGTCCCATCATCGAGAACGATTCCTTATGACCAAAAGGAATTACCATTATAAATAATGTCTATCATCGATAATGATTATCTGTAACTAAACATATACAAGTTAATATTTCTGAATAACCAAATTGTTCGAATAATTTTTCACTGAAATTCAATGACTACTGTCTTCCCTATAATGAAATATATAAACTTTTGATAAATGACCTTTTGGTTAAAATTTTTAAAGTAACTGTGTTATTTATAGTCTCCGTACTTACCCGAACAATTCCAGATATTAACTGTATTTTTATAACATTACTGAAGCCGATAACATAAAAGCGAAATCTGTCAATGGCACATTCTTCTAACCTAGACAAAAATGTATTGTACTATTTACAAAATTCCAAGAGCTAACACTAATCATCCATGTAACGCAAACAAACAATAAAAATACTCGACTACCTACAGCTATGGAATTATTATAATTTAACGGACTAATTGCATAGAAACAAAATGTTCAAACAGCATCATTGCCGGTATCACACTTATAACAAAATACGCGGGAGAATGAGAATAGATTATGGAAGAGGAACCGATTTACGCGTGCTGCATAGTTCCACGAACTGTAGTTTCACTAGATTGGTACCTGCAGGCACATATATACTAGTACATATATCAGTGACTCACGGCCGGATTTTAGCCAGTGCCCATTATAGTGCTGCCCCCTACTACTCTGGTGCTTCGCCTGTCTCACGAATTTTTCAGTGTTCTCTTACGCCCTCTGGGATTTATTTTGACTGGAGTGAGAAACAGAAGCATCGACGACATTTCGTCGGTGCAGAAGACCACTGAGGAGAGAGATTCTCGCCGCGACGCGTCGGTGAAAAGGCGAATCATCACGAAACCATATAGATTATCATCAAGTGTTATATTTTCCTCCATATTTCAGAAGAACAAAAGATTCCTAGGAATATTGTACGTAAGAAAGTATTGAAGCATAATTGTAGGAAAATCTCGAATTTCTAATAAAAATTTCATATCAGATACCTGAATTTTTCATTAAAAAATATTACATAAATGAGCATTATTTCCTTACACTTTTTAAATACGTACCCAGATAGCCAGGCATTTCCTGGGCCAAGTCGGCCCTCGGCTGAAAACAGGCAGAATTTAGATCAAGTTACGCTTGGAGCTGCTCAAGGCCGACTTAGCTCAATTTCGGAAGAGATTCTGTGCGAGCAGTCGTCGCTATTTGTGCCGTCCAATGGACCAGGGATTTGGACTTGGGCAGAAAGACGGCACAATTCCGGACGCTGGCCGCCGAATTTGGCCGAATTTTCTATTCCTTAAGAGGGCAGCACCGTCGCACTGACATTGCGAATAGCCACTTTCCACGGCAGCACCGTCTTGTTCATTTGATTTTTTTATTAACACGCATGTAAATTATTATTAAATGTTACATTCTCCGCCATATTTTAGACGATATTTTAGCACTATTTGTTACTATTCTCGTCGGTGGTGGAACTTTTAGCGATGTGGTATTTCAGATCACTGTAAGTTCCACGTTATCCCTGCGCCCATTTCGCCCACTGTCGCCCACTACCGTCCCGCGGGATAGCACGGGGGCTGACAATCTTTAACAGTATCTCGTTAGTGGCCTGGATCAGCTCCAATTGGCTCCAATCAGCTTCTACATTGACTCCAATTGACTCGCAGTCCTAACAAGAACTTACATTGACCAACATTGACTCTCAGTCCGGACAAGAACCTACATTGACTCTCAGCAACTCTCAGTGACTCTCAGTCCGGGCAACATCATTTTCTGCCTTAATCAGAATAAAAAGTATATGAATAAAATGTTGTTCGATATTTTTTGTTGAGAATGACGTGTCTACTTCTGTAATCCTTCCTTTTATTTGATCTTATTAAATAATTATTTTCTGCAGTTATTTTAATACAAGATATTTCCTTAGTTTCATGAAAGAGAGAGAGACTGAACTTTCAAAACATATTTAGATAAAAATTATTTGATACGAAAGGGGATATGATACGGGTGCTGCGAATAAATCAATATAAACTTTTTATTCTGATCAAAGATGATGTATGATCTTTTCCGGACTGAGAGTCACTGAGAGTCGATGTAGGTTCTTGTCCGGACTACGAGTCGATGTGTAACCGAAACTGGAACGGCTAAAATCCGGGCGTGAACACTTTCATGTACTCTCTGATGCAGGAAAGCAGGAAATCTAATCTATCACAGTGAGTAGTGATTGGTCACTATGGTTCCAGCAGAAATATACAATAATTTCGCAAAAATAAATTGTAAATTACTTTTAATATTGACTATATAATAGTTAAGCACCCACTTTCGGTAGAAATAATTATGAAGTGACAATAACAAACTAATCATACGACATTTATTTTATGGAGGTCCTATACCAGAGACTGTTGAAAATTAATTTAGTGTTATCTTACGCCCTCTAGGATATATTATGGCTGAAGTAAGAAACAGAAGGCCACCGACGTGATCTTGTCGGTGCAGAAGGCCTCCACTGTACTGCCAGATTGAGACTAGCCTCCCCCCTTGCCCTTCTGTGACACTGACCCTGCACATTTGCACCTCGGGCCGAGGCTGGTACGGAAGGAATTATTATAAATATTAAACAGCTAGAATTAATAAATTTCACATAGTATTATGTTCAATAAAGTAATGCGTGCAAATGTTTATGGTTTACATGTTATTCTGTATCTCGAGTTTTATTGCCACTTTTACTAAAATATTAGATGTCAAGATGGTCAAGGGAGTGCTCGTTGATATCATTGGCAAAAGGAATTGTTAGAAACATTAAATAGTTAGGAATAATAAATTTATCAATAATTCTCAGGGCGATCGATGTCGAGTGTCACGCGTTACTGCGCGCAGCCCGCCAGAGTGCTTCTCCGCGAGATTTAAATTCGAATTTAAATCCAGATAGTCGCGCACCGACTATGTAACTCGCGCACCTTTAAATAACGGTTTCAAACCAGCTGTCCCCCATTTTCGTTCGGATCTCGAAAGTACAATAGGGGTTCTACAGGACCCTTTGATGCCTTTATGCGATGTCCAACTGCAGACGTTCCAGCACATATGCGGCGTATCGAGACAAAGCATTCAAGCACCGGGCGTTACAGAATTTGGAGTCTCCGGATTTTCAATAATTGACCAGTAACCGTGTCCACAAACAATAATGCACTCTAATTCCAAAAAACCACCTAGGGTTAATCGTTCTAGTAATCTGCCATTCAAGACCAGAGGTCAGACATTCTTAAGCATTGTCATTATTAGTACATTGTTGTCTAATTTGTTTCTACGGCGACATATAGTTACAAATTGAGAGTTAGAACTACGCTGACCATTACGTTTGTTTCATTTAATAGGATTTTCTTACAATAAGAAATGATCTCGTGCCAGGAAATTAAAAATATATGAAACTTAGGGGATGTATAGTCGATACGTATTACTCGATTTTAATTGCTGCCCAAATTCACTTAAACACTAAACCAACGAAGCTCTAAAAATGACATCATTGAATTTATATAGATTTTCTGTGATTTTATTGTAATACGTGTAAGTAAAAGCATCATTTTAATTTCGATAATTGGAGAATAAAAACCAGAAATCGGTGATGCGACCGGCGATGGTAGGTTTAGTGTTAAAAATGTATAAATAAATGCACGGGGATTCATGGTCTAGTTATCAGTTCTCCGAAAAGGTCGGCGTTTTCGACACGAGAGACGTCAGAAAATCACGCCAATGCTATTTTAAGGGCCAGGTGTGACTCCGGCTCCCTATCGGGGCCCATGTGCGTGTATATATGCATTTCCACCACCGTAGGATCCAGGGGCACGCGCCACTCCAGCCATCTGCGTGAAATGCCTCCAGCGATGAGTCTCCCCGCATATATGAGCGTGTGCGTGGCTCTGAATCATTCACCTATCCGTGCTCTTTCACGACTCTAATCGACGATACGATTCGATCGGGGAACGCATAACACCATTGTAACGTACTCTCTCCCACTCGCTTCTCTCCGCTTCGTCCCTCTCCCCCGCAGAACCATTGAACGATTCTGAATCAGTGTCACATGCTCAACGCATTCTGAATTTAGAGTTTGGTAAAGAAGGCCTTTCCGAAAAGCTTATCTTCAGTGAGATGTTCGATGGGACTGTCTTTTAAGCTCGTCTCGTACCGTTAGGTGCATTACGTGAACGAGAACTATTGTTATAGATAAACAGCGGATCTTTATGCACAAATAAAAATGTTCTACCTGAATTACAATAGACTGGAATAAAATAGAAATTGATTGTCTTCCTTAGTATGTTTAATAAAATAATATAACAGTATTCTTAAACTCTCCTAATGTTTTCACTGTTTTAAATTACGTCTGCTCATTTCTTTCGTAAATGCATAAAATCTTCCGTCTATTTACATGCATTATGCACAAATAAAAATGTTCTACCTGAATTACAATAGACTGGAATAAAATAGAAATTGGTTGTCTTCCTTAGTATGTTTAATAAAATAATATAACAGTGTTCTTAAACTCTCCTAATGTTCTCACTGCTTTAAATTACGTCTGCTCATTTCTTTCGTAAATGCATAAAATCTTCCGTCTATTAACAGACTGTGGATGTTGATGGAATTTTCAATCTCTGAAATTTGATGAGACTGAAATATCAAATAATATCTCTTTTATTTTCCACCCATGTAAAATTGGAAGTTTTCATATGGGAATTGTGGGACTGCTGTTACGACCATCTTGCGACTATCTCGAATCTTCTCTGTTGAAGAACAGACTATAATTGCGTCGAATTAAAGGCATTGTCCCACGACACAGGAACGATCGTAAAAAGGTGCTCGATAATTTGTGCTCGTAGACGCGCGTTATTATACGGGTGCTGCATATGCAAATCGATGATCGCGGACGCTTCTCTTTTCGTTCGACACAGTTGTATAATCACGCTTTCCATCAGTCGTCGTCCACGCAGCCCGCGAGATTTCCATAATAGCTCTTCTTCGACTGCTTTTCGGGCAATAAGGTATTACGGGCAGATAATGCATTCGCGCGACCAATTGCTACTTTCTAGGCCTCCTACATTTGGAGAATGCTTCTTACGATCCATTATCCGTTACTAAGAAAATTCCGATGCGTGGAGTCACCGGTCGACGAAACGGTCTTTAATGGTGAGCTGTAGCGACTTGTTGAAGATTTCTATCTGTAAATCACATTCCTGTCGAGTACTCTATTATCCTTTGTACTGTTAAATTGCTACCGACTCTTCTCAAAATCAAGAATCAAGGTTCAAGGCATAGATAATCTGCCTCAGTTTGCTCAATAATCCCTCCGGAAATTATTCGATTTTGTTGTTGAAGGTGAGTTGTTGGTTTCTGATTAAAGTTGCGGTTGCTATTGAAGGATTCTTTTTAAAAAATCCCCAGCAATGGACCATAAACACTTAACAATTAAATTTAAAATTATTGGTGGAATTACGAAGTTTGTTTCAGTGACCGTTACTTAAGCAAACTGAAAATATTTTGTCCATGTACTTTCTGTCTCGTGCAATTAATGAGCTGTCCAATTAATTAATGTGTTTGTAATTTAAAAAATATTCCCTAGAAAGATATTCTCGTTTACCATTTACCACGAACAAAAACTTGGTTCAATTTTACCAAAAATTTTAAACTGGCACGGTGGTGTACTTCGTTAAGATGGTGGACCACTGGATCAATTACCCTAATGGGTTGAGAAGTTCGATCAGACGAATTCACGCGATCGCATTCCCTAGCCTGCAAGAACGTAGCTACAGTTACGCTTTGGCGGTTACACACGGGTCACACATGCCGGGATTACACGGAGGGTACGCTTACCCCATAGGTGAGCACCCCATAGACTTGACAAAAGAGAAGGGGAGGAGCTCTGTTTTCATGCGAGTTGGCTTGGGAGCTCGAGGGGCGGGGAGGCAGCGCGACTTTACGGGAGGAAGTCGGAGTCGGAAGCAACGAGATTCGAGTCAGTCGCTTGCTGTGCACCAACACGTTTGGATCGATCGATCCCTACTTCTTCATCGATCCGTGATCCGTCACTCGGCCTCGATCGCGTGCGTCAATTTCAATTACAACTGCAAAAGCCGGCGCGGCAAGCCAACGTGTTACGTCACACGAATTTTCATTCATCGTTTCCACTGGTTTCAATTATCTTAGTGTTGTCTGCACGATTGTTAAACGAGGATCTCTCTACAGTGTGTTCACCAAAATTGTTTTAAAAAGGAGCGTGCTCGTATTATTTTTATCACCACTTTATCTTTTTACTGATTTGGACAAAATTCGTTAGAAGAGGATCGTCTCTTCTTTCACTAAATCCAATTGGGTGTTCGTTGGAGTGCCAGTTAGTGCGAGGATGCTTCCTGCGTTGACGCGATAGGCGATCCTATCTTCACGGGGGTTGCGATGGACACCATAAGGTCCTCCGGGCACGCGACCTGTGGGAGGGTCGTTCTGCTCCGCTGAATCGTGAAACCACCCTAGTGTGCGTCAAACTATACCGGGGGCTCTTCCTTGTTGTTGCCACCAACGGTGCAACGGCCGAAGAAGCTTCGAAATCGTCTTCGTGACGCGAAGAGTTCAAATTTCTTGGAAGAATTCTTCCAACTGTATCGCGGAGAAACTAATAGTTAGAAAGAAGCGACTTGATTGTGTGTTCGACGAAGTAGAGTGGATTTTCTGATTGTAAATTGGATACCATGAGTGCGTTCAAGAGACACCAGAGCAAAGTGTTCTGGAGCCACATGGAGGCGCAGGATCTAGGACGACGGAGTCCTTTCGGCGCAAGGAGCAATCTCGCTGGGATGAGGATTTCTGAGGAAGTGGAGCCGGAAGAATGTTCGTCGAGCATCAACGAGAGCAACGCTGCCGAGAACATTACAGCGATTCATGTCTGTACCGGCGAGGACAGGCAGGATTTATATTCCGTGGCGTCCATTTGCGATGGGGATGTCATGACCCAGACGTAAGTGCACTTGAACTCTTATGATCCTTTACTAGTTTGCTATAACTAGACAGCGGATCTTTATGCAAAACAATCTGGGCGAAATAGACATTTATATACTTTGTTAATATGTTTCACCCCCAGCACTCGCATGTATAACACCAATAGGTGCTGTTGCTCTCAGACACCACTAAAAATTGCTGTACCATTATTCAACATATTGTTTACATTATTAAATATATCGGGATCTAATCGATTACTGGACATTTAGGTATTGAATGGAAATATTCTAGGTCGTAAGAAATGTTTAATTTTCGAGTTAAAACAGCTCCGAGTGGAAAGGGTTAATAAGTTGAAAATAATATAATAGTATTTTTAAATTCTTCTAACGTTTTTTATTGTTTTAAATTGTTACTACTTATTTTTGTCATAAACGCATAAAATCCGTTATTTCTCCTGTGGAACAGGATTATGAAGAATTAAGTACAAGGATAATTCTTCGCAGGACAATGAACATTCTCATCATTCGCTTAATCTGATATTAATATTTAGTAACTCTGATATTCTTGGACTCCATAGTAAGCCGTAATTAATTATCTAACTTTCTTAATTATCGCAGCGCAACGATGGACATAAGGGACGACGACAAAGATGACGAGGACAACGTGGCCCTGGCAAACAGATCCTGCAGTCCCATGAGCCACGATCTCAGGAGCCTAGACTCAGGATTCTCAGACTCCGAGAGATCGCACTGCTCCGAACACTACGAAAATGAGACTCCGAGACGAAGAAGGAGGAGAAGGCTCAAGGATCGACGAATGGGTACGCATTCGAGGATCGGTTCCGTTTGCCTGGACAAATCTCTTCCGAATCCCATGTTCACCTCCACTCCGAAGGTTTCTAGAATTTTGCCTCGGAAAACGGCGCAGCTCGATGCACGTCCTGGCCAAAGTGTGTCAAAAATGCACAGGTAATTTTAATCTGAAACACTTAATTGAAAGATAATAAAGTAGGCTAATGTGTCGGATCAGATATCGGTCTGTAGACTGATCCGAAACATGTCAGTGAATCACGAAGAACAAAAGTGGGCGGATGAAATATAAAACAGTAACACATTAGACAAATTCAGGAACATTATAATATTGTTAAATGATTAAGAGACGAGAAAAATTATACCCTTGGCGTATTTTAACAAATGTGAATGTTACGCGTTCCTTTTCAGACGAAATACAATTTGATTCGTTGGTAATCAATATTTTAGCACGAAAATGTAACCATTTAAGAAATATAATTTTTCTTTCCTCTTTCACGACATTTTTGGGAATACAGTTTTAATCACTGTAACTGTGAAGAAAATGTTACGGCAACGGGTTAATAAAATTTCTTTTTAATCGACCTGCCCTGTTTCAAGCTTTGACGCTAGGTAAGATCGAAGTGGTCGTTGCGAAGGGCCATTATCTTTGAAACTAAGCCGCACCTTGTACTGGGCGATAAGGTGCGACGAATGTATGTTTTAAGAATATGAATCGTCACGATAGTGTGGCCATGCTGAGCCAGGCGATAGGAATGCAACACGTAAGACACTTCCGACGTGTTGTTCCCTCCGGCGCGGCACAACGTTTCGTAAACTTGTACCCCTAGAAGACTGCAAACGCGAGCACGCGAACGCGTGCACATAACTGAATTGCCAATCACCAGGTGCAACGGAATTAACTGAACCGATCGTTCGGAATACCAAACGATTCGATTGCCCGCATTGTAACGCTAACTAATTACAGTTATAGCTTCTGAACTACCTCCTCAACTCGTTCGACTATACTTCACTTGATACTTATCAAAAAGACACTTGGAAATAGTCACATCAGCTGCCCACTTCACTCCTGTGTATAAAAATTTTCTAACAATGTATTGCAAGTCTGAAGTGACAACTTGAACTTACTTGCAGACACTATTAAAATTCATTAAATTTATACCTTAAATTAATACCTGTTAATTTGACGAAACAATAATTTCGTGCAATTAGGTCTTGCAAATATTTTTTCGTAGTATCAAAACGAGAACCGTAAAAACGTTACTATCTACAGAAATGAAAATTAGCATCGATATTGCAATACGTAAAACGCAATGAATTATTTGACAGCAGTAGATCAGCTTTGTCAGACATTTTTACAAAACGATACAGCTCATCATGCTTATCGAATGGAACAATAAATTTGCAGAGCGGCATAGTTCGTTTCCGCATGCTTTTTTCGGAGCAGCTGAAAAGGAACGTGCACGTCGATAGCTCGGTTAACATTCAAGGAAGTGAATGAAGTAATCGTTATGTGCGACGTGTTCGGTGATCGTAGATCCGATACTCGTTATAGAGCCTGAGCACAGAAACTTTGGAACGGGAGTGGAACGTGCGGGAAAACTCTCGTGTATGTCGTCAATTAACATCGATTAGTACTATTGATCCAAGGATCCACGCGGCTCAAATTAGTCTGCTTCTCAAAACCAGCGCAGTACTCCAGATTCTAGAATGACGTTACCAATTATATTACGGAGACGAATGATTTGCATACTTGTCTTTGATGGATCTGCTTACGATGCATTTCCGCTTAGGTATCGCAGAAATCGGTTACGTTCGAGCGCCATATCTTCATTGAAATACGAATCTCATTCTCGAGACAAGAAACACCGTCGTTTTTATCGAACGAGAGATGAGCTATACGTTTTCTTGTGGCGCTATTATGTGTGTCACTTCGGCTGTATGCTTGTAAATGTCAATATGGTGCTTATCAATTTTTATCGGTAGGTTCGATCATTTTTCTACATAATAAATAGTTATTTTATAGGAATACTAAACGCTGGATTCGGATTTGAATCTCCCGGTTCAAGAACCACGTTAGCTATTAAAATGTTTTTAATAGGAGGAAAAGAAAGGAGTATAAATATTTTAATAGCTAACGTGGTTCTTGAACCGGGAGATTCAAATCCGAA